>JAJKLB010000003.1:2400000-3000000 GCA_022432525.1 Daldinia grandis | reverse complement strand
TTCGCAAAGCCTTAGAATAGGGCGCCTACTGAAACCGATAGCTACCTACCTACCTACAAAAGGTACCTCGGAGGTAATAGAAAATATATAGGAACGACGAGGCCTTTCTCGTCTCTCTCTCTATATATTCCCTTGTAAATCACTCACCATCTTAAGCCTTCTAAGGTTACCAGGAGTCGAAGGAACTATCGTAATGCATGAAGCAAAACAATCTACCCGGAACTAGCCTTGTAGGATCACATATTAGGCGTCAGCCGAAATAGTGCCTCGCGGTAATGTCTGAAATCTAGTCTCACTACTCCAGGATTTGGGTGAGATAGGGAGAGAATCTGCTTCGGCCCGCCATAACGGCCTCCATCCATCCACCATAGGAGCTCATCGGCTCGGAGGTTTTGCTGGTCATCAAGTCCTGTCTACGGAGCCCAGTCAGTATCTGGGCTGCGGAAGCGCGAAGATCTGGGTCGTAAATCGCCATGGCTCGGAGAAACTTCAACTCTTTGCTAGTCGAGGCGATGTTCAGAACAGCTCTGCGGACTTGGGATTGTCCGTGTAGTCTCCCTGTTTCAACCCTGTGGCGGAACAATTCTTCATTGTAGACCCATAACATGGTCACGTACAAAGACCAGATGTCCGCCTTGTACGTCTGTTGCTTGTCACCATCGTACACCTCGGGGGCCATAAAGACTATAGTACCGGCCTGGCTCCTTCCTACATCCTGGAGCACTGACAGGCCAAAGTCAGCCAGCTGAAAAATATTACGTTCTTCTCCATTTACGACAGTTACGTCGTAAAGAATGTTATCCGGCTTTATGTCCCGATGTATGAGCTTGTGAACAGCAAGATGGTCGAGCGCAGATAGCATCTGCAGTAACACTGCGTTGCCATTCTTCTTTAGATGGTCGTATGATGGATACTTGCGCACTAGACTGGCTAATGTTCCCCTTTTCATAGGCATGAATATCTCGACAGATCCCGTTTCCCAGCCTTGCGAGCCCAGATAATCCACGATATGGGAGTGTTTGAGCTTTGAAAGTATAACTGTTATATACGGAGTCAGCATTCGCTTTAGAGTATTGGAGGACTAAGGAAAGAAGCTTTCGTAGATAAAGAAACCCAAAAGGAAATCAAAGGCATACTAGAAAGGATAGCTAGTATATAATACTTACAGACTTCTCGATCCCGGGTGGATATCAAGGATTCTAGCCAACGAGGATCTTTCTGGTTGCTAGGCCGATGTAGTAGCTTAACGGCCATTACGCTACCGGAGTATATGTCGACGGTTTTCATAACCTTCCCGAATCCACCCCTCCCCAGTTCGACTAATGGGTGATGCTTAATTGGGTTTGGAACATTTGTCCAATGCGTCTGGTCTTTGTAGGTCCAAACATCCTTATCTTTCCTGGAATTGGAAGCGTCTGCAATCCGTTTCTTCGCAATCTCCAGGATCTTCTCGGGTCCAATGTTCCAGATAATCTCGAACCTTGCTGGATTGTCTGGGGATCCCAGAGAAATCATGTTGTTAATGCCTTTCATAACTACGGCGCGATGGTATTGACTAGAAGACATGTTAGTTGTCGATTTGGTGTCCTGGTAAACCCGGGTCTTTCCGGAAGATTCATCCTGATCTAGAGTTAGCTTTGATATTTTAAAATGGCGAAATAATCGACTGGAAGTTTGATGAGTCGTGAAAGATGAACTCATCAGAAGAGAGGACTTACCTGAAGCACTACGATACCCGTCTCATAGTTAATAAAGAAGAAACAATGTACGCTTTGAATATCGTCTCCGCTTATATAGGCGTCGGCCTTTTTTCGACTACTGCCCAATGTTGCGATGGTCAGAGTCTTATTATTGTGTTTGGTTTTATCCGTACTTCCGAAATTGAAGCATAGTTCCCCATGCCACTTGCTTGAAGTACATTTATCATTATACTTGTGTGCTATAGCCTTCTCAGCTCTGGTATTGAGAGCTTTCAAAGAGAATATCAAATGGTTTGTGGGGCGATGCTTATCCATACTGAGAATCAAGACTGAGAAGAGCGTTACAATGTGTGGATTCTTAGTTTCTTTACCTTGTTATTGGTAATGGTTATTGAAGTACACAAGGAAAGATTCTCAAATGGGAAAGTCGATTCATATAACCATTGTGTAATAAAAGAAATGAAACAAGATATAGATACGGCCAACGAGTTTGTATCTTGTCGTTTCGACGACGACAAACCGCTACAATGTATTTGTATTACTGTGAACTAATAGGGATAACTTGAGAGAGGGTAGTTTATCTATTGTTATAGCTTTGAATGGAATTGTGTAATAACAGCCGTGGGTTATTTAAACGCAACAATCCGCGTCAAGTCTTATTTTGCAGTTCATCACCATACTCAACAAATCCGACTAACTATTAGTATCTACAACCAACAAGTCCTACACTAAGTCTACCTGCCCTTTATTCTAATAGTAAGAAGAAAAGAAAGCAAGAAAGAGCAAGTTACTATGCCTCCGACCGCTGAAAACGAAGCTACCAGCAACATGGAGCGCCAAAACCGTGATAATAAACCAAAAACTCATCAATGGCTCTACGAAATGGTTTACAAAGACATTATGTTGCTTGTTCAATCAGGCCAGTTAGAGGCTGCTGCTAAGATCATCGATGGTTCGTTGCACGAGCATGCTCTGGAAGTAGCCAGGAGACACGCAGGACTACCTCAGCTGCCGAGTAAGTACTTCTCCCTCGACGGACCCAACCTTGAGCAGCTGGCCCAGCATGGCGACCAGGTTGACATCATCCGTAAAAATTACATGGATAGTCTGCAGGGCGGCTATCCCACGGATGCAATCAACGGCGAAAGCGCGGGCCAGGCCGCAAGGCAGAGGCTGGACAGCACTCCGGGGGCATCTCCGGGGGCATCCCCGGGTGAGATTCGGAACTGCAAGAAGTTCCTTCTTGGGCCTCCTGTCGGCCCGCTATCACAGCTTGGACTATCTTCGAGGGTGATTCCTCCAACTGCTCAAGTTGATGCTCTAAGGATAACGGACAGGAGTGCTCCCCTTGTCGGACCAGTAGATGGCGGATCTAAAACCGACGATAATGAAATGGAAGTAGAAGATGAGGAGGAGAAACCGACATCGTCTTAGGTTCTCTTGTCGGTACTCGTCATCTAGGTAGAGTCTTCCCTGGCGAGAAGATTCTACTTAGTTCTCGAGACAGTCGTGATAAGAGAGTTGGCTTATAAGTATACGTCGCCAACAGATTATTATAGACGTTTCTACTAGGAGTGTAATTAGTAATGTAACTATCATATATCGTAAACTATTTATATACATAATGAGCCCTTTATATTCATTGTGCCATTGTTAAGTATGTGACGCTAATGAATGACATCGCCACCGTATGGAATAAGTCACTACTTGCCCTTAACCTACTTACCTAGGTACTTACCTACCTACCTGGGTACGTAATCTATGAAACTTCCCCACGAAAAAGGATATAACTGTACTTTAAAACACGCCCAATACATACATTCCATCCAAGCCACTTGCTCACCAACACACCGCCACGTGAATCCCAGACCCTACCACGCATCACAAGCAAAGGAGGGACTAACCCCAGCCTCGACACGCCAAGTAAGTATCACGAGCCCTCGTACGAGGACCGCGGGACACATGTGCCTGCCGGGCGAAACAGGCGACGTGTAAGTAAACATAAGGCACCTCCGCACGACACGACGGTAGAGCCGCATCCCCATCCCGCAGATGCAAGCGGAGCAGGGCCAAGGAACCGTCTATTCATCCGTCTATCACCCACATCTATCTTTATCTCTCTCTCTCTCCCTCTCCCCCCTGGATGCCTAGTACCGCACTATCCCTCGCGCGGACGAAGCTCCGAGTCGGAGCCTCGTAGTACAGGGAAAAGGGTTCGGTTCGGTTCGGAAGAGCAAATAGACAGACAAGCAGACAGGACAGGACAGGACAGGATAGGACAGGGAAAGCTCGCTTCGGAAGGTCCCTTCATGTTTCTCCTTTCTAGGCTATTGCTCCCGAGCCCGTCGGTTGCGCGCGATGGGTTGCGGTTGCGGTTGCTTTCGAGCCCATGCAGACGAGTATGGCTGTATGTGCTATGTAGGTACGTATGTACGTATGTACGTATGTATATATGTATGTATGTATGTATGCTAACTCGCAGCAAGCTATTTTAAGACACGGTAGTATGCGAGAGCGAGCATGGGAGCGCAATATATCTTATCTGCTGCAGGGCAAGGTAGGGTAGCGTGCGCCTATATGCGTGTGTATTTAGAAACGAGACAAGACGAACGATCGCCTCGTGTTCGTTCTCTCTCTCTCGCTCTCTCCTCCCCCGCGGGACGGCGGATGGCGGGTAGCGGATATGGCGTGTGTCGCGGCAAGGATTTTGGCGCACCGGCTAATCTCGAATACCTGCTCTCTCTCTCTCTCTCTCTCTCTGCTTGCTTCTCTCCCTCTCCCTCTCCTCCCGTCTGTATTTCCCACCTTACCCTCGCGATGGAGCCATGTTTCCGGGATAAAGAGAGGTTGGCGCGGTGAGGGAATCCCGGTAGGGGCAACGGGGGAAATGACGCTATTTAAAGCGCGAACCCCAGGTCTTTCTCGCTTGCTCGGCAGGCGAAATATATTGCGGTTGCAGAGGTTATTCTATGAATAGCGTGGCGAGATGATACTACTTTGCCTTACAATGCCATCCACCGCCCGCTTCTCGAGGACGGAGCTTGGTGTCCGTGTGTACTACTAACTACTAAGCGTGGTGGAAGGACTTGAACTATTGCCGATGCGGCTTTGGATGCAAGACATAAGCTTAAACAAGGGGGAATGGTGTTATTTATAAATCCGGTATAGCTAAGTCAATGGGAAACCCGAAAGTAGAGCTGCAAGGTTATTACGCCTGTTGAAATATCGGTGTTGATAGATTAATCGAATGGTTGCGTGTAGGTATTGTCCGGGATGTTGTTATTCAACTAGGTTAGGTAGTTAGATACGGTTATGGAATAATAATAATAATAATAATAATAATAATAATAGTTGAGTGATTTGTTTATTTTGAATTATTATGTACCTACATAGTGTTGGGCTAAACATCTATATGTCATTTTGCTTTTTGCTTTCTTTTTCTCTTGCATAATACAGGAATAACCTAGATTTCACTATGGCGTAACTCAGCCGTCAGTCAGTCAATCAGTCAGTCAGGGTTATTGAAGATTCCCCCGGATGACGGATCTGGATTAGTAGATCTCTGGATCTCAAAACCACAGGATCAGATCGGGGTACAGCGATTGGACCAACTATTGGCCGAAGCCATGGAACGCGGGTGAGAGAAATCATCATCTCTTGGGTCTTACCGCAGGCGCTGACTTGCTGACCAAAGTCAAATAACCTACCTGGCTTCTTCGCCTCGACCTGCGGACAGACCTACCTGGGTACCTTGAAAGAGTAAAGCAATCCGACTGGCCAGTTTCCGCATAGTTCTCCCACTCTAGTGTATCGCCGCGCTTGCGTAGTGCTGTATGTATAACGACTACCTACCTATCCATCCCATAAACGATCAAGGACACGGACTAGCAATTAAAATAAGCCTTTCCGGAAGTCCCAAGCCGCTCGCCGCCTCTCATCTTCTTAGCTCATAGCTCATAGCTCTTAGCTCTTAGCTCTTAGCTCTTAGCTCTTAGTCCCGCTCGCCAAAGTTGCCCCTGTTCGTCCCTGGAACCAAGGTTGGCATAATACTACATACACACTTACATAGGTGACCCGAGACAGCGCTTACAATAGCTCGGGATTTAGTTTGCGGTGCGTAACCTAGACAGGTAGGGTGTCTACACTCACTACACTAACCTATGTAGTAGTTAGTGTGTGTATGTGATGTGCTGATAAACTGGTGTCGCGATTTTCGTGCTTATCGCGGTATTAGTTGTCGATCACTTGCAGTTTTCGGGGTTGCGATCCAGCTTGGCGGGCGGCCAGGGGGGGAGGGAAGCCAGCGTAGGTTTTTTTTTTGTCTTTCTTTCCTTCTCACTCTCCCTCTCCCTCTCGCTAAGACGAACTAGTGGGTTAAGCCACGTCTTTCCCTCGCTTATGGCGAAGTAAAACATATGTGCCTAGGTGGGTGGGTAGAGAAGCAAATCTAGGCTTTATCTTATGTCTAGGACCGGTTGCTCCGATACTTACCTCCTAGGTTAGTGGAATGAAGACGAGTACCTAGACAATATATACAAAATATTCTTGTTAAGAGATATTGGTATCGGCCGAGTCCCGGGCATTGCTAGCCTTCTTTTCCATAGGTGACTACCTACCTACCTATGTATGTATGGCCCCCTACTGTTATGACCGGCGTATCCCCGACGGGTAGTTTCTTGGATGAAGACCAAGATAAAGCGTCGTATCCTTACAATCCAAAGTATCTAAAGATATGGATTAGGTAGTTCCATCTTGTCAGCTCGACTATCTCAGGTAATAAATTTACGCATCTATTTTTGAGCATATATATATCGATCTAGAGCGGCGCCCGTCATCTTTCGCATCGTGGGTAGTACAAAGCCCAATAGCACATAGCATCATCCATCCAGCTACGGTAATGCCGGCCGGGCGTTCTAAAGACCACGTTCCTGGACCCAAGCCGCTGGTGCTTCTGGACCGGCTCTTGGAAGACTGTTCTACATATCCCCCTAACATGACGGGACGGGACGGAGCGTTTGACTTCAGCTGGAATTCCAGAAGGCCTGTCTCTCAAGCAGAGAAAGACAGCATATTGTAGTACATAGAGAGAGTGGCTATCGTATAATAAAACCCCAATCGGGTGAATGTCGCAAAGCTAGCGCGCTTCTTTTATTTTATTTTCTGACTTGGTAGAATATGTAATATCTACATCTACTTATACAGGAGCTGAAAATTGACGATTGGCTAAATAGGTCCGTAAAGAGCGTGTGTAGGTACCTAGGTTAGGTTGGGTAGGTTAGAACATGTAGGTGCTTCTCACGTCCCAGGCCGGGATGTTTTAGGCCGAGGCTGTTCAAGTCGGGTAATGTATTGTAACCTTGTAAATAGCAGGCTGTTTCTGTACACAGACCTGCTTCTTTGACGTTGAGGATTTGGAAGAAAGAAAGTATTGGACTGGGAAAAGAATCCATCTGATGCAGGCGAGTAGGTTGATGGTAGCTGTAACGCTGTCATCCTATGGTAGCATAGGAGCATAGTAGCATAGGGGCATAGCATAGCATAGCATAGCAGCATATCATGACATACCTAGGTTAGCCCCCATGGGGAGGATTGAGGGAGCATGAGGCGTGAATCGTGCTACTCGTGACTCGACTCGCGAACGTATCGTAGCATTATTATATTAATTATTCTTATTATTATATTATTATATTATTATTCAAAATCAAAATAGAAGAAAAAGACTCAGAAAAGGCAGCTCCTTTATTGAGGGTTTATTACATGTAATCTGGTCGCATCCTTGACTTGCTGAATATTTGCTCACTTAGAGTACATCTTACCAAATAGCTACAAGCTTTTTGCCGCTTTCATAAAGGAACTAAACCCAACTAAAGAGGTAGGTTAGTTGGTTAGATCTAATCCTAGTTGGCTTGTTATTGTTAACATACAATATACGGGTTAGATTTAGACCAATAGGCTGTCAGCTCTTTGGGAACCGACCATCCTATATAGAATACGATGGTACATACGATGATACATACGATGATACGGAATAAACTGCCTTCTCCTTCCCTATTTCTCCATGCCATAGGCCATACCATACATAACAACACATGTGTCTTTGTTCGCAGTCATTGGCATCCCGTTGGCCCGTCCATGTTGATTCGACAGAATTTCCCCGCAGCAGCATGGCAGCCCTCCCGTATGTATGCACGACGTATGCAGTATTGCACAATACTATGTATGATATGACCGACCTGTTTCTGTCTACTGAGTGAATAAGGGCCGTTGCGGTTGTTGCGGTCGTTACGACATGCTGCGAGCTCGCATATTAATAACAGAGCGTACTTAATGTACATACTATGTACCTAGGTTAGGTAGGTAGGTATGTAGGCACCTAGGTAGGTTAGAGGGCATTGGCGGATGACGGATGGAGAAGAGAAATAAAATAGGGGATACATTAGGTAGGTAGTTAATAGAAAGAAAAAGATGAAGGATCAACTTAGCCTGTAAGGGAAGTAATACGGAGGTACCAAGAAGAATGGTGGCAGGGGTCCACACCACTCCGTTCAATAGTAGACCATGAATGACTTTCCAAGTTGGATGAGAATGACCCTATGCCGTCACGCTCTACACTCCCGTAGAGGAGAGAGGAAAGAAAAGAAGAAGAAAAAAACAAACCAAAAAACAAGAAGAGCTACCCCTTGGCTCACGCCCCCGAGCTGCCGTCAGCCATACCATCTTATTCTCTCTCTTTTTTTTTTTTTAGTGTGGTATGTGCACTTACACGATGAAATAGTCCCGTCCCGTCCACCAGTCCGCCCTCTTCTCCGCTGCCAGGATTTCATGTACTATGTATGTATGTATGAATTGAAGCATTCTCTTTTTTATTTTATTTTTTTATTATTACTGTAACCTCGCAAAGCTAGCCTAGCCAGGCAGCCCCAAAAAAAGAGGTGTACCCAAATTCCGTCCACCCAACCCACCTTATCCATTCGATTCATTCTCCATAGTCTTTAAACGTTTCCCAGTTCGGGTCAGCTCGTCATGGTTTTTTTGGTCTTTTTTTTTTGTATTCATATCGAGTCCTAGAACCCTTTCCCGCCAATTGAGTGACACAACCTAATTCTATAGGCGGACACCATCCTCAGTATTTTCTCAGCACCAAACGAATAAATATACTGATAATTAGCTGGCCGCCTGCTACATTGTCCTTGGCATAGTCTATTGCCGGAATCTCAACACCCGCGGAAAAGGCGACTGACTGCAAAGAGTCGGCTATTGTTATCGTGTGGATTGCGTGTCTGTACGGTACTTGGAGATACAGATATAACGGACAGCGCATACCATCACAACCTCCAACAGCTCGACACAACCCCAGACGGGAAATATTCCCAAATCACGAATCACGAACCACGAACCACGAACACGAAAACCGGTACGTAAATCCTAGAGCAGCTGCCGTTCCAGATCAGGTTGTACCGTCGTCAACCTCGTCCTCGCCGTACCACCGTCCGAGCTTCTTCCCAAACGTCAATACGAGACGACCGATTTTAACGCGCGCCCGGCGATATATTTGACTAGCTGAAGACATCATCATCACCGACTGGGCTTTAGGCCAATCGCCCAACATGCCCGAAGCCGACATGGCCGCCGTGGCGCAGGGCGCAGGTAATAACTCGAGCGACTTCGTGAGTTTTGACAATCTTGGTCTCAGATTCGAGTCTGCATCGTTGCGGACTGTCGCATATTCAACCCGCTAACCTACCTACTAAATCCAGGTTCGCAAATTGTACAAGTAATTCGCGTCTTTTTCTAGATACCGACCGGTCTCGACCTCCTGTTACTGTTACTTTGTACTGACCATATATGTTTTTCATATGTAGGATGCTAGAGGATCCGGCCTACAGTGAGGTAGTCAGGTGGGGCAACGAAGGCGATAGCTTTGTCGTTCTTGAGGTAAATACGCGAATTCTAATTCATGTCGTATGTTGTTGCTGTTCTTGCCGATATTAACTTCTAGCTTGTAGAATGAGAAATTTACCAAGACTATACTACCAAAACATTTCAAGCATAGCAACTTTGCGAGTTTTGTTCGACAACTTAATAAATACGACTTTCATAAAGTGCGGCATAATGAAGAGAATGGACAGTCTCCATATGGCGCATCTGTAATACTCATCTTCCTCGGTGTAGATACTGGCTCGGAATATACTGACGGCATATCTAGGCGTGGGAATTCAAACATCCCGAGTTTCGGGCTGATAGGAAAGACAACCTCGATAACATCCGACGAAAAGCCCCGGCACCTAGGAAGGCTCAGGCCGCGGAGGAGCAGTTTGGGGTTTCTAACCAACAAGTCCTTGTTCTTAGCGAGACGCTAGCTGCGACACAGCAGCAGGTTCAGCAACTTCAAGAATCGTATCACGAGATTGTGAATGCGAATAAGATCTTCGTAGATGAAATACTTCACCTACAGAAGCTAGTCCGCGCGCAGAATCAGGTACATAACGAACTCATCAACCACTTAAACAAGGCCGAACAGGAAAGGAAAGACACTCGAAATCCAGGCCACTCGGCAGGCGGATATTCTTCTAACACCTCCAATCTCTTGTCGGACGGCTCCGAGTCGCCTCTCGAGCTACGCCGTGCGCGCGATATTCTAAACAGCCTTCAGGTAGATCATGTTGCGGATCGGGATCTGAATCGAATGTCTGTTCAATTACACCAGGTAGGCGGTTCTCCTGAATCCGCTGGATCTTCGGGGATGATGGGACCGCCTGGCGTAGGTGGTGTAAATCCATTCCTGCATGACCCTCTGAATGACATGCGGCATCTTGTGTACCCCGTTGGTCAAACAGTAGGCATAGATCCCTTCGCTGCCGAGCACATTAACAACCTTCCGTATAATCGACCGGTACAGGACAATGCGATGGGTCCCGGCCACGAATTTAACGGCCCGGCCATGCACTCGCAAACGCCGCCGGGGGCTGCATCGCAGGGCGGTTCGCCTTGGGGGTCTAAGAAACCGGTCGTCCTTCTTGTGGAAGATGATAGGACATGTTCTCGAATCGGCTCTAAATTCCTTGCCCAGTATGACTGTGGTGTAGAGATTGCAGTACGTAGTTATAGTTTTCGATTTGTGCAACAGTGCGTGTTTGGCTAACAGTTCGACGCAGCGCGATGGTCTCGAGGCTGTGAACAAAGTCAATGCGAAACAGCACTACTACGACCTGATTTTTATGGACATCATCATGCCGCAGCTAGACGGTGTTTCGGCAACCGCCATGATCCGCGAAGTGCAGCCCAATACGCCAATTATTGCCATGACTTCCAACATCAACCAGCAGGACCTCGAGACGTACTTCCATTGGGGTAAGCAGAATCCACTTTTGACCTTTCGTTTTGTTGCTGGGATACTAACTTCATGTCCAGGTATGCGAGACGTGCTTGCCAAACCATTCACCAAGGAGGGAATGATCGGTAAGCTCAGGAAGCATCTTGCTAATTTCTTGCGGAACCCCCCTCCGGAGAGTATGATGGACTCGATGTACCCAAATGGCGCTCCAGGCCAGCCACCGACGCCTGGTCCGTACTCAAACCAGGGTATGGGAATGGCGCCATTATCGGCAGCATCATCTGGCCCCGTCGGGAAGTTTGATACTACCCCGATACAGTCGCCAGCCACAAGTGCTTCATGGCATTCCCCGGGCCAGATACCGCATGCTTCGCCGACAATGGCCCAGGATCAAGGGTATCTTGGCGCAGGTAGCGGTTCGCAGATGGTATTAACGCCAGGCGGGACTCAGAAACCGCAGTATGCGAATACGATGATACCTCAGATGGGCGTACCCCCTCCACAAAGGATGCCCGATGGTATGCAGCGCTCGGACGGCCCCCCAGAGAAACGACAGCGGCTGTACGCGTCACAGCCGAATTATAACCAATGATTGCTTCTTCGGTAATTTCCCATCGATATCTTGATTCCGACTTGTATATATTCCCAGCATATTTTGGTCATTCTGCTAGCTGGCCCACTAAAATACGGTCGTTGGTGTGTCAAAGAAACGAGGTGCCATTGGCGTCGGTATCGCTGCATATCTTAGGCATGGGAAGCATCTGGCTGGTTGCTGTGTCGAGTCTGTTTACCGCGATCGGAGTGGAATAGAGCTCCGTGATAGATCATGGAATACCCCTTGAATGTTTCTAGAACGTAGTTGCGTGTGTATTAGTAACAGGTAGCCAAGAAATGGCACCTGGGCAGGATGGAGGAGAATGTTGGAAAGTGGGTTGTTTGGGGCTAGATTGGGCATGTTGGGGGTTCCATGATGTTTGGATAACATGAGCCCATGCCTATTTCTGTACGAAAGTCATGTGGGAACTGGTCATGTTCAACATCTCGAATTTGCTTTGGCCCTAAGGTCCATAAGGCAAGATTAACATATATCTCTGGACCTAGGTACCTCTTTACCTGGATGACGGAGGGGGCATGGGTGATGAGGGTTTCTACCTCTTCAATAGCGAGGTCCAACAAACAACTTAAGGGTAAAGCGTAGTTAGAAGAATAATGAAACATTCTTTGGCCCATAAGCATCAGTAGCTGCATAGGCAAACACTATCTTATAATGTTGCCAGTTTCATCATATAAGTAAAATATTCTCTTTTCTGCGAGATGTGTGTTTAAATAAAAAAAAAAAGTGGCGTTGAAGTTGTCAAGCGAAGGAATAAGGCCACGCAAATCCAATGCGAGTGTAACGCATTGAACTGGGATCATTTGTACCTGCCTTATCCTTTTCAGGACCAAAGTGCTTTTCTGCTGTGTTTGTTTGAATTTTGTATTTTGTATGTGGACTTGCACTTGCACTTGCACTTGCAGTGCCGGTGGCTTCTTGGATTTCGCGGCAGGAACCCGCGAATAGTACCAGAGGAGTGGCACATACAAGAATGGAAATAAGGAAATCCAGAAGGAAATACCTACCTACCTACCTAGGTACCTACCTCCTACATCATGTATCCTTATTCGCCCTATGCCCGGGTGATGAAGATAAGAGAAATGAATACGCAAAGAGGTATGTGTGCACTTATGTACCTAAATAAGAATAGGAAAACAAACAGGATTTAAACTTTAGGGAATCGAACATAAAACATGAAAAGCAAACTTAAATTATTAGGTCATTCCGGGCTTCCGCTGGTACATATTAACCTTTTATGCGAACTCATATGTGATAATATGTATCTTAGGTGAGCTTTTACTATTCCCATATGGGTATGTACGCGTACAAACTTCATTAACTCGTGACAGCAAACAATCGAACGTTACGAGAAAATAAAAGAACATTGGCTAATACTCGACGAATATATTATGATAGACAGCGTCTAGGTCAGCCTAGAATGCGATCGAATTCACGTATGTAAGCATTCGTTGCCAATACTATGGAAGGAGGTATTAAACCCACTTACCTTTAGAAGGGTCCCGTCCCTATTTCCCTGCACGTGGTGACACGATCTGCTGATCTAGACACTCGATCTTAAGGAACGAGACCCCTATGGACTAATAGGAAGATCTTATTAATGCTACTTTTGCGGTCTAGCCTGGGGGAAAGCTTGGAGAGGGCCCCCTGGAAGTACACTACGAAAGCTTTGGTACAGATCGACTCCCCTGAACCTTGCTCTTTATGTGTTTGCGTTACAATTTCCCCAGATTAATATACCTATACCTACATCTGGAACAAGACCCTCAACGGCTAGGACGCCTCATAAGCGGGCTGAAGTAGGACAGATACCTATAGGCTAGGCCTACTTGGAGATATAAAACGCGATTTATAGGTACGACCCCCTACCGTGCTTCGGCTTCTAAGGTGCTAGTAAATGAGACTTGCTTTTAGGTCTAACCGGGATCCATGGAAGAACATAGGGCTGATGGAAATATATGAGGTACACACATAGGTACCTACGTGGGTAGGCTCGGCGAGAATGCTTCGATATGAAACAGATGAGGCCACTCATTTCCATATAATCTGGCTACGGGAGCGCGGGCGAACCCCAAGTCTGGTAGGAGGTAGCTTAGCTAGGTAGGTCTACAAGATCAAGACCCTAATCGAGACCTTGGAACATGTCAGTACCCTACGTACATACATACGTACATACACAACACATACATACCTATCACATGCGCCTACATATGTATGTATGTAGGTAGGTAGGTAGGTAGGTAGGCATACAAGCCGCATGAAGTAACGGTCGGGCTGCGTCTGCGGCCAGGGGTTAGCTGACGAAGTTTTGATTTGAGGTCTGGATTCTAGAAAACCAGCCTAGACCGTAGTCCGTTGCACGGCAGTCATTCCACCTTGGCCCACTCTTACCGTTGGTCCCCTGCGCCGCCTGGCCTAGACCGTCCCTGATCCATGGTGGACTTACACACCTGAACATATATATATGCACACATAATCACGCTGATCAGCAACACATGTACAGATGTTTTGCGGCGTGTCTTATTACATAGGTACCTTTCTCGATTCCCAACCCAGAAGTTGGCTATTGAATAGCGAATCTCGTCCCAGAGAAATGGTCTGTATTTGGAAGGTAAATTCCAACATCCCTCAAACAAAACGTCTTGGTTGATGGGACGGTCTGGGGGTGCCCAGGTGATAACTAGGATCTAACATCGGTGTACTTCGTAACTTAGGTAGGTATGTAATATTGCTTGCTATTGGAGCAACGCACTTAGGTTTCGGCAAAGTTAATAGTCTTCTTGGATTGAGCCTAGGTTATACAAGGTGATCTTTATACCTATTTTAACAAGTATGTACATGTATATTAATCTAATGGTTAAACTATATCTAACTAGAAAATTTCTTTTAAACAAGGTCGATGATTTAGTTGTTTAGGATATGCCATCATATGTACTAATTTCCAGGGCAATTGTGTTTTGTTTGATCTGTGTACCGTACATACTCGTGTCCGGGGAACCCTTAACGCTATTAAACATCGAGCGTTCCTGGGGATGTATTATATTTCGATGATTAACTTGAGGGCAAGCCATAATTCTTCAGTGGCGTGTATACAACTATGCGGTCTGCTCTTCAGCTTATTGATAAAAATGGGCGGATATGACTCATCTATAGTAGGGAAGGTTAGTGATGAGTAAGGTCACCTAATATACCTGTATGCCTTCAATGTTATATTACAAGTCATATGCAATAGAGGTATTGAAGATGATGGACAAAACAGAATTGGAATAAATTAAGCTCTCACTAAGTAAAAATGTGTTATACCGATAGTACCGAATACGTGCATTTACGGATAATCAATTCTTATTAATGCCATATCAAGGAGTATCATCATAACCAGTACAGGCGCAGCTGCCCCTCCATCAACCTTTGACTCATTGTCCAAAAATTAAAAACCGACATGAGCACTTCCAAGTTCACCATTGCAAAATTGTCAACAACAGCACGAATTGAACTGCAATGTCGCAAAATAAAGCCGCACGGGCCGGCACTGCCACAAAAGGGAAAAAATCAAGCAAGCCAGGAGCTGAAGATAAAAGAGAAGATGTTCTTCAAGCGGTGGTGTGTATTTCCCAAGCATCGCGGGGCATTGGTGAGAGCTACCATAGGACTAACGCGGTACATGCGCTTCTGCCTGTCTAGCTTATAGCAGATTCCTTTCAGACCCGGTTCCTCCCATTCTCCGTAGAGAGACCAAGAGTGTGTACATGCTACTAGTTTTGCCTGTTTTCTGGTTATTAACTGAGTCTCATAGTGTCTCCTCCCACTTGCCAATACACCTCTCATCGAGTATACCCTCGAGTTCCTCGCCATGAACGGCGTGCAGGAAGTCTTTATATACTGTGGAGCCCACCATGATCAGATCGAGCGATACGTCCACGACTCGAGATGGTCCCCTAACTCAAGGTCCTGTCCGTTCTCTAGCCTTGAATTTATCCGTGTTGCCGATGCTAGGTCTATCGGCGATTTTCTTCGAGATCTAGACAAGCGCAACATCATTGGAGGGGACTTTGTACTGGTACATGGGGACCTTGTTTCCAATATTTCCCTTGGCCCAGCTTTGGCGGCTCACAGGGCTCGCCGAGAAGCGAATCGAGACTCGTGTATGACTCTGGTGCTGCGAGAAGGTGGTGAAGGGGAGCACAATACTAAGACAAAGGGGCTAACGCCGGCATTTATAATCGACCCAAACGCCAAGCGATGCTTGCACTACGAAGAGATACACCCGTTACAGACCGATCACTACGTTTCTCTTGATCCTAACATACTGGAGAACCGCGAAGCAGAGGCGCGGACAGACCTGATCGATGCAGAGATTGATATATGTACACCAGATGTGCTCGCCTTATGGTCCGAAAGTTTTGACTACGAACTCCCCCGGGCCAACTTCCTCCATGGCGTACTGAAAGACTGGGAGTTGAACGGGAAGATGATTCACACAGAAATTGTTAACGAGGGCTATAGCGCGCGTGCTAGGAACCTTCAGATGTACGATGCGATCAGTCGGGACATACTGGGTGGCTGGACCTATCCGTTTACCCCTGAGTGCAACCTCCTACCAGGTCACTCCTACCAATCACAAGGCGATAATGTGTGCCAGGAGGATGACGTCGAAATTGAGTCTGGGGGCGAAGTATCCGACTCAGTCCTCGGCAAGGAGACCCATATTGGATCCGGGAGCGTCATACAAAATAGCATCATTGGCCGAAACTGCAAAATTGGTAGCAACGTCCGAATTACCAATAGCTTCATATGGGATGATACTACGGTTAATGATGGGGTTGTAGTGGAACATGCGATTATAGCTGAGAGAGGGGTGTTGGGTAAGAATTCCTTCATTCATGAAGGTGCGCTGTTATCATTTGGGGTTCACTTGGGTGATGGCACGGATGTCAAGCCTGCTACAATGTTATCCCTTCTTTCTCGTGGTGGACAGCTGGTATCCACACAGCCCGAATTCGTCGGTTCTGGTGGCAAGGGGGCACTCTTTGAGGACTTTGAAGATGACGAGACAGACCTTGATGATCCGTCGAGATTGCAAAAATCACTTATATACTCCCTCGAAGATTTTGACCTCTCGGATTCTTCCGTCTCGACACTCGCGGATGACGATGATTTGTCTGACGATGAGTCGGGTCCAATATCGCCCAGTGCTAGTCACCCCACTTCAAGATCACGACTTTCCTCCTTCGCTTCTGATGATTCGGGAGCCCCAACATTTTCCTCTTTCCACTCAGACGCTGTCCATGGGCTGCTGGATGTTCTGCGCGGGATATCGGGCAATTTTGAATCAGAAAAACTTGAATTCATGTCACTACGACTTGCGAACAACGCGTCTGATGCCGCCATGAGGAAGGCAGTTGCGACGGCCTTCGTTCGTCGTGCAGTCGAGCTTATAAATTCTGAGAATGATGCTCTGGAACCGACAAAAGCGGCTAAGCAGGTGCTCACCTCACGAGAGGGTGCCACGAATTTTGTCTCCGAGGTTGGCGTTGGTGACCATTCCATATCAGAACAAGTCGAATTCGCGTTGGCGGTGCAGAAAGCTTGCGTGAGCAGTTCTAGATTCGTCGAAGTTGCTAAAACTGGCAACCTCCTTGCTGCTATGCTGCAGCAGATGTACGACCTTGATATCCTCGAAGAAGAGGGTATTCTAGGTTGGTGGGAGGATGATAGGGGCAAGGAGGAGGGTTTGATGTCGGACGTCCGGGAAAAATGCAAGGCACTAGTTGAGTGGCTTGAAAACGCCGACGAGGAAAGCGACGAGGAGGATGGCGACGACGATGATGAGTGATGCACATACTCATAATGCCATCATAATATCATCTGAGACGAGTTGGGCCGATGTCCTTTTCATCCTCACACTGAAAAATACCTTACGGCGCCAACAGTATGCTTTACTAAGCGACGGGGTTCCGGCCCAGGGCCGTCCGCCGCCCTTGACACCAAAATAGTGGCTTTGGTGGTGATCATGAATCCTACGAGGATATGGTCTAGACTCATCCGGGACAATGCTAGGGTGTTCATAAGGGATTCAGGATTGCGTTGAAATATATGCATGGGGTGATTTAGTAGCTAGCTGCTATCGGCAGTCATAGTAAGAATCTGGCATAGGGTTCTTCTATTATGAGTATAGAAGGAGCCATAATGAGAACAGAATAGTAAAATTGCAAACTTATTACCATCGGAACCTAACTCACTGTGTGTTATGGCTGCTAAACTTGAATGTTCTGAGCTTGGAAAGGCTATATGCAATTGGCGGGGGGAGTTTTCATATGTACCTGTATTTGACACGGGTTATGTAATTAACACGAAGACGCGTCTTGACGCGCTTACTTCCAATCTTTCAATTAAACTTGCCCCTCTACCTGTCAATAAATATTCTTATATCCTTACTAGACAACATTGCCGATTAGAATAATGACCGTATTAAATTAAATTTATAAAGTGTCGTCAAATTAATTCTACTGAAATGCCTCACTCATTATCGCCCGAGACCGATAACCAAAATCCCACCGTCGAAGAGACTATGGCTGACGCCCCTACTGGAACTGACGAGAGTCAAGACACCGACAATGATGTTACCATGGCGGAAACAAATGCATTGCCAGGTCCCATAAATGAGGAGGAGGATAAAAAAGACGTCAAGCTAGACGATCTATTTGCGGATGTAGACTCGGACGATGAATTCCCTAGTTCACGGCCGGCCGAAAATAAATTCTCGAGCTCCCCAGAGGCTCCAGCATCGCCCATGTGAGATAGTCGAATCACCCTGACTAGAGGAGCATGTGTTTTAACAGATAATGTAGCGATGGGATCGTGTCTATGAAGGCTTCAGACCCTGAGATTATGCGCATGTTCTACCAACGATTCTTCCCTTGGCGCTATCTGTTCCAGTGGCTGAATCATAGCCCGACTCCTACCAACGACTTCGGTCATCGCGAATTCGCTTTCACTTTACACGGCGATATATATTCGCGATATAACTCCTTTCCTAGCGCCGACTTGTGAGTAGTAGCTTTCAATATTGATTTGTTTCTGCCTTCCGCACTGCGCGGCTCATCATGTCTATTGTAGACTTCGAAAAGACGTACTACGTCTGTTGCCGTCCCGTTTCGAAATCGGACCTGTATACACTACAAACCCTCGCGACCGCAAGACGTTGCGGAATTTGAACGCGTTTAAGCCGCTGTCTAAAGAGCTCTGCTTCGATATCGATTTAACAGACTACGACGACATTCGAACGTGTTGCGACAAGGCGAACATATGTAATCGCTGTTGGCAGTTCATCACTATGGCTATCAAAGTAGTGGATGTGGCCCTACGTG
This sequence comes from Daldinia grandis, assembly GCA_022432525.1. Taxonomy (NCBI): domain Eukaryota; kingdom Fungi; phylum Ascomycota; class Sordariomycetes; order Xylariales; family Hypoxylaceae; genus Daldinia; species Daldinia grandis. The sequence continues at coordinate 2,980,986 of JAJKLB010000003.1, read as the reverse complement.
AAGACTTTGGATTCAAACACATCATGTGGGTTTACTCGGGACGAAGAGGTGCGCACGCTTGGGTATGCGATAAGAAGGCGCGGACGATGGACGACCAGAAGCGTAGGGCCATTGCGGGATACCTCGAAGTAATCCGTGGTGGCGCGCAGAGTGGGAAGAAGGTTAATGTATGGCGGCCACTACATCCACATCTGAGGTAATGTCCACTTCTATTTCTCTGTAAGGCTCTAGTGAGGGTATCTACTAACATTTCCCCTATAGTCGGAGTTTAAACATTCTGGCACCCCATTTCCAAGAAGATGTCTTAGAGGCGCAAGACCCATGGGCATCGCCGGAACGGGCAGAACATCTCCTTTCCCTGCTCCCTGACAAAGCACTAAATGATAGCTTACGCAAGAAATGGGACTCTTCACCCGGCCGTGCGAGCACTTCGAAATGGGCTGATATCGATTCGCTCGCCCGTTCAGGGAGCGGTAGTAAGAACCTTGATACGAAAGCGCTACTAGATGCCAAACAGGACATAGTTCTCGAGTACACTTACCCGCGCCTCGATATCGAAGTTAGCAAGAAACTAAACCATTTACTTAAATCACCATTCGTTGTGCACCCGGGCACGGGACGAGTGTGTGTGCCGATCGATACGCGGAAGCTAGAGGACTTCGACCCGCTCGGAGTACCGACGGTGCAGGGACTATTGGAGGAGATCGACACGTGGAAGGGTGGTGACGGGGAGGATGGTTCTGAAGACAAGGTGAAGAATCTTCAAGATTGGGAGAAGACGAGCTTGCGGCCTTATGTTGAGTATTTCCGAAGCTTCGTGCTGGCGCTCATGAAAGACGAGCGGGATCCGAAAATCAAGCGTGAGAGAGAGGAGAACGAAGCGATGGAATTCTAATCAGGTATCTATTATGAGGAGAGGCTATGAGCCCTGATGTTCTCAACGATTTCGGCTGTTATGGTTTGCTGGTATAAACTCGGTACTATGATATAGGCATGGAGTTTGGGCATTCTACATTACTTGAGGCTGGGGCATGAATCGTACTATCAACTTAATTGCTTTTTTTTTCGGTGCCGTTATCGCGATTTGGGTCTACAATGTTTCTTGGTCGAGGAGCTTCTGCTTTATCATAGCTACTAGATCCTCATCGCTCTCCCCGTCTTTGCCGCGCCGGAAACAGGCGCTCGCGACACTTATAGTCTTATCTCTGTTCTTCATCCCGTGAGTAATCTGCAGGTCCGACTTTGCGACTCCGAGGATCTGGAGATGTGTTATTAGATGAGGCCCTACCTATGAAGTATAGTAATCCGCTCTATATTAATGTGGGGAAGGAGACTGACTATGTTGCAGTCTGACCTAGGGAATATAATAGCCTAAGAAGGCTTACTATAGGTTACCTACCGACCTAGGTATGTACATTGCATCGACATAGACATCTACATGGAAGAGACAGACACAACATACATAAAAGTACTTAAGGTACCTAGGTAGGTACGTAGGCAGGTAATCTTAATATTGCTTACCTCGCTTAATATCGCAATAACGGCCTTATTTGCCTTGCCGTCCTGCGGCGGCGCGGCCACGCACAGCTCGACGGACTCCTCTGTGACGGCGGCGACCCCCTCGCGCACTTTGCTTGCGCCGGGCCGTATGTGGCACCGCAGCTGCAGTATCTCGGGCGAGGAAGACTTGGACTTTTGGACTAGGGTTATGGCGTTGCGGGCGGCCATGTTCTCATTGTGGCTTTGAAGGTGGGTTTCTTTGAATGGACTTGCGTTTATTATTTATTGCTTAGGTATTGCTTGGATGGAAAGGGTCCACGTTGAAGGATGTTGCATTACGTTGGGTTCTGCGGATTATGTACATATGTAACGGTTAATAGTAGATGTTGTAGTTGATTGGTTGGTGAACTGCTATCACATGTGTAACCAAGTATATCAAAGGAGCTTGGGCCATTCCGTCTATTGATAACACAGCTTGAGTCTGCGATAAGAACGCGATAAGATACAGTGCTTGTGTACATGTACTTTTGTAGTCCCTGACATATGTAAGGTAGGTACCTAGGTACCTAGGTTACCTAGGTTAGGTAATTGCGACAGGTCAAATATCATTTCGAGACTTCGAAGCGGCAACAACTTCGGTTGAGTGCATTCAAGTAATCGACGCATCCGAGTCCGAGATTTCTCTTCTTTTTTTCATTCCAAGTGTGTTAGGCATTTAATTACAGTACAGCACAGAACTCGATATGCGATCGTCACTCTGATTTAATTGTGTATGCCGCGCAACCTTCGACTACCCACGCGCCTACTATTCCTACGCTTCAACATGGCGTTCGAGCAAGCCGGCCGCGCTGGCCACGGCTATACCCTCACATCGCTTAGTCGATGGTCTATTCAAAATAAGAAGCTGCCTCGTACGTCTCCAATATAAGCCTCATATATGCATACCGTACCCTATTCATAGTCTCTCCCTGCTAACAGTAATCTTTAGCCGTTAACGAGATTACTACCGTCCACGTTTATGACTTTGATAATACCCGTTCGCCTTCCCGTAATTTCATCTCCCTGCCCTTCTACAGCTAACCATGGAACGATTCCAGTATTCCAGACCCCTCTACCCAACCCCAAGATATGGAACGGCTCGACTCTAGGCCTATTGGGTACCCCTGATGTTTTTGTCAACGGCGGCTGGTGGCACGATTCGAGAATATTAGCTGCGACTGGCGAAGGTGTAGAGCATGAAGAGAAGCGAGCCTGGGATGGCTGGTGGAACGAGAAGATTGTGGAGTTGGTTCGTCTGAGCATGAAGCAGAGCGATGCACTCTGTGTCCTATTGACGGGACGTTCTGAGCACGGATTTTCTCAACTGATAAAGCGAATCGTTGCGAGCAAAGGTCTGGAGTTCGACTTGATTGGTCTGAAGCCCTCTGTTGGACCTAACAACGAGCGATTTTCGAATACCATGAACTTCAAACAGGCCTTCCTAAGGGCGATATTAGGAACTTACAGAGAGGCAACGGAGATGCGCATTTACGAGGACCGCCCAAAACACGTTGCCGGTTTTCGCGACTTCCTGGCTGACTACAACGCACAGCGAGTTAGCCTTGGACAACCTTCGATTATCGCCGCGGTCATCCCAGTTGCTGAATTGTCTACAACTCTCGACCCCGTTGTCGAGGTAGCCGAAGTCCAACATCTTATCAATGTTCACAACGAACTGGTCAAAGCCCGGGCAGGAGGTGCGCGCAGCGGGCGTCTAGCTATCAAGAAGACCGTATTTTTCACGAGCTACATGATTGCGCCAGCCGACACGAAACGGCTTATCAAGCTTCTGAATTCCCAAGTGCCGGAGGTTACAGATTTGAAGTATCTTGCTAACACAATCCTCATCACTCCGCGTCCCTGCCCGAAGTCTATCCTCGACAAGATAGGCGGCATGAACTCCAAGATGAAGTGGGAAGTCGTTGATATCGGTTCCATGCAGGGCAACATCTGGGCGGCGCGTGTGAGACCCGTTCCTGCCAACGCCACTTACCACACGGACAACCCATCGCCCTCCGTCGTCCTAGGCTTGAGAAGAGGGGCGCGCCCACCAGATGTCAATAAAATCCGGAACTGGCAGCCAATACCACCCGAGAAATCCTTCGTGTTTGAAACAACGGTAGGCGAGAAATATATGCTTCGCATCGAGCGCGAGGACCAAGACGGAGACCAATACGACAGCCAGCAGGAGAGATTCTCGCACAGGGGCTCGAAGCGTAAGTTTCAAAGCGACGAGGATCGCCATCCGCGTCAGCACGGTGGGAACTACGGCAATAACGCCCGTGATTATCATACTTCAGCCCATCAGGGACGAGGCGGAGGAGGAGAGAGCCGTGGTCGTGGCGGCTACAGGGGTGGCGGTGCCTCCAGAGGTAATCGCGGCGGCGGCCGAGGGGGTTTCAAGGGTTCCGGAAGAGGTGGTAGAGGTGGAGCGCATGGCTATCGCTCTTTGGACGACGTGGAGACACGTGAGAACCCTCAGAGCGGCTTCAACTCGTCGACCGTCTCGTACGATGACGCCTTTCCCTCGTTACAGGGCGGCCCGCCTCAGCTCCAGCCTCCTCTGCCGATTGCTCCGCATTACGGCCAGCCGTTCCCGCAGCAGGGGCAATGGTCGGCTCCGGGAGGACCCTCGACGCAGTCACGGCCTGTGGGCGGGCCTGGACCGGATTTGCAAAGTTTCTACTGAGTACATTTTAAAGGCTCGTCGTTATGTGCTTGCTCCATATGATTTTCCAAACATTCACTCAGGCGCTTCGTTTCAAGGCAAGCTGTAGAGAATAGGTAGTTGTTAGTTGCCTAGGTACCTACCAGGTAACTATACTAATTTCTGAAGTTTGACAAATCGCAGGACCGAGCCGTTCCCCATAGGGTTTGTATGGCATGCAGTTTATTTGCAGCATTGTATAATGGAATTGGCAAGTTTGTTTTACGGAGTAGTTTGTAAATACAGAATTGCATACCCTCTTGGAATCATTTTACGAGGACGCTGGGACTAGCTAGGATTTGGGCGTTTATATTGCGGCATGGATTCCCAAGAGTTGGGCATGTGAATAAAACAAACCAACAGGCATTAATGAAAAGTACTATTTTTTTCGGTACCGATATACAAGCACAAGAGGCATGAGTGATCTGGAAATGTATCCGTTAGTCTCTGTTCCACATAGCAGCTTCGAGTAACGGGAATTTTGCGTGCCAGACAGTAATCAGGAAAGATAGAACAATGGTGTGTTGGATGAATCATGTTCGTGAAACACGAGTCATAAACAGCCTCTAAAAGAGAAATTCATCATAGAAAGGCAGGATGGTAAAGAGAAAACGAGAGGATGAGTTGACTTACCACGAAGATAAAGGCCCGTGTCTTCGGCGAAAGCTAGTTCACCATTGTACCAATTATATGGAAGTGGAAGTTGGTTAGAACATATGAGGATATGCGGATTCTATATGTACAGGCATCCCCTCTTGTCTGTGGTCTTCTATACTTACCATAGAGCCCGTGTAGTTGCTGTCGCGTTAATGGTAGGGGGCGACTTGTCAGCAGTGGGTTTTTTTCAACCTTTTTTCATAGGAGCTCCTTTTGTAGGTAGTATCTACTCCTAGGCGTCTGGCCTGAAGATATGATTGCAGTATATATCTGCTTGTTACACATTTGCTGCTGAAACGGGGTTGATATCAACGCCATACTTCTCCTTTAGGCGCTGCCGCCTACGCTCTTCGTAACCTGGAGGGTTGATACCTATGAAGTTTGAATTTTGTTAGTGTGGGTTTTCAGAAATAGCCATACTATGAGAAATAGTATGGCATGACGTGACGTGGTATAGGCTACCTCTTCCTTCTCCAATCTGAGAAATAGTCTCTTCAATTGGCCGCCGTCGGTTCTTCCGCAGGTACTCCTTGCGGTCGTACTCGTCCATACTGGAGACCTCGGCGCGGGACCCGCCAGCTAGGCTGCCACCTGTGTATTCGAAAGCAGACATGATGATAGAGAAGGCAGCGCCAAACCCGAGGACTTGAGGCATGCGACCGGCTGATTATTTCAACGGAATTAGCATGGCGAGGACGATAACTGGAAGATAGGACTGGGTGGTGTAAAACGTACTCTTAAGACCGATTGTGGCACCACCGAGGAAAGAGGCGATTGTCACGTTTAGAGTGTCATCCTTCTCTCTTAAGTTGGCAGCAGCATCTTTGGAGAACGTATACACAGTACCGAGGGCAGCTATGAGGGGTCACAAGTCAGCTTGCCAGTCGCGACAACAGCTCTCTCTACCAAGCAATTGAACCTAGAAAAAAAAAGAGAGAAAGAAGGAAGAAAGTCGTACTGAACATAGCAACAGTGCCACCAGTCCTGCTAAAGATGCCCCAGGCGCCGACATTGCGCTTCGCGAGAGAATTCTGCACGGCCGAGGTAACAAAGCCGACAGCTCCGCCGATCAGAGCGCCTTTTATGCCCGACTTGATGGCGTCGTGCTGGTGGAAGTGGTGCTCCTTCGGTTCGGCCTGGACGGGACGTGGATTCGCCATCTTGACTCAAGCCCGAAGGAGGCTGGTATGTAGGAACTTGGTTGATGTGAATGTAGGTAGGTGAGGGAGAAGACCTCAGGTTACATGTGGATGTACGTATGTTATTTTATGTAGGTCGTTGACTAGCGGCTCTAAAGCTTTTGAGCTTTGATCGGAATTGGAATCTTCCAATTATTCCGGGACGTTCGTTTTCTCTAGCGTGCTGCATGTGCACGTGACTACATGCTTTGACAAATGCAGATACCTAATCACGTGATATATACGTATAAGCATTCATAAATAATTATGCATATGATTCATCTAATAGGGGGATGTGATAGATGTGCAGGTGGATTGGAGAATGGAGATCCCCTTCAGATTCCAAATACCAGTTCAGAAGATTAAATGACTCATAAATGCTTCTTACTCTCTACCTAATCTTCATGGGTTCTGATTGGGATAAAAAAGATAGAATATCTAACCTAAGAGGTTAAAGTTGTTCCTTTGGCTATCAGCAACTGGCAACCATGGCACAAAGTGAGATTGGAGAACACCAGGGAGAGCCCTCAAGCTCTGGCACGGGAGGCACCCAACTAACCTTCCGCTCGCTATCACGCTATAATATATCTCCGGTAATCAATATAGAGGTCTCCCTTTCTCCATCTACTCATTGCTTCACCCGATCCTCAGCCCCCACCGTCTATCTTAAGCTTACATTACTTCCTCACCCTTCTCCCCCCTCGCCAGTCGAAGCTATCACGCTCTACACAGAGAACACCCCTCTGGATCCGCAGCGGACACTCTCCCGCGCGGGTTTTACAATCACGGATCTTACTACGCAGGAGCCCCTTAGACTTACCAACCTACGCAACGTACAACGGATGCCGAACCCCCCGCGGCGTGTACGCGGCAGTTTTGAAGAGCCATACTTCCTAACGATTCATTCGGGGGAAACAGTAGAGATGTCAGCTACATTTGGGCGGCGCAATTTCCGTCCCCAACCCTGGAACATTGTCAAGACTGGGCACGAAGTAGACGAGGCGGGGAATCAGCGGAGCACGCGGCGTTCAGCTAGTGTAACCGGAGTGGACGGGTTAGAACCTGGACACGAGTATGAGGTTAGCTTGAATGCGGGAGATCTAGGCAAAATCATGTGGTCGCCAGCTGCGAAAGAGGATATTCTGCTTGAGAAGGGATATAAAGGGCCTGGTGCGGGTTTGATGGATTACCCCTGGATCAGAGATCAGCCTCTTGAGTTTTGCGTTGGGACGACGAGATTGAAAGTTTTGGAGGAAGAAGAGGATACCCAGGTAGGTAGGTAGGTAGGTAGGTAGGTAGGTAGGTACCTACCTAGGTAGTTATATTGGTGGCCACCTCTATTACGAATTCTGATTGTTCCTTGGGATTTCACCTTCCTAGCGAGATTGTCCACCAATCCTAACTTCTGAAAATGTAATTTCCATAAAATCTCTAGTGAAAACGTCCCGGTAATTTAAGATCTACTGGTTAGGATATATATAGGATAGTCTTCCGCGGCTCCTCGGATTGCTGCATCCACGAAAAGTATCTGTGAGCCGGCCCTAAACAGATTCTCATTGCTAGCATAGTAGCTGGTTCTGATACATCCTTCGTAGCTAATAACTGCTCTTTTCTTCCACTTTTCCCCTTAGTGACGGTGTATAGGGGCTGGCGTAGACTTCTAACTTTGCTCCATTCTCTAATTTGAAGCGGTGTATGTCTTCTTTTAAAACGACCACTCTGTTGCTTCGTGCTTTCTCAAAATGCTGGTGTATCTCGCCGAGCGATAGGCTCAAATTTGGTTACTATAAAAGTTGGCTGTGCTCAAGTAGCCGAACTCAGATATTACCTACCTATATTCCATAGGTACCTAGTTACATGTAACTTTGTTGCTGGACGTAGTTGCATGGACGATATGAAGTCTAGGTATGCTTTTCTTACCTTTAGGTTCCTAAGTACCCATCGAAGGGAGTGTGCGGATGCTTCATGCCTCGTGGTTTTATACTTGCAGAAGTTGTGATGCAGAGGTAGAGAATTGAAGTCGACACCTCTGTACACTATTAACCAAAGATTTGCCGATTGGTTCAATGCTTTATGCGGTACAAGGGTGAAACAAAGACGTCAAGTAGACCCGCGTGATTGATTGTTTTTGGTGGCGGAAGATTCTGGTACCCGAGATAAGCGATAACCCCCCCAGTCTCGATGCAAAACTAAAAACCCCAAAGCAAGTGCACGGTCTTTTAGTATGTACCTAGGCAGCTAGGTAGGTACCTTGGAGCTCTCTCTGCTTTGGTAATCCTCAGAAAGCTTACTGCCCAGATGATGATCCTAACCTAAGAACTAGCGCATAACGCAGTTGCCTCCAAACTCGAGGACCACGCATCTTTCCTTATGGGGGTTCGTCAGCGTTTATCTACATAATCAATAAGGCTACAACCTCCTCTCTCTATCTTGCACGCGCCTTCTCTGTTAAGGATTGCCTGGAGCATCGTTTACGTGCATTTTGCACTTTGCGTCGCATTTATTTCTTTGCCTTTTTTAACGTCCCCCGATTCTTTTTTTCGGCCCCTGTTTTGGTTTGACCATTGACCATTGACCATTGATCATTGCTCTCATTGATCGAGTGCACTGGGATGCAACTGTGAGCTTATGCCTTTATTCTTTTCGTCTCTTCCCAAGTCTAACGCCATCTATGTGGCCAGTTGAACCATACTCGTTTAGTTATGAGAACATCGCATCTCTCTGTTCCAGGTATGGATATTCTTAGTTCTTTTATTTTGTGTTGGTCACCTTTGTGAGGAGAAATAGACCCTATAGGGGATTGTCTGTTTCAACTCTGAGTCACAGCCCTGTTCAATATCTTCGGCTGGATACTGGGGACTGTGAATCTACTTTTAAACAGGATGACTTTATGTCCAGGCCGTGCTTCTACAGCTGCCTAATGAGTTCAACTTCGCCGCGAGCTTATGGTGGCCATCTGGAGGCGTTAAGCAGTTGGCATCCATCCCGGGATGTCACCAACAAACTCTACGGATTAGTATTGGGTTTGGACCGTCTGCTGGGAGGAAAAAGAGCAATAGTTAAAGTTCTGTCATAAGAGCGGCCCCATACCCTATACCCTAGACCTCAGATAAGGTCTAAGGGGACCATGTATGAAGCTTGGGCGTACAAGTGTACGTGAGGCAAGGAGGAAATGCTTGGGCCTGGACTCGCTTTTAATTCAATCTGTTACCATAGCTATTTGTCCTCTGCTAATATACATGTTCTAGGGACTGCGACCAGCCCTACTCACGCCCGATATCTAAACCAACAGGCTAGGGTGGCTTCGTCTTAAGTTGGAGTTAAACTTTACGTTACAAGTAGAGTATTAATGTCGACTCTATTCACGTAGATTTGCCTATATTACGAGGTTGGTCTACGCTTTTGATATTTCTTCACTTCCTCATGCCTGCACTTCAGTCACCCCTTGCTACCTAAATCTCCGACATCCTTTACTCTTTTGCAGCAATTACCCTCAAGATGTCTTCTCTGACACAGAAAAATAAACAGCGCGTACGACCCCTAATTTTGTTCAGAATCGTGCTTAGGCCGAATCAAGCTGCTACCTCTGATCAACCCCCGCTTCATAGGTTATATGCCCTTGTGAGATTAGTTGATACCATGGCCTCTATCGGGCTAGATGATGCGGCAGAGCTCCGCCAACTCCAATCGGTAGCGAGACGTAGTCTACAACACCTGCCAAATCCTCGACGTGAGTTTTCATACGTGCTGGTAGAGCTATTTCGATTTGATGAAGCACTGCTAATAAATTCCAGCCCTCACATCTCCTCGCTTATTTCGTCAGTTCCTCGGTTCTCAATTACCGGATCTTGACTTTAACTTTCATTGCACGAGTCATGAAATGCAGTTGGTCGCAACTCAGTCATTCCAAGACCCAAATATCTGTTTTGTTTCTACTGTTTGTTGCCGATGTCGCTACCATTTCCACGTTCAGAGCAATTTCCACCCTGTTCAGCCGTATGGTGGCGAACATCGCCATCATATGCTCGCTCCTTGTTCTCGAAAATCTACAGAGGACCTTAGGGAAAACCAGGGAATTTACGATGACACTGTTGGTTATGCTCGGTACATCTGCGTGGCCGATCAATGCCTATTCAACGTGGAGATATCCGTCCTGACTTATAGGATTCCGCCGGAAGATGTGAACAAGTTCTATGACAATGACCGAACCACACGCAATCTGATATTTGCAAAACAGAATGATCCAGAACGATACTCGGACTTCAACGAAGTACCAACTATGAAATCAGAGACTATACTCCGCAGATACCTTACAGACTCACTCCAATCTACTAGTGATCACCCGTTAAGGATCAACAAGCGTAACAAAAAGTTCTCCGTGTGTATGGGTAGTGATTTCGATGGTCTGTTGAAATACTTGGGGTTTTGCGAAGGAGTAGATGCAGAGACCGGTGAGCCATGTTGGCTCATCACCCCCCCGGACAAGGAGCAGAGCCCCACCCCGGTCCGAACGCTACGAGCTAGGATGGAGGATGCACAGGTAGAGCTCGACATCCTTAACGGCGATACAACAATCCCTGCTTGGGATAAATTGCTGCAGGTATTTCAAGGAGACTTTCCTAACGGGCCTGTCGATGCGAATATCTCCACGGTCACAGAACCAGACTTGGCCCTACTAGGCTGTTTAGCGATGTACCCGCCTCTATATTTCAGTTGGGCTGCTATTCTCCTAGCTGGACTGCGCCCCAGATATCGTGACGAATATCTGGATGCTGCTCTGCGCTGCATTCAGAATCGCAGTGATGACGCATCAACTGAAATCATCATGTACAGGTCCCGGTTCGACGAGACGTCTCCTATTGATATGAGGGTGCAGGAAGCTTTTGCGTTCTTCCGTGCCTCTCCCCATGATGACACGACATCGGATTGGTTTTTGGCGAAATACTACGAGATGGCTAAATATGACGAGACTGATGAGTTCAAAGCCCAAGCCCAGCAACACCTCGAGGCCATTGGCAACTACTTGGGAAGAGATCTCGTGAGGGAAATTGATCCTAAAGCTTCAAGGATGACGGGGGAGTCAGGACTCATGACATCGTCTCCTACTGTTTCGGGAAGAATGAGCATCTCCTCGGCGGCATACTTCCTGGATGTGGAGGCAGACTGGACGGCGGAGATTATTCGTGGCTTTGTACAGCAGCAGGTGCAGGTAAGTATTTCTAATGCTTATACTTAGTGTCTCTCTAATATCACATCAGGACGAAGACGTAGACAAAACTAAGATGATTGAAGCTATCGATGTCCTGTCCGAATTTAAGCGACAACAAGATAAACCTGAAGAAGCCGCAGAGCTGCAGCAGATTGCGGAATTTGTCAAGGTGACTGGGTATGCACCGATGCTAACATCCCAACCTCATGCATCACCAATACCAGGAAACTCCGATAACACACCTCCCGGTCTAAAAAATATCGGCAACACGTGCTACTTAAATAGTCTTTTACAATATTTCTACAATGTCAAGATCATACGCGACATAGTCCTGAATTTCGATTTGGTAAAGCTTGACCTTGACGAGGAGGCGGTTAGACAGCGTCGGACAGGAGGAAACGGCACTAGCGTTAATATCGAAGAAGCCATCGTCGCCAGACAATGTGAGTGACCCCTCGTTTGCTATCATTGTCCGGAGGTGCTAACCTATAGACAGTTGTCGAGATGCTTCAGGGGTTATTTACCGATTTACAAACAACTACCGAAGCCGCCGCGCAGCCCTCGCAAAAACTTGCGAACACTGCACTATCGTCGGCTAGGGATATTCTAGACCAGCGATCCCAGAATATCCCCCCGCCGCTACCAGCACGCCCGTCACCAGCACCCCCAGTGCTCTCCAAAGATAATCCTGATGCAGCAGATGGAGCGACCAACGGCACGGTAAACATCACAGTAGAGTCGTTGAATGATAAACTTGAAATGGCTAGTTCCCGGAGTTCCCAAACACTGGTTGACGACGGGGGAGACGCACCGATGTCGTACGTTCAGTTGGAAAGCCTGGATGACAACGCCCCCATTATTCTGCAGTCTCAGGATGATGTCAAGATGCAAGATTCAATTGAATCCTGGACCCTCGATGACAAAATGGCGGAAGTTTCGCGTCAGCTAGAACGCTCAGATAGATCAGGAACAGAGCAGCAGGATGTCGGAGAAATTATTGGCAATATACTTGAACATTTCATGCGGGCAATTCGTCCGGACGGCCCCATGCCGGAAAAGCCAGAGTTACAGGCAGACAAGATTACGGAGACTTTCTTTACCACGATAGTCAATTATACTGTCAAGACTAGGAAGGGAAACTTGACTAGCGATCTGGTCTCTCGCCTAGAAGAGAATCCGTTGAACGTCGAGATTGTTCCGGAGCGGTGGATCACAGCGTATCCAGAGGAAGCCATCCAAGTGCCAGAGGGGACGGCTGGTAACACGAATGGAGCGAATAATGCGCGATGTACATTGTTTGCCGCCTTAGATCGGTACTTCGCTTATGAGCCAATCGACAGCGGGGATCGCGCACGTTATAGTAGCATTAGATCCCTCCCTCCTATTCTGCATATCTGCATCCAAAGAAGCACACCAAAGGGGAAGAATAAGAACCCCGTTATCATACCGGAGATTTTATGCCTCGATCGTTATATGGAGGCTGAGAAGGGGTCGCCGGTGTGGCTTGCCCGCAAAATATCGTGGGCGCTTAAGGAGCGCATAAAGGAGCTTGAGGCCAAACCCTCCCAGGATGTTCGAGACGTCCCTGCACAGTCTCAACAGTATAATGTTCGTGATATTCCTAGCATCTGATTAAAGCGTGATGAGAGTGCTAACATGGACTAAGAAGTTTAAGGAAGCGGATACCGAAGATATAGCGGCCATGGTAGCGTCGGCCCTGGAAAATACTGAGGATGCGCATATGCAACAAGAATTCTCCGACGACTTGAGACTGAGACACAAGCTACCTGAATCGCTGGAATATGGGCTATCAAAGATAGCTGCCCCGGTGCCATTTACCGGTGATTTTTTCTGCGATAAGTCCGCCGATATGTCCTGGGAGGCTACAGAGCCTTTTGATGAGATGCTTAAAAAGGAACTTCTCTACTTGCGCCAGAAAGAAGAGATGATTTTTGACGCTATGGAGAAGGAAAAATACAGTATCCATGCTGTAATCTGTCACCGCGGTGGTACGTCCGCGGGGCATTATTGGGTCTGGATTCGAGACTTTAAACGCAATGTCTGGTATCGATACAACGACGAGACGGTGACGGAAGATAACCGCGGCACAGAGGCCGTGTTAAGCGACCTGAACGAGACGGGTGACCCTTATTACGTTGCGTACGTTCGAGATGAGATAAAAGATGACCTAGTTGATGTACCGCAGCGTCGTAAACTCGAAGCTAATAGTTCCCGGAGCGCGAGTCAGGATTTTGAGATGATTGAGGGTGTAGCGTTCGACCCGATTGAAGCACCTCCTATGAAGGGTGGAGGAGCCTCACATTAGTACTGATGGGTGCCTACCATAGGATCCTGATATACCCCGATTTCTTGCGGCGTGGATTATGAGACATGGTTGCATTGGCGGGGAGTTTATTGCGGATTTGTAGTGTTACAATACCTCGAGGTAGACTAGGACCTAGGCAGGCCGGTAAGGCATATATTTGCTAGACGAGCTCACAATTAATTTTGATTGGCTTAGTAGTATTTGCAAGCAAAATAAGAAAGTACCGTTGATATTAGTACCCGTGTGGGTAAATCTACACGCTTTTCTATAAGTCATCATGCTTCACGACCCGAATAAAGGGCTATTTCATAGTTGCAACGCAGTAACCCCTCTAACCTAGTAAGTATGAGGGAAAGTGACGGGGAACAGATCAAGACAGTACCTTGCGCTCACCCTTGGATACTGCCACCGCTGTTGTGATTACTACTACTATCAGCAGGGCCAATAGGCAAACGGCTCAGACCTGGCAGCACAGCAGCTCGAGACTTATCCAATAGATCCGGCAAAGTGGCAGCGTCGTCCTTGCAGTAGATCTTGTCGTGCTGGGGGTCGATCCATAGGAACTTAACGGCGGACCCTAGCATCTTGAGCCCGGCCTCGGACCACACGGGCACAAAGGCGTCGAGGACAACCTGCCGCGCCTCCCGGTTCAGACGGCACAGCAGCCGCGCCCCGGACTGTCGGTGCTCGAGGTAGTCCCGCCAGTGCGTCTCCCAGTGCTCCGGGAACACCCCCGTGACGAGCCACGGGTGCTGCGGCAGCTTCTCGACCCACCAGACGCAGGACAGCGGACGTGCCGCCGGTGCGCATGTTAGCACTAGCTGCCAGATGTAGCGCCGCAGCGCCGGCGGCAGCCGGTCTAGAATTGATGCGGGCTGCGGCTGCGGCTGCGACTGCGACTGCGGCTGCTGTGCTTCCGGAGAACTGTTACTCCGGGGCGCTAGGGCCGAGTCCTCCGACGCGAAGCCCTCCGAGGAGGGGCCGGCGTCGTCGGTTGCGGAGTGGTCTTTTCCCGCTGTGATTGGTTAGTTACCTAGGTACTATGCGCGTATGTGCTACTACATACATACCTACCTACCAACCTGGGGTATGTAAGGGGGAGGGGGAAGAGGGAGGGGGAAGGGGGAGGGTTGACGATAAAAAGGGGGGGGCTACCTTTTTTGGGACGGCCGGAACGCGGTGGGATTGCGGAGGACTTGGCGCGGATGGCGGTGCGGATCTGGCTGATGGAGTAGCCGGTTACTTCCTCGATGCGCTTCTTGCTCATGGAGGCGTCGTAGTAGAGGGTCCGGACGCGGAAGCGCTCGCGCTCGGTGAGGTGCTTGGTGTGGATCTCCTTTGGCCGGTTTGCTAGTGGCATTTTTTTTTTTTTTCTCTTTCCGGCTTGTTTTCTTATTTTTTCTTCTTCTATTTATGTCCTTGTTGGTCTCTGGTGCTACGTCTTATTTAAAATAGACTAGTAATAATGGCTGATGACGACAACGACAACGACAACGGGAACGACGACGACGACGAAAACGGGTGTAAGTTCCGGATGGATTGGGGGAAAAAGAAGGGGGAATAAATCAGCGGACAGCAGCGTTCTGATGTCCGTGCGGCGTACGTTAAATAACCCTATTAGGTGTAGCGTGTTATTGGTGATACTCGACAGGGGTGTAAACCTTTCTGCGCGTTATTGCGATATCGATTTAAGCGGCCTCGGATTCAGGGGGGATTCAGGGGGGGATATAAACTTGTGAGTTGGATATCTGAGGTACCTACCTAGGTACCTACCTAGGTACCTAGGTAAACAAGGAATATATCATACTTCCTAGGCTAGGTACCTATTGATATCTGGTTTCCAGCTATTTGGTAAATAAAAATATAGGCTTAGGTATCTTTTGGATTAACTAGATATTAATAATCACCCATCGGGTTAGATACCACAGTCCACAGCCTTGCGGGATAAATGCTGCTGAAAGTGTACCTGGCTATCTGCTTAGGCGCCTGTAACGTAAGAATCCAGTAGCGGTAGTGATCAGATCCTAAAATAAACTATATCGCCATTATAGAACTATTATAGAACGGTTAGGTCCTACGAATTGGAATATTTGACACCGAGTAAGACTATCGCTATATATAGCTTTATTGAAAGGCAATATGTACTATCGACTGAGAATCGTCTTATCACTCCTGTGTCGAAAATAATGGCATGACATGAAATGCGGTATGAGGCGAACAAGCTGCACTTCTTCTTGTATTGTCTAATATGGAACGCTGAGCAACTGGTTGTAGGAGCGGAATGATCCAGGGAATCGTGCCTCAGGCCAGGGATCAAGAAGGGTGTATGCTCAGGGGTAACCCTATCATTATTGATGACGCTCTCCAAGATTTGAAGCCAAATAGATAGAGAGTATTCGCAACTTTTATGTAATATAGGACCCGGCAATGCCGTAATACGCATATGAGAGTTATGAGGCTCAGCAACTGAGACCCCCAGAAAAGTTCATTGGGTTGCATTGCATAACATAGCTCACAAATGCGAGTTATGGTCCGTATTATTCCGAAGACGCAAGTAAGAGGGAAATAGCAAAGTACCTAGACACGATAATATAAGTCTAAACAGTGTTCGTGCGTACATCTTCTGCCCTTAGCGATATATTGTAGTCTTTCCTACAACTGAGGATAACGACTTATGAAGATCTCTTTCCTTAGGAACTTACTGCTCTTTATGGCTATACAATTTAGAATGGAAATGGAGCCATGGACTCCGAAGGCGATGACGGAAATCAAGGCTGTGAGTAGGCCCTATGCAGAACGCGTAGATCCCAGAAAAGCTTCGACACAACCAGCGAAGCCTAGTCTCGCCCGCGATACTCTCTTGCTATCACATTTTAGGGCAAGAGCCATTGGCAGTTTAACATCGGAGGATTCCCGATGGCATATCCCCATTATTGATTCGTCTTACAATATACAAGGTGACATCGAAGATCCTGAGAGCGATATAGAATCAGCACCAGGCCGAAGCTTCTCTTCAACGTCACCTCTTTCGAGCTCGCCATCACCCTCGCTATGCACAGCAGACCATCCTCCTTCTTCCACCGAGTTCTTTTCAGAGAGAGTCAACAATACACCATATACATCGCAAACGCAGATGTTCCGCTTCCGGCAAAAGGAGAGTTTCATGGATTGGAATCCCCTAATTACCAGTTTGAAGCAGGGTGTCCCGGGAGATTTGCGATATCAAAATGATAGATATCGACTCATTGACTATGGCGGCTCGAGCTCTGTTTGGGGTGCTGCATTCAGTATAAAGGAGGATTGCTCGGTAGATGCCTTGGCGATAAAGCTGTTTCGAGCAGATAGCCAAGAACAATGCCGCCACCTCCAGCCCTCTCAATACCACACATAACCAGGGGTACCAGTGCCAAATGCTTGATAGATTGAAGTTACGTATCGCTGAGGTGGTTCGCCAGGTGCTCAAAAAGTATACAAATCAACGTCACCCAGTCGATCCCTTCTCTTTGACTCAATATTGCAGCCCGAGCCATTCTGCCACACAGAATCGTCGCCAAGGCTCCCCATCGCAAGGCCAGCCAGCTAAGAGAGCACAAAACCGGCATGGGAACCGCGCTTTACGTGATAGAGATGGTCATGACAGCGAACCAGAAGATGAGCCTGCTGATGGCAATGGGGGAGACGGTAATTTGGTACATACAGGACCATCAGAACAACCTTTGTACTTCGCCTGTCCATTTTACCAACGTAATCCGGAACGGTTCGCACAAATCTCTTCATGCGCTTTCACAAGCTATGCGGAAATATCTAGGCTGAAGTATGTGTTTGGAACGTGCTGTATATACTGATCCCGCTGACGCCGTAGAAGAGAACACTTGAAACGAGTACACAGAATTTTCCGTTGCTTAAGATGCCAGCAGAGTTATCACACAGAAGAGGAAGTCGAAAGGCACCTACAGCAGGACGACATCTGCAATAGACAGGCCCCTATTGTTTGCGATGAATCGTACGACTGGAGCGAGGGGTACGGTCAGACGCAGGCAGAAAAACTCAAGGCCCGATGGAGAAACCTTTTAGATGATGAGAAATGGATAAAGATCTACAGAATTCTCTTCCCATGCGACAGAAATACTCCATGGCCCTGTAAGTCACCACCTAATACCTTCACCCTATGATGCCAATCTCATCCATGGTAGATGCTTCTCAATCTAGCTCCCCTCATCTTCTAGGTGAACCTGACGTTACCCCAGAGTCAGCAACGTCTCTAAATACCCATCTACCGGAACGGGTTTTAAGGGCTGTCTTAGATGGGGTATATGCAGTAGCCAGCATAGGAGTTAACAGCAGCCTCGATACTAGTAGCCTTCCTTTAAATCAACCCCAAACAGGACTTCCCGGGTACTGTTCTGCGCCGCCAACAAGCTCATCTCAATTTTACGAAGGTGAGCCTAGCTCAAACATCGATGAGGTACCCCAGGCCGACTATTCGATGTTCGTAAATGAGTCTCCTTATTTACCTAATCCATACCTCCTAGGCTTGCAGCCGCAATTATTAGTGAAACCATCGAACCTCACGGGCGACTCGACATATTACACAAACTTGGATATATCGAGTGAGTCCTCGCAGCCGGGAATGGAATTCGACCCACCAGGGGGACCGCCCGCGAACGGCGATGAACTCGGATACCCGGCCTTTGAGCCACTAGGTGGCCCCTGGGACGTTACGGGCGATGGATATCCGCAAGGAGAGGGATATGCGGATGATAGCGGCGTATTTGACAGCTCTCAGAGTCAGTGAGGATGATATCTGGGGCTAGTATCTTCTTCGGAAACGAACATGAACGGGATTTACTTGGTTTATTTTATGGAGGATATATTCTCTCATTTGTTATGGTCGTAAGCAATACTTTATTTCCCAAAATCGCAATATACAGAGTTGTCATATAAGACTGAGCTGTCTACAGATATTGCAGAATGCTACTTGCGCCGAAGTTACTAATGCCGGAATGAGTATCATCTTATACGAGGTGCTCTTCCGTAAACACCCTGATGTATTGCAGCCCAGTCCATATACCAACTCGCCTCCCGGCCATTCCGTAAGATGACGAATAAGGACGTCAACAAGACTAACCTAGGCACAAGTGCCATTTTCAGACTGATATATTCTGACTGCTTGCTGAACTTCGAGGGGTACCAGAAACTCCCTCTCAGGCGGCACAAGCCCCTTGCATAGCAGCTCTTCATCAGTTACCCCTGGGTTTTCCCTTAACTCCCGCTCCAATGCCCGCGCCCTCTCCGTAACATCCTCGATGCCAACGATCCATTTATCCACCCAGGCCTCCGCCAATGAACTAGGGATCCCAATTTGAATACTGCGGTAGCCTAGTTTCTCCAGCCGAGGTGTACGCTCCGGGTCCCACTGCACCTTGACGGCCGATGACTTCTCTCTTGGGGGTTTGTCGGCTTCTGCAGCATCACCCGGCGCAGTCCCCCGGCCGGGTTCCGTTGTCAACGTCGCCGTCCTTAGTAGCATGATGAAGTGCTCGTGCTTCATTTTCAGCGCCAAGATCCGCTCTTGGTTTTTGTCCTTGTACGAATATCCCGCGCGGTACATCATCCAGCACCAACTGGGTTTAATCCATGTCATGCGGGTAAGTCTGAACTGTGGTGAGGCACATAGCTTTTGCTTGTTGACGGCTGCAGAAGCGATTTCGCTATTGTACGCTTGATAAACCGTAATAGTTTCTTCATCATAATAAGCACGGATCTGGCGTTGTTTAACCATTTCTTTCTGATTTGAGCCTGGGGCAGCCATTATATAGGCAGGTAGGTATGTATTCCTTGCTTACCTCTTAAGCCCTTAAGGACTAGAAATTTTAATGCAACCCACTTAGCGTCGAATGGGAATAGGCACTTCCTATTTAATACTTACGAGGAAGTCAATGCTGGGAGGTTTTATGAAATCACTAATGAACATATTGGAGCCTTTACGAGTGATCATAACTCTCCTCTAATATTATTCGCGAATAATGTTACAAGTACCTCTCTCAAG
The DNA here is from genome assembly GCA_022432525.1 of Daldinia grandis. Classification (NCBI taxonomy): domain Eukaryota; kingdom Fungi; phylum Ascomycota; class Sordariomycetes; order Xylariales; family Hypoxylaceae; genus Daldinia; species Daldinia grandis. The sequence goes on along the minus strand of JAJKLB010000003.1, from coordinate 2,961,321 downwards.
GATGATGCTGTCCCAACGTTATTCGAGAAGGTAGGTATAATTAGTTACCTAGGAGGTACCTATATATGTGGTGTAATGGGCTTGTCAATGCCATTTTGCTGGGAATATAATCTATAAGAGGGACATATTTGTATGGTGTCAGACATTTCGTCTCAACTATCCCGCTGCCAAACCATCCCCCTAGTGAGGCTAATAAGATGGCTATGTTCACCTTATTAATAAAAGTAACATCCCTTTGTATAGGTAGAACGAAGAAACGAAATAAGAGAAAGAGGAAGAAAGGTATAGGGACACAAATCAAATGTAAACATAGACACCAACCAAGAATATATATTCAGTTAAGCGATGTCAAGTATGTAGTCAGGTATGTAAAGGCATATCTCACATGTCAAAAGTTAACATAGTTTCCATTTTGAAAAAGAAAAAAAACCCAAAAAGAAAAACCAAAAGTAGACCAAACAATTTACACGAGCCCTGATCGCTATACTCATTTAGATTAAAACCTAGATGAGATAAGTTTCATCGATTTGTTTTCACGGCTAGATTTCGATGACATGCAATATACTCCGGAGGCCCTCGGCGGCCCCTGGATTACAGAAGAAGATGCTTTACTAGCAATAGGAAGTTGAAGCACTGGGAATTATCCCTCGTTGGTAAATAAATTGGGCCAAATATAACCTGTTGAAACAGTCCACACTCACCATCATGTAAGGGTGAGTGCTAGGGAATAAGCGCGTAGTTCCAAGATTGGGAAAACTAATACTCCATATAGTGCATATTATAAATCGTGTATTGGGCATCGATTACGTATCCTGAGGGTATCGTCTGATATTAGCTAAACAAAATCCCCAAACTTCAAGAAATCCAATACCTATACGCCATTAACTAAAATGCTTGAGATGCTACCAAAGCCCACCAGTAATATTCCCAAGTCTTATTTGAAATCCTTCCTTGGGATAGGTTCACCAATCGGGGTGCTCAAACCGCCACCTATCATCCGCCGTTCCGCCAACCAACCAACCGACCAACCGACCACCACCATTCGTGTCAGACCCTTCATCCATACGTTTCATCACCGTAACATCCCATCATATACCCTCCTCATGTGCCAGCGAAGACGTGTTTACTGGGCCTGTCTACACGAGGACGTCAATGTCACCCCGCCGTCGCCCCTCCTCTACTGCGCCAAGGCCACGCCACGAACGGACGGCGGCAGCAGCAGCAGCGACAGCGACGGAAACAGCATCCGCCAGAACGACCTCAAGCCGTGCGCCTCCGTCGATACGCTCCCGCTCACCGCAAGGCACGATCTCTTCACTGCGGTCATGCATCCGGACACTTGCGACGTCTGTGCCGCCGACAGCACTACTACTACCGGCTTATCCGGCCAAGAGACCACGGCGGTTGACGATGAGCTGTCGACGAGCGACGGCAGAGCTAATTATGTAGAAAACGCTCACAGGGACGTAACGGGAGTTTCTGAAGACGATATGGTAGATTTAGATTGGATCATGAGCGAGTATTCGCTTCAAGAATCTCAAGGGGCATCTAGGGAGGTGATGGCCGGGGAAGAACAGCCATCTGGCTCTACCGGCGAAGTCTGGTTCCCGGGTGCGGGGGCTGCGTCGGAGGGAGATTTTCAACTCTACGATGACGATGAAGATAGATTTGTAGAATACGATATGAAGGATATTGGTAGCAAAGACGGACATATGACACCATTGTTATAGTATTACGCATTCGTGGCGTTGTCATGGTATCAAAGTTTGCCATTACCAAAATACTAGTACCTCTTTTTGCATATGTAGATAGTTGCCCCTTGAATAAAGGTCTAGCTGGCTATGGCACGATGTGGCTATATCTACGAGGGTTGGGAAAGGGGGAACTAAATAGTCTAAAAGACCTTACCGACACTACCTCCTGGATAGGAGACGCAGTTGCTGAATATCAGTAGGATATGCCTTCACTTCGAAGGCTTCAAGTATATACTTATTCCGTATAACTACCTAACTACCAGTTAACTAACCTAGGAAATAGTCATTTCTTAAACATCTTGGCATCAAGTCAAAGCACATAATAACAACCACACATATTCTCATAGCTATCAAACTTGCCATGTCCCCTTATATCCGAAAACCTCCTTTCGTAATACATAGAAAACGCAATTTCCGTCCAAGCAAAGATGAAGCAATAAAAAAAAAGGTCATCAAGACCAAACTAAAAGGGAAAATAAAAATAAAGGAAAAATTAGCTTACGTATGTCTTCTTAAGTATCCCACGCCTCGAAACAACATCCAGACCACGCACGTTTCACCGCGGCGTGTTTGCGTGCATGTCGGATCCACCGGCTTTCAGGGGCCGGACCCGGATGCTAGGATCATTTTACATACATACATACACTACATATACATATGTATACTACACTACCAGGGGATGATCCAGGAACGAGGTCAGAGCCTCACAGTAGGGACGGGCGGCAGTCGATCAGGCGCCGAGTCCCGAATAGTTACATGGGCTTCGAGGGCAACCTGAAGCGAGGAGTGATATTTGAGTCAGTCCTGCCTTGAATATCTCTCTCGGTAATTCTTGGCTTTAGTGACAAATCGTAAAGCATATTTTGCTAGGCAGGGAGTGCGGGCGGAGTTGTGGTTGTAATATGTCTTTCGCTTTCTCTTGACTTGCTGCTTTGCTATAAGGTATATGAAAGAGCCACGCATCAGATCGTTATTTAAATAGACGTCGATATAGATGTCTTACTCTAATGTACATGTATAAGATAAGTAAAGCAGCTAGTTACTTGGAACTATTAATGAAAGAATCACGACCGATAGAACGTAGAGCGCAAGTATGATTCTAACTGTAAAAAGATATTGAAGGTCTGGTTAAACTAGATACAAAGGTATATATATATATGGTATCAACATCTACTGTAGGTCCGAGTTTCCAACTTCATCTCCGTATATCGTAGACACATCGCCGGCGACCGGAATCTAAGAGGTATCAACCGAGCCTAAGAGTTTAAGTATATATTAATTTATCTCATCATGGTTGGTCCGGCCAGGTCATAGAGTATGGTTTTTGCTTGTCGAGCTAATTAAGAGTCCTGGCCACTTTTTAAGTCTACGTGACCAGTCCAGCAACGAACGCACTCTATCCCCGAGCCAAGGAAAACCAGAAATTGCCTCCGATTAATACATAAATACAGTGGCCATCTGCGTCCGGCGCCGGTGATAGGGTGATGCTGTCGAGGTTTATTGGCACTATATATCGGCCAAGTCTTGTATATACACAAGTTTAGAAGTTTTCTTTGCCCCAGACGAAGGAGAAGCTGTCGAATTAGGTTAGCTAGCTGTCCGCACAAAAGCTTTTCATGAAATTACTTACCCAGGTTCACTGTACTTATTACAGAAGACGTGAAGTACACTACCGAGACCCTTAGGTCCACAGAAGAATACACCCGCCTCAGCCGGCGAATGTAGCTTCCTGATACCTCGGAATATCATATCCCAGTTAGGACGTCCGAAGTTGGTCGGGCTGCGCAGTCCAGTGATTGTATCTTTGTCGGCGTTGGCGTCGTTGATCATGATATTTGTCGCATCATCAGCCTTGATCTTGGCTGTGAGGTATGTGTGGATCTCGATTCTGTTGTCGACATCCTGGGCTTCGATGGCCATCAGTAGCGAACGGAACCATTCGAAAGAACCGAAATCTCTGCAGATCCAGAAGAAGTACACCTTCGCAAGACGGGTCTTCTTCTGCGGGTAGTTCATCCGATACCAGATCGACTTCAGGATGGATGCGAATGGCGTGACACCAATACCGGCACCGACCAACATGGAAACCTCGTACTTGAACACATCTTCTGAAGCAGAACCGAATGGACCGTCGACATATACTCGGGGGAGGACTCTCTTCAGAGCGGGATCAACCTCGTTATTCTGACCGTCTACACCTACAACTGTCGAGGCGTCCTTCTCCTTCCTGTCGAAGTCACATCCGAGCGCTTTAGCTACACCCTTCGTGAAATCACCAACCATACGGATATGAATGGAGATATAATCCTCTTCGGGAGCGCTTGTCAAGGTAAACGGGTGGTATTGCCAAAGAGAGACTTCCGGGCAGCAGAAGAAGATATACTGTCCAGCCTTGGTCTTTGTGTTTTCCTTCTTGATTTGAATTTCGCAAACGTTGCTCGGGTGCTGAATGACTTTCGAGATATAAGTCTTGTGGCGTCCGCGTAGTTCACGGGCAACTCGTTCGGCCAGATAGGTAAATCCTCCGACCATCCAGTACTGCCAGAAGACACCAATGGCGGAGGTACCGATCGAGATACAGAACGGCGCGAGATCAGGTTGAATCATACAGAAGGCACCGTGGAAAGACCAGAAAAGGAAGAAGACGATAAACATGTGGTGAGTGTACCAGAATCGTTCGTAGTTTGCTCGTCTCGGCTTCTCGTACGATGTTAATACCATGCCGGTGAGCGCGACTAACATGATATAACCCGTCCAGCCCGGACCAGATACCAAGTTGGCGACTAGGAATCCGTAGAATCCCAGGTTGTTCTTAGCAGCGATCTGTGCCAAATTGTTCCAATGGGCGATCGTGTGGACCCAAGAGAAAAAGAAGATGGACCAAGCAGTAGTGATATGGAATGTAATGTTCTTATCGAATTGGATAATACCGTTTAGAGGTGTCTGTCGCGCCATCGAGATGAATGTCCTACAGACTGGCAAAAGAATCAAGGCCACATCCACGTGGAGAACCAATGCTGACGATCTAGCAATCATATAAGTCGGCCCAAAGGTATCTCTCGCTACTTGTAAGTTGTCCTTGACGGCGTAGTTGACGAAACCGAACGCGAAGACGAGGGCATGGAGAACCATGAAAACGAAGACAAAACTGGCCGATAGTTAGTAGAGAATCATATTAAGGAAACTCACAGTTGGGCACGAACAATCTTCGGTAACCCTCGTTGATCATCCACTTATCGAATCTTTCGCGCATCGTCAACTCCTTTTGCCGTTCCTGCGTCATCTCTCCTGACAGTAACATTCTTGTTAACGGCGTCCATCTTGACCTCTCTGAGGGCTTCTCGCCCATATCGTAGTACGACATCTTTTCTTTGGAGGGCGTTTGTGCGAGTTAATTATTTCGCGGCGGTTATGGAAAGTCGGGTTTCGAACAAGATCCAGTCGTCTTCCAAGCTCGCTTGTATCTGAAAATACAATCACCAACCCGACAACACCACTAATACCTCCTCTTCTCTATTAGACTTTTTAATTATATATCGGAATCGCGTCCGTGGGTGCGGATAAAAAAAAAACAGGTAATACTAATTCAGAACCTGCTGAACGGGCAAGAAGCCATAGAAGGAAAGAATCGGCAAGGTAACGGGATGAAAAGGATATTCAAAAGAAGGTAAGGTTGGCTTGAAAGCCTGCTATAGCAGCTGCCGGTTAGCCAACGCAAGAATCGAATAGCGCACCTACGAGAACGAAGACGGAGGGGAAGAGCGTTTGTGAGTAGTAAACGAAGGGAAAGGAGAGAAGGGGTTCCGAAGATCTCATGCAAGAGACGGGAAGGCGGTGGATATTATGGAAGACTGCCAAGAATAGGAAACATCAGGCCATTCTCGTGGATCATACCTGGGTACAGCGCCGCAACGAGGGTTTACTTAACGTCAACTCTGCTATAGCTCCATCTATGTAAGTAAATAGGTAGGCCACGAAATTCTCTGGAAAGCTCAGGTACGAGAGACCTCACAATTTGCCAGGGGGGTGGGAAGAATATGGGTGATGTGATCCTAGGGGGTTTAGTACACTAAAGAGAGGATAAGGGGAATGGAAGGCAAGTATGAAACTATGTACTTGTAACCTGCGACGGTGGTATATCCAGGCACATGCGACCAGGTACACGTAACATTGATCAGGGGTTCTTAGACAAGATGGGTCCTCGATCTGGCCGACAAGCGACAAGCGGTTTTACAGCCTTACCGCAAACGGTTTCGAGGCATTTGAAGTACGAAGGAGGCTCAGGACGTCCACGTTTCTAGGTTGAATTGGACTAACGGATTCGGGTGCAAGGTCCGAGTATTTTATATCTTTGCGATACCAGCAATGATGGTAAATGTATAAAAGTTCGTATAATGGCAAGATACCTACCTACCTGGCAAAAAAAGAAAAAGAACAGCGCTTGCTGCCGTTAACTATCGAATGTATGCATTCATCAAAGAATCTTCGTTCATGACATATTTTCGTACTGTCTGATGTTCGGATCCTCGTCCAGGTCCAGGATAGGGAGGTGGGTAATGGCACCACTTCCATGGCGGCGACACGCCTCGATACAAGAGAGACACAAGAGAGACACAAAAGGGCCTGCGCAATCCTCGGCCAGACTAGAACTATCGTGGTACAAGATGAGAAGGAAAAGAATATGAGGGGGATCGAGCTTTGACTCGGTTTGGAATGTGGAGAAGTCAAGAAATATAGTCGACTTTTTATTGGTCCGCATTCTGAATATCCCCCCGGCGCCTGTGCCTCAGATTGTTTCGTCAGGGGTCCTTAGACAACATTCGAGACTTGAATTACCAAGGGTCCCCGTAGCAAAAAGGAGCAAAGCGCCAGCAGAATACATATCATGCCCAACCCACCTTGAGTACTTGTCACGACGTGGATGGATCAAATAGAAGCTTCACTTTTTCTTCTTTAGGATCTTGCAGGTTGCTAAAGTATCATTCATGCCATGATGATATGATAAATCGATACATCTCCTCTTACACAGTAAACAAAGTTGGTTTCTATGAAATCCTTAGAAATCTTGCAACACAACTTAGTAATTATTAAAAATACTATATTTAGGGGGAATACCAAGGAAGCGCTATACAATTTTGGCAGCGTTAGACATTATTAGCTACCTACCTACCTACCTACCTAGGTACCTAAGCTTGAATATATATATTAAAAATCCCGGGCTTAGTCTCATCAGCCGCTTGACGCCAGCGAAAGCCGCCCACGGCGCAGGTCGAAAATGTAACCACCAGATTATTTCTCTAGAGGCAAACAGGCAACCCAATAAATGATCACATCACCAACCTGATGACGATTTGATCCAAGTCAAGCCTTTTCATAAGCCTACATTAGGTACCTACTCAGGCAAACATCCTTACCGTAGACCAACACATCATGGTATTATAGTATTATATGCCGTCATACAATGCGGCTAGATCCCAGAGTAGATCTCATCAAGTAGTAGTAAAAGATCGCACATCCATACATGCCTACCTAACCTAATATACCTAACATAGACGGGCACTATACCTATCCCGCACATCAGATCGATAGTCTTTCACATCCCCAAAGTTTCCTATATATTTCAGTGCCACCCGTCTTTCGCTCTACCCCGATGCCCTCGTGACTTAACGCCGCACGAATCTAAGTTAAAACGAAAAGACCGAACGAATCCCTCCAGATCCTACAGCCCGGGAACACCCAAATCCGGATATCCAAATACCTTCTCGACGTCTATATTTGTACCTCCCTCACTTAAGGCAGGATCGTGTAGGTAGATGCAACGATATGGCCCAAACAAGTGTCTTACCATTTAAACCAACACACCATCACCGTACGACCTGCGGTGAAAACATAAGTTAGATACAGGGCCATTGTTTAGCTATACATAGTTATAGGTAGGTAGTTATAGTCTGTTTATAGGTATGTACCTAGGTTAGGTATCTATGCACCTGGATTCGGCGGTTAAAACAGGGGGTGCATGTGAATAAATGCATACGCCACGTTTTCATATATATTTCTTCTTCCATCACATGCACCTAAACCACAAGTCGAAACGCCATGTTTTAAATCTCTTTACCACTGAAGTGAGAAAAAAAAAAGGAAGAAAATGGGAAAGGAAAAAAAAGGCCCCCAAAAAATCGACAAGAGCTGATCCTGGCATCTTGGATTGGTTGGCTGTACGTTAACGTTACAGGTGGCTCGACTTATGTATAATGGTAACCCGTAATAACTCTTCTCAAGGCTTAACATTAACTACTATTCATAATAATATGGGGTGGGTTGTTAGCTGTCGTTAGTTGGGATAGCATCTACAAGAATCCGAAGAGTCCTTCAGACTACTCGAGCCACAATAGGCCCTAGGACTTATCAATAAACTTCACAAGTATTATACGGGAGAGAGATAGAAGAGAAACGTGAATGCATTAAAACAAATCTGTGATGAATGTCAAGGAGGACTAAAATGTAAAGCCAGAGAGCCCCTCCAGATCACTCCAACATATCATGCCTTTCGTAGAACTTCATCCTCCTTAGCAAGTCATTCTTATTCCACTCCCGAAAGCATGTGCTCTAATGTTCATCGAAGAGGCACATTAACCCATAACGACGGATGGACAGACACTGGTGAATGCAGATCGTATTGCCTAGGTTGGAAGGAAAAATCCATGTCCCTTCCAGTATCACTACCGATAAGTGCTATGCTCACTACCTCCGATGCCAAGCGTCATTCTTCGCCAGCGAATTCTCCTTACTCGTCACCTTAAATGGCATACTTGCGAGTCCACTCGCGGGCCGTAGCTTCATACCTTGCCCGGTCGGTCTTGTAAACGTGAGCGATCTCGGGGACAAGAGGGTCATCGGGGTTAGGGTCGGTAAGCATAGAGCAGATTGACAGGAGCACTATACAATATTAGAACCAGAATACGTCACAAAGTTGGCATACGACATTTACCTTTGGAGATGGTCAACGCCGGGCTCCATTGGTCCCTCAGGATGTCCAAGCAGATGCTGCCATTAGAGTTGATATTCGGGTGGTAGATACGAGTTGTGAAGTTGACCTTAGGAGGCTTGAACGGGTAGTCTGTCGGGAAGTGGATTGCGAGGAAGAAGACACCTCCCGAGTACGGCGAGTCACCCTATAACGTTCAGTTAGTACCGGAAACCGATTTATAATATACAAACTTTTGCTAGAAGAAACGCCGCTAGCGAAGCCAGCCCGTAGCGTGCACGGCAGGATGCGCGCGCAAAGGAACAGGAAAGGTGAGGAGATAGGAGGAATGGCTTACTGGTCCCATAATCGTTGCTTGCCAGTGGAACTGCACAGGAGAAACGAGAAGTCAGTAATAGTTAATGACGTGATGCTTCCCGACAGAAAAGGGGTTCTAAGGTATAGCTGCTCGTGCCCGACCGAGTCACGCGGCAGGTAGATAGTATCGACGCTTATCAATTTTTTGGTAGTGGGGGAAGATGACGCCTACCAAATCTTCGCCGACAGGACCAGCAGAGCATGATGAGGGAGGGTCACTAAAGGATAGAGTATTAGCAAAATGATCAAAATATATACTCCTAGCAAAAAACAATTCCTAGCGATAGTAGACGAGCGTGAAGCCTTCCTTGATGAGGCTATCTTGTATCGAGATCCCCGCCCTGCCTTTCTATGACAGCCCCACCTTGGGCTCATTCGGGATACAAACCAAGTACCATCACCATACAAACTTTCGCTATGGTAGGAAAAAAATCGACATACCGGCCCAAGTCTGTGAGTTCCTTGTTGATTCGCTTCAACGCCATCTCGTAGAGTGTGGGTTGTGAGTGTGCGGTTTCTTGTTTTGGCGGGAAGCGGTATCTCTCCTGAAGAGATCAACTACTTGTACTTGCGGTCAGTATGGAATGCGGGAGAAATGGATAGAGTTATAAAGGGTCAAGGTTTGTAACCGTAAGGAAAAGGAGATTTTATTGGGGACAAATATAAACATACCAGAGGGTGGAAGTCCGAATGGCTACGGTCGGTGCTGGAGGAATATGAATGAGGTCGGAATGGTGGTGTTGTTGTTATTATGATTATCGTTGTTCAGGACCGTTGTTTGATGGCAACTGTAGATACGAAAGGGTTTGGTAGCGGGGGAAAAGGGAAAGTCAGGCAGGTCTTTCAGGTGACGGAATGAATGGAAATGGGAATAATTAGGTCAGCACAGACCAGTCATAAAGAACGGACAGGGCGGGTAGGCGCTAACACCTTTTTTTTCTTCAGTCCAATCAATTTTGTGCAGTGTTCTTGCTGGTCTTTATGTTCTTGCTGTTCTTGCCGTTAGCTTCTCCAAAAATGAGTGGCTGAGAGTGGCTTAGCTCACACTGCTACGCGGTGGTACCTGGATTTATACTGGACGCGCACTGGGCTGACTGGTACATACTTGGTGAGTCTGACAAAAATCACAAAATCGGCAAGACAAACCTTGTTTGGGCCAATTGGAAGGAACTGTCATGCTCCCTTTGAGCCCGAAGAGACGGTGCCTTAGGCTCGTCTGATTGGTCAGGTTGCACGGAAGCACACAGGTCTCCACACCGCCACCGTACCGTCCGATACTAACCAATTAGGCCTATCAACCACGCCTACACTTCTCCATCTCAACCACTTACAGCTCGTTTTTGCCTCAGCTGTCAGCAATTGTCACACCTCACATTATTCATGCTGAATAACCAACAGTACTTCACTCTAACTTGCCGAAGTTGTTCGGGCAGCTGGAGTAATGTCTACCCGCGTTATGATTTGTTTGGGTCTGTTCGGATGTTTTCATTCTATCTCAGCCTGATAAACGGCATCCTCCTAGGTTGTGATTCGGCTCTTGTTACGGCAGAAGTTTACAAGATATATACATTCTAATTACCTGGATGGCCTATGGCGGGATCCGGGTCGAATATCTACAAGGGCAACATATCCATGACATAACCCGTGGTATATAGGTTCAGTTCACTACAAGAAATCGAAAATGTCTAGGTACCTCCTAAGATCTTATTACGAGGCCGGTGGCTAATACTTATAACTGCTTCATATTAAAAACGCCTAATAGGTGCTTGCTAATTTAGGTGCCTAGGTGCGTTTTTATACGAAAGCCTGGAGCCCAGTTATGGCTCTTCCGAGAATGAGGCCTGTACTAGGTTAGCAAAGCTCATCAATTTTATGGTGGTTAAACTCACTGTGAATATCACTCTGCCCTTCATAAGTCTGGGTCACAAACAGGTTGGCTACATGCCTTCCGATTCCGTACTCGTCGCTAACCGCATTACCTCCGAAGATTTCTTGCAGCGCCCTCGCGTTCACAAGCGCACGGTCACAATTTTGTCTTTTCACAATGCTAATCATCTCCGGTGTAACTTTCCCTTCATCCTTAAGCCTGCCGACCTGTATCGATGCGAGCACACCATACGCAGCATCCGTCGCAGCGTCTGCCAGCTTCTTCTGCACCAATTGATATTTGGCGATAGGGTTACCCTTGAACTGCTTCCGCTCCAGGGCATATTCCCGTGCCCGGGCAATACAGTCTTCCAAGGCGCCCATGGTACCGAAGGAAATACCATACCGAGCGCTATTCAAGCATGTAAAGGGGCCAGTCAAGCCTTCAACATCGGGAAACATGTTTTCTTCTGGTACTGGGCAATCGTCCATATGAATCATACCCGTAATACTAGCCCTGAGTCCGGTCTTATTCTTGATAGCCGGTGTCTCTAGGGTACCGGGAGGGCAATCCTTTTTATCTATAAGGAATCCCTTGATCTTGCCAGTCTCCTGCAACTTCGCCCACACCAGAAGCACATCGGAGATAGGCGAGTTGGTAATCCAAGTTTTGGAACCGCTTAAAAGTAAATAGCCCCTTTTTGTTGGATGCGGTCGTGCGGTCGATTCCATTGATCCCGGGTCGCTACCGTGATTGGGTTCTGTGAGTCCAAACGCTCCAAGAAGTTTACCCTTCGCCATGTCGGGCAGATATTTCTCTTTCTGCTCCTTAGTCCCAAACTCATAAATACCGCCCATAACCAGCGAGGATTGCACCGACATGCCAGATCGGTACCCGCTATCGACTCGTTCAACGGCCCGAGTAATTAGGCCCGACGCCACGGTCGATGCACCAGCACAGCCATAGCCATGGAGATTCGCGCCGAGGAGGCCAAGTTCACCCATTTCCAGCAAGATAGCCGGATCATAGTATTCGTCACGATACGCCTCTAAGTAGTACGGTCAACGGGTAAGCTATTTAAAAGGCGAATTGTCACTAGAATAACTCACGTAAAACCCGCGGCAGTAATCGCTCTTGGCAGTATCGCTCGGCGGTCTCCGATATTGCTAATTCCTCCTCAGTGAGCAAGCCCTTGCTCGCTAATGGGTCTTCCCAATCAAACGAGGACTTCGAAGCAGAAGCATAGCTTCTGTTAAAAGCCTGACATTGCCTTGCAGGCACGGCCAATGGCCTCGAAATGCGCGATATTACCGGACGAAACATGACTGCACTCTCAATTGGAAAGAATTGAGGTGAGCGCAATAGGGATTCCTTACCTGAAGCTATCCATGGCGATGATGAAGACGGTTGCGGGGCCGAGATCGAAAACAAACAAACGAATCCAAACAAAAATTAGTGGAATGGCGCTCCGTTCGGCGGCCCTCGGCATTCTTAGAGCGGCGGGAATACTCGGTAGTAACTTCGGCTAACGGCGGATTCTTACGCTAGTGATTAAAGTCAGCATAGGTACATCATAATGCTAGATACCTGCATTAGGTACCTAGAAGTAAACTCTAAAGTAAGGAGAAGCAGAAATATTAATTCAAGAATCGAGCCTTCTATTAGATACCTTGGGGTTCTTGAAGAGGAAAGTAGCATAGATACCATTTTCGTGTTATAGAAGCAACTAACTAGAGGATGTAATTCCAGTTTCATTACTTCAGTTAGACCCGGGTAGTTAGGTAATTTGTAGACAACTTATCTTCTACGCTTTCACTTATGCAACATCATTCCTAATCCTTCTTTCATTTTTCTCCTCGTCAACTTAAAAATCCTATACCTATACCGATACCTAGAATCATGCCCTTCGTTTTCACTAAGTGGCGATACATGTTTAAAGCCTTTTGGTTCCGTATTCGCCATCGCCTGTCATCTTTCTCCAAGTATATCAGCTCCTATTTCGTAAGGCAAACCCCTGAAGAGTCATGATACCCTCGTTATGCAAGCTATAGATTATGGCTATTCACTGCTCACCACAGAGCAACATTTATTATCCCCCAACTCGACGGGGCATTCCTACAACGGCCAATGTCATTCTCATAGATGTCACTCTCATAGCTGTAAATCAGCCCCCGCCGAACAACAGTGTGATGAGAACAATCGAGAATTCGAGGATGGGCACTGGCTATTCTCCCCTAGACCGCATACACTGCATTTACGACCAACTGTCTCTGGTGCCTCTTGCCAGACGCGTCGGGCCCCCGAAGCTTGTAAAGATCGGCCCCTTACACCAGTCAGCCCGAACTCAGTCGGCTCTGAGGACATCGATAACCAATGGGAACATAGCGCGGACGACGAATTAATTTCAAATTGGTTGTCGGGCGTTTCTTATTCCAACCGTCCAAACGAGGAGACTAGCTTGACCAGGCAAAGTACCCCGGCTGTTTCTCCAGACGCCCCGGACCCAGAGGGTAAAGCCGATGTAGTTCCAAGCTTCACTTGCCCAAGCATCGTACTACAGCCTCCCGGGCAAAATCGATCGGCCGCACAGTTTGGGACTGGCCTTGATGGTCCACTTAGTTCTGAAAGTGATAAGCTTTCGAAACTACTCCGGGATGGGCCTAGCGATTTAAAGGAGTCTAGTCGAAGTGCAGATCTATCCGGCAGCTCTCAGAAGGTCAAGTCTAATACATCTGGATCTATAGACTGGGAGAAAAACTAGGGAAAAAGAAAACCCCGTCGGAAACATGATGTATCAGAAATGTCGAACTCTAGATCTTCTCATCGTGCGCGCCTAGTCGATCCTTCTCCAGTTGATAATAACAGCAACGAGGACAGCTGCACTAGCAGTGGCGACGAGAATGTTTCTGATGAGAAGTCATATTTATACCTTTCGTGGCCCGATTCTCAGTTCCGTGTTATACAAAGACATGCTCATAACTCATGCCCGGAGTTTTGTCGACAATTGGATGCTTTTGAAAGGCCCTCGTCAAAACCAGAGGTACGTGTCCCTATTTATCATCAACTATACCTACTGAATGGTAATGTATCTAGAGTCAAGGCACACAAGCGGCGGCTCGTGAATTGCGTCCGAAGGTCGACAAAAGTCGATCTTGGCATCATTTACGTGTCCGTAATATTGTCACAAATAAATTCCGGTCTCTTGGTCAGAGAATTCGACGTTCAGGCTCTTCAACATTTTCTATTCGATCCGAGTTTCCTGCTCCACTACATAGTAAAGAACGCCGGCTCTTGGCCCGGAACTCCATAGACTTATGGCCGCCATCTGGCGAGGAAAGTCCATTGTTTAATACTCCCGAGTCTAATGTTACTAATGCCAAACGGATCTCTCAAGAAATTAGGCGTCATATCGACCCATTGGCTATAGCTAGTGTGATGATTGCCACGGCGGAACTTGACCGGCTCTCATCAAGGAGTCTTGACCAAGTCTCCAGAACGTCCGACTCATCAACGGGTATATCAGGAAATTCCCCTACTTCGCATACACCATTTCACAGTGGTGCCGCGAGCCCTAACAATGAGATGTCTTCGTCAACCTCCCCAGTTCTTGATATCCCTCCAACTATTCCATTCGATACGCCCTCGTCATCGGGCCCACAGTCTGGTATTATAAGTCCAGGGTCTAAATCATCACAACGGCGCGGAAGACAACGAAGGGGACGGCGCAGTCGTTTATCGGAAGTTACAACGCCAGGCGATGTTACGTCACCAGCAGAGTCTATCGAAGAGTTTAATGATGGTCTCTCATTTTCGGTCACTCATATTGAAGCTCTGCCAGAATGTTCAAGCGTGCCTAGTAAAGGAACTGGGGAAAGTTTATATCCTAAGCCGTTAATAATCGGCCACAGCAGTGAAGAAGAGGTTAACTCGTTCATTGACGATGCTTCAAAATATGTGCAAGAATATTTCCCGAGGTTTGAACCTCTTGAGCTCGTTCCTCTCCAAACTGACTCAGGGAAGGGACTTGGTACCTTGCAGCGACTCCCAGGTTCTTTGGCTTCGGATGTAGAGGACGTGGCCCCGTCTCGTGTCTCATCAACTGGCGAAATATCTAAGACTGGCATCGAACCATTTCTACCAAGTATGCCCCTTGGGCTTGGATATACTTTTCCAATGCCGACTACATCCTCCAACTTAATAGTGCCAATGAAGTCAAGGGAAACATATAATATCCACTCAAGTTCTACCGCTAATATGGAAAGCGATACCTCGGCCATAGGGGCTATGATCGACTATATTGTAGCGACAGGTCAGCCAGATAAAGTAGAGAAATCCGATTCCTGCCACCAGGATACTTAGTCGGAGTCTCGGGGCGAGCCTGGAGATTCGGATCCTTTTTGTCCTGTCGGTTGCCTTGAAACTAGGCGGAGCAGCCAAGATTGCCTTCCGCCTGGCGCTGGCGAAACGGAACACGGATGAAACCCTATACAAACTGGATGAGGACGAATGTGCGGCATCTACTCAAGAAAGTAGCTTGTAAATTATTAGATAGCACTGGGATAAGGCAAGGCATTTACGGGGGTGGAAGAAGGGTAAGGATTAGGCGCCGGTTTAGATTGATGGTCGAGCTTGACTTTGCGATTGCAGATATATAGACCTAGGCACTATATTACCAAAAATAGAGCAGTAATATGTCCTGTTAAGCTTTAGATACCTGGGTAAATTGTCGTTTTAATGTAAATTTGTATCAAATGTTAGATCTTATAAATCTCTGGGTTGGTTGTTTGGCTAGGGGTTCGATTGATAACTGTTATTGCTCCCGCGTAAATCTAGGGTAATGAACGGCACAAAAAAACTGCAAATACCGAGACGCCTTCTCTATTATTTACCTCAATACCTAACTAAGAATCCTCTGTAAGATTGCAAATCCCAAGTTGCTCCAACCGAGTCGAATAGTCTCCTCGCCAACCATCTAGACTGTCCCACTACCCCAATTTTGGCCCCTCTGCCAATTTGCTGTTAGGCTCAGATCCAAAAGAATACTTGCTCTCACAATAGAGGGTTCCGTAATGCTATGATCTGGTATACGTTTACTGAGCCAATCTCTAGGAAAAGTTACTTTCACAAGTTAATCTGTAAGTTAGATAAACTCCTACTTTTATTAGGGAGTACCTGACATTACCTTATGATTCTTCATAGCCTATAGCTTATCAGGTTACGTTCCTAGGTATAACGGAAAGAAACTGAGGTTAGACAATGATGCTGCTGGAGAATCAACGAGTTAGGATGTCTTCCCGCTTGGGTCCGCATCCAATCCACTTGACCTTGACACCAAGGAAGTCTTCGATGAATGCGACATAGTGCTGGGCCTCCTTGGGCAGGTCTCCGAACTTCTTAGTACCGGTCGTCGTGGTATTCCAGCCTTTCATAGTCTTGTACACAACCTCGACTCTGGACAGCAGCTTCGCGCTGGCAGGGAAACCTTTGATCAGCTCACCGGTATCAGGATGCTTGTAAGCGACCGCTACCTGGATCTCGTCGAACGTATCGAGGACGTCGAGTTTGGTGAGATTCAAAGAGTCGTAGTGATTAACGCTGTCCGAGTATTTTGCGGAGACCAGGTCCAGCCAGCCGCAGCGACGTCTGCGTCCCGTCGTCACGCCGAACTCGTGTCCGATCTCTTGGAGCTTGGTGCTGACGCCGCCGAAGTCTTCCGTGGGGAACGGGCCGGATCCGACTCGTGTGCAGTACGCCTTCAGGACGCCGATGACGGAATCTACCTTTCGGTAGTTGAGATTCAATCCGGCCATTACGCCGCCGAAAGTGGTGGCTGTCGACGTTACGTAGGGCCAGGTCCCGTACGTGTTATCTAGCAGGGCTGATTGCGCCCCTTCAACGAGGATTTTTTGTCCGTTTTCCTGGGCCTCCTTGAGGAATTCGACGTCGTCTATGGAAAAGGGGCGGAGTTTCTCGCGGAAGTTCTAGGGGGTTAGAAGAGCACCTACGGTCGAAGGGGCAGCATCTTTACCTCGAGCTCTTTGATTTCCGCCTCCACGTCATACCCGGCCAGGTCCCCGCCAAATTTCAGCCTGTAGTCCCGTTCCATTGCCCTGATTCGGTCGCCGAATTCGTCGTCGTCAAGGAGATCGACGAGGAGTATGGTGCTTCTCTCGGCCTTGGAACTGTAAGCAGGGCCTATGCCTTTACCTGTGGTACCTATATTCTTCTCGCCGAGCTGCCCCTCGCAAAGAAGATCTACGGCTGCATGAAGATCGAGATTTAGTGCGCAACGCGTTGAGACTTTAAGTCTCTGTTGGGCATTTACGACTCCTTTCGCCTCGATGCTGGCGAGCTCGGAGAAGAAAGTGGGTATGTGCAAGACGACGCCGGGCCCAATTATGTTTGTAGTTGACGGATGGATGAGTCCTGATGGTAGCATGTGGCTTTGAATAATCAGTGGTGGCAAACAAGTAGAGTTACTTGTGATAGTTACAAGTCGTATGATACTCCTGCGGCAACAACGGCTATAAGAGACCACATACGCATTAGTATACCCGTTTGTCTTTAAGAAACAAGCCAATAGGAGTATCTTACTGTGGCCGCAGTTCCTCCCACCGGTGGCTCTGGCGCAAATTTGAACATCGGAGCTGAGGATATCGCAAAGCTTGCCTTAAGAGGAGTGTATGACAAAAGTCGTCTTGTTAGGCGATGTCTTATGAGTAAATCAGTAACTAATAGACGACTAACCTTTTCCTTCACTATACGTATAAGACGGGTTAGCAAGGAAGGATATAACAGGTAAGTAAAGAACTAAAATTAAGGACATGGAATTCTTACTCTCCCCATTGAACACCTAACACAATCGTAGCCATGGTAAGAAAGTTACTTTAATATAATGTGGCATGTGAACAAAGATATACGATAATAGCTCAAGTTAATTAGGTAGACAAATGAGCTTCACGTCTTGGTATTTATCTTTTTGTAATAGCAATGTCAATTAAGCTCCATGGACTGGTAATAAGGCAAACCTACGACATATTCTTAAGTAATAGGGGTTCTACGTATGGTTACTAGGACTTCAACTAAGTAAATGGTATAAATAATAAGACCGTCGGTTATAGGCGGGCTCCGGTTATTCTTCCGTTTATAACCCGGGCCCAATGTATGGTTTTAACGGCGACAAGGCTCTCGACTCATAGAAAACATATTACTTACCTACCCAGCGGCATTTATTGGACTGGAGCTAAGGTGAAAGTTTTCCATATCATTTATTTTTGTTAACTAGACTAATATAAAACATGATTGTTCAAATTTAAGTGAACGGGGAATAGACCGGAGACAGGCGGACACTTCATAGACTTACGGACCCGTTGCTCTGGGTTGACATTCAAGCACCTGTCTAGGTTTTCATAGGTTCGGTTCTACCTCTAGTTAATCTCAATCCTTGGACTGGCCATTTGACGGTGTCACGAGTAAACCCGGGCCTGGTCTTGTAAGTTGAAATGGATAAGGGCAAGTATTCAAAGACACTGTACTTACAGGCCCCCACGTATATACCCAATGTCATGCTTTCATCTACAATCCCATCCAACACAACCAGATATGATACCATGGCACGGAACATATGAAGTCCCAAGCCTTGGGACTCTCATTTATTCCTCGAAACAAAAAACCCAACGCCATGCATGCAGTATTCATACAAGTCCTACTGATTATGAACCGACAAATCCCACAAAAAAGGATAAAAACATTATCGACTCCCATTGCCATTCATGCCAACCATTTCGTACTCTCCGGTCCCATCTCTCCCTCTACCCCTTCCACGGCCCCTAGAGAAGCCCATCTCTTCATCACCTTGATTTCCAGCAGCCCCGTTCTGCGCTGTAGCCGCGGCGCCGCCTCCCGTATTATTATTCTTCGCGTTGCCTCCAAAGCTAATGGGCCGCAATTCCCTCCACTGGCAGCCATAAGTACCTCCCACGACGGTTACCGCGCTCGAAACTATTGCTGTGGCCCACCATGCGACGTTTCGCGGTAGGAGGCCTGTATAAAAAGTCACGATGACGAGGTGGATGAAGTGGAGGGTAAGCGCAAAATCGATTACGAGTTTCGACCGGCCTACGAAAGCTACCATAGCTACTATGCTGTGTTATCATATTATAGTTAGTATCGTTCCGCCTAGATCCGAGGACGAGGGGCACCAACGCAGCGCCGGCGCAGCATAGCCAGATAAACCCCATCAACCACCCTTGCGTCGTGTCGCCGCGCAGTTCCGCCCAGCCGAAGACCAAGTCTAAGCTAAACCGAGTCCCGGCGACTAGAGATGTGAAGAGCATTAGGACGAGCGCGGCCGCGTAGTATATGCTCTGCAGCGCTGCAATCTGGCCGAGGATTCGTAGAGGGGGTAGTTCGTTCACGGCGCCAGCCCGTGGAGGTCTCCTCCGTCTAGCCATTTTCGAGGTCTGAAATAAAGGAAAACGGAAGGGAATGGATCTGAATCGCTGCGTCGAGTTTGTCTGGTAGTACCAAAAAAGGATTTGAATGAGTGGATGGAAAGGAAGCTGGATATTATTCGCTTCGACGTCGTGCTATGAGGCTATCATTTCTAAATGGGGAGTTTCGACGGTTCGATATATTGTATACCTTAGGTTAGGTACCTAGGTAGATTAGGTAGGTAGGTAGGTAGGCGAGAAGTAAGGCGCGCAGTGTTAAGCCGTAGGGAAGATAGTATTGTCGAAGTTCTTGAATCGTCTGGGTTTGCCTATTATTAATTTGACGAAGGTTAGGCTAGTTATGCGCCTTGTCTGACGATTGTTCAGAAATCTATGGGCGGCCCATAAGTTACAGAGGCACCTAACATATGATGGGGAAAAGGGTGACGCAGGGGCTCCTCATCTACCTAACTTTAATTCTGAGCCGCTAAGCGTTGTTAGGTAATCTTTAAGCTTTAGTGGGTTAGATAGATACCTAGGTACCTACCTACCAGCCTAGGTAGGTAACTTAAATGTATTACATAATTAAAAGGCTTCACCTATCGGCATTCAACTCGATAGCTTCAAAGTTCAAAGTGATAGCGCCGATAAGTCGAGCTCGTCCCGCAGAACTTTATTTTCACAAATCCAAAAGACGACGCCATTCGGTAAATACGACTGGCTATTCCGTGTCGACAAACCTCTTAACTCCATATTGAACTCTCTGTTCCTCGGCTTTGAATACCTACCTTCTACCATGGGCATCTTCGGTTTATTCAATTCCGCTGACGAGAAGCGCAAAGAGGAAGTGCGCACTGGTGCGCGTGCGCCAGACAGGACGGAGCGGCAGCTATGCTGGGATGCGCGCGACAAATTCTATAAATGCCTAGACAAGCACGATGTTATCGACTCGCTAAACGGTGACGGTAAGAAAGTTGCTGAGAAGCAATGTGCGCAGGAGAATAGGGGTTTCGAACAGAACTGCGCCAGCGCCTGGGTATGTTCCTATGCCTCTTCTGTTATACCTAACTATCTCTTGATAGAGTATTGCAATATATAACTATGTTAGGCAGTTAAGTCATAACTAACCTATACTTTCGTTGCATGTTTATAGGTAACTTACTTCAAACGATATCGAGTTGCTGAGCACCAAAAGAAGAAGACGCTGGAAAAGTTACAACAAGAGGGCGCGAATAAGATGGCAGTCGAAGGATCTACGAAGACATAAGCTGATTGTCCTGTTCTGATGTTGGATATAGCTTGTATTATTTTGTACATAATCCAAAGGCATTACGAGGAGTTATGGCTTGGGAAAAGGATAGGTTAATATTCCCCCTTCCGCTGGATTTATATTCATATAACTCTAATAGCTGAGGGCTAGGTTTGCGGTAGCTACCTAACCTACCTAACTTGCTCTTTGCTGGTACGTGAGGCCGCCAATGACTTTGTAACACTTGTAACTACCTACGTATCCATAAGGCTTTCGTCTACAATTTGCGTCGTCTCGGTTATAGCAAATGCATCAGCCAGTCGTGGGGTTATGCATGTGTTAATTTCTCTAGTAGGATATGATCTAAGCTATGACATACATACATACCTACATACACTATGTGTCGAGACGTGTATCAACCAAAGAGCTTTAGATTTAGATTCCTTTCTAGCAACATCATTTGCTGCGGACTATTGGTTCGGAGCTTTGGTAAACTCTTTGCTTGTGACTTTAGGTCCCCATTTGTGGGCTACATTGGGGTTCGGGGCAATGACAACGG
Organism: Daldinia grandis; assembly: GCA_022432525.1. Taxonomy (NCBI): domain Eukaryota; kingdom Fungi; phylum Ascomycota; class Sordariomycetes; order Xylariales; family Hypoxylaceae; genus Daldinia; species Daldinia grandis. The sequence goes on along the minus strand of JAJKLB010000003.1, from coordinate 2,940,118 downwards.
AGTCTTCATACCGCAATACCTTTTTCTATGTATGACCGGCATGATCTACAAGATAGCTATAACTAGCGACGCCGTTTTGATAGGCTGGCTTTATGTTAAGATGGAGTAGAGTTTTGCCGTTCGACACGAAAGAAAAAGAAAAGAAAAGGGCATTTTCTTTTATAGTGTTAACAGCATAGATGGCGGTATTAATCTTGGCATCATTTCTTGGAGGTGGCTTAAATGTATAGAAATACTAGGTATCGTGTAAATGGTACAAATAACTCCCCAAAAATCAGAAGTGCATACATGTCTTAAATACAGTTGATATGAAGATCGTTGGAGAAGTTGGTGACTTGTCTCGGAGAGTCGGCAAAGAGATTGGCGAGAAGCAGGGAACCCGAGGGTGCCGGGTTACACACCTAGTCGAGCTGAATGTTTGATTAAAATTCTTAGAAATCTTAGAAATCGTGGCTGGAGCCGCATTAAACTGACTGTCCCAATCTTTCCAGATACATACTGTGTAAACAGGGTCCAGTCGGCAGGCCGGCAAGTTAAATCCTTGGTATTTTCGATTTTTGAGATTGCATGAAACGGAGATTGAGACCCTAATACAAGACAAGAAAAAGAGATTGATTGCTCTGATGATGTTCGCTACCTCATATGAGCAGAGAAGAAAAAATTAGATTAGAGGAAAAGAAAACCGTCGAAACGGGCATCAATTCTGTTGAATATGACATAATGCCGTATACCGAAATGGATAAGAATTGCTGTGATTATCGAATCGTAGCGTCCGTCTGCCCTCCTTTTTGGCTCAGGGTCCACTAGTCCAATTATGCGGGACAGTCAGGTATGGATCTCACAATTACTGCATATCCACATCGCGTCTTCCGGGCTTAATTTTTTCTTCTTCTTCTCTCCGCGTGAGCCACTCTGCCACTGCAAGACACGTCTGCATGCTTAATGCAATAACACAAAAGGAGCGCAGCATCTTTACAGCGAACTAGCCCTATTAAGTACCTATGATTTGGAGTGGTAGATAAGTATACATCACACTCGTCCGTAAATATTACCTGTAGCATAGATACTACCTACCTACCTATATTTATAACCGACGCTAGGCCTTGTTAGGGTATTAGGTAGTATAGTATTCTCTTCCATCGACTTGTGTATGCGAGACAAGCAAGACAAGGCTCCGGGGGGTCGTGGCTGAGTCGATGCAATTAAGGACGTACCCACTCGCTATTATCCACGTCAATCTGTCCAATTATAGGGTCGCATGGTGCCCAACCTCTGTATCCACCCACTCAGCTGCCAACTTTGTCGGTTTACACAACAACACAATCTTGCACTCGCATCTTCAATCCACCCCCTATCCTCAGGTGTCACCAATACCAATTACAGCGACGACGACATCAAGCCAGAGGAATCCCGCCAAATAATATCTGTTTCGATTTTTCCTTATATCGTCCTCCGCGTATCCCTCACCCGACCAGCATAACCATCGTCTTAAGGCACCCGGTCGTGGGTGAGGGTTTCAGGTGCATTCGTTCGGAATCCCACTCGAACGACACCCCAATCTGCGGATGCGAAATATGCCTACGTTTATAAACGACGAAAACTCGCCCATTTATTATCAAAACTCCGGCGTCGTCCATCTCGGAAACAATCACGAACCCGATTACCACCACAAGTTGACTGATCCTAAGGAAGCCTTTCTTCCAAGACCGTTGTCTACGGCAATTGACGCGAATGAGAGCTTCGACGACAATTCATCTTCACATTCGTCATACAGTTCTGGCCCGCAGGTACGAATGAACGCGGATGGGCTACCCCCTTCCAGCATGACACCTCTGCCCAATGGCAGGTCAGGTAGAGACATGAACGGCATGGCTTCGGCTGGCCAAGACTCCAAGTATTATTCGAATATGAAAGGGCCTTTGTCTGGAAGGAGCTCGTCGGAGCGCCAACCTACTACTAATGGCATACCGCCAGCGTCTGAAAGCCAGCGTAAAAATATGTCCGAATCCCAAATAAAGCGGTCTTCGGTGGAATCTCGCACTTCACAACATCCCATCGAACTACCACGAAGGTCGTCAAATAACGGTGATTTTCAAAGCACGGACAGTGGCTACGGCAACAATTTTGGTTCTACGCCACCAGAGAATTCGGCTTCGGGTTATTTGCTACCTAATCCTTCATCTTCTAATCTTGATCAAGCTCAACGCACTTCTCCATCACCTCAGAGATTTTCTTCCCCTCCGCATTATCCACCGACCGGTGCCTCCGCATCGACTTCGGCATTGCAACCACCTGCGACTGGTCTAAAACACCGACACACGCTGGAGGTGCCTAGGGCTCAACCAAGCCGAGGTTCGAGGGACAGTAACGATACGGTATATGCTACTGGTAGATTCTCACCAACTGCGGCCGGGCCATCGCAGCGTCGAGGGTCTCTTAACTTGGGAAGACGGAATACACGTTCCCTGCACTCCGATGTGCCTCGTGACGAAGTACTACCAGATGACGACGCGTTGAGGTGGGCTGAAGCATACCGACAGAAACGGGCAAAGAAAAAGAAGCAAGAAGAGGATGATGACAGAGTTCTGGTTGGAACTAAGGTCGATGAGAACCACGCAAATTGGACGACAGCATACAATATGTTAACAGGTATTCGAGTGTCTGTCTCGCGTACAAACGCCAAACTCGACCGTCCCCTGACCGATGCCGACTTTGAAACTAAGCAGAAATCGACGTTCGACATGTATGTCTCCGCCATAGTTAAGCTTGTGTTCTATATACTAACTAGAGTAGTGCGGGTAATGAGTTAGTTCCCTCGGCAAAATACGACTTTAAGTTTAAGGATTATGCGCCCTGGGTTTTTCGACATCTTCGTGCGCTCTTTAGGTTGGACCCCGCCGATTATCTGATGTCGCTTACAGGCAAATATATCCTATCCGAGCTCGGTTCTCCAGGAAAGAGTGGAAGTTTCTTTTACTTCTCAAGAGACTACAAGTATATCATCAAGACTATCCATCACGGAGAGCATAAATTTCTACGGAAGGTCTTGAAAGATTACTATGAGCATGTTACGGAGAACCCAAACACACTCTTATCCCAGTTCTATGGCTTGCACCGAGTCAAAATGCCATATGGGAAAAAGATTCACTTTGTTGTCATGAACAATCTCTTCCCTCCTCATCGCGATATCCACACTACGTTTGATCTCAAGGGTTCGACTGTAGGACGGGACTATCGAGAGGAAGAGCTCGAGAAAAATCCACGCGCCACGTTGAAAGACCTCAATTGGCTTCGACGAAAACGGCACCTTGAGCTAGGAATACAGAAAAAGCAGCTGTTCTTGCAGCAGTTAGAGCGTGACGTTCGGCTCCTGCAAAAGCTGAAGATAATGGATTACTCGCTTTTGATAGGTATCCACGACTTGCGAAAGGGTAATGAGGAAAACCTCAGGGACAAGACTCTGCAGGTATTTAACCCTGGAGGGGATAGTCCTTCAGAAGAAGGGTTCGACCCTAGTTCTGTCCTCATGAGAACGCCATCGAAGCTGGAAAATGCACGCAAAGCGAGGGAGTTGCGGCAAATGATTAAATCTGAGCGACCGGTACCTGTAGGCCAAACCAGCAGTAGGATGCCAGACGAGCTAGCTGAGGGGCATACACGAGGGGGGATGTTCTATAGTGATGATGGTGGTTTACGAGCAACTCACGAAGACAACACTGCAGGTGAAGAAGTTTACTACCTTGGAGTCATCGACTGCTTGACTCATGTGAGTTACAATCCCATCCACATTTCTTAGCGCACCCTTGTGTTCATAACTAACTTGTCGACAGTACGGGGTTATCAAGAAGATAGAGCACTTTTGGAAAGGCCTATCCAGTGATCGTACCCAAATATCTGCTCTCCCACCCGAGGAGTATGGCGAGCGGTTCATCAAATTCATGTCTGGTATCACAATGTCTCCTGAAGAGGCCGCAAGGGATGCACACGATCGCGAAGTTGCCGCAGCGCTTGCCGCAGCCGAAATGGAGCGCACCAAGCAAGAAGCCTTACAGGTGCCTGGATCCAGTAGTGCGCCGCCCGCGCCGTCGTACTTACCTCCCGCGCCGCCAGGCATAAGAAGCCCGAACTCGCCTGAGCCAAATCCTATCATAGAAAGGGCCATGGAAAAGGCTACAAAGAAGGAGAAGGATCTTGCTAAAGAAGAACAAGTCCCCGAACGTAAAATTACAACCGCTGTATCACCAGGAGCGAGATCCAACTCACATGCCGTTCTACCCGTTGTAGAGGAGACGGCAGAAGCAGGCTCAGTCAGGGGGCAGAGTCAGGGCGATAGCGCTAGTGAATCCCGGCCCTACACGCCATCAATAACGGAGCGGCAGGATGGATTTACTACTTTGGGCCCTCATGGTATTGGAGGTAGGGGCCCACCAACACCACCAAAGACTAGTTACTTGGAGCCTGATCCCGGATACGAGGACGAACGAAAGAGGGGCGGCATAAGTGGTGGGTTTAGGTTTCTAAGGAGCAAGATCAGTCGCGAAAGCCTTGGGAAAGCCTTACCGCCGGTCCCCAGGTAAGAGTCTAATATCGACGAATGTTGGGTGTGTTGGCGTTTTGGTGTTAGGCGCCAAAGGATTATTAACCACGTTTACTGGAAACATGAATATCGAAGACCAGAAGCAAGTAATATTGGGAAGATGAAGAACCTAATGAGAAATCCAACTTTGGGTCGATACCAAGGATGAGGGCCCGAAGGAGTGGAGGAATATGAACGAACCGAGCAACCATCATCAGCCTTGTTGAAGAGATGGTTTATAGGCGAAGAATCCGGAGCTGGCCTTTTCATGCTATTATCACTGTTTCAGAAGAAGAAAAGAGCGTCAACTGATTAGCCTTTTTACATTTGGCAGGCTGCTTTTCTTAAGCACGGGAGAGCGTTCCTTCCCCCCTATTCCTTTTGTTTGCTTCTAAGCATATCATTGTGTTTGTACAGAAAGACATGATACCACCATTGCATAAACTGCATGAATCTGACGAGCCTGCTGTTTCAATTCGTCTATTACTTATTTTTTGTCTTCAGGTGTTTTTCCCCCCTAGTGTTGGGATTCAATATGTATAATACCATAGACCTCGACGACTCTGACGCGTTTGTCCGTCGTCGGTGGATGCTTAGTATTTCTTTAGAAAGTTTATAGAAATGAAAGGGAGTTGCTCCATATGTTGGCAGTTGTGATATGTTCATTGCAGTCTACCCAAGTTTTGCTTTGTAAGTGGCAGATGTGCTGTAGACTGTTATTTGTCCCTTTTTGTTTCCCCTGATATCTTTAAGAGTGTGAGCAGGGAGTGAGAACATGACTACGAGACTACGAAGACTTGGGTCTATCTATCACTGGCCCATTGGTAGTAGTTCGAACTCCCTATTGCTGATATTACAGCTGTCTAGAGCCCTTAGATCTGTATAACGCTAGCGTCACGGGTCTTCAGGGTTTAACAACCGTAAAAACGTAGTTAGGGATTGGCCACGCCGCCCATATTCCGGGGCATCGTCCAACAAATGCTTGCAAAGGTACTTGGGGTTAGTTAAGAGGACATGGGATGAGGTGGATTACGACAGGTCGGAGTCGGAGATGGATAAAGGGGTTTCACTTTAAGGGCTGTATGAGCATTACTGACATGTTGTCTTGAATAGTTCCAGTAACCCATTTTTCATATTGAATATTCAAGAGGAAGTCGGAAATGAAAAATTAAGGAAAGTAACAATCAAGTAATGTCGAGGATATAAATGTGGCCATTGAAACAAAGGATAGCTGATAAGCGTCTACCAAGATCTAGTCCTCTCAATGCAATATGAAGCAAAATTATTGACTAATAAACTACCTAGGTATAAGACGCCTAACATCGACGATGAAGAGGGTGGTGGTCAATAATTAGCTAAAACTCGGTGCTCAAATTCGTATCTAGTCGATATTGGGCCTAGATTGGGTCGTTGATATTGTATAAAGGGGGTACCTACGTGCAACTCAACTGACTATGAAAAAGGGGGTGGAAAATGTAAAATCGGGAAACATGACTGGTCATATCTGTGGGGTGTCAATAACGACCTACCAACAAAAAGGTGACAGAGCAATTCAGGCAAGAGATTATGAGCATTAACTATTTAATCATTCGAACCGGCTAACTACCTACTTAGTTAATGAGAAAATAAATAGTTCGTGACTTTTATATTAACTACCTACCTAACTAGGGGATTTATACAAACCTACGCGATATAGAGGTAACAAAAGTATTTGGCCCTAATTGAGTAGACATATATATATGAATAATATATAATAAATAGCTGTTGGCAATAAGTGCCATTCTCTTCCGAATCAATATCCTCGACGAGCTGGGCGTGAAAGATAAGTGATACATATACTTTTCTACGAAGTTCCTCGGAACGGCCTAGGCGTCCGACGGGCCTCGACGTTCTACCATCTAGACTACTTTATATTTTGGAGGTTGGCTAAATCATACCCTCCCCATTGTAGAGGAGAAGGGCGTCGGCATCTGAGCTTCTTTGGTGGAAGCTGTATTTGATCATGTTGCTGTTCCTCGTCGAGAGGCGGTGATTTCCGCTTGCGCGATGGCTTATCGTCGCTCTGATCTCTACCGGGAAACTCTTCCAACTTGATAGTGAAGCAGTATTTAGTGCCCTCTACCAGTCGCAGCCATTTTGCAATGCTGATCAAGACACTCCCCATCAAGGGGTTCTGGAAGGCATCGATGGGCAGGGTAATACCGCCGCCTCCGCTTTGATCGTGGCCGTTCTTAAAACCGGCGACGTAGAAGTCGATAGTTTTCTTCAGCGTATCGGGAGTGGCACATGTCGTCTTATCAGACCAAAACTTGTTCTTCCTCCAGATGGATGGCCAAATGAAACGGTTGTCTTCGGTATATTCCTTGCGGACATCGTACGAACGTTCGAAGATGCGCTTAACCCCGTTGAGGACTGTGGATAGTGATGCTTCTTCGGCGCCAGAGAGGATTACTTCTCTCATGGCTGCTAGTTTAAGCCCCGTTGGCATCTCAGACCTGTCGAAGCTGAAGCCTGGAAGTGTGGTTAGGAGACCGATATCGTCGTCCTCTTTCCACATCTTTACCTTGTTGGTAAGGCCCCGATAATTCAAACCATCCAACCAGTCATTGACCTTCTTATCCAGATTTCTCTTAAAGCTAGCCATTTCTCGATGAATGAATTCTTGTAACGGTGTAGGTAGGTTGCATCCTGTAGGGGGGCTTCTAATGTTGCTCGTTAACTGAAATTTGGGCCGCTCTTAAATATATATTAGTTTGTCAGGATTCTAGATGGTATATCTAGAACAAAGGATATGTATGCATATATGAGCCGAAGGCTCCTTAGACAGGATAGAGTTCCTCGCGGAACAACGGAGTTGTTACCATGCTGTTTGGTTCCACCACGTGACATAGTTATACCTACCATACAAGGGAGAATATTGAGGAATAAATCTTACATCCTTAATCCCGTATCTGGGATAGGCGTCGGGTCGAGTTATCACAACGCGACGCACGTGGCCTAATCAATAATATAGGATTTGTCTGCGATTGCTGCCAGGGGAGTTACGAATCGGCGGCGAAGAAGAAGTAATAATGTGAGAAATATTCTCTCCTCTTAACTCTCTGACTTGTATAAATTCCGTATAGGGGTCCGGTAGGTCAGGGATATATTGATTACGAAGATGATTCTTGGATGAGTAAAATGAAATCACGAGATGTAAAAGAAAAGGAGAGGCGTTGCGGCAAAATAAGGAAATCACGGTTGTAAAAGAGTCGTTGCTTTACATGTAGAGCCGAAATAAGATATAAAGGGGAGGCGTATTAGATGCCAGAGATATATTGATGCTGCGGTACGAGATTATTAGGGGCACTAAGGGGTATCACGTGATCTACCAACCCCCTTTTTTGTATATTTCTTCTTATCTATATGGCTTGAATTTTACACTGCGGTCGATTTCTCTCCCTTTAGCGAGTGAATTCTGATGACTGTTTCTCTTTTTATACTTCTAGGTTAGCAAGTTATTGTTACGATAGCTATCGTCACTTAAGTCCAACTATATAATTCGTTTATGACCACTGCAATTTACTATTATTTTGTTCACCCGCCTCGTAAGGATATTAATTATGGAGTCCTCGATGGAATTCCACTGCTAATCATCACTTGAGGAACTCCTTATAGGTACCTAGGTAGGGTTTAAAGATATTTATGAGCATACAAACGTTTCTTATAGAGAGCATCTGAATTAAATAAAGTTATGAATTAATAAGAGCCCAGTCTATATGGCTCTCAAACCCTCCATAATTTACCCGTGGCGATGTGCGAGCCTATCAATAGAACCACGTACGTTCAGGAAAACTGGACAGCATAGTAAACCGGCGTATTATCTCGTTAAGCGGAACCATATCTAAATCGATGATATACCTCTCTTCAGGGTTATAGTTCTTGGACGCATGGATGAAGAACTCCACAAGGTTAGCTACGCGTCGGGGGCCGTCTTCCTCTAAGTGATCGTGGGTGAGGCAGTGGTCACTTAGATGGGCATAGACGAGGGAGAAGAATTCTCGCACTTCGTTCTTCTCGAGCGGGCCATCTTTGAACTTGGGGTATAAAAGTTCGCACGTGGCGAATATGCGGTATAGATTAGTCGCTATAGTAAGCCGTGGTGTGGTCTGCCAGGTCCCTCCGGAGAGAAGCACTGTGGGAAAAGGTGTTAGGGTACGACTCTTGGCCTAGGCTAGGAACTACATATGAGGTACCTAGGTAGGTAGCAAACAACCATGTGAGGTGGTACATACAGGCGTTGAAAGCAACCAAGTCACAGTGATCCAAGGTCCATACGTTGGCAAAGTCCATCGTTGGAAACCAGGTATACGCTTTCTCATTTGCTTTAGGTTGAGATTTGTCGGAAAGCGAATGGATGAAAGAGGTAATAGGCATTTCGTAGTTAGAATCCATTTTGATCCGACCTCGCCTTGCTGAGAAGATGGAGTTATATTGAGGAGTTTTCGGAAGTTATCGATATGAGAACTCAGCAAACGTCCACATTCGCGGCTCGGTTATGTGTGTGAGGGACGTAATTAAAGGGGTAATGAAGAGTATTAAGAAACCTTCAGGGCCTGATAAGTATTTTTCACACAGTAGAGGTTTTGTTAGCAATAGAAAAAAGTGTAGAGAAACAGGGCTGTGTTATGTTAGTCCTAGGATAACGACATTCAACCTGGAAGTACATTGTATTGCGGGACGGGAATTTGGTATCACCGAATGTGCACAAATGAATGTATTTGGAGGGAAGATAAGGCTGATTATTTTTCTGTTAGGGGCCAGCCAGGTAGGTATAAATTATTATATATCACTAGCTCCGATGATACTTATTGCACATTCGTGCACATTCACATCTTATGCTTGGGGCCCTCCCAAAATATCAAGCTTCTCCATACTGGTTGGAATATCGCTACATAAATCATCCTAGTTTATTGTCATTCACGTAGGTACTAAGGAGGCTATCTACCTGGGATGGATCATGATTGCACTGTTTGATTATAAAGTATTGTGTTAAGATTGGAAATTAGATAGTACTGTTAGAACCCCTATATGATACTCCCAAGTTGCATAGAGCCTTTTCCAACTTTATGTTCTAGAGATGGCGTATGATCTATATGCTTTAATAGATAGGATGAAATCTCTTATAATGAATGCGTTGGAAACTACCTGAGTGTTTAATGTGACGCCGTGCTGGCCTGAGAAAAGCTAGCGTTCTGTATGCCTTAGGTCGTAAGGCTTTTGATATAAATTGAGGCAGATTTCCCCTGTACCGTTATTAGTAGCAATGTAGAAAGGCTACCCTTCTCCCCTGATGCTTGCTGCCCCTCGAAAAGATACTTGTGGCATCTTTCAAGCGGCCAAATGACCCGTCGTGACATTTCTTTTAAGTATCCGGGCGAGGTGGCGCGGCATCCATCAAGACACCATCTGACTGCTTCATTAAAATCAGGCTCTGCCTCGTCCTTCACTTTACTTCCCCATTGCCGGGCAGCGGCAGCATCAAATGCATACTTTTAGATTTCAGTGAGTCCAGGGAGTTCATGCGCCTGATGAAATTTCTATTCTTCGAGAAGTTGGCCAAAGCAAAGCTCTAAAAGGGCTATGCTTAGAAGCTCCAAAGATCGGTATACCTTTTCAACTTTCCCGTTGCCAGTTGTGGCCAACGAAGATCTTTTGTGCTCCTTACCCTTAGCCGGGGCGGTAGCTATGAGTTTGCGCTCCAGACAAGGCTGATCTAGGAAGTACACACTGGAGTTCTCATCGGCAAGGAAAACGATATCTGACTTTTTCCAGGACTCTGGAAGCCACGGCCCCTCGTGTAACTGAACAAAAGAAGATGCTAAGACAAGCGAAAGATCGTATCGTTGCCGCCGGATAGGCGTTGGTACAGCTCCCCCACGGAGGATCTCTTCCATGGCCATACTTTTGAGGTTATGTCCGTGATGTTGTGATTCCTTATATACGTGATAGGCGCTGTCTTTTCTAGCAAGATTGCCATAATACTTGTTATTCTCGTGCTTGAGCGAAGTGCAGATACAGGATATTAGGTTGGGACGATCGAATGGGGTATCCAATGATCTAATTACAAGTGCTGTATCGGGTCTGACACCATGTTAGCTTGTATAAATCGAGCGGGGGTGATAACATACCGGTGTTCTATTTTATGTCCTTTTCAAGTGATTCGAGTTTCTTGAACTTGCTAACATGAGGGTGACTGCTTGACAAAAAATATATTAAAATCGGTATCCTGGCTAGTTCTGTGCTGGAGTAATAGCCTGGCTAACCCGATATGACTGCGGATAACGTGTAAGGCGAGCCAAAGCCTGCATTCGACCGCCATCAATATTATGAGGAGACTCAGACCATGATTGAAGTTGCATCTCTATGCACCCGATCGTTATTCATAATGAGCAGTCTAGTGCAGGAGATCAGCAAGAGTCAATCCCCACAGGGCTTCCAGGAATGGGATGCTATAGAGACATCTAAGAAAATGACACACATCCAAAGAAACTATGGTTTACTAAAGTTGCCAAGCACAAAATGGCCAGTTGAACGAGTAGGGGCTACTAATGTGGGAAGGAGGCGGCAAATAGTATATTGTCATGATCATAAAGCAAAAGCAGAAATGTACAGAAAAGAACACCAGGTAAAGCCAAATCTTATGTTGAAGGAACAAGGCTAAAATCCAACGCAGTACAAGAAAGAACCGGAATATCGTCAACGAATACATCTCCAGACCTCGAGCCTATGAGAAGTATCGGAATATCAAGTTTTGAGGAACTAGCTTTAGATGGAATGCCCTTTAAGTGTCCTATATGCGCTACTAGTCAATCTTTTTAAGAGACAAGGGGATTGGGTGTAAGCTACAAATGGATTGGTTCTTTCTATAAGTCGAGTCTAATATGTCATAGACTCCGTGTGCTTAGCGACCTGAGGGCGCATGTCTGTACAGCAACAGAATTTGAATGTATGGGCAAGATGTTTAGCAGGAGTTACTATTCCATCGGTCCACATATACTCGCCTTTTATGTAGCGAACATATTGGCAACAGGGCTACTAATGGATCGCATATTAGTTCCGTCCGTGGTGCATTCCAGGCTGAGCAGATTCAAGCACTCGCCGACTCGGGAAGGGTAGTGCCAACTTATCTTGAAGCCCGCGATTGTCCCTTCTGCTCCAAATGGGCCTCGTCACTCAAATCTAGGGCCCAAGCAGAGGATGAACTCTGTAGTTAGAATATATGGGAAATTGATGGTAAAAAGGGTACAGTTCATGAAGCGCTTTGTTATCCATCAGGAACGGCTTGCAGCCTCCGTCGTGTCAATCCCAAGTAGATTGGTTATTCACAGTAGGGACGCAGGGGATGAGGGCTAGACATGCATAAGCTCGGAACCATCTTCACATTTCGACTATGCGGCTAACAAATATGAAGTTCAATTGTAGTGGCCAACCTAGTGAAATACGGTAGTTATGGCAATTTGGAGTTAAGTATATCCGGGGGCGTGGGGGAAGAGGAGAGAGGGGGGAGATAATCGGCCCCTGCTCCCTACAGGGTTAAAGTTCTCTTCACGTGCGTTGACTAATCAGACACGATAAACTTGGAAGTTACATGCTTAGCTTAGTTTAGGTCTGAAGCTTCAATGCCATGATCAGATTAGTAACTCGGTAATCGACAGGAAAGACCATCCGGGTCCTCCAAGCTTCCGACCGTGGCAGTAGCCGTAAAACTCGGGAGACACCAGACCCAAACACTGAGGGTTTTCACTTACTTTACTCTTTCACTCTTTTACTCTTACTCATGCCACCTTAACCCCCAGCCTAATGCAACCAACATATGCATTACGCTGAGTACATTGTGAAAGCGGGAAAGGTATACCCGCTGTCTTGAATCTAAGTGGTTTAGGTTTATCATTATCTCCGTGTGAATGCTGTTATGACATCATCCAGCATTTCTGACGGGCTTGACTTTTTTGTACCCACCTTATTCCTACCAGGCATATTCTTGCTCGGGAATATATAAGAGCCTAGGTTAGATAACCTTGATGGTGTTTCTACTTCTCCTCTAACTTCATCCCGCTATTTCCATTTAGAGCTTCTCGGCTTCTTATCCCTACACACTTTATCTCCATATACTAGTGCAGCTCCCCCGTTCAAACATTCAACATATTCAATTTCCACCGTAAACATGCCTCAGCCCATCCCCGAGTCGAATAGCTTACTCGACCTTTTCAGCCTCAAGGGCAAGGTCATCGTTATCACTGGTGCCTCTGGGCCTCGAGGAATGGGAATTGAGGCTGCCCGTGGCTGCGCTGAGATGGGTGCTGATCTTGCTATCACATACTCCACGCGCAAGGAGGGAGTTGACAAGAATGTGGAGGAGTTAACGAAGACCTATGGCGTCAAAGTCAAGGCTTACAAGTGCGACATAGCTGAATTCTCCAACTGCGAGCAGCTCGTCCGTGACGTCGTGAAGGACTTCGGCCATATCGATGGTTTTATCGCTAATGCTGGTGCTACTGCTGATGGCGGCGTCATCGATGCCTCTAGAGAGGATTGGGACAAGGTCATTCAGGTTGACCTGAATGGCACGGCATATTGCGCTAAGGCCGTCGGTCCTCACTTCAAGAAGCAGGGCCACGGCTCCTTCATCATCACTGCCTCCATGTCCGGCCACATCGCCAACTTCCCACAAGAACAGACCTCCTACAACGTCGCCAAGGCCGGCTGCATCCACATGGCCCGATCGCTGGCTAACGAGTGGCGTGACTTCGCTCGGGTCAACTCCATCTCGCCCGGGTACATCGATACCGGCCTGTCGGACTTCATCGAGAAGAAGACGCAGGACTTGTGGTACTCTATGGTTCCCATGGGCCGCCCTGGCCTAGCAAAGGAGTTGAAGGCGGCTTATGTGTACTTGATCAGCGATGCTAGCACGTACACGACTGGTGCTGATATTGTTATTGATGGCGGATACACTTGCCGATAAATGCGGGAGGGTGTCATGTTACTATATAGATTGATACCAGGAGCATAGACATGGCGTCTGGAGTCGATTAACCATATCATTCATCATCTTTGATCAAAAGTACCTGGCGCTAATTCTGTGAACTGCTTCATGTCTATCCGTATATGCATACCGTTCGTTGACCTGGTAATTACGAGCTAACCTGAACGGCACCTGCTACTGCGGCTCTTAGAATAACGCAGTTGGGGTTAGTTTTGTATCATACTGTGGCAGTTCTTTGGGATCTTGATATTCCCGTATCACGTTTCTTCGGACCATCTGTGCCCTCGATAATCATGATACAATGAAGCTATCACTGATCTGGACACTTTTACTCTAGTTGGGGTCCGTGATTATGCCCACAAGGTTTTTTTTTTTCGAACATGATAGCAAAGGGCGGTGTCCTTCTGCCTGTAGGCACGTAGGTATATGCCAAAGAGAGACCATTTGGGTTGATTTTAGGGCGGATTGGCAGTTCATGTTAAAAATCTACGCTGGCGGTGTCAACGTCGTCTCTGGCAAGCGAACTGCGGGGGATAGTCGGGCTAAAGATCGTCAATCGGTACTCAAGGTAGAGGAAGATAATCCAAGACTATGTTCCTAGTGGCCCCCAACAGCTATGGCTCGACGGTTATCGCTACACCTCCCAGTGTGTGTTGCGAAGCAGTTTGTTGCTATGCCGGTGCAGATACTTAATAGCGTCGGCTTTCGATCTGCCATAGGTAAGAGATCTACCGCCCTCTCCCGTTAGCGCAGATTTATGCTGCCAGGGGCTACCGCTTTTCAACCTGTCCGAGGAGCCCAATACTACTGCTGGGAACTTCGACGCGGTCAAAAATGTCGATGAAATGGACCGATCACACAGAATTGGCTACAGCCAGCGACACATCGATATATCTATGCTTCATCAGCCCCGACGAGCGTGAGAGGCAGATCACGGCCCTAAACCCGTCATATTCTTCAAGGATGCGATCCAAGTGCCTCGATAGATCCAGCGGGTCCGCTTCGTCCTATACCGTCGTCGATCTTAAACATGAAGTGGGCGATGAGAATCTCATGAGATTCGTTTTTCGCACTAGTTATGGGACGAGAGATATATAAACTTCGTATCCTCTACATAGTAGGGAGTAGCGGTGATGTTGTTGTTACAAGGGCTAAAAATCCATCGTGCTACGCAGGTACCTACCTCGGTGCCAGCCCTATGGAAAGAAAACCTACGGACTTAGCATCCATTTAAATTAGTTACACGACGTTATCGCCGAGAATATCGGTGATTGGGATACCCCTGATTGGATCGGTGCCACACACCCCCTTGGCCCCCATCTTAGCTTTGGAGAGAGCTTGTCTTTGGAGTTCCAAAGCTTCTGGAGGGAACTTGAATACAGTATGTACATACCTTATATATGTAGTTTAAGTAAGTAGGTAGGCTCCGCATTCCACAACTCATACATGCCTAGGTACATACTTGGGGGTTGACTTTCGTCATCGTACTGATCAGCCTGGGTAGCCAAGAAACGATATCTGATTTACGTGCTGCAGTTTTAGTTTCGGTGAAAGATAATGAGCTTTTACACAGGTACACCACATGCTTGGACCCTTTTCGTATGCACATACCTATGTACATAGAAGTTACAATCCCCCACTCCTGACGTTTATCTTATCCGACCCTGGCTAACAGCCCTTGTCTTCAGGTCGTCTTGGCAGAGATACAAGCGCATTCTAAAATCCTATCGGCTCTTCCCGCTGGTCCGGGCTACCACTTGTGTCATAATCTACGAGTCGACATACCTACCTACACTATCTCGTCGTTATGCAGAAGGCTCTCTTTACTACCAATTGGTTGAACCCGCGTCAATCGAGGAGAGCCAACGGCTATGGTTCATAGGTGGTTTAATGGGAAATCCTGGGTTCACGTGAGAGCTGGCCCTTTCTGATGGAACCCTCATTTCCAATATTGTCTTACACCTGGTTCTCTGACAACATGTGCAGTTCGCCTGCTTACCTGCTTAATAATTTCGGGTCGTAAGTTATCAGCAGGCTGGGGTTTGTGATACCTCCATAGCTCAGCTTTGCTGGGGAATATGCAAAGTGATAGGCCCGAATCAAGGGTCCGGGAAGGTGAAGAGTAGCATTTCCTCTTGATTCTAGATACCTAAGGTAGGTAGTTATATTATACGTACATACCCGGGTATATTATGTATTCCATATTATTTCTTTTCTCGTTACTCTACTTCCTCTACTCTACTCTGCTACCCGTTATGGATGTCATACCTCCACAGCTTTTTTAGCAGTGTGGACTTCCCCGTCAAATACTTGCGAATAGGTAGCATGAGATAACAAGGAGATCGCTTATCTCTAGCTCAGGCACGGTGGATAAGACAACCTGACTAACGTATGTAAAACAAGACTAGACTCCTAGCCCGCAAGAGGCGATTCCGGTGGAGCTAAACGGGTTTTTTGGTCTTAAAGCTATCGCCACAACCCGATCCGATATACATCCCTTGAGACTCGATTAATCAATTCATCCATCCGGCTTCTTTCTAGACCGGGCCGGCTAGGTTTTTTTTTTATTTCGGCCTTGAGTCCACGACCTTACCGAAACCGCCACTTTTTTATTCCTTGATGGCAGACGACATTCCGAATATGTCCGACTCAAATATTAAGGTGCAAGACGGTGTGGCCGAGACCGCGACGGACCCGACGTTTGGCGTTGATGAGAAGAAACTTTTGCGCAAGCTTGATTTACATATAATACCTCTTGTTATGCTCCTTTGTAAGTGATATAGTTCATGTTATTCGCTATTATGAAATCAATAGTAGTTGGTAACTAACGTCAAAATGTGTAGACACGTTTAGTTTCTTGGACCGGTATATACTCCGCCAATCATTCATCTAGCTCGGGGATTGGGTTCTGACTGGCTCTAGTGTAAATATTGGTAATGCACGTCTTTACAGCATGGAGACAGACCTTGGGTTGGTAGGGAACCAGTTCCAAGTAGCTGTCTCTATCTTCTTCGTTACGTGTTAGTCATTCCTCTTTAAAGTGAAAGCTACGATATCCTTGAGACATAGAGGGCTTTTAGTCCGTTCAGCTCTAACCCTTCAAGCCTCGCAGACCTACTCTTTGAAATACCTTCAAATTTGGTACTGAAACCTTTAACGCCTTCTCGATATATCGCCTTCATCGCTTTCGGCTGGGGGGTTATTGCGACGTGTACGGGGTTTGTTCACAGCTATGGCGCACTCATTGCCGTGCGTGTGGTTCTTGGTGTTGTCGAGGCTGGGCTCTTCCCGGGGCTAAACGTTTATTTAACATTCTTCTACACGAAGCAAGAGCTCGCTCTCCGTGTTGGCTATCTCTTCGTCAGCGCCGCTATTGCAGGTGCCCTGGGCGGATTGTTAGCTTATGGCATCGGCCAGATGGATGGAATTTCTGGGTATAGTGGGTGGAGATGGATCTTTATCATCGAGGGCCTCCCGAGTATCGTCCTCGGTGTCGTTGCCTTCTTCTTCCTCCCCAACGATATCGACCATGCCTACTTCTTGACCCCCGACGAGAAGAAGCTAGCCAACGCGCGACATTTTCGCCACTACGGGTTCACTGAGAGTGCGCAGAACTTCAGCAAGAACGATATGATGGCTGCATTTAAGGACTGGAAGGTTTGGATGTTTTGTGTCGCCCAATTCGGCGTTGACACTTTATTATACGGTAAGGTGTTAGGTCTTGAAATTTATAACTTTTACAAGAGCAATACTAACACGTTTGATCCAGGCTACTCTACGTTTTTGCCAACGATTATCCGCGGTTTGGGGCAGTGGTCAACTGCGGAGATCCAGTTGCTCACTATTCCATGTTATTTCGTTGGCGCTATGACTTACATGGGAATCGCATTTTTGTCGGATCGACTGCAGATGCGCGGTCTATTCACTGTTGCTTTTGGCGCTGTTAGCGTTGTTGGATATGGTGTGCTACTCTCCAACTCGCCAGCTGGTGTACATTATTTTGGGTATGTCTGGTTATCGATTCGAGTTTTGGAGGTATAACTAACGATCTTGAAGTTGTTTCCTAGTTGCTACGGGACTTTATGTTACTGTTGGTTTACCACTGGCTTGGGTTAGTTCTCAGTATTGACTCTGGTTATATTTCTGGATGCTAACAACTTGACTTTAGTTACCAAGCAATACGCCGCGATATGGAAAGCGCACAACAGCCAATGGCATGCAACTAACTTGGGGTAATGCTGCCGGCATCATGTCATCATTTATCTAGTACGTCCGATTACCTGTGGCATACCAATGTTATTCACTGCTTAACATTTCTCTAGTCCTAGTGCCGACGGGCCGCGCTACATCGTGGGCAATGCCGTCTCTTTATCTTTAGTAGGTATGGCTGCTTGCCTTTACGGGTTCTTGTGGTATTGGTTTGCCAGAGAGAACAAGAAGCGTAGCGAGGGACCCCTTAAGCCGGCACATGAGAATTTATCTGAAGATGAACTCGCCGAACTGGGTGACGAAAGCCCGAGATATAAGTATACTATCTGAGATGACTTAACTGAAATATAATCTAATTTACTAGCTTTGAAATTGAGAAAGATTTTTGTAAGTCTGACCGCTCGGTTAAGTTGATTTTTGCTATGTTCAAAGCATGTTAATATGTACCATATTATGACTTTTATCCTTATATCATCGATTAAGTACCTAAGGTACCTAGAAGATACTAAAGGTATTAAAACAACTCAAACTCTATCCAATGGAATTTGTATGTACACAGAACCTATTGAACCACACCCATGTTTGCAGTGGCTGGTCTAAAGTTTGCTACCTTTATATAAGAGGCAAGCACTGACCACCTTGCTCTTTACTGTACTATGTAAAGAGATACCCCACCTTTTCCAATTAGAAGGCGCGTCAAGCTTCAATTAATTGATTTAGGACGCGTCAGTTTCGCATTTCTCGTGACATCACCCACTCTAATCTTTCTTACCACATCATCTTCTTCCATGCATAACAAAATACCCATATACATTCCCTTCTTCTTAATTTTCAATTCTCCTCACAACTACCTACACTAGGCTGCCACAGAAATACCTTAAATCATGGGTATTAAAGGCCTATTCCCCATCATTAAAGATGAGGCCCCTGCCGCCATTAAAGAGGGCGACATCAAAAGTCAATTCGGTCGCAAAGTTGCTATAGTGAGTGCTTCTCAAGACAAAGGATCTAGTTGTTGGCATGCTAATATTAAGATGACAGGATGCGTATGTGTGACCCCATCTCTATCTGATACGGGAAGCAGAGACTAATTCACAACTAGTTCTATGAGCATTTACAGTTTCTTGATTGCGGTCCGCTCCGACGGCCAGCAACTGACGAACGAGTCGGGCGATACCACCTCCCACCTCATGGGCATGTTCTATCGAACCCTACGCATGGTCGATAACGGCATCAAACCTCTCTATGTATTTGATGGCGCACCCCCCAAACTAAAGTCCGGTGAACTTGCTCGCCGTTTCCAGCGTAAGGCCGAAGCCAAAGAGGGGCTCGAAGAGGCCAAGGAAACTGGTACAGCCGAAGACGTGGAAAAGTTCTCTCGCCGAACGGTCCGAGTCACCAAGGAGCACAACTCTGAGTGCCAGCAGTTATTGAAGTTCATGGGTATACCCTACATTATTGCGCCGACTGAAGCTGAAGCACAATGCGCCGCCCTTGCTAGAGCTGGGAAGGTTTTTGCAGCTGCTAGCGAGGATATGGATACGCTGTGCTTCGATAGTCCAGTCTTGCTACGTCACCTGACCTTCAGTGAGCAGAGAAAAGAGCCAATCCAGGAAATTTACGTTGACAAAGTTCTTGAGGGATTGGATATGGATCGCAAGCAAGTTAGTCAAGCATTCCCTCGAATCATATTCACATACTCGACAAAGTGCTAATTGGAGCAGTTCGTCGATTTCTGCATTCTACTAGGCTGTGACTATCTCGACCCTATTCCCAAAGTCGGACCCAGCACTGCTTTGAAGCTGATACGCCAATATGGTACACTTGAGAAAGTAGTTGAATACATCAAGAGCGACTCCAAGTATACGCTACCTGAAGATTGGCCCTTTGAGGATGCACGAGCTTTGTTCTTCGAGCCAGACGTTCGCAAGGCAGACGATCCCCTTTGCGACTTTAAATGGGATAAGCCAGATATTGAAGGACTAGTCAAGTTTTTAGTGACTGACAAGGGATTTAACGAAGACAGAGTCCGCGCAGGCGGTGCACGATTAGAGAAAGCCACCAAGAGTTCGCAACAGGCTCGACTAGAGGGCTTTTTCAAGGTGATCCCTAAAACAGACGAGGAAAAGGCGGTGCACAAACGAAAACTCGAGGAGCAGAACGAAACTAAAAAGAAGAAGCTAAAGGAAGAAAAGAAAGAGAAGGCTAAAGCTAAGGCGAAGCCTCGCGGTGGTGCATAGCGATTTAGTCAATCGCCTTGGGACTATAATAAAAGGGCACTATCTTCAGAACTGATTCAACCAAGTAATTTGCGTTTATCATCTGGGCGGGGATTGTGTTTAAAAACTGGCGTTGTTGGCTTTGCAGGTTTTGCAAAAACCGGAGTTTACGGTAATGAGCGAGCGAGAGTTGATACCAACAGCTATGAAAGCATTGGTGCTTCTAGAACTTTCTAATGAGTAACGTTAAGTACTACTAGTATTTTGATGAAGCTAGATGAATTGACCGTTGCTCTCAACTGAGTTGTCTATACGATCAAGGCAATGTGATGAATTTGTTGTGGATCGCTGATCGATGTGGACTCCGGTCGGGTCCGGAGAAGAAGTGGAAGCTCGGGATATTGACTGATACCTTTTGTCCATAATACGGAATATGATAACCCTTGTGGTATCCGTCAAATTCCCATTATATCAATATTCGCGACTGCGGCTAGAAGGCAATAGGGGCTTTCGCATAGAGCGAAGACACCACCTCAGAGTCTTTAGCTTCCGAAATGCGACCCTGTTAATCACTATTGGCCGAGGCTGCGGATACCTATATGATCACCATCAGAGTGGCATGCCATCTAGCCCAGCTTGGCGAGCACGAGGATGTACTGTCCGCCACCATATTCACTTCCGCCGAGGTGTTAGATAAGGGCACCTTCCAGAGTGTCTGTACCTCTTAGGCAAGTGATAGATTAGGAGGGGTGAGCGAGTATTATATTTTTAGATTTTACGACGTAGAATACGTATGGAAGTGAGTACCTCACAACGTAGGCCGACAATACCTTATTGGGTCTATAAATGGGTCTATAGCAAGTAGGTACCTAAGGTGACGATGTGCTACCAGACGAAATAAACCCTTTGATATAAATAAGTATGTATAAGGAAAGAATTCACAATGTATTGTTCAATAATTTCCACAACGAATTACTAATTCGATACGAATATGACGAATAAAATACCTAACCTAGGTACCTCTCAAGGTACCTCCTGGGCATACTTGACGCAAACGGCATGTTGACCCACCCACGTAAAACTGTTAGATTTAATTGGCTAATTCTTCTGACTCGATTCTTCTAATGCACGTTCATTTCTCCGTCACGTCCATACACAACTATTTCGCAAACGGCAAGATGTCTGGGATAGCCTCATTCCAGTATGATACTCCCGGTTTAGCGCAATATTCCATGCTACCTAGTTCTGTTTCGCTGGTTCCCGTACCTTTCAACCCGTTCTACATTCTATTCGATAGAGCACTTCGCTCTCATTTCCACGAGTTTAATTTATAGCTGTGGGTTCCCGTACTGGCAAACATATGGGACAATCTACCTTGTATTTTTTATGATAACGACCTGTTTTAACCAGTTATGTTCTCTTGGTAGACATATATAGCGGTTGTTAGAATGTTTATCCCTTCTTTGAGATATTCCCATTTCAGCAGAATTACACGCCCCACTAATACGATTGTCCCCCTTTGCCCTCTGGTACAATTTCATTTATATCGTCACCCGGTATAATGACATTGTAAATGGATCCTGTTCAATATTTAAAGGTACGGATTGTCCTGTCAGGGTACGGGCTCTACGGGTTAGAACAAGAATGGATATATGCGAGCAGAACCTTTTCAATTGGCAGTGCTTCCCAGTTCCTGACCAGCCCATTGATTTAACTTCAACGCCCGACTTGGGCCATGATCAGCCATTGTTCGGGCCCCAGACGCCGCCTCCATGCCATGCAGTTATCTCGAGCATCGAAGAAGATAACGCGAATGGCTTAAGAGACGACCCGCCTAATACACGTAATCACACATTCGGATCAGATGGAATCAAAAATAATCATTCATACCAATCATTGCAGACTGGTGCTACGAGGCTAGATACGTACTCTAGCGAGCTGGATACAAACCCTTATGGCAGCCGGGAAACCGCTCCGGATCTACCAATCACAAATACGCTCAGAGAGAGACCTATTGTCGTAGAAATTCCCCAGTCGACCCTGACCCAGCCAAAATCTCTTTTCCAAGATTATATTCCGCCCGCCACCCAGATTAAGGAAGCAGACGCTCTGTCGATACTATTTGAAACCACACAAGCTCAAAAGTCTCTTGAAGACTACGTTGAGTTCGATCTGCATGATTTTTCTATATACCTTAACTCTGAGCTCTATCCTTATGAGTTGAGGTCTCTGCAACATCTCGCAACTCGACAATTTTCTGACAATTTCTATTTTGATGGAGTCCTTGAATGCGGCGAACATCGTTTTTTTCTGAAGAAGGTACCTTTCCGGCAACTCCCTGTTGGGAATTATGGTAGCGAGGAACATACAGTGGGTGACCAAATCTGGATACGCTCGGAATTCAACGAAAAGAGGAGCCACGAAATTTATTATAAGTTGAGAGCACCGTCAAGCGAGTATGTAAGGTTCCACGAGCCATTTCTCTGGATCGTAGATTTTACCAAGCATGTGCTTGACTATTGCGACTACTTAAAGGAGAATGACCGTAGGGCCGTTTTGTATGACTTTAAATCGGATTTCAGCATATGGGCTCTACAAAACCATAGGGAATCGGCAGTATTTAAGCGATGGCATTCCGCTAACCGGAGTAGCGATTTTCGAGGAGCCATCATTGCCAATGTGGAATTTATCTGGAAAGAAGCCCATGGTTTAGATCCGAGTATTGGTTCATGGCATGGATTTTGGGCTGAGATCAAAACATTCAACCGCTATAAGCCGAACCTCGAGATAGGCCAAGCAATATCCAACGGTAGTAATATAGTAGACCGCAGACCTTCAAAGCTTCGAAAAACTGGCTCAATATCCCCGACAATTGTGACACCGTACGTCCATGATCTTTTTTCCCATATGATATTTGGGGACGTTCTTAAAGAGGTAAGCCCGTCAGCTTCAATCGAGGAAAAGCGAGCAGCTTTCGTGCAGACTAGTCGTCCAAACGAGGAGACGAGCCCGCCTGCGGTCAAGCGGGACAACTTTGAGCATGAACTATTTATTGCTTCGATTAAGGAGGGAGATGTCATTTCTACCAGGCCAGATGACGAGAGCACTGGCACTGAATGGAAACAACAAAAATCAAAACATTGCGAGGGGGAACATTTGTGGTTTGGTCTAGTGCAGAAAATCCATCGGTCGCCCAAAGGGAGGTGTTCTTTTGATGTAATCTGGCTGTATCAACCAATCGACACCCCCTGCGGCATCATGAAGTATCCCTGGAAAAATGAGCTCTTCTTATCAAACAATTGCACGTGCCATCACGGTACAGCAAGGGTACAAGCAGATCAGATTCTCTCCACGCATGGCGTCGAGTGGTTTGGGAATCCCTCCACAGCGGCGGAGTTCTTCGTCCGGCAGACCTATCTCTCGGATGATTGCCGATGGACAACTCTGAGGAGGGAACACCTTTCGTGTGAGGAGGATAGATTTCATAGAAGGTCATCTTACAGTATTGGAGATGCGGTTCTCGTTGAAACTAATCCGAAAGCACTGCGGCTAGAGCCATTCATCGTGGAAGGATTCTTCGACGAGGGCAAGAAATATTACGTTAGACTAAGAAGACTTCTGCGAAGGAGAGATGTCGGTAAAGTAGCTTCTTACTCACCCCCTAATGAACTCGTTTACACGAACCAAGTTGTGGAGATTTCTTCCAGCAGGATCTCTCGACATTGTCTAGTCAGGGCATTCCGGCCCGAGGAAGATATACCCAGACCCTATGATTTTAAAGGGACTGGCGACCTCTTCTTTATGACACATCAAGAGATCGAGACTGAAGAGGGCCAATTAGCTTATGTTCCTCTCGATATGAACTTGGTGCGCGGTCTACGGCTGGGTTTTGACCCTTCTCAAGCGCATGGATCACAGAAACTACAAGGCCTTGATCTATTCTGCGGCGGCGGAAACTTCGGGCGCGGCCTGGAAGACGGCGGGGCTATTGAGATGCGCTGGGTTAACGACATCTGGCATGAGGCTATTCATACGTATATGGCGAACTGCAAGCCGGACACATGCACCCCCTTTTTGGGTTCCGTTGATGACCTTTTACTTCAAGCAATGCAGGGCAACGATAGCAAAGTGCCTCGACCTGGAGATGTCCAGTTCATCTCGGCCGGGTCGCCTTGTCCGGGCTTTTCCATGTTAACTCCCGACAGGACCACGGACGATCAACGGAAGAACCAGTCGCTTGTTGCGTCTTTCGCATCGTATGTCGACTTATACCGCCCGTACTACGGCATCCTGGAGAATGTACCGCAAATGGTAAACTCGAGGAATTTCCGTGATACATGCGTCTTCTCCCAACTTGTCTGCGCGCTCGTCGGCTTGGGTTATCAGGTTCAAGTTATGTTCCTCGATGCGTGGTCGTTCGGTGCGCCGCAGTCTCGCAGCCGGGTGTTTCTTGTCTTCAGCGCCCCTGGTTTCCGAATGCCCAAAGTCCCGGTGCCGTCGCATTCGCATCCTCCTGGTACACACCTGACGAAGCTTGGCGAAATGTCTTGCGGTCGACCCTTCGATAGGAGGATGCTCCTGTCAACCCCGTTCAAGTATGTGAGCGCTAGGGAGTCCACGGCAGACCTGCCAGATATTCGGGACGCAAAACCGGATTACTGTGTCGGCTTTCCGGATCATCGGCTTTCCATTGGCTTTACACCTCCTATCAGAAAACAACTGTCTGTTATTCCTCTACAGCCGTGGAGCATGAACTTCAGCAAAGCCTGGCATGGTCGACCCGATATTCCTCCCGTGCTGAGTGAGTCAGACCGCCACCATCTATTCCCCCCTGCGCCCGCAGATAGGGTAATGAGGCCGTCTAGGGGCTGGGGTCGTATCCATCCAAACGGCTTATTTGGTACTATCGCTACAAGATGTCCGCCGACAGATTCTCGCATAGGCACTATAAATCACTGGCAGGAAAGCCGCCCGCTAACAATTCTGGAAATCAGACGCGCGCAGGGGTTTCCCGACGACGACATAATCGTCGGTCCACCAGTTTCTAAATGGCGTATTGTCGGAAATAGTGTCGCGCGACAAGTATCAGTAGCTCTTGGCCTCGCCGTCCGGGAGGCCTGGTACGGGACCCTCTTCGATGAGCCGCATTTACCGCAGACCGGAATAGCTTCAGTTACAGAGAGGTCATTGTATATGGCCGAGGATGCATCATTACTCGACTTTATCGCCGTCAAGGACAGTTTAGAGCAAGTCAGGAAAGCCGGGATAGACTCGCCAAGCTCCACTATACCCCCCGAGGATCTTCTTCTGGCGTCTATTTCTCTTCGGAACTTCCTCCCGCCAACCCCTATAACGACGGGGTCGGCTGAGTTCTCTGACAGTGAAGGATGTAGTCGTAAGAGACCGGCACTACCTGTTGAGATTCTGGCTAAGAGACAACGACTCTGTACTGGCTATGGGGCGGTAGTAGAGAAATCTCTCGCGATTGAATATATAGAATAATATTAGTATCTGTGTCCATTATTAGTTGGCTTGAGATGTTGAAATGAATGGCTAAGGGAGCTACTTGCGGGAATAGGTTATAGTACATGGGACGTTAGGGTGAAAGTATATAAAATAGGGCCTTTCTGCTCATTCATATAGTCAGGATACTAGACCAATATCTATATAACACAAGGCAAGAGGTCACCCCCCGGATGACACTCAAGCCTAAGGTTTACACCACACTCTATCAAGTCATTTAATATATAGCTGTTAAAACAATAGTCTATTATCAATTAAATTACGCCAACCTAATTTAATACTTCTACGCTTACTTTGTCTAAATATACGGTATGTGGGCTGTATGTTATATATTGATTTAGTCTATCAACTGTATGAGTGAGGAGGAAGGTCCTTCTTATATATACATTCCATGGCAAGGTCCCATGTACCATACCTGAGAGTAGTCCCTTGACTACTCCTTTCAACAGGTTGAACCGTGTTAACATATAGCGCTGAAGCTGTCGACAATAGATACTCGTTCCATTATTATCCTCATGGATGCCAATTAAGATGGCACTAAATGAGTTTGGTATTAATGTTAGTTATAGTCAAGAACAACTGCTAGTTCTTGGCATTTGATATGGCTATTATGTTCTGTCTGGTTGGGGCCCAGCATTCATGTCATACATAGAGTGGCCGTCAGGATAGGTGTATTGGTTCAGTAATGCCTACCCCTTCTCAACCAGCGAGGGTGCTACGCGCCTCTTATATACTTAATATACCCCTGTATCTACCCCTTACCCACTTATCCCCTGGCAGTTCTGCTCGACTCGGCTCAACGTAAATCCAGTCCCCCTCTAAAGGGCCCAACACAGGTACTACATCAGAGAGTAGATAAACCCCAAGTGGTTAGGTAGGTATTTGATGTAACACTCGATCACCTAGTTTCGTCCATCAACGCTCTAATATCGCTATCAATAAGCCTTGCTCTGGAATTGCTTTATAATAATGCGGCGTCCTAGAGGTGCTATCTCTAGGCTATGTACAAAATCTGCGGGATAATCATGTAGTTGATACAAAAGAATACGACTCTCAAATATCGCAAATCAAGGCAAGGTTGAGGTGACTCCCTACTAGCAATTATAGATAATCTTCAACGTTTACTTTAAGCACATTGAGGTTCCTTACAGTCTATCTATGGTTATAATATACCCCTACCTGTGGTGCTCCTAGTAGATCCAATCATCTCCTGGACGCTTATCAGTTCCCCTCATCACTGGTTACCCAGTATACCACATTACGGCCAACCCC
This sequence comes from Daldinia grandis, assembly GCA_022432525.1. Classification (NCBI taxonomy): domain Eukaryota; kingdom Fungi; phylum Ascomycota; class Sordariomycetes; order Xylariales; family Hypoxylaceae; genus Daldinia; species Daldinia grandis. Next base: position 2,913,291 of record JAJKLB010000003.1, on the reverse strand, counting down.
TATTAATATCATAGTCGTCAAAGTATTTATCACCGAGTACTATAACCAGCACGTATCCTTTTTCCAACTATCTCCTTACTCGTAGGACCCCCGTACAATGTCTCTCATTCCTCGTATACTCATTGCGAACCGCGGCGAAATTGCCGTACGGTGTATCCAAGCATGCAAACAACTATCGTTCCCATGCGTCTCCATTTTCACCACGGCAGATGCTAGTTCACTTCATGTGCGTCTTGCCGATTTGAGCGTCCTGCTCGAAGAAGAAGGGCCTCAGGCGTACACAAACATGTAAACTTGGTTTATGCCATGCTGATGCCAGCATCACTAATGAAGGAACTGCAGTGACGCAATCCTCGAAATATGCCGGAAGCAAGACATTAATGCCGTCTTCCCGGGCTACGGCTTCTTAAGCGAGAACGCGGAATTTGCTCGTCGAGTTCACTATGCTGGCATGATCTTCATAGGGCCTGATAGCGAAGCAATCTATCAAATGGGATTGAAACATATAGCGAGAGACCTGGCCACTTCCGCAGGTGTTCCTGTCATTCAAGGCTCTGGATTACTGAGAAGTGCAGCGGAAACACTTGAAACAGCACAGAGGATAGGCTTCCCGGTTAGCCCTGTTCTTCTATATGATTTAATTATAATATCACCATAAGGGCTCGGTGGTAAGACCTCATGAGCAGATGCATTTATTAACTTCAATCCTGCCTGGTTTAGGTCATAGTAAAAGCTTCTGGTGGCGGTGGCGGTATGGGCCAACATGTTTGCGAGAGCGAGAACGACGTTCCAGAAGCATTTGCCAACGTCGAGAGCCGCTCCAAGGAACTTTTTAGCGATACAGGAGTATTTTTAGAGAAATACTATGGCTCGAGCCACCACATCGAGATTTAGGTACGTTCGGTTGATCGATTCAATATTTAGCCCACAACGGCCCTAACTATTATATTAAAGGTGTTCGGGAACGGCACAGGCGAAATAGTAGATTTTGGCAAACAGGAGTGCAATATTCAAAGGCGCCGCCAGAAAGTAGGCCTATTCCTTAATATCCCTCTAAATATCATATCCTAACTACCCGCTCGATAAGATACGGAACCGCCTGGCCTTCAGGCTTAGAGCTGTTAATAAACGACATCCTATAGTAGAAAGGTTAAACCCCAAGTTTATAATACGCGGACGTAATATAAAAGGCCTAATCAAAACACGAATATGCATGTAACGCGCGGCAGATCTCTTTCCCCCTTTCCTTAGACCTAAACTTCTAATGCAAAGGTACGCACTAGGCTTTAGGGAATTACTTACCGGAGGATAGATTAAGGAAGACGCTACCAAAACCTTCCTAACTTAGCTAAAAACCTTCCTAAATATATATACCGTGGTTTATTTAAATAGATTACAGTTAAAAAGCTGTATAAAATACGGATATATCCTATATAAAAGCAAGTATAATATTAAATACGGTTGCGATAAATTAAAATAAGCGAAGGTTTTTAACGGAAAAGTTAAAAAGGTTAAATATAAGCTTAAAATAGCTTTAAAAATCGATAACAAATACCCGATATATGTATATTTAAACAATACAACGGTTATATAAAAGTTTAAAAGGGAATTATCCTTAAGCTTTTAAAACGTTTTTATAAAATTTTAACACCTATTTACCTTAGTAAAAGTTAAGGTATGTTAAGTACTTAACCACGTAAAAGTAAAAAGAAATAAATAAGCGAATAAATTAGCTAAATAAAGCACCTTATTTCCGAAAAACCCGAATAAAGTTTTAACATACGCTGTAATATTTTAAAAATACCGCGTTAAAACAGTAATAAACTTTTAAAATTGGTAGGTTAAAACGGCTAAACCTTCGAACTTATATAAGCTTTTTAAACTATTAATTAAAGTTAAATACTTATAAAAATTAAAGTTGTTAAAAAAAATGTTATATTACTTTTTAGTCGTTAAGTTTGGGTATAGTAATTTCGCATGGTATTATAAGAAATTTAACCATTTAAACGTAAAATTAAATTATACTTGCGGTAAAGTTAAAGCTTTAAACTACTTAATATTTTGTAAGAAAACTTAAGAGTTTAACATTAAATAAAAATAACCCGTTTTTAAACCCGAATCGGTAAGTTAAATTATGTACTAGTAAAAACTTTTAACAAAGCTTAAAAAATTCGAATATTTTTTAAAAGTTACATTATATTTTTAAGTGATTAACCCTTAATATTAAAACGGTATTAAAATAAAACGCCACGTTATATTTTTTTTTTTTACACAACCTTTCCTTTTTTATTATTTATACCACTTTTTTTTACTTATTAAATAAAAAACTTAAAATAGTTAAAAACTTTAAAAATATTTATTTAATTTAACGTTTAACGGCGTATTACGTAATAAAACGCTCCGAAAAATATGTTAAATAATTGGATTATAATAAAACGGCGTTAATAGTTAAAATAAGCTTTACGTTTATAAAAGCGTGATATAAAAAAGCTTAAAGCGAATTTACGGCGCTTTAATAAACGACCCTTAAATATTAATATTACATTAAATATAAGTTTATTTAAAAGAATTAATAGGAACGGCTAAAATATTATTATGTATACTTTTTAAAGTTAAACTTACAAAATATTAAAAATTAAAAATACCAAATATATATAAACATAAACGTATATTAATATAAATAGCTTTATATATTATATACCTTTAAAAAGGTTTGTAAAAGCTAGTTTTTTTCCTTTACCCCGGCGTTAAATATACTAACCAACTAACCATCCTAACTACCAATATTAACTTTATATTAGGTGATAGAAGAATCTCCCAGCCTATATTTGGTAAGTAGGCTCCCCGAGCTAAGGGGTCGTCTCATCTCCTCCGCTTTAACTCTTGCAAGATCGATTAACTACCGTTCAGCTGGAACTGTAGAATTTCTCGTGGACGATGAAACGGGAGACTTCTTCTTTTTAGAGATGAATACTCGTTTGCAAATTGAGCACGGCGTCACGGAACTCTGCTACGGCGTGGATCTTGTCGTTTTGATGCTACGGCAGGCCAAGCTTCAACTCTCGGGGGAATCCGGGATTCCTTCTGACGAGCTTTTGAGGATACGAGCAGAGGCAGCCCAGAAAGGCTCCGCAATCGAAGCCCGGGTATACTGTGAGAACCCAGCTGATTCTTTCCGACCTAGTTCTGGACATGTCCAATCCGTTGTTTGGCCCGATCAACACGCTCGGGTGGATACATGGATACAGCTTGGCACATTCGTTGGCCCCTATTTCGGTGAGTGAAACTCAAGTCCGGTCCAGACTTCATCTGACACGGAATCAGACCCGCTGTTGGCCAAGGTGATTGTGCACGGCGCTACAAGACAAAAAGCAATTACGGCCATGCGAACAGCCTTGGATATCTTGGAAATCGGCGGGCTTGTTACGAACTCGACAATGCTAAAGTCAATAATTAGTTCGATAGGTGAGTAAAGCTATAAACCCATCTCTAAATCCATCTTCAACTAAACTATTAAATTAGAATTCTCCAGGGGAAGAACCCTTACAACATTCCTCGATACACAATTCACTTTCCACCCTACGGGTATCCAAATTGATGATGCAGGTGTTTTCACCACCGTCCAGCAAGCTTGTAACAGAACACGCAAAGGCTATGGAATACCAATAAGTGGACCGATGGATGACTTGGCTGCTACAAGTATGTTAGACTTATCACATAATGGAAATCAACCTAATAGTATCGTAAAACCACTACTGATGTTGCCACAGTTGCTAATTTGCTTGTCGGGAACTCGGAGGACACAGAATGTCTTGAGGTCACCGCTCGTGGACCCAAGCTGAAATTCTTTAGCTTAAGTGTGATAGCTATTACCGGCTCACCGTTTTCCGTGGAGGTGGACGGGAACGTTAAGCAGATGTGGTCCAGGATTATTATGAATCCGGGAGAAGTGCTCAAGATAGGAGCATCCACCAGCCCGGGAGGCCGCTGCTACATTGCGATCCGAGGAGGGTTTCCAGAAGTGTAAGTGGCCCCAATGTTAGTAGTATTAGTGGTTAACATAACTTCAGGCCTGGGTGGCTTGGATCCAAGTCTACCACGCCAAACCTCGCCCTGGGCGGTATACAAGTGAGTATTCTCATCACCAAACGAGCTCATACCTTATGGTTACTAATATTTACCTACGGAAGGGCCGACAACTACGACGTGGTGACCACATCGAAGTAGCCCATATTGAACAGCCCGACCTGCCTGATGCGTATCAACTCCCATCGGACCTGGTCCCCCCTACTACTGTGACGGATATCTATGTAATGCACGGGCCGCACGATTCCGACGACTACATCACAGAAACCGGTAGACAAATTCTCTACTCAACCGATTGGACTGTGGATCATAACTGCAACCGAACGGGGATACGCCTAATTGGTCCACGGCTTGAGTGGGCTCGAGAAAATGGAGGAGACGGCGGTAGTCATCCAAGCAATATCCTCGACTACCACTATCCGTCGCCAGGGGGGATCAACTGGACAGGTGATACCGGCGTAATCTTCCCGCAAGATTCCCCCGGGCTGGGCGGCTTCCTTTCTTCCTCTACCGTCGTCTCCGCGGATCTTTGTAAACTGGGGAGACTCAAACCTGGCGACAAGGCGAGGTTGACACCCGTATCCTACAGTTCCGCTCGGAAGCTAGCGAGACAGAAGGCGGATTTCATCGGTGCGGTTGCGAAACATATATCTAGCGGTATTCTAGAACACGAGCATGTGCTATCTCTCTTGGAGATAGAGGAGAAGCATCTCAAGTCAGATGCAATATTGCAAGTGATTTCGAGTAGCCACGGAGGACCAAGGCTGACATTACGCCAAGTATGCTATTCTTCAACACGACATGATAGCTCCATTTTACTAATTTATCTCATGACATCTAGGGCGGCGATTGCTTTATAATCGTCGATGTAGCCGTCTCTGAAAAGGCAGGCCTCGAGACTTCAGCAGCAGCAAACAATCTAGCCAGAGCCATCGAGAGCCGTAACGTCCCAGGGACATTTACGCATATTAGCATTAACTGTATTTTACACTCTTCTGGCGATAACTGGTGGATAACATGACTAAATCCTTTTGATAGCCATCACGGTCGAGTACGAGCCGGGCATAATTCCCCAGTCAGATGTAGTACTCTTGATCAAGGAAGGCCATCAGCAAAGCAGCAACATTGAGAAGCCCTTAGTAGTGTGCCGCTTTCGCCTCCCTATTGCTTTCGATCATCCTTCGATCCGTGAAGCAGAGAGTCGATATACTACCTTGCAACGCAATAAAGCCGTCTACGTCCCAGACAACGTCTCTTACGTGCAAGAGAACAACGGGCTAGCCTCCCGTAGCGATGTATTCGATATTCTTCTCAAGACGCGATTTCTCGTCGTCACTGTCGGCTTTATGTCAGGATTGCCACTCTTATGGCCTCTGGATCCTGCGGCGCGCCTAACGTCTCAGAAATATAACCCGACGCGCATTTCTACCCCCCCTGGGACGGTGGGCCTTGGAGGTGGTATGTTCTGCATCTATCCAGCCGACCAGCCTGGTGGTTATATGATGCTCGCCAAGTCAATTCCGGTATGGGACACGTACGCCTTACGGCCAGGCTTCAGACAAGGCAAGCCGTGGTTATGCGAGCCGTTTGACCTGGTTGACTTTTACGAAGTGAGCCTTGACGAGTACAAGGAAATTTCAAGACAGTTCGAGGCCGGGGTGTATACTATACAGGCTGAAGAAACTGTATTTGATTTCCGGGCTGAACTCGCCAAGGATCAAGAGAAACGGAATCTACCAGAGACGCTCGAGTTTCGCGCCAAACAGGGAGTAGCAGAGCAGCGTATGCGTGTCCGCGAAGAAAAGCTGCTATCAGAGTGGCAGCTGGACCAAGAGCAGAGTCATTCCAGCGCCCAGGAGGTATCTGGGGTAGGGTCAGGAGTGGCAGTCTCGTCGCCTCAGATGGGCAAGGTCTGGAAGATTCAAGTTAACCGTGGTGATATAATTGAGCAAGACAAGGTGGTTGCTATACTCGAAGCGATGAAAATGGAGATTCCGGTCGTGGCAGAGGAATCCCATCATGGTCTCGTAGTGAAGGAAGTTCTGGTCCAAGAAGGGACGTTAGTATCGTCCGGCACATCGCTTGTTCTCCTCCAGAAGCCTGACTGAGATGGGATATCCTGCAGTGTCAGGTTGGGAGTATTTATATAGGGGATGCACCTTTCTACTATCAATAAGTGGTACCAGACGCCAGTTAAGAGGTGATTGTAATTATTAATGCATTATAAGTCTACCTACTCTGCGTAGAACACCTCTGGATACCACTAACTCCAATGGTCATTTTAACTTCCAGTATTTCACGATAGCTCTCTACAGTTTTCATATGTCTTATTTGCACCTGATATCAAGGCTCCGGACGCGAGTCCCAAATACCTAGTGTACCTAGCTTCCATGGTGGGTAGGTGTCCGATAGGCCACGACGAATAATTGATATTGTAGCAAATGAGCATTTTCCCATCACAGTAACATTAATAAACGCCAGTGCAACCGGTGATCAGTATCCCACATACACCGAGAGCCCTCGGGGTCGGTATGACGAGGGTTAATTGGCGGGCGCCCACAGCGACTGGTCTTGTGTAGGGATACAGATAACAGCTCAATGCAAAAACGGAACCCTCCGGCTGATAGATAATATGAGTTGCGTATCTGCGGGGTGAACTTGGGGACCATCGATCTTCAACAGCGAGGTATAATACACAGAGCCCTCGTATACTCAAAGCTATAATAGCTACCAAAGCCCAAACGAAATAGGTATCGTAGATCCAATACGGAATACCTACATGATGTCTGGAGATAAAGCCCAGTCGCGATGGATAGAAATTAACTGCGACTTGGGGGAAGGGTTTGGGAGATGGAAACTAGTAAGACCTTTCTCTTGTTGTTTATTCCTACTTTCCCTTGCTCACGTATAAATGATCCATAGGGGCCTGACGAGGACTTGATGCGCCATATCGACGTAGCAAATATTGCCTGCGGGTTAGTTCCCGCGAACCTCGCCAGCCTATCCCAGACTAACCCCGAACAGTTTCCACGCTGGCGACCCTTCCACCATGCTGCGCACAGTCCGCCTCGCGAAACAGCGGGGTGTGCGAGTTGGTGCCCATCCAGGAATGCCCGATCTACTCGGCTTTGGCCGTCGGCGTATGGAGATATCGCCGGACGACATGTACGCTCTGGTCACGTACCAAATCGGGGCGCTGGCTTCAATGGCAACTGCCTCGGACGTGCCGCTGAACCATGTCAAGCCGCACGGCGAGCTGTACTTCTACATCCAGCGAGACGCGGGCATTCGAGATGCCGTTCTTCGCGCCGTCAAGACTTTCAAGGTCCCCCTTTACGGACTGCCGACCAAGCAGATGGTCGAGGACTGCCAGAGACTCGGCGTAGAGCTTGTCCCCGAGTTCTATGCGGATATCGACTATGACGACCAAGGCGGACTGGTGCCAGTGGCAGACTCTGCCCCCGTCACCCCGGAATTGATCGCAGAACGCATCCGCATCTTCACGGGGAAGGGCCAGGCCATTTCCAAGAGCGGGAATGCGGTGGACATACCCGTCGATGCGCGAGGGTTCAGTGTATGCATTCACTCGGATCTCCCAGGCGCGCTGGACAATGTTATTGCTGCAAGAGCAGCTGTGGATGAGCAGAGAGTATTATAGCTGGCGGCACGTACGAGGGCTCTATTCAGCTCTGTGGCGGATTATTTCATTTATTGGGGGGGGAGGGGGTGTATCGTTGAGTAAGTTAGTGGTTGGGGTTAATAGCTTGAAGCAAATAATGGTATATTAGTTTGTCTGACATTATTAACCTAGCTTTTGTTAATATTCATCATAAGCCCGGAATTGGTTGTCATTGAAGTAAATTGAACTTGACTACCTGACTACGGGGATGGGGCAGTTTTTCTAGTTTACTTGAGAATCAGAATGTGTAGTAAGAACGATAAGACTATGAAGAAGTAATCATTTGCAAAATAATGCATCCCACAAGGAGAACTATGCAAGCAATACTTAAATCAGAAAATGTTTCTAGTCTAACGCAAACTAGGTCCTGCTGTCTATAGACTAATACCACCATCAGGAAACCCCTCGACATCCTAATCCACTAGTTACACCAGTCTTTTTCTCCATTCACACCTTCGGTAAATAAAGTAACGTCCCACGAAAACCCCCCCCCCCGTTCAAAACATCCCTCGCCTCCCAAACGGTTGGAATCGGGTAAGCCATCTCTATTTTTCTTCACGGCCTAGATCTAGCTAGAGTGGCCGAAATTATGGACCCGGAGCGGTCGATACCCTTGCAGCAGGCCGGGGTTTGTGGGCCGAGCCAGATGTCGCCATCGGGGCGGGCCATCGCGCAACGTCACAAGGAAAACGAAGACTTGGAGCGTCGGCCTGTGGTACCATACCGCTAGTATGGTATAAAGACCATATTCCTCCTCTCTCGTGGGTGTTGGCGAGCGTGTAGGACTAGGGCATCGTGCGGACGTTTGCCTTACCAGATCTCACCTCCTCGTCCCGACGGCATCGTCGACAGCATCGTCGACAGCCAAACCTCCAACCTCGAGCCGGGCAATACCCACCATCTACTCTAGCCAGCCTTCGAAATGAGTAGTTCCTCCGTCGCAGACGCGCCGACGGGCGGCCCCGCGGCGAGGCAGAAGCGCACGTGGTACCACACAACGCTCTTCAACGCCTTCGTCATCGGCGGCGTGGGCTTTATCGCTCCGGGACTATGGAACGCCATGAACAACCTAGGCGCCGGCGGCGCGCAAGAGCCGTACCTGGTCAACGCGGCCAACTCGCTCGTCTTCGCCATCATGGGGTTTATGTGCTTGTTCGGCGCGCCCCTCGCCAACCGCATCGGTCTGCGATGGACGCTTTTCCTGGGCGCCGTTGGCTACCCGGTTTATTCGGCTGGTTTATATGCGAACAATCGGTACGGCAATACTTGGCTTGTGTTAGTCGGTGCCGTGGCGTGCGGCTTGAGCGCCGGTGGTACGACTCCATTCATATAAACATACCTACCTACCTACCTAGGTAGATAGCTATATTCCTACAACCTGCTAACACAGAACTGGACAGCTTTTTGGTGCTCAGAAGCAGCTATCGCGGTCGGCTATCCCGAGCCTGCAAAAAGAGGCCGTTACCTGAACATATGGCTATGGTTCCGTACGGGCGGACCCCTAGTCGGCGGCGCCATCGTGCTCGCGCTGAACCACGACGAGGGCACCAAGGCCAAGGGCAAGGTAGGATACGAAGTATACCTGATATTCATCGCGCTACAATGCGTAGCGGCTCCCCTGGCGCTGGCGCTGTCGCCACCGGAGAAGGTGCAGCGCTCAGATGGATCGAAAGTTATCATTAAGGGCGAAGGGTCCTTCGCAGGAGAATTCCGTGCGCTATGGGCAGCCTGCAAGCGCAAGGACATCTTACTCCTGCTTCCGGTTTTCTGGGCGGCCTACTTCAACCAGTACAGCAGCAACTTCCAGTCGTACTACTTCGGCGTGCGGGCGCGTGCTCTGATCGGCTTCGTGAATAACTTCGGCGCCCTGTTATCGTCGCAAATCATGAGCACGCTGCTAGATTACAAGGGTCTTCCGGTAAAGAAGCGCATAGTGATCGGCTTTTTTTACGTCGTGGTGGTGCATATAGTGGCCTGGGTATATGGCTGGGTAATTCAGATTCGATATAATGCTAACCCACCCGCCTACGACTGGGAGGACGATGGTTTCGTCGAGGCCTTCTTCGTGCTGGTCCTTTGGGACTTTTCCCGGCAGGCACTCCAGAATTGGCTTTGTAAGTGACCTCGAGTTTCCCCATTGCGACCCATTGAGGGTGTATGATGAAAGGGGGATTGCTAATTCGTAGTAGATTATCTCGTCGCTAGCATGACCGACAATATCTCAGAGCTGACGCGGTTCTCGGGCATCTTAAGGGGGCAGGAGAGCTTTGCGCAAGCCATCAGTTTTGGAATAAATACACAAAAATTCAAGGTTGCTGGGCGCGTGCCTCTAGCCGTAAACACCATTCTGCTTGGTAAGTTTGATCTCTGATCGATATCCTAGGCCGTGGCGTTTAGAATCCGAGGCATTTTCTACAGACTAACTAACACCCGTTTCTACAGGTCTATCAGTACTCCCCACGTGGCTTGCTATCCGTAACCATGTCCCGATTGAGCAAGACGCCAAGCACGCTTCTGACAACGAAAGCCGCGTAGAAGAGGGTTTGGCGGGTCAAATTCTGGATTCTGATGAAAAGCACAAGTTTGCCGTTGGGAAGACAAGCATCGGGGGAGATGCTGCCATCTAAAAGGCATGTTGTAGACCAATGGACTTTACATCCAGCGAGACTCTGGCGGATGATAATTGAAAAGATGTTTCTTCCGTGGCGTTGAGATACTTTAGAATAGACCTGTAGAAACGACCTGTGCTCGATCTGTTAGCCAAATTATTATAATGACAGTTATTACTGGTGGTTCGTCTATTAACTTTAATAGGATATTATTATCACTATATTGTCCCGAGTGATGCTAATGAGGAACAAGTTCATAAAATATCTAGTTAGTAGTTACTTGGGTACCTAGGCAGAACAATCTGTCAAAAGTATACCTAGACGTTAGAGTAGGCAAAATCGGGTTTAGATAAATCAATCAACTAATAGATCATGCTATGAGGCTCAACATTGAAACCCGGTATCTTCAAATATATCACGGATGTAAATCGTCTGTCTGTCAAATTCGCGGAAGACATAGATAGAGTATTGATCTCGCCTTTCGGCGGTATTACTTTATTTCGTCTTGTCTTCTAGTATTAAGTGTATCGTGGTATCATAATGCCAATGTCGTCTCTTATATGCAATTAATCTCTCCTCCTGTCGCTCTTATCGCTCCGGGTGCTTGATGTCGGGCTAGTACTACCGCTCGACGAACCCGAGTGTATGAAGCTGTCCAAGACGGTAAATTCGTTCGACAAGTCAGCGCTTCGCTTAGCGACTCCGACGGGGCCATATCCAAGTTCCTCGTCCAGAGCCTTGTTCTTCGCAGCACCAACTTCGACATACTCGTATTCCCAACGGTATGTCTTCCCAGGCTGTTGAATAGGTAGCCAATATCTCCTAACCACAGCAAAGAAGGAATAAGCAATGATGCCACCGCCGAGAAGATCGACAGCGTAGTGGTGGTTCAGATACATTGTCGCCCAGCAAATCCAGCAGACGTAGAACAAGCAAAAGCCTTTAAGCTTGGGAAAGCAATAAGTGATGAACAGGGCTTCGAGGATCGCGTCGGCGGCGTGAAGACTTGGGAAAGCTCCGAAAGGTACGGGTGCCGTGGTAAAGCTAGTGGTGTACATATCGATGCCGAAGAGTGCGTCGATCCGCGCTAATCCGGCCGGGGAACCCTGCATTCCATATTTTGCGGGCTCGAGGCCGTGCAGTCTTTCGTACCAGGGTGGCGTGCATGGGAAAAAGAGCTGTATCGATACACCCAAAACACTCATCCATCCAAAGGTTTTAGCGAACATCGGGAGGGTACCCGGAGCAGCAAAAATGAATATGACCACGGAGCAAATAGCGGGAAGCCCGAAGTGGCCCAGTCCATCTGTAGGAAATCAAATTAGCAATGGCTTCTTGCCAGCCAATTAAAACAATCTAGGATCTTCGGATGCGGAAACCCAAACAGGACCCGCGCCTTGTAAAGATAGGATGGAAATTTCTGAAAATGGAGCTCGTCTTACATGGAATCCAAGCGATTAGATCAAGGACAGGATGTGTCCATGCGGAAAGGACGTTTGAAAAGCTGACGCCATATAGAATATCTTCCAAAGCAGGAAGCACTTTCACGAGGATATCCGGACGAATGTCGTACGGGATGAAGCTAGAATTGGCTGGTTAGCAATATGAATAAAATTGTCACCCTCCTTGACGAGAAGGTAGATCAACCGAAGGGCCGATATATGAGCTCTTCGAAAATATCAGATGCTTACCGGCTAGAGAAAAAGTAAAGAAGATAAGTCCATATAGCCCACGACGGGAGAAAGAATTGTCTTGTTATGGGCATGAACAAAAGCGATAGGTACCCCAAGACGGCGAGGGTCTTAATAACAGGCGCCGACGGGTCAATAATCCAAAGCGAAAAAATGGTGAAACCAGCCAACACAAGATATTGCAAGTCGAATACACTCCATTTTCTTGTCCTCAGTAGCTCAAAGGTTTCTGTGATCTTGAAAGAGGTTTGCAAAGCAGAGATACTCCTTGTCGGGTTGGGACCGGGTTCTCGCATTTGCTTGGATGAGTGGCTGAACATTCGGGGCAGGTTATAACGGCCTGGTATTGTCTTTAGCTTGGACGGGCTCAACCTCTCGCGCCATCCCAGAGGGAGCTGTGTCTCCGTTTCGACGACGGTGTTTGTCTGCTGCATCGGGACGCTCTCGTACGACGCCGGGCGAAATCTTTTCTGTCTTTCCTAGAAAAACCGTAGGTATTTTTGTCTGCAGCTTAGGAATCTGCGAGGTCTTGTCGTACCGGAGGTTACCAAGTTAGCCAAGGTGGGTTGGGCTAGGAATGTTGGGACGGGATTGTCCTCCCAGACGCCGGGCGAAGGCAGATAAGGTCGAGGTCGAGGTCGTCGGCTTGTCGTGAAGAATCACATACGGGACGCAATTCCTGGATCGTGCGATCGGAAAGCGGAAAGAAAAGGGAAGGGGAAGTACATGATATATAACAATGATAATAAAGAAAAGCAGAGCACCACTAACTCTACCGCACCACCGCTGCTCTGCTACCTAACCGCCCCCCAGTGCTTTATTGCCGTACAATACATAATAACTCAGGTATCCGGATATAACGGGGACAGGGATGCGAGAGACGCAAAGTAAGGCATGGGTGATTGGGTAGAATTGTATCGGTGGTCATGGATATTCGTCTAGAAGTGGATTATGAGTAATGGATTTAATGGATTCAAAAAAAATAAATGGTACTTCCCATCGGCCTTATGACAGGGGTATAGACTTAGCGGGGACCCATGCCGATTGTGCATCCACAGATACGTGCACCTATGTACAGTACATCGGACATCACCTAGTGTACTAGCACGCACGACTTCGAATGTTCCTAATAGCATTGACATGGCGGAAAAGAGTAGGAGGCGAATTTAAGATGTTAATTTGCATGCAAGTATGTATGTAGAAACAACAAAAGCAGTTACATTAGGTATGCTTCACTGCAGCCACCCGTATACGTTCAAGTACTGGGGTACAATGGTACAGATATACCCAGGTACACTATGTAAAAACCCGTTGTAGCGCAAGCGCCGTACCGCAACTTTAAATTCCAAAACGGCTTGGGATTGGAAGTTTTTTTTGCCTCTGCGTTAGCGCCAGCATCCGAATACGTCGCATACATATGCAAGCTGCCCAGTCAAAAGGGAAGGAAAGGGCAGGGTTGGTGACTAAGATATGATTTTACATATTACTATGTACTTGTCCTGCCAGCCTGCTTCCTTCGTAACACAATACCATTCGGTACTTGAATCTAGCGGACGGATTCTGATACCAATCCCATTACTGCAGAGCATCGGCCGAGTGATTCCCAAGTTTAACGAGAACGAGCTGCTTACTCTTTTCTTCAGCCGCTTGAAGATCGGTCATCCTCCCCATAATACAATTCATAGTTCCTAGGCGCATACATAGGCACATATATATAATAGGGTTTGTAAGGGACGTAGACACGTGGTTAAAGAATGGGTTACGCTTCTTTCATTCTACATTCAAATATCAATATATACTGTAGACGAAGATGGATATGGAATTGGAGACACATGTGGCATAGATGATATCAAATGGGTAAGCCTTGGGGGTTCTCTTCAGCCCAATACACTACCTTAGTCTTACTCAATCGTCCTTCAACATTAATGAAATGTACTATGTAAGATGCATCCCTAGAATGCGTTAGCCTCGCTTCAAAATCAGCCTTAAAATAATTCGAGCCTGGCCGTCCTTTGAACTGGATTACTACGACCACTAGTGATCATTAGGACTGTCAGTAGTTTATTAACAGCAACGATGCCGAGGTCTCTTTTTCTTCGTAGGTGTCCACCGCTGCGTCCAGGACAGATGACATAATGGATTCTATGGGGCTCGATTTCTAAGCGCCAGAGCACCAGAGCACCAGAGCACCGGTAACACTTACAAGGTTGGGTTGGTAAATTCTCCATGTTAGAATTCCCATATTATATTCCCTCGAATTCTAAACGAATGCGAATACTGACTTAGATTAACGTATTCATACATATGTCCTCTCATCTTACAGTCCCGTCCCTTGCGGACTTCACCAGTTGATAATATCAAACCAGAGAACCCTTTGGAATCCGGCGAGCGGGAATCAATCAGCGCTAGTAAGGGCGGACACCATCGGAAGGGTCGGGACTGGGGGTGGCATGCATGCTTAGATGGGTACATACGTGCATAACTTCTACATGCAAGATCCGTTATTTGCACAAACGAGACTGGTACGAAGTGCGAAGTAGAGTACGAGACATTTACAATATAAGATGCGCGCTTGTGCAACAATAGCAAATGCAACCGGATCTTGGCATTGAAACGCTAGTACAAGGAGTACAAAGTTTCAAGGTCTTGGCTGTTTACTTTGTACCATTTCAAGGGTCCCAGAGCCGCTCGTCACATCCTACAGGTTACAGTACATAGTGTATGTACTACAGTCCGCGGATCTATGCCATTATCAATGGTTAATAGGTTAGTGAGCTTAATAACAGGGATTGAATAATGGACACGTGAGGGTAATAACAGTAATGTGTTGTGTGTATCGTGTGTGCCTATCCGCTTCTCAGGTGTTGATGAGAGATACTTAGGATGGATAGATGCGTTTAGGTAAATGCGGATATAGACGCAGATGCACTCATCTAAATACGTGAAGGATCACTAAGAGTACGGGATACAGTACCACATGCCTAATATATGTAGCATCTGCATGGCGCAAATGGGGGTCACCATTTGTACATAGCGTACCTCTTGTAAAACGTTATCAGTAAGGAGATCGCGTGCGCAAAAAAGAGAAAAGAAAAGAAGGTGAATTAAACCGGAAAAATAAGAGAAAGCGGATCCATGTGTCGAGGCCGCCCCCAATTAACGTCCAGGTTTCCGCTTCGGTCTCCGCTTCTGCCCGACTCACCGACCGGGAACATCGTTAAGGCCAAACAAGCGGACTCTTTCATAACTGACGGGGAGGAAATAAGAAAAATAAAAACAAAAGAAGAAAAAAGGAGATTAGATTACCTTAGGTACTCGGTTGCATAATAATTGAGCTATGTATCCGGGCTACTCGTTTGTTGCCCGGTCATCATTTAATGCTAACCTCGGAGTTCGGAGTTCACATTTGAATCGAGATCCCAATATGGCATCGTGCTATTTTTTATTTCCAAGTTCTCCCTTTTTAAAGTCTCGACTCTTCTTCATACACACCTATATGCCTAGGTTAGGTAGGTACTTAGATACATACACGACTAAATGCCACAGTTGTATTCTAGACATCGCAACGGAGCATCGGGGCATCAAGGTGGCACCATGCGAAGATCTGACCAGAATCGACGGGATGCGCTGAGGGAAGAATGCTACTCTCTCCGCGAATTACCGACCCACGGACTGTCACCTCGATAACTTTATCGCCCTAGCCGGTCTAAGCGTGCCCTTGTCGGACCCCGTCGAGGTGAAGAGTTTCCCTTTCCCTCGACCGTTTTGTATGTAGGTATTCCCTTTTGCGAAATTCGATCACGCGACAGTAAATTCCCATGCCGTCACTTTTTTCAATATGTGGTACCTAGGCACTTACACCACTTTCGCAGCAAGGCACGTATAGATAAGAGACGGGATTCGAAATATCAAACCCGGACACATCAATTGTTACATTAACTCACACTTCGGTAAGATTTAACATTTATTTACGGAGTTAAGCGATGATGTATTGTACTTCGTAGCTACATGAGGCTTTGCTTTTTCCTCTCAGTAACTTAGGTGTCACACCAGCAGCTTCATCTGTATCGATACACTCCATAAGGTAAGTACCGTATGTACATAGAGGAAAACACTCCGACGACAGGCATGGATGTTCTGAGCATTGACAGGCTAGACATCGGTACTTGCATCTTATCTCCTTTTCCTTTTCCTGCTTTTTTTCATCTTAGGCCACGGTAAACTGGGAACTAGTTCGGCTTCATTAAAGAATAAGGAGCGTTGTGGGGACGACGTCTGTTTTCATGATGTAAAAAATCATGCTATGCTATTCTATAATCTCGTATGAACAGATGCATAGATAGATAGCTAGTGTAGATCAATAATAGGGACCTAGGTTTATGGGAACTAAAATGATAATGTATGTATATGCACATGGATACCTAATAAGAGGTACTTACATATGTTGTAGCAAAAAGATTACCTAGGTGCCGTTGCCGGACTGCCGGGACACTAATTCAAGCAAATGTACCTAGCGAATTATTAGAGACATCTCAGATGATCATATCGAAGATCATCACATGCCTATACAAGTACATACACTTACATAGGTAGGTACCTAGGTATCCCCCAAATGTACCCGGACGAAAGAAGATCCATCTGAAAGATATGCAAATCGCTATTGGCACCTATTCCCATATCTAGGCCAACTCTAGCTCAACCGCGTGCGCACCGCTACGCCAAGTAGTTTTGCGATTCATGAAGGTGACCAACTACCTATATATGATATGCATGCATGCAAAGGAGAAGGTCTCGTTATCGTGCCATTACTCACGTAGGTACATAATCTAGCAGCTCTGGGTCATGAGACTATAAGAGTCAGATAGTTATCGGTACACTACCGTCTTTCAGTGGCATTATGTACCTTATACGTGACTATTCAGGATCATAATTTGTCACCAAGGAGGTCTGTTATTGAGTCGGTCGTGTCGGTGGAATCTGCATCATAGTTTAGGTAGGTGGGTGGTTTATATACATTAGGTGGTAGGTACCTCACGTACATGGATACGTACGTAGAGATACTGCCCGATATCAGGCTTTCCTACGGATCTTATGACATGTTTAATCAACCGCATCTTGAGCGAAAGCCCACCCGCGAAGGCCGATAAACGAGCCGTGGGTAGCCAACCCCGAAGGTATTTAAGCCCATCTCATCCATCATCATCGTCATCGTCACCGCCACAGACTAAGATTATATGTATGGTATCTCTTGTGCTGCATTGGCTTCACAGTTGGGTAATTGGAAAAGCAAATTTGTTAGTAGTGGGATTAATAACTCGAAGTGGCTATTCCCGTATGGAACTTGTGTTATCCTAATTACAACACCGCTATCGCAACATCTATTCGCTGCATCTGCCGATATTCGCTTCGCTATCCAAAAAATGCGACTGCTTATGCACTCGCTACCGCTATCTTTTTCGTTCATTTACATAACCGTACTGTAGTCCATCTCATCTCGTCATAAAACTAAAGGGGTTTCCAGTCTCTCGTCTCATCCCCATATAGGTATACTATCGCTCGCTCTTGCAAGATGCAGTCTAGATAAAAGTACCCCCCTTATCGCCTCATAGTATGCAGCTTCAACTCCCCAATATGATATAGTGTTGTATCATCGCCGTGGCTGGCTGGCACTCCATAGTCCTTTCGACGTTTCAACCACGCGGTTTGCAGCGACACCGGGTCTTAAACTCGCAGGTACCCCCGACTCGGTGCCCATGCCGCCCATATCTACGTCTTCGTTCTGCGTACTCGAGTAGCCCGAGTCGCCTTTTGCTACCTCAGCCTTGTCTAGCGGAGGCGCGCCCTGCCTCGGCTCCGCCGATCGGGAACCGTCCATTAGGTGAGCATTCGCGTGCACTTCGCGTAGCTTGTTGATGGCCCGCACCGTGTCGATGGCTGCATGTAACGTCTTACGCGCGTTAAAGTTCTTCTTAACTGTGGGGAGTAGATTCTGGCCTCTATCACCGTCGCCGCCCAAGCTATAGTCGGCGACGAAAGGATGAGATAGGGCCTCGTGCGCTGTCATGCGCTTGTTAGGGTCAACAGTAAGACACTGGCAAATGAATTCCTTTGCGTTGTCGCTGACACCGCGCCAGTATTCTACTGGCTGGAAGCTATAGTCGGCATTCAGGATCGCCTGCATTTCGTCAAAGTCACTATCGCGGTCGAACGGTGTGTATCCGCACAGTAAAAAGTACGTAATAACTCCCATAGCCCATATATCAACCGGTTTGCCGTGGCCCGTCTTCTTGAAGATCTCGGGTGCCATGTATCCCGGGGTGCCGCAAGTCGTCGTCAAGACGTGGAATTGCTCCTCATCCATAATACGCGACAGACCAAAATCAGCAATAAGAAGGTCTGCATTGTCTTCGGGAGTACGGAAGAGTAGGTTCTCGGGCTTAAGATCACGATGTACGATTCCGTGGTCGTGGAGATACGCGACGGCAGATAGTGTCGCGCGAATCAAGTCGGCAGCATCAGATTCGTAGTACGATCCTTTGCGACAGATCCGATCGAAGAGCTCCCCGCCAAGTGCAAGGTCGGTTACAAGGTAAAGGTTGTTCATCGTCTCGAAGTAGTCGACGAGGGTCAGGATGTTTTGATGGCCCATCGAGACCTTTTTAAGGACGGCAATCTCGTTTCGAACCTAGCGTAGTGTATAAGGTTAATATTTGCGCGCCATTCCGAGGTCATGTAGAAACCAAGATGCAATCTAAGAAGCAACGGTACGCACCATATGTTCGCGACCGGCCATTAGTCTTTTGTTAATAACCTTTGCGGCATAGTAACGACCCGTATCAATATGTACACACTCCTTTACAACAGAATATGAACCCGCGCCCAACGTCTTTCCCACCTTGTATCTACATGGCTGTATTTGGGGATTCGGACGAGGAGAGCCGTTGCTCGGAACAGTCGCGGTGGTGGCCATTGTAAATGATGGGGGAAGTAGTCCCGTGGCTATAAAAGCTGGAAGAGGCCGTATGAGCGATATATAGGTAGGACGAAGTTATTAGGATAGAGCAGGGTCTGGCTTGTAAACAGAGAGGATTCGATGGTTGCGGAATGTCGATCAAGGGGGCGTTATCGTCATTTAATGATAAATTAGTCGCGCATATTTCGAATAACTTATAGTTTAACGACCACTTCGTTATAAAAGGGTAAGGTAGTCGATAATCTGCAGACTCGACTTTTAAGAGAATGCACTATAAGCCAGACGAGCTAACAACACGAGAGAGAGGGCTCCGACGAGAGAGACCAGATCGAATTAGCCTCGGGACGGATGTGCGCCGTCGATCCAATCGGGAGGGGCTAGTCGCAAGCTGTGGGACACTGATGGGTGCCAGAACGTGCAAAGCCTTTAGGATAACTTCCAGCCTTAGGAAGTATCTTGGGTGTCTTTAGTGTGGTTGACAGATGTTTTATTTTGCGAAAATGAGGAAAGCTGAGAGGAAAGGGACTCAGCTGCTGCTCCACCTTTCTGCCCCTCATTCTGGGCGTTTTAGTCAGCCGTAAAGAGATAAGCGCGTTGCTTGCTACCGTGGGGGAAAGGGACAAAAGGGATAGGGGAGGAACTTCCTACCTCATATAATCACATATATTTATTAGATTTTTCTTATACAAATATCACTACATCGTGATGTTCAACAGGACCATATACCTAACATGCAATTTGCAATTTTTACGATACCACAAGTGCCCAGATTTCATAGACGTTCGCTTGGATCTTTTCCTTAGTTATAGGTACGTACTATTATTCTTCATTGCTTTTTCGGTAATACGTTTACTCGTCACCTCCCCTGCCTTTCCGAAATGCCTTTTTAGAACTGTGCTCTTTCTTTGATCTGAGCCTGCTCTCGCGAGCTGATTTCTCTCTAATCCGCGTGCGTCAGCGATAGCACACAAGGGTAAGTATGAGACAAAGGTGAGAGGGCCAACTTACAAAGCTTCGTACTTCTTAATCTTTTGGCTACTGGTCGTCCCTGGGACTTGTTCCCTGTAAATCTTCTGAAGTTCTTCTACCAATTTCGAGTGATTGTCATCAGTATTGGCAGACCTGCTCCGCTGGGTCTGGGCTTGGATTGTGATGGAGTCGTTCCCTTTTGAATAGTACCTCGAAGAGCGCAGCGACAAACGAACGAGTTTTGGCAAGCCCTTAGACAACTCCTCGACGGACCACACTGTTGTGGCTTTACTCTCGGTTCTACTCGAATTAGGCTAGCTTTGACAAATAGCACTTATCGGATGTACTCACTTGTTCACATGCTGGCCCCCAGGTCCGCTTGACCTAGAGTAGCTTGTCTGGCCCTTTGGTAAGCTACTTTCGGTGAACGAAGCATGCCACGTTCTGGCTTCTGTGAGGTCATCTTGGTCGAACGCAGCATCGTATGCCCGATGTTGTATAGTGCGCACAGGGCAATGCGTTCCGTTGAAAGTCCTAGACACGAGAGGTAGGGTGAAATTGGCTGATATAGCTCGTAGTGTAGCCATTAAGTATGAAATCTTTATATACGAGTTGTCTATTATCAGTGTTGTTAAATCAAACCCTCTTATTAGGCTTTCTCAATTGTGAGTTATTACATATAGGTACCGAGGTACTTTCTCTAAATAAATATGGGTCAACGCCGCCCCCTATCTTAGGCTGTTCATTGTATACCAGGTGGCATAGCCTGACATTATGTACCTTCAGAATTTAGAGCTCGTTCTATTATGCCGATGGAAATTTAAGCGTATATAGGTAGGTACCTAGGAATAGAAAAGGGGCAAAATTAAAATAGCTAAAAGCTATCCCGCTGCCTGTAAAGACTCTTCGAAATATACAATCCACCTCTTAACAACAAACACCGAGATTATAGTTGATGGGAAACTGAAACAAAGACGATTTCTCGAGTTACGAATGGGCCTTGTAAAGGATATTAAGATAAAATACTAGCGATAAGAGACTAGATGGGAAATATTTATTCATGAACACACTATCAAGAAGTAATTGTCCTACATGCACCGGGAGGATTTCTATCATATGAATTATCGACATGAGATCACGGTAGTAGTTTTCCAGGGGCCGCTAGTTTGACCATTGCCGACTCTAGCTCTTCATCAGAATGTCTACTACGAGAAGACTAAGACTGGTGTAACATAATAAAGTAGGTTCATATAAATAATCTTGACGGAGCCATTATCTAATTGAACTAGTTTATATATAGACGATAGAGGCTAATAGTTCTTATGTTGGTTAGAGTGTTATTGTGGTGGCCCTTGGAGCTTCTCATTAGATATCTAAGGTAGTATGCCAGAACTTTCGACTTTCTTAATGAGGTCTTCCAGCTGCTTAGCGAAAAAATAGGGATTGTCCTTTTGGATAAAATGTCTAGGGTTTGGCGCAAAAAGTGGCCCTTTTGCTCTTTCTGGATCAGTCAGCCCACAGAGTTCCTCGTTGTACTTCTCCCACATACTGTTCCTTGTTAACCCAATGCTCTAGCTATTAGAGAATAATTGTTCACTTATGGAGGAGTATAATGGCAGCCATGCCTAAAGGAACCTTCATCATAGCCCACTCTTCCAGTGTGAATTTCTCAAGCTCGTGGCACACGATAATTACCCAAGGACCTTTATCCAAACACTTGGATCTCTTAAGCTTTGGCTTTGATGGGCCGGGAAGGATATTCTCAATCTCTCGTAGGTCAAATCCCTCGTTGTTCTTCGCACATGCTGCAAATATTGTTGTCTTATTGGTGTAAGCGGCTTCATATGCATCAAGCGAAGTGCCGGGGGAGCCATCTGTTCTAGATCAAGGGAGGGACTCTTCGGATTCGGCCTATGCCTTTATTCGTAAAGATAATACGTGAGGAACGATCGAGACATCGGGTTTGAATTAACTCATGAAGATCGTTGATGACATCGTCTAGTGTGTGTGCGTATCCAGGATCCTTGTTCAGCCAGCTTTCGCGCGGATTTTTTGGAGAGGCGCCTTGACCATATCGGTTATATGTAAGTAGGTACCTATCCATGGCATAGGAGAGAAACCTGATTTGTGTATAAGTTTGATAGTGGGTCTCCAGGCGGCTTCTGGTAATCCAAGGTCGTTCAGGTAGCCGACAAGGAGATTGCTTGCTACATCGCCTTGATGAAGCTCATAGGGGATTGGGGCATATGGCTTCGATGGGAGTATCACAGTCGGCATATCGGAGTACACGAATGCTTTTGGAAAATTATAAATCTGGAATGGGTGTGGCTATTGGCAATGCTCTCGTTGCGAGTGAAATGGTAGATATATTTTAGGGGTTTAATAGAAAAAAAGCCAACATGTTGGACCGTGTTAAATAATAGCCCCGGTAACTCCTGTATGTAAGGGATCCAATACTAGGGAAGAATATATAAAGGATATTGCAGCTGGAGATGCTTTGCTGAAGCCCATGTACGGTTCTAAATATATCGTAGTCTTAATATGCAATTAGAATGTTGTTAAACAAGTAGTACGGCCTCTCCTTTTGGATCCCTCCCCCCTTTGAAAAAATTAGATAATTATTTCACCAAAACGCGTGCCTATTCAAGAGAAACATATCATATTGATCGAAATCCAAACAAAACTAATAACCATATAGTCCTAGAATATGATTAGCCTCATTAGATAACTGGGCAGGCCTTGTGGCTGTGAAGGTGTCAAGGATCAGGTTCACTACGTGATAGCCCTTCTTTTGGTGGCCTTGTCGGAAACCGTTCTTCTCTAAAATGGTGAAACTCCCGTATGCTTAGCTAGGCATGAAGAAAGGAGTACGATTGTGGGCTATTTAACAGTATTAATAATGAATTGCTAAGCTTCAATGGTAGTTGAAATGTTATTTGAAAGCGGCAAAAAGGGGGAAGATAGCGCCTACGTCATACCGTAGGTACGTACCTACTAGGCAGGTTAGATGCATATTACTAATACACGTGTACATAGGTACTTAAACGAGATAATCAGTGTAGATTCTCCAGAGGCTTAGGGGTTGGGTTACCTAGTGTAAGATATGGGTGTTATCAACAGAACTCTAGTGGAGCCCTCTAGGTACCTGGGTAATGCATGGACCATTGATTACGCTAAAGCGACCAATGGTATCAACGGAATTGATGCTCGTCTCCAAGTTTTGCTAGAGGACAATTCCTTTCTACATAGAAAATTTCCTGCCCTCTCATTGTTAAAGCTCAAAAGCTGTCCAGCCTTGTCTGTTTGCAAAGCCTCAAACACAGGTGCACCCCTCCTAGCTTTTCAAGCCCGTTATTCAACTCATTGATTTCTTGCCAAATCCTCTCCGATAATTCTCCGATAATTCTTTGATAATTCCATTTATCCTGATTTTTGGCATCAATTGGATGTTATTGTGCCATTAATCGAAGTCGGCTCTTGGTGCCTTCTAGATAATAGCTTCACATTCGTCACGACATCACGGAACTCATACGCGCCAATACAATACAACATCTCTTAGACGGATTCTGGTGTTCTTTCTTTTGCGCCTACCCCAAGTGTAAAAATTACTCACTGCCTTCCATCATCTACACACATACCCACTCCCAAATCAACGTCCTTCACCCAATATTTACCTATTTTATCCACCGTCTTCCTTTCCTACCAGCTGAGTCTAAGCTGCCCATTGATCCAGTTATCGTGACCTCTGCCAACATTGATAGCCCGCCACCTCGGATGGATCAGCCCTAAGACGACGTCACCAGCTACCCAATATATCTTCATTTCTTGTTCCGGACTTTCTCGGACTCGTCTAGCCAGCTCCGACAGCGGTCGAGCTCAGTTCCAAGGCTGTCAACCTTGGTGTCGTATCTTGACCCTAAAGCAACATTCTCTAAACTATCTTATCGCCTTATGTTACCTGAATGATCGAAAGGGCCCCTACACATTTGGCAACTGCCGACCTTACTCCAGTATCTCCGGCACCTCTTCATCTATCCTCTCCTGTAGTAGTACCCAGCCTGCAAGATCAGGCCGATACGCTGTGCACAATGTCGCTCTCCAACGACGGCCAGTTTCCCCCGGCCTCTGTAGCAGCTGTGGAACAAGTTGAAGCATCATATCGGAACAATCTCCCTACCAGTATCAGTCAAGATAATACTTATAGTGTCGGCACTGCCAATTCACGTCGGGGCAGTTTCGCCGATGATATTAACGATACTGGGAATCAGGGTGATGGTGCTGCATTGCTCAGGAGTGAAAGAGACGCCCAGCACTTTGGTCAGCAGAATGGTGCTGTGGTCCAGCAATATGTATCCAACGCGATCGAATCCAGTATTAGTTCTGCTACGTCTGATTCCTTGACAAATGGTTCTGAAGTGGTCGCTCCTCCACATGACCTCTCTTCTACAAGCCCTGCTCAGTCCGTGCATCAGCCTGCCCTAAACTTGAGCCCGTCAGGAGCCCAAGAGCCGCAAAAGCCACAAGAACAGGCCGTAAT
The DNA here is from genome assembly GCA_022432525.1 of Daldinia grandis. Taxonomy (NCBI): domain Eukaryota; kingdom Fungi; phylum Ascomycota; class Sordariomycetes; order Xylariales; family Hypoxylaceae; genus Daldinia; species Daldinia grandis. The sequence continues at coordinate 2,888,747 of JAJKLB010000003.1, read as the reverse complement.
TAATTCGTCAACCGACGATTCCGATGTACCTCAGCCACCTTCAGCAGCGCCCGCTGGGGAGGATGATCGCCCATCAAATGCTGCCAATAATGAGCAAGACATCCAAAACATTCTCGACCAGATCATAGGAAATGCGTCCGTGGGTAATGCCAGTCAAACAGCGGTTCCGCAGAGCCCTGCCAACATTCCTGCTCCCCCGCAAGCAGTATCATTGCCACCTAGACCCCCAATGTCGCAGTTCCCTGCCCAGCCATATGTGCATCCTGATGATAGTCTCAATTACCAATCAGGATTATCCTATCCTAATGCCAACGCGCTATCTACTCTTCCGCCCCCTCCTGGCACCTACTCTACTGGGGCTCCCGGAACGGCTCTAGAAGCCCGTAATAGCCTTCCACCCCCTCCAGCCTCATCTCTTAATGCCTTGTCAATTCATTCATTCCCGGTGCCCCAATTTGACCCTGCTTATGCTCCAGCTACAGGTACTTCGTCAGCTACGGGTACTTCCTCGCAAGCTTCTGACCAACACCCACAATGGGAAGCCTTTCTCCAAGAAGAACGTCGTTACGTATCAGAAGCCAAATGGGACCGTTTTCCGGAAGGATCAAGATTATTCATTGGTATGTCTTCGCAACCTAATCGCAGTGGTTTTGCTCCTAACAGTTACATAGGGAATCTGTCTAGCGACCGGGTTTCCAAGAAGGAAGTTTTCGATATCTTCTCGAAATATGGGCGTCTCGCACAAATTTCTCTCAAACAGGCCTACGGTTTCGTGCAGTACCACACTCTACAGGAAGGACAGGCTGCCATGGACCACCTACAGGGGATAGAAGTAAGAGGGCGTAAGATTCGTGAGTCCCCCCCACTAAATTGGATGGATTTGCTCAGTGCTAACAAATTATAGACCTTGAATTCTCCCGCACCCAAAAGAAGGAAGGGGATGGAGAGAGGCGAGGAAACAGGGTTAAGAAAGAAAACGAGCGTCACGATGGTGGACGCGGGCGACGTGATGATTATCGCCCGGGCCGGCAGCCATCTCCGAGGCGGGGAAGCCACCGACAGCAGAGTTCTTTTGATGGCAACCGCGGTCATTATGACGACTATAGCACTCGTGCGCGCTCACGATCTCCTGGTTATGGAAGACGCGACGAGGCCCACTACCGTCGCCGAAGTCCTAGCCCCTATCGTCGACACCCATCTGAAGTAGAGCTCGATATTCCTCGTCGTTATGGCGGTGATATCCCTGATGTGCAGTTTGTACTACTCCACGAGCTCGAAAGAGACTTTATAGGCTGGGCCGAGAGAGCCTTTCTCAACCAGGGGCTAAGGGTGCAGGTTATGTTCCTTCATCCCCACTTACCCCGAGAAGCTGTGATCCAGCGTCAAGTGATGGAAGGCGTCCATGCGGTCGTCGAACTAGATTTTCGAGCGCAGCAAACTGGTCTTATCTCCTTCCAAGTATTCAATCGCTCCGGCGGACACGCCAATGTCCAGTATGATCAGTACCAGGACCTTGATCCCAACGTCGCCGCGCAGCTAGTCTGCCGCGCCAAATCCCAAGTTCAACCGCACAATCCCTATAGCGTTCAGTATCCGCCTGTCCAATATGCGCAACCCCCGCAGCCTTCTTACCTACCCCCGTCATATGCTGGCCAGCCCTATCCTCCCGCCAATGCTCCAACCGGTAATCCGAGTGGCTCTTTAGATAACGCCACATTGCAGAAGATCCTTGGATCTCTCCACAACCAACAAGGTGCTCCACAAGGTCATTATCCTGGACCATCGGCTGGAGGTGCGCCTGTTGATGTGAATTCGGTACTGGCGAGCTTAGGGGGAGCTCACAACATGGCCGCTTCTGGACATAACCAGCCACACAACGCAGGCTACCCACCTGTGCATCCGAATGGTGTTCCCGGTGGTGATTCTTCACAGCACGTCCAAAACATCATGGCACAGTTGGCGAGATACCGGCAGTGAGATAATTATCTCTGTATATATCCTGAGATGAGTCACTACTGGTGGCTCACTAGTCAATCTCGGTTGGCATCTTACCGTTGTGTGTAGGGTAGATGCAACTATGGGACTTATGGACTAGGTGTTAACGCTTTGTATGCATAGAAAAGATGATAGCTTTTGCTAATGGCATGAACATAACTATTGCGACGATGACGTTTCCCGAATTGAGCTGATTGTTGTAAATTGTACAATGCTTTTAGTGAGCCAAGTTTTATCTGAGCCTTCCACCATTTTAATACGTCCGGCATCAAAATATAAGATATACATGACCTTGAGACATGACGAGAATATGGGCACGTGTCGGTAACTCGAACACTTCATAGGCGTGCGGTCTCTAGGTCCTCCCTTCTAAGCTAACTAAGGTTTCCCGTATCTTCTCCTCGGCTTCCTTCAGGGCTGACTCTTCTAAAGCAGAATCGGATTTTTCCGAGCCCACCCTCTCAGGAGTGGTCCTGCGGAGCCATTCCTCTAACCGGCTTCTCAGCTCATCAACCGGCTTCCCTAGAACGTCGATACCCCGGTCTTCGCACGCGAGTACGACCTCCTCGTCAACAAGAGCTTCTACACCACCACCCTCGCGGAGCATAGCGTCATCAGCCGCAATCCGTGCAATCGCTCGCTGTGCCAACGATGCCGCAAACGGGCTATCCAGACCGATCTTATCCCACAGGAAGCTCGTTAGCCCGAGGCTCCGGCATATGTGGCCGTTGCTAGCCGGTTCGTTGCCCTTTAACGGATCGGGCCGGTAGAGAAGGCCGCGGAAGCTGGCGGTCCTCCTGGCCTCAGAGCGGCGCCGTAGAGCATCGGCCTGCTTGGGGATGCGGCAGGTAAGCGGGGTGAGGCGCGGGAACAGCAGCACCACAAGCGGGGTTAGTTCCCCGCATACAAGGAGCAGAACTCCAAAGATCGGGAGGCGCGAGAGATCGTGTCGTACTCGGCGGTGCAGGAGGACATCTGAGCGTGTTGGGAAGGATGTGGCGCCGGGGATGGGAGGCGACGGGGTGGAGGCGGTGGGGGATTGCGAGAGGAGCTTCCGGTTGGTGAAGATGGCGCGGAGGCCGGTCTTGTAGAAGGTCATGTATGCCTTGCCAGCATGGTATAGATACGTGAAGATCGAGGACGAGGGGTCTCGGTTCGGTACGTCGAGAGGAGGGGGGCGAGTCGAGGCCGGCGGGTTGAGGGTTGTCGAGGCGGGGAGGGGAGATGTCAAGCGCTCCGAAGTGACGACTTCAGAAGTCGACTTTGGCGCTTCTTTCACCTGCGACGCTGTCGACGCTGTCGACGCGGCTCGACACGGGCTCGTCCGGGATATTATCTGCCATTGCTTCGAGGCGCGGCTCGTAGCGACTCGAGATGCAAGGATATATGGCCCATTGGGTTTGAGGAACGGGGAGTGGACGCGCGCGATGCGCAGACCAGCGTTGAGGGGCATCGAGGGGAGGGGGGGAGTGCGCTATGAGATTGTTGTTGTAGAGCCGCGGGGAGTATATATATTAAAAAATAAAAAAAAGACTGAATATTGGGAAGAGGGTTGGAAATTCTGGGTTAATAAGCTGGGTATTTCGTACCGAAGATACCTCGTATGTACATAGTTGCGCTGCTACGTCAGCGGAGTGTGCTGGTGGAACTTCAAGGTACACACTACATAACTAACTAGTACTTATCTAATCTGATAATGATGTTATCGATAAGATATGTAACTGTAGGTTTTAACATCGCTACATCTCCTTATCTCCGTCAATTATATTTGCTTTAGTAATTGACGTTGAGGTCTAAAATATGTATTTCATGATTTTGGAGGTTTTTATATAGTCAGCCAGTAAATTTCAACTTATATGACCTGATTTGGTTATTGAAATAAGTAAATATATAGTATTCTGTGTATATTGTGAGCATTATCAATTATTGGACAGGTCTGTCCAGCCACCCATGCTCTCAGGGCTTACTCAAGGCTGAGATTCTTTCAATTAATTATACTCATATGCCAATCTTTACCATCAATCCACATCCGATACAATATATCTATCTCTGTTAAATAGAAGCAAAAAAACAAAAAACAAAAAAAATGGATGTCCTATCTACTTTCCTTGTTTTTTTCATCCCTGGTATCCCCCTTTTTCCAACTTCCCATTCAGATGCTGATGAGGCGGAATTGTTTGAGCCCTCGAACCATCGCTTTCACAAAAGCTGGGTAACCCAAGGCTCAGATGGGAGTATCATATCAGTTAAAGTCGATGAATCTTATGATATAGTCAGCGGTTCTAGAGCAGGCTTCTCCGCTCTTGCGTCGGGGTTGTGGAATGACCACCCGGATTCGTGGTACCGACTAGAAGGCTTTGATTTCCTTGATACTGATAAATCTCGTGCTTCCGGTCAAATCAGTAAAAAGTTACGACCATACCTTAGAGACTTTAAGGACTTTGTAAAGGGCCCTGATAGAAAATGGGGTCGAGCGATTCGAGCTATACATTGCGCAACTATTGGAGATGGGAACTTAAGAGGTAATATTCCCACAACCCTACATATTTGGAAGTATATCTAATTAACACTCTCAAGTTTCAATCTCATGCGGAGTGATTACATCCACGTCAATTCGTAAATATTTCGCGAGCCATCCCGATCGCTCTCATATTGCTACGGAACGATTTGCGTCAGAACTCATGAAGCTTGATGACCTATATTGTAACTTGAGGACAAGGGGAAACCAGAAGCCCTTGTTCCTCTTGCAGTGCCAACATGCCGCTCTAAATATCTTTACCAATTTCCTAGAGTTGATGGCAATTACTTATACTCATCGTCGGAGCCGAGACTTCGACCCTCGCTTTTCGGGGCTTCGACGGTGGCAACTGGAAGCCATCATGAGCGACTCCCAACTCTATCGGGAATTTTCAGATTGCGGGAATGAGCTAGTAGCTACGATGGAGTCGTTACTCGACGTGGTCATTGGTATAACAGAAAAGGAAAACGACGTGCCCGACCAACAAGATGGGCTTCTGGTACTCGGCAAAGCTCTTCGTGGTTGCTGTAAGGACATTAGGCTGCGCCTCTCAAGATTCTCCGATGGGTTGGAACATAGTCTCAGGTTTCTGAGCATGGCTCGAGAGTTGAACCAATCTGGCAATGTTCAGAATTTGACGCTTCTGGCTACTATTTTCCTGCCCCTATCCCTTGCTGCGGGTGTACTTAGTATGCAATCAAGATTCAAGGACTTGGGGACTCTGCTATATGACTTCTTTGGCGTCGTAGTCCTCCTGGCGACTATCGTTGTACTCTTCCTCGGTGCCATGTTTATCTTGGCTAATGTGAAGGAGCTTGAGAGTAGGCTACTGAAGTACGGGGTTTACAGACAATTTGGACGACGACTTCTTTTGGGTTTATCCGCGCTCATACTAATAACCTTCGGGGCTCTTGTCTTGTCATCTTTTCTCGTGGGCATGTTCAAGGACGTTGTGCTTGGGGCTAGCATCCTAGGTTATGGGACACTCGTATTGGTCTTCGGGCCAATAGTTGTCGGAGTCCTCATCCTGGGCATAGAATTAGTCATGGACGTGTTAAAGGGAATATTTAGGAGTTTATCCGATGTCATTACCCGGGGGGTTAATCGTAGCCAGAAAAAGAAGCAGAAAGACGTAGAGGAGAACCCAGGACCGCAGCAAGGAGAAGTGGAAGCCGGGGAGAAGGGCGATAATAGCGGCCCGGCTGCAGAGGCCCAAGTACAAGATGTTCAAGGGGTTCAAGATACAACTATACTCTCGGATGAAAATCATACTAATGCAGTTGATGGGGAATCTAGTCGGTAGCCAAACAGACTCATTTCCGGTTGCTTTGACTCGGTTGGCTGCTCTGAGACGACCAAACATTATCTAGCTTGGCGGAGGAACAGAAGTACTGGATATGTATTCCATGAAGACTATCACTGGCAATTTGTATATATATATATATCCCCCTTTGAATTTTGAGATAGGTAGTGAATTCTTAATTGAGTCTTAAGCTATCATCAACTTTCATATCATGCCTCGATCCTGGTAGTTGGAGGTGACGGGGAAAGATCTCCGCAAAGTATTAGAAAATAGCCGCCATTAATGACTAGTATTACTTGTTGAAGGCTCCTACATGCGATTGTGGAACATCTGTGAGATGCGAGAATGCATGATTGGTTCCACCAATTGGGAATCGGAAGCTGTATGGTGCTTCCCCGTGCGGCTTCTCACATGAGAGTAAAGCTACCTGTGTAAAGCCTCCCGATACTTGAGTATTCGAATCCATCTACTGTGATTTTCACTACAACTCCAGACATAGACCGAATTAGATGGCTTAGTTACAAATCACTGGGGTATATCATAGAGCTCAAAATCTTGACAGTGTGTTAGGAATACAAGTGGAAGATGGGGAGGTATAGGTTACGTCCATACCTAGACTCGTGGTCTGACTATGAAAATATCTCCATATTTCACTCGCCTAGATGTAGATTGAACCCCTTTTACTCATGGACCTGTAAGCCTACCTAGGTAGGTACCTAGGTACCTATATATGCTTGAATATAAAATTTCTCTTCAGTTCTTATATAAAGAGTTGTGCTCATTCGACCCATACATTTATCTTTCCTGTATTTCTTATGGTCGAGAGCAAGTATCCCGACTCATCTTTGTCAAAGTGTTTCTACTTTCTTCTAAAAGGTATGTCGACATATCTGTAGGTGTTTTAGCTTACAACTAAGCACGGAGGGTCAAATCCTGGCAGGATTATCCCATTATATTAAGCCAAGGGCTCGTTGGGTATCTTAGAACTCATGTCTAGATTGGTTCCTTGCTCGGGCTCTTGCACTCTGGGTAGTAACCCGGGGGAGCCGATGAGACCCAGGCATTATCCCGGCCGCTAATACTTAACTCCTCGGAGTCTAACGGATGAAGCACCGCCCTGATCGGAAGCGAAGAGAGGCGTTATGCCTATGGGACTGAAAGGCGTGGGGGTCACTCGATTGTTTGCTTGGAATACTGCTTTCGTATATACGAATCCTGCAGCTATATTTATCATAAATCGAGGAGGATTAACGAAACGGTAGACTACAGGGAATATTTAATGCAGTATAATATTAGGCCTCTTCGTAGACATGAAGTGAAACATAGGAGTTTATCACCGAAAATCGGATTTGCTTTGACGCCTACGATATATGCACAATAGAGGAACTAAACCTTCAAGGCCCGAATAAAGATCAATATCCCATGCGGTCACCCGGCAATCCTCGTTAAATGTAGATTCAGATTGGTTGGAAAGCCAATTCGTTTCACTCAAAGTTCACTACTGCTACACGGTGGATTGCCACCGCCTGAATCGAGAGCAAACATAGACCTTGACCGCCATCCCACGTACGAATAACATCTCTTAGAGCATTATGCGTACCTCCGGCCCTGTCTTAGAACATGGTCCATTAGAGTATGTGCTGGTAACATATTTGCAAACGAGCCTATATGGGATTCGGTGAGAGGGGAACCATTACATCGGCGATAGTGAATTTGCAGGAGTTTTCGGTTTCGCGCGGTGAGTATTATGTCTACGTGGAATTTCGTCAAACCCCAAGTCTTGAAGTATACGAGGCTAATGACAAATAACATTGATTTCAACAGGAGATAATATCATGATAATAAAAAATGACAAGTTACGCGTGACTGAGCCAAACGAACAACAACTTAGACGACCCCAATTCCTCAAATCTTGATCTAATTCGAAAAACTGATTCGGGGAGGATATAGAGAACTGATAGGCAGAGAGTAGTTGGTAGGAACCATATTCAACAGCGAAATGGGACCATCTAGTGAATCTGAGGGACGATTAAACGCCCGAGGTGGCTCACAGTTGTTATTTCGACAGTCTAATTAACATATAAAGGTTCCACCAGATGGGTTATACATGCGTTGGTATAGAGCACTGCCGCCAAAGTCTGCTGTGAGACCATTAAGAACCGGTTTTATCGGATATTCGGTGATTAACAAAGGGATTAGGCACCACCGGGAAACTTTGAATAGGATCTCACGTAGGATAAATGAGTTATAGCATTTTAACCGTCAGGGTCTTATTCAGACGCAGGCGGTCTATTTAGACTAAGTGTAACTATAGTACCAGATCCCAGGTGTACCAACAACTCCTACTTGTAGTAAGTATCAAATTTCGGTGGACGAATAAAAAAGGGGTATGAAACGCAAAATATTACTGTAACGCCGCGGTAGTAATGGTGAAATAATCAAAGTAGGTACCTATTTATGGTTGTGAGGAAAGATCAAGTGCCCATAGAGTAAATCTATCGCCGAGAGGGTCGGTGATAGACGTGTTTCTAGATCACTTAGCCTGGTTGGATATACACATGAAGAGGTTACAATCATCTGAAGTTATTGTTGTACTGCGGGGCTGTAGTAAAATGTCTACTAAATACCCATATCTAAGCACCCAGTTGTGCGGAGTGCTTCGCATTGAGTTTGCTAGAATTTATGTTACGTTAGCGCCGTACATCAGATAAAACAGTCTCGCGATGAAACTGCACTGAATGGCGGCCCAGTACACGCAAAGCTGGACATGACGAGGCAATAGATTGCGAGCGAATACAAACTCATGCCTTGGCAACTCCCTGTCGACGTGGTCTTTGGAAGCTAGTGAATAATACCTAAGAGAACGTAGACATATATAAAGGGGTGCGGGCGACGCCTACGCTCTTCATATAACTTTAATCTCTAGAAACATTATATTATCACTAAGCCTAGCCCTCGAATCCAGCTTATACGAGGCCTCTAAACTACGTGCATAACGGCATAACTAGCCGTTGTATACTCTACCAGCACAAAAATTACTTGGCCCTTACGACGCATGGGGCACAAATCCATACGATTTCATGCTACCCACCCACGTATCCAGCCATGTCATCCGAGTCGACTACAGAAGCCGTATATAACGGGTAAGGATATACCCTGTCCTGTACCCAGAAAGCTCTCAATTCGGAATTACGTACCTATATTATATATGCACTGGGCATAACTGATTGAAGAATCGTCCTACCCAACAATATAGAGAAAGATCCTCAAGGCCCAACGAAAGACAGACTACCTATCCCACTTACGATAAGCAAAACCTTCGCGTGGATCGTCTAGAGGCATTCCTTGCTATTCCTAGTAGCACTATCATCGCTTCGGATCTAAAGCCTGAGAGTATTCCAGCGGTTCGCAGAGCACGTATTGACACCGAACTTGCGGCTATCCTTCCGTACCTACCTCAGGCTTAAGGGCTACAATAGTTACATTACTCTAAAAGAGCACATAGATACCGTTAATATATATCATATATACCTTAAATTCAGATATAATGGTGAAAGGTGGCATTTTCGGACTAGATTATGTTATCAATCCTTGTGTAGAAAGCTTGTTTACAATTATTAGGAATGTGTCATATATTAAGTAATAGGAAAAGAGCCATTACAAGATACTTTGGTCGTGTGGTTTATCTGACAGAATGGAGCAACTGGCCATTAGTGAGCAAAGGTGCTAACCAGAGGAAAATAGAGGTTTTATACTGATATAAAGATGTGTTAGGCTTCTATTATTCACTCCTTTACGTAGGTACTTTGTCGACGTTAAGTTTTCGCCGTTTTAAAAAATTATTTATTGCATGGCGTAAGTTTACGAAAGGTTATTATATCGGTCTTTTCTTTCTTTTCTTGGGGAGACGATCCTATAATATTGTTTTATCTAGGTACCTAGGTACCTAACCATCAACATTACTGAAAACTGCCATTTAGTACCCAGACACTCTAATAAAGATTCAGATGGTTGAATCCTCAAATAAATGTGGTTTCCGCCAAACCGATGCCTTTGTCCTAACCTAGGTACCTCGGTACCTATACCTAAGGGGCCTAGCCACAGCCACAACAGCAGCCATATAAAAAGCCACGGCCAGCCTTAAGCTTTTTTAGGTTAGGTACTTTTAGACATTCGTGAGATTAGTCAGCCATATCAGGTGACCTGGAAACTCTGTTTTCCCTCCAACGTAATCCGTACAGTGTATTAATAGGGGTAATCATTGGCTACACTTTGCCCTTACCCCTTATCTTTTATCACACTTTAAGCCTACAAAGCATATAAAAGATTAAAGTGTTCCTCATATTTGACTACTTGGTTTACCAAATCTTGTATATAAATACAATTGGCAACTTGCTCCCTCAAATATTTTATTTATCTACGATAGTTTTAATTCAAGTCAGCTGTAAGTCATAGGAATCATACAACTGCAGCAAACGCATGAATCAACCCCCTTCTAATACTAGTCAGCTACTCTATGGCTACTACAGACGCCTCACCACCGTCTTGGATTTACATCATAGACCCTGTTGTCTTCTCATACTATCTTCTGACAAAGGTTTAGCTAACATGTCTGATCTGACGTGATTGTATGCAGCTATTGATCTCACCGATCAATTATTAGATACGAGCCTAAGTACATATCGTCTGCTACTTGTCACTCCAATATATATATTTGGCAAATGGCAGTATCGAAGAATGGGATTCGAAGCGAACCAGTTGTTTCCCTCGTCCTTGTGCCAAGCGCTCTTCGATGCTGTTTCGGCTATCATGTCGAGTCTCGTCCCCCTTTCCGAGGACCCAGCAAGGGATTTCCTCCGTCCGATCGGATGCGTTCCATTAGAAGCCGCCCGCAACTCTTACAGGCGGACGCAGTACTTTGCGAAAATCGAATATCTCCACAAAGGGCGTCTTTGAATCCTCATAGGGGTAAAGCATACACGCCGCTTTTAACACTGACCCTGGGAAGCCCGACAAAGTCACCTCGGTAGGAACGAATTGGCTTGCAAAAAAAGACTGGATTTTAGAAAGGAGCTATTCTTGCCTCACTTAAGTGACGCTTAGTGATGCGAGAACAAGCCCTCAACAGCTATCCCCCACGTACCAATAGAATAGAAGAGTTAGTATTATCAGTTTCAAGATCGTAGTAATAATTCATAATTCCAAAGTTACTTGTTATGCCTTAGCCAATCGATATATCGTTGTTCTACATCGAGATACTTATATTATTTGTATCCTATGCGGGATTCCCGGTCTCGGCGTCTTTAAGGCCAACAGGCCTAGCTTTATACCCAAAGATGCATATCTCCCTTAAATTGGTATAAGTTCCCTTATATCTTCCACAAGGTCACGATATATCCTGCCTTATCCTACACTCATATCAGACCTTGAAAATAACCCCCCGTTTCAAGTCAGACCCCTACCACCGCCGTCACAATTCTTGCAAATTCAAACCAGACAGCGTATCATGGGTGAGCTTTCCCGTCGCTATAGCGGGCTAGTATGATATTTCTAACTCTAGCTAACATATTATATGTAGACAAGCTCCTGCTAAGCCGCCCCATCACTTCCCCGAACATCCTCCTACTCAGCGTAGCATCGGCAACTAGAGGCCCTACAGCGATAGCATTGAAAGTTTCTTGGGAGATTGCAATAGCGTACCTCTTGTTTATATTCCAAGTACTATTCCAAGTAATTCTACCGTTACCTATAAAAGAATTTGGTTATATTGTCTAGGCTCAGCTTGTGGCTCACAAAAATATACCGAGGGGGGCCAAACATGTGTGAGATATGGTACTCCTGTTGGTTGATTAATGTAAAAGGTATTATGGATGGCACATTGTGCCATGCGATGACGGAGCTATGGTACCTGGGATTCCGCTAACTTGTAGCAAAGCATGCCATCGAGAACCGATCTATCTAGATGTCAAATCTTGGAAACACAGGTTGGCCTTGCTGAATAAGCTCGGAGGCTTTAAAGACGAATCATAATAAGAACGGCTAATATTTTTACCACCACCTCAAGATAATCTTGCATGTATCTTGGGTTTGCGGTTGGCTTCCCCAACTTCAGGAATCTTCAGTGGCTTTATGTATCACATGCATTGGGCACACTTCACACTAAACGGATACTTATATCGTCCCATTAGTTATGTTAAGTGATCAATGAATCATACGAATAGACTATTTAATAGGTTAATGGCTAACATGTTTGGTGCGTAACAACTGTATTGGTAAAACCAACCGCATGAAATTGAAGTTTCGGTTTAATTCAAATTGTTACGTAGAGTTTATGCTTAACTACTTAGGTACCTTAGGTACATATCTAAGATAATAAACACTACATACCTAGGTAGGTACCTTTAGTTATTTTAAGAAAGGCGCTTAACATTCAAGCTATTTCAGCAAAGTACCTGTTTTTTCTCTTACTTGGGCACACAACTAGGTTAAACTCTTATCCTTAATGCATTCATAAATTCCATTATTTTACCGATCCTGCCCCTAAGCCCGAAGGTAGGAGAAGCGGAACCAGTTGTGGGAAAATGCTATAATTATTGTGAAAGCTTAGCTTGGCTTAGCATATGCAAATGGGCCGCAACCTGTCGATGATTTAATAATACAAGGCACCTAAGCACTAGATTAAATAGGTCGTTGGAAACATAAGGAAACAATACCTGTTCATTTTGTCCTACGTTATATGTAGGCTTCAATTAAATACCTACACCGAAGATTTGTTATGGGAAATAATCATGCTGCCGCTTTTAGCTTCTTAAGCATCTCGATGGATATTGAATTTTCTCTGCACAGCCTTAAACATAATGATCTACCTATACTGCCATGATTAGCAAAAGTAGAAAATGATCAGCGTATAATAGTAGCTGAAAGCTAAGGGTCAAGGCAGAATATCATGCCTAGGTAGGTGCCTACATAGGTAGGCAGGTGCTTAAGCTTGTGGCGTATGGAAAGCCTTATTGCCCCTGTATCATCGTTTCGAGGCGCACATTTTCGGTGAATACTCGTATTCAACCCACCCTGCATATTATAGCCTCAGATGATGCTTGCCTAGGGCGATAGCTCAGTTAGGATTCGATTGGGAAACTGGGAAACTGGCGCGCTTTCGGTGAGTATCTGCAAGTTAAATGTCACTGCAGGTTACTTTGCAGCACTTGGAGTTGTCTGCCTAATAAAGATTTAACACCGGGTTGCATCTGAAATGGTTGGCCGAACGTAAGGCTAACATCACCTAGTTAATTACACGTCTCGGATGGTTGATGAAAGGCTGACTCTAGGTCGTGAGCATAGGGTGAGCCAATGCCCACAATCATGCAACCTGTTGTGCCTGGTGGGGGCAGGGTGGTGGATTTGGAGAAGATGACCGAAGGCTTACAGGGCTTGGTGCTGTGCCGGCACTGCCGCAGTGTTGTATGGTTTCTATCGTTTGAAAAACTTACTATAAAAGCTCAAAGCTCCTCGCAGTCTAGGTTCATGTTCAAATCAAGCATCAAACCGTATGACTTTCTTTCTACGAACTGTCCTCATCTCACTCAACATGACACCTGTCTTTGCTGTAGTGCATGCGGCTCTTTTGCAATCCCACTACCACTCACTTATATCTTGAAAGATTTACTAGCATTTTGTTTATCGATATCCTACTAAATTACCTTAGGTACCTACCTACCTAGGTAGTTATTGGGAAGCCATTCCACCCAATTACTCCAAGGTCGAGGACTCATAAAGCTCTCCACGGACAACAGATTCCTGTTTAACACAAAAGCGGCTCATGCATCTCCCCGGTGGCCAAGTGGCTGTGTTCTTCTATGTACGTCCTAAGGGGATATAACCCCTGCCAGCTTAGCTGCAGGAGATCAGTGTCAATAGAATACGCACAACAACAACCCAGCCTCGATTAAGAGCCAAGTTCAGGCAGACACCTTAGCCACCATGTGTTACGAGTTTCTTATGCCTATTTTAGATAAGCTTCTGACTGGCTCCATTGTTTTCAATATTTATCCTCAATATCATATCTCCTTGAAGAATCGCTTATTTGGCCGCGCACCATATCTTGTATGACCGATTCCCCTTCAGGGTATGAGTGGGTGGGGGCCATTGATATTGTCTCGCCAGAAATCTTCTCAAATTCGTTCATGGGTGGTATAACGAACAAGCATCGATATTGGTGGCACAGAGTTACTCCGCCCAATCCGCAAGTTCCAAGTTATTCGAGAACTCACAATATATCGCTAGGTGGCGCATAGTTGCGTTGAAGAAGGTTAGGCTTGGATAATTCACGTTAGCAGAATGGAAGTAGCTTCTACTCAAGGCTATATTTAATTTAGTATCTAAAATCAATTTATGTCATATTTTGCGAAATATTTCTATGTCTACTTTTACAGTGCTAGTCAGGTTTTAAGTTAGATCTATTGCGAGTTTGGTGTGTACATATAGTGGACGGGGTACGCAGTTGGCGTCCAAGGCTGCTAGTTGACCGAGGAAATATTCCGACCTAACCAGAGATCTTGCTAACCTTTGTCTTACAGAAGTTTAGGCCCGACGTTGGCACAGCCTGGATACAGCGATCGCAATGGTTATCCAAACTAACGTTCATACCTATTAAGGTAGGTACCTACGTATTCTGCCTTGGAGTGTGGGATAATATCGCTACTGCTCAATACGTTAATATCTTCCTATCGCGGGCTATGTAGGACTTATGCCTTGGATGCCTTATTAACGCTTCTAAAAACTGGTTCGCGGTGATGGGTGAAGTATTATTGGGTTGAGATGGACGGCGTTGCCATATATTGCCTGAGAGTCCACTCCACGAGAGACCATAAATATCCCAGGTTTATATTCATATCATCTCAATTTCAGCACATCACGTCCAGATAATACCCGTATTTTCTAGTCCTAAAGCATTCATTCCCCGATTATCAACTATGGCCAACGGCTCAAACAGCACCGCCTGTTATGGGTAAGTGATGCTACCTATATCTCCAAAGAAATTCCAGGAACCTAATGTGACTTTGATGAATGATAGTACGACTTCATCCAAGCCAACCCATCGTTTTACTGAAAACCCACCCACAAGTGGCCCCATCGACAAAGAGAGTCTCCAATATTACCGCCTCGAATTATTCATTGACGAGACTAACAGCGTACCTCTCGTAGGCGACCGTACACTTAGTCTGGAGGACTCGAAAGCTTCTCACAAGGCCAAGATGGCTGCCGAGTTGGAATCGATCCTAGCTTGCCTTAGTTAACTTACAGATGATGTTCTTTAAGCAAAGGCAAGCGGGTGGGAATTGAAGATCCATATTTTAGGTCTTTCATGGGCCTTTTTGCACACGCCCACGTATTAAGATAACCCTGGAGATGTCTCTGCTGTGTATTTAAGGCTGAAATATCCGCCTTAATGTCCGACACACTTCAAAAGGGTCTATTCGCTCTGTTATAGCGACTTGCATAGACCTTTCCGTCACAACTCTTTTCGGAGTCGTCTAGCAAGCTCTCAAAACCCTTCTACCCCACCCCATTAAGCTTACTTCACGCGTCAATGTCCTTCCAGCCTATTGAACAAGGACCGACATCGGCCAGGTTCTCACTACGATCTTCCTTATTGCAGCAACGCCTTCCACACATATCGTTCATGTGTTATTATTGAATCTAGGCCTGTGAGGCGTCGGCCCCAGAGCTTCTTGGTCATTTTATCGTCGCTCATCCTTAATTTATTTTTGCTTTCCAACTGGTTTGGACGGCCGGTCGCATTGGAAGGTATTCAACCGTACTGCAGCTGCCTATAGTCTAAGTGGACCCTGGTTTGGCGTTTAATCGCTCTAGGGGCCCCTACCCTCAGATGTATGAGGCAAGTTTATTTGATGGTGTATTTGTGAGGAAGTACTGAGCCCTGGCCTATCTAAATGCTGGATGTTAAATACTTCTTGTCATGCGACAGTCGCATTGAGACTTATACCTAGCCCCGTTTCACACGGCCGGCGTGGTTTGCGCATTGTTCATGATCCGGCTTTACATCAATTGAGATTATGTTGTCGAGGTCGACCATAGGGACTTTCGATGGATGGAGATTGAGTCAAGCTATGGTGCTTGGGGCTTTTATTTGGTATCCTTTTTTACCCCGTAGATAGAAATCTTATCATATCCTATACCTTGGTGAAGATCCTTCGTAATGTTGAAACTCAAGAGTCACTAAGGAACTCTTAAGTACCTATGAATAAGGTTACCAAGAACCCGGTACTGTGGGTGTGGTGGGGGCGGGGCGGGGCTACCCGTAGTGGAGCCGCCATTCTATAAATAGTATGGTATGTCAGCAACTAAACTTAAGCCTCAACTCTATTCCGTAGTAAAGAACAAGAGCTTAATTGCTTTTTCATCATAAATGTACTCCGATATCAAGTTCGATTAATACACCTATGAAGCTTCTTATAATGTATTTATAATTTTACAAAGCTAGTGACTTTTACCAGATCCGTGTTCATATCACAAAAGAGCTTTCAATGGAATAATGCTCAAAACACCCCACTAAGCACTAGCATCTAATGTCCGAATCTCCGAGGTAAACGGAATACCTACCTAGCTATATGACACTTACACGTATGAAGACTTGGTCAGTTTGCAATGTTGGGAAAACTTCAAATTAAATTGAATTCACCGGCTCATTGCCTTCTCGTGTAGTTCGAACTAACTTACATAGGTACCTGCATGGGTTCACTTGCATGGTCGTTTAAATGCTGTGCATCGTGATAGCCACGGGAGTAACCCCATGCTGTAATTTAATAACATCCCCTAGTGTAGGAACATTATAGTATATTACTCGCTTAAAACTGGCTGGCTGACCTTTTCGTACAGTTCCCAAAGTGATGTACAATTATTGATTCGCAAGCGTGAGAGATGTATATACTATAGTTTTCCAGCACAGAGTGGCATATTTCCTTAAATTTTCACATTCTTGAATATCATTATATTCTGGTGCCTCTATGTCTAGATCGAATTAAACATTATTATCGCTGCTAAGTCAGGTGCTCTCCACGTCACTGACACCAAAGTCCTGTCTCCTCTTCACGCTCCCATAAATCTATTGAATTTCAATTCAAGAACAAACATCCAATCTTTTGTCACCTTGCCATCTTGCCGTTCTTCTACGCCCGCCCTCCTGTTCCGGCATGCATCGTGGGACTTGAAGACCCTCCTAGCGATGCTCCCGAATGTTGTCCGGCGGTTGCCCTCTGAGTAGAGTGGTTTGAGGAAGGTCTGAATGGGGTGACTCCATGCTCATTCCCCTCCAGTGAATTGCTGGTATGCTGCATATTCTCTTGCGGAGTAGCTGCATTTTCGCCTCCCCCTCTCGCCTTCTGTTGTCGGCGACGCTTTAATGATCTATAGCACACAAGGGCAACACAGAGGGTTATAATGAGCCCAAATGCGCCCGAGAATGCTACTATGATGATTATTACAGTACTAGGTGGTGTTTGAGAGGGTGGAAAGAACGTGGGACGTGGCAGTGCGTTCGTGCCTATGGGGCTTACCCATATCGGAGAATATGGTGTAATAGTGGCCGGGGTAGGTTGCATAAGAGATGTAGCAGGTTCCGACCAGATTATGGTTAAAAATGAGGCAGTCGGGTCGAAAGGAGGTAATCCACAGGGGTATAGTGGGTTAGACGGTGCCGTGTCTGATGTAGTGGCCAACGAATTTAACCCTGGGAACTCCGTACGCTTAACAGGGAGACATTCAAGGTCTCGGTCCTTAAAATATGGCATGTTGAGATACCACTCCGCTAAACCAACATCTACTTATCTCGACTACCTATCAACCAATCTAGGGACAAGGACTGGTTATATGGAAGCGTTGATAAGATGAAAAGTGTCGACTACCTAGGAAGATATGTTGGAAGCGGGGTGGGTGAGAGTAGCAGAAACAATAGATAATTCCTGCGTGCTTAAATACAGAATTTGGCATCAGTTGCATACAGATTAAACGCCGAGGATTTGGTTTGGTGCTATTATTGAGTGATTCAGAGTGGTATTGTTCATTCGACAGTCACAAGCATCTCTTTACCAATACTAATTATCCCATTGAAGCGAGAAACTAGTTTATTACTCTTGGCTTTGAGGAGCAGTTGAAGTGATATTAGATTTCAGATTATACATCCAAACATATGCTAATCGGAAGCATTGGCTTTACAAAGTCAGTAACTGGAATAACTATAGTATAAATCTTCAATAAAACTCCAGATTTAGTAGGCGACGAATGGAACATTTAAGTACACGACATTAACAGCACAATTATTTATATCAAGCTTTTTACTGTTAATTTGAAAGATAACACGATTAAATAGCGATTCCTCGCCGATATTTTAAAATAAAGAAGTTCTAACTAAGGAGATACCCGAAAGAATTCTTATTTTCCCCAACGGGTGCGAAGGTTCCCCTACGAATCTTTGAAGTATTATTTGATTGGTATAGTACTTTAAGTTTTAGAATTTTGATCCTATGGGAAGTTATAATGAACATAACTATGCTGACTATAAATGACAAAATCTATTTTCAGCTATGCTATTAAAGTAAATATCATCGTTTTAAATTTCGCAAGAGAACGATAGGAAACATGAGCGGTGCTCCTTCGCGAAATTTTGCCAGTCTCGGAGGGAAGATGTTTAACAACCAACGAAATGCTCAAGCCCACGAAAATACTAGCCTCTATGCTATGTGGCCAATGAGGTTTCCACTCTTTACCATAGATTTATCATCTTTGGCAAGTGTTATTCCTTGGGTATTTGATGATTGGCTACCGTGGGCAGTCCCAAGTTCTTGCATCAAATTTCTTATTCACCACTCGAGATGTGTCGCACTGGGTGGAGCGCTGACTTTAGTCAACTAGCTCAAAAAGGTCGACTTCTGCTATAGAATAGATACTCTATTATCATGAGTTCCGACGCAAAGAGTGTGTAGTGGCGTTCTTGTAAGACGCTTTGTAAGAAACGTTATATGTGATTTGTTGATTAATAAACAATCACATTTGACTTTGTTAAGAAACGAGGTAGGATGCTAGTATCTAAAATTTACCCAGAAACAATACTATAATTGTTTAGTGTTAAACCCATAGGAATATCGATCCCATTTGGTATAAATACCTGTATACTATTTGAGGAGGCACCTATCCTCAAGTGAACTAGGTTAGTCTAGTGCAAATAGGATTTAAGCTAATTCTCATATGAACCGAATACTCTTAGGGCGAACCTTGACTAAAATATTTCCCGAGTGGAACCCAAAATCTCGCGTAATTTGGTCCACTAGCATCGTGCAGAGAAGTCATTGGGACCACAATAAAAATTGGATTTGCACGTCTGATAATTCCCACCAAATGTGAAGCTAAGGGCTTACATATTTCAATGTCCAACAAAAACAAAAAGAACTCCGAATCGGGGAATCGAACCCCGGGCTTGACGGTCCTTCAGCTGCAGGAAGCCTTTTGAGAGCGTCAAATGTTGGCCACTACACCAATTCGGATGTGCAATTTTGTTGGAAGTTATCATTTATATATTCTTAGCGTTAGTGCAAGTCTCAAACACTACAGTCGCTTAGGCCTTGCCGCTTTATCACCTGGAATTGCATTTAATTCTACTCTATATCTAGGTAGGTACCTACGTACTACGCATGGTAATAGTAGACGCCCAAGCTCTACTTTGTATACTTTGATCTATAGTTTCCGTATGACTTGCCAGTGTGCATATCATTACGCATAGTACGTTGACCTGATATATTGAGTATATGAGCGGAGATAAGTCTATCAGGTAAGTATTCCAATTTCGTCGTCCCGCTTTACCACCCCATTCTCCCTCTGTAGAATCGTCAGAGAGGGCTCGGCTGTCTACGCCGTAATCCCGCTATACGCCGAACAAAGGGTTCCCTTCTTCCACACGCCCCGGATGTCAAGCGTATGATCGATATCCTGGAGGGGATTACCCTCGACCAAGACCAGATCCGCCCTGAGCCCCTCCGCGATTCTTCCTCTGTCGTCGAGACGCAATCTCTTGGCTACTAGCGAAGTCCCTGCTCTTAATGCCTCCTTCGGAGTGAAGCCGCATTTTTCAACTAGCACGGCTAACTCCTGGTGCGCTGTAAGGCCAAAAGCAGTCCCGTGTGCAGGGCCGGCAGAGTCGGATCCCCTAGGTAAATATTCAGTGGCTGGTACGTGTGATCAGCTGCGGTCGCACTTACAAGGCAATTTCGATCCCGGCAGCTTTCAGCTCCCTCACACTTTGATAGGCGTATTCAACTTTTGCCGCGCTGTCGCTAAGTGACATGCATCTGTGAAGGTTCCTTTTACTCTGATCGCTCAGGTGCTTGTGGGCTCGAGGATCCTGGCAGTATTTCTGTTGATCTTTCAGCCCTTCCGCGGTCAAGCTAGCGATGGTGACTAGAGTTGGGCTACAGTATCTATATTCATCTCGTTAGAATAGACCTATGGGCGCTGAGGCTTCGGGGATTGAAAGGACGGGACGTACGCATTGTTCAATAGATATGCATCGATTACTTCTTTTGTAGGCGGCCGATCGAAGAATGTATGCACCATCCCATCGACGCCGGCCTGTAGCATTTCTATCGTCCCTTTAAGACTCAGGGCATGCGCGACTGCGAGAAGGCCGTTCTGGTGAGTGGATTCGACGATGGCTCTCTGAAGTTCCACAGGTATCAGTGTAGGCTTCATGGATAAACCGTTGCCATCCTCATGTAGCAACTTTATATAATCCACCTTGTCGTTGAGGCGATCTTGGATGAAGGCGTCCACATCAGCTTTACTCTTTATATCTGGCCAGGCGGAAATTCGAGCTATCGTCTAGGTAACTTCATATCAGCATCTTCTAGAATTTCTAGGCATACAAGTGTCTTTACCTCCTCCGAGCTGTCATGGGCTAATATAGCAGGCGTTGGCCACCCCCCAGATACAGTTGCAGCTTGGCTAGCAGTTTTGTAATCTGCCGCATCTGGATCCTTTGTAGCCTGCTCCCTTAGTTTGCCGATATTCTCAGCCTCTTGGTGCATATCACAGACAGTAGTGAGGCCAAACTTCAAGAACTGCTTCAGTGTTAACCCGTCATCGTCGACATCTGCATGGATATGGCCATCGATAAGTCCAGGTAGTAACGTATGCCCTGGTTTGGAAACAACAATGGTGGCTGGGTCTGGTGCGGTTAGCGATCCTTCAACCACCTGCTTGACCAAGCCGTTTTCCACAAGTACACTGCCAGATGGAATCTCTCTTTCACCGTCAAATATGCGGACGTCTTTGATAAGTAATGCTGGAGACATTGTTATAGCGTGTTTGAATTTAATTGATGCTACTAGAATAAGACAGTCGGGTGTGGGACTTTGGGATTTAGAATCGAGAACTACCATAGTATCTTCCAGTCAAGGTCATATATAGTTCATGCCAACCGTCGACCTCGCGTCCCAACTCGCGAAACGCGAAGGATAGCCGATTTCACGACGGCGCTTCTCGGACTTCCGTGGATGGTATCTATTGGTCATACGGTTGTTGGATATGAATATTCAGCTTAATGATTTGAAATCGTATACAAAAGCGAGCGTCTGATAATGGCATAGAGTTGCGGTGATTGAAGCCGGACCGTCTGTCTTCTTGGGTACCATGATAGACTTGTAACCTGATTGGCTACGTTGGTTCCAACAGTTTATAATCGGTAGGCACTGCAACATTATGGAGACCTTATTGGTCTTATACATGCAGGGCTTGTTGGAAATTGTCCGAGACCTTGTGATACCCCGAGAAGAAATTCGAAATTCTTTCGTTCCAACCCCGTAGTTTACCTGTCTGTATACTCTAAATACCGGCTGGTTCCCACGTAGAGTTTCCAACACCTTTCTACTTTTAACCTCATTACCCCCCATTTCCTATAGTTTGTTAGTGGACCACAGTAGCTTGGCGCTGACTTTGTTAACGAATACCGAACTATCCGACACTTAGTCGCTCCTATGAGCTAAAGTCAAGCATATACCATATGCCTAGCGCCAAAGGTGCCGCGAGGTGGGATTGCTTGGTCCGACTTCTTAGCGATACATGTTTCTTGGTCCTGCATCCAGGGATATCGTGTATAGTAAAGCCCCTGTCAGTGAATACACAACATACATTTCATGTTATGGGGCTATGAAACAGTTGGTGGCGGTTCAGTTGATGAGAATATGGGAAGTTTATGCAGATCTTAAATCCACCCTGGCCATCATGGTAATAATGATGTATCGCCATTGCCTATAACTCGGATACTGGAAAAGTTCGTACTAACTCCGGAGGAGGTATCCTTGGGAAGCCTCATAATAGAAAAATGCGGATGAGGAATACTGAACTTGTTTCATAAGGATTGATATCACCTAGTCTAGAAAGCGTGAATAGGTGAATATTACTATATGATCATCTGCTGTCCTTTACAACTTGTCATTTTGAAGACAATTGCTCGTAATATAACTAGCTGGCTGTTGGAAATTTATAGATGTATAAGCTCAATCATATAATTACCCAAGGACTGTGGCAAGTCTCCAGAAGTGTACAAAGATGGGTCCCATGATATATAGGTAGATATTGAAATAAGAGGTTGGAAAAACCAACGAAGCAGCATAACTATAGGTTCAAATGTAAATAATTAGAAGTCATATTAAAGAGTCAAGTTGCTGTTTGCTGCTACTGGCTGAGTCTGGTGGATGACTGTAGATTGTTGGTGTATAGGTACTTAGGTACCTAGCATAAGTTGGATGCAAGAAAGAGTGTATGCAAACCAAGAATATATTATTACATAAATAGTGAATAATATTGAATTGTCGTATTATTATATCATGATAGTAGTTTGTGGAGGAATGTTGGTATAGGAACGGATAGTTCGTTAAATGAAGTTATCTCTATGATACATAGGGTCTGTGCGAAGTATTATACGCACGGTGTATGTTAATCAATCGGTACGACACTTCTTAGAGCTTATACATAGGTACCTAGATAAACCCCTCCATCGACCCCTCCATCGATCCCTCCAAATCGATAAGGAAAAAATAATAATAATAATAATAATAATAATCATAATAATTGCGACAAAGTCAACACAACGGCACGAAAGCATTCCGATTTCTTGAGGACATAATTACAATATGGCCCCGTATGATAGCGATTCGTCTGCTGGCGAAGAGGATGACTTTACTGAGACCAACGTGCTTCTCGGATATGCATCAAAAGACCCTGGTGATGATACTATAAGTCGATTAGGTGGCCGTCCGGTATGCGATATATTTACATATATATTGACTCGCAGCGACTAACGCCGGCATTATCATATAGGAATGGTTGGACCCGAACAATGCGCCATCGGCTGGCCTCGCAAGATGCAAGATATGCAAGGATCTTATGGTCCTACTCCTACAGCTGGACGGCGGACTACCGGATCGCTTCCCCGGCCACGAGCGTCGACTATACGTCTTCTCCTGCCGGCGCAAGACTTGCCGTCGGAAAGAGGGCAGCATTCGCGCCTTGAGGAGCGTGCGCATAGATCCTGGAAGCGCGACAGCAGCGGCCACAGCTGCAACGAAGGAGGAGAAGACAAAGTCGAAAGAAGAAAAGCCAAAGCCAAAACCGCAACCGCAACCGCAACCGCCATCCAACCTAGGGGAGACACTCTTTGGCGCTCAGACTCTCGGCTCCCCATTCGGCTCCACCAACCCGTTTTCTACATCTCCTGCTTCCTCACCCGGCAGTAATCCATTCGCTACCAGCGGCAATCCCTTTAGCAATCCCGCCTCATCGCCTCCACCTGCAACGGAGACAGAACCCGCACCCGCAGCCGAACCCAAGCCAGAATCCCCCGCGCCATCTACAAGCACGCCACCCACAGACGATACCAAATCCCTACCCCGGACCTTCGCCCAAACCCTGAACCTAAACAACACCCAACAGCAACAGCAGCAACAACAGCAAACCCCCTCAGACCCCTGGCCCACCGCAGCCGACCAACCACCCCCCTACCCAACCGCCTACCTCTCCGAAGCCGAGTACGAAACCCTCGACCCGACCCCCGCGCCCAGCATCCCGCAAAACACGCGCCTAGTCGACGACGTCGACGACAGAAGCAGCGGCAAAGAAGACCGCGAAGTCTTCGAGTCCGCCATGGACGCCGCCTTCCAGCGCTTCGCCGACCGACTAGCGCAGAACCCGGAGCAGGCGATCCGCTACGAGTTCGGCGGGCAGCCGCTGCTGTACTCGAAGACGGATGCCGTGGGGAAGCTGTTTGCGGCGCCTGGTGCGGGCGGGCTAACGACGACGACGGCGACGACGGCTGCGGCGAAGGGGATGCCGCGGTGTGGGAATTGTGGTGCTGCGCGCACTTTTGAGGTGCAGATGACGCCGCATGCGATTGCGGAGCTGGAGGCGGATGAGTTGTCTCTTGAAGGGATGGACTGGGGTACTGTTATTGTTGGGGTGTGCGAGAAGGACTGTCAGGCTCGTGGTGTGCCTGAAGGTGAGGTTGGATACCTCGAGGAGTGGGCGGGTGTGCAGTGGGAAGAGTTGACTGCTACAGGGGCTCGGCGATAGTAGTGGGGTTAACTGATATTGTCGGAAGAAAAAGGGGAAGGGGAAGGGGAAGCAAGGGCGATGAATTCTAGAAAAAGGGTTATTAAGAGTGGAGGGGCTAAGAATATCTCTTGTTACTATCCCAAGCTTCCATTAGATTAGAGCCCTTAATTAATCCAACTGCATTGCTCCGGTAAATATAATGGGTAAAACTATTGAAATGGACAGGAGTTACGAGACTACGTAATCAGAGAGCAAAAGATGGATTGTGTTCATTCAGATCGTGATTTTTATTCATTTCTGATATCTCATGGCCGCCTATCTAGCGACGGCGGAGCAAACAGCACATCAAGTCCGGGAATTACCGAACTCGCCATCCGTAACGCCAAAGACGTATTTGTCGTCTTTCCCAATGCTGTTCTAGCCTCGCTACCGATCCACCACCGTTACCGCCAAAGTCGTAGCTCCAGACAAGGGGTATATGCCAGGTAAGATTACACGGTCTCATCCCAGGCCCGTCTGATGACTCTCGAGAACATGTCCACGTTGACGTCCTCGCGGACCTCGCTCTTCTTGGCTTCGTTCTCCGGGTTGCGGGGGATCTTGACGAGGGCATCTTCGACCTTCCAGCCGGCGGTCTCGGAGACGAACTTAACGGCAGCCTGGCCCTCGAGGCCGAGCCACTGCTCAAGCACGGACAGCTCGATCTCGCGGTAGGCGTGGCTGATGAGGGTGGCGATGCGGCCGCGGATCAACTCCTCGAAGCCGTCGATGTCGGTAGTCAGATCGGCATACAGATCGTCCGAATCTAGTGTCGCCCAGAACCGCGCGTACTGCGCGCCTTGCAGCTGCAGGTTCAGTTCCCGCAGCTTGGAGATGGCCTCAGGTAGCTCGGCACGCTGGTTAGGCGCCACGAGATTGGGGGAGATAAGGTGCAGCGCCAGGGAGAACTGCGGCGACGGGAACAGGGTAAGGGACTTGACTAAGACGTTTGTGATGACCTCATCCTTAACGCGGTCGGGGTTGAGTTGGTATCTGGGGTTTGCATTTATAGTTAGCTTCCCTAGTCATATTGCCGTGATGGATGGAGACGTGTGTGTGTGTGTGAGTAGCGCGAGGGGGGGAAGTCGACTTGGAGGTCAGGTAGAACTAATAGAGACATCACAACGGCAGACGTTTATTAATTAAACGCTGCTGCCCGTCAGGTAATAGGAAACGTGAATGATTTGATCATCGTCCCAGCCAAGGAAGACACCGACAAGATTTCAAATATTCAAGAGAGCACTCACAGCTTTAGTAAGGTCCGGTTCGCATTGGAATCGGTATATCTGTTTTCGCACTGGTGGCGCAGGTAGTCCTCCAAGTTGCCCACAGCTTCGGGATTGTATCGCTCTAGGCCGTTGATGATGTTGGTAACCTCCTCGGGACGCTCTTGGGGGTCTTCGGAATCCATCTTGGAGGTAGTCGCGATGAAGTCGAAGCGAGTCCTTTCACGATGGTTCGAGGTTCAGGAAAAAGTCGATTTGGTGGGGCTGTGATCAAAGTTGCCGAAGTTTTGGAATTGTCAAACTGCGTGTGCGCGCTAGTACGCAAACGGATAGAAGTATGTATCTACCGATAATATTCAATATACCCATATAAATATCTACGAAGCTGAAATGGAATATATACCCCTTTCAGCTCAATAAAATAACAACGCACATTATATAGCATCAAATTTCAGTCAAATTTCAGTCAAACACTGACAAATAATTAATCAAAAAAGTCTATTATCAATAACCATATTCATCGTCTAATACGGTTGGTATCTCTACGCCTCCCATGTCGCCTCTACCTAGTCCCTACCAACTCCTCATCTAGCCCAGTGTCCCAACCATGATGCTTTACGAAATAATGCTACTCATTCAACAACCAAGAGGCTCTGGCCAGTCATCTCTTCAGGCACTGGTAGACCCATAGCCGTCAAGATAGTTGGGGCGACGTCTCCAAGAACACCATCAGCCTTCTTCAATGACCAGCCCTTGGGCGCGTTGTCCATGATGAAGGGAACCTTGTTGGTAGTGTGAGAAGTCTTAGGCTTGCCATCGGGGAACTTCATCTCCTCAGCA
Organism: Daldinia grandis; assembly: GCA_022432525.1. NCBI lineage: Eukaryota > Fungi > Ascomycota > Sordariomycetes > Xylariales > Hypoxylaceae > Daldinia > Daldinia grandis. The sequence goes on along the minus strand of JAJKLB010000003.1, from coordinate 2,862,208 downwards.
TTGCCGTGGTCGGCAGTGATAAAGAGGATATAGCCCTCCTTCTTGCAGGCATCACGAATCAGGCCGATAGCCTTGTCGGTAGCTTCGCAGCCAACGATTGCTGCTTCGTACACGCCTGTGTGACCCACCATATCCGGGGGAGCAAAGTTGTTCATGACGAACGGGAACTCCTGCTCTGCAAGCCGCTTGCAGACCTGTTTTGCAACACCATCGGCGCTCATCTCGGGAGCCTTGTCATATGTCGCGACTGACTTATTGGAAGGCACCAAGTCCTGAGATTCGTCTCGGGTCTCTAGGGCGAAGACCTTCTCGACACCACCGTTGAAGAAGAATGTTACGTGAGCATATTTCTCAGTCTCGGCGATGTGGACCTGCTTGACGCCTTGCTTGCCAAGCCACTCGGCCAATACGTTGCCCATGTGTTGAGGCTTAAAGGCAATTTCGAAAGGGTAGTCGGCCTTGTATTGTGTCATAGTGGCGAGGTTAATCTTAGGGTAAGGGAAGTCCGGTCTAGGCGACCTATCAACTCCTCCGAGCAGCTGAGTGATCTGTCGAACACGGTCTGATCGGTAGTTGAAGAAGAAAACCTCGTCGCCATCCTTGATACGGGCTTCTTGGCCACCGACGATGATGGGCTTGAGGAACTCATCGTTCTCGTTCTTCTCATACCGTTCCTTAACGGTCTTGACCGGATCAGAGCTCTCTTCTCCTTCTCCTAGGATCATACCCTTCAGAGCAAGCTCGACTCTCTCCCATCGCTTATCACGATCCATAGCGTAGTATCGACCGACAACGGTAGCTATATCTCCAATACCAATTTCCTTCGCCGTGCCAATAAGCTCTTGCATATAGCCGGCTCCCGATTTGGGGTCGGTATCACGGCCGTCGCCGAAGAAGTGGATATAGACCTTGGGGACTCCAATGGCTTTGGCGGCTTTTAGGAGAGCGTATAAATGGGTTTGTTTGGCGTGCTAAATAGTCAAGTCAGTGACAAGATCCACAGGATTTCAAAGCGACTTGACATACCACTCCCCCATGGGAGACCAGACCACACAGGTGAAGCCTTCCCGTGCCACTCTTGGCTCTCTCAAGAACACCCTTGATGACCTCGTTGTCGGGAAGCTCGCCCTTCTTAACGGTCTGGTCGATTCGGACGACATCTTGCCATACCACCCTTCCAGCTCCAATGTTCAAGTGGCCAACTTCCGAGTTGCCCATGAGCCCCTCGGGAAGTCCGACGGCGAGGGAGGAAGCATCTAATTCGGTGAAGCCGGTTGCGCTCTTGGACAGGTCGTCCATAACGGGGGTCTTGGCAGCGGCGATAGCATCGCCATTTTTGGGCGAGTCGGCGGAGGCAATACCCCAGCCATCAATCACGACTGTAAATTCGTAAGGCGTAGAAGATTAGCCAGCCAATCTCTAGATATATGAGGAAGTAGCAAGCAGAAGTAAAGTAATCGGGCTTTCTAGGTTCGGCTCGAGTGATAGGAGGAGGAGGGGCAAGGGAAATAGAAAAAATAGAGGGATAGGACGTACTCAGACACGCCTTTTGCTTCGTCGTAGCCATTCTTGCTCTTTTAAGTTATCTTTCTTCTTAGCGACAGTATGAAACAATCTTAGGGCATAGGTCTAAGAAAGAAGAAAGAGAAAGGGGAATGTTGAGTGATTTTCTACGGAGGTAATGGCTTGGACTTTGAAGTGTTGAGATGTTTCGCATGATGGTGGGCTGCTACATATGGGCTAGGGATGGCTTATAGTGGGGGTTGGTCTTCCTGTTCCGCTCAAAAACCCGTCTATCGATAACACTATCTGACCATCATTCCCCTCAGGTCAGTATTGCTATTACACCTGACGTTACAAATAATTATTTCTATTATTTTATTTATTGATATCCATAGGTATAGACTATCTATTCTAGGATATTGAGCATTGGATAATACCTACATAGTATAGGTAGGAAATATAGAACTAGGCTTAGACTACGAGACTGAAACCGTGCATTATATTAATCTTGAAGATCAGTATCAGCTGGGGGCGGCCGGATAACCCCACTATGCCGAAACTGCAGAGGTGAATTTTAACTTGACGTCAATGCGCAACACCCCACATATCGGAAGGACAAGCTCAGATCTCCGACCCGTTGGAACGCGGTCCGCTTGGTACATAATACAACACCAATAGTCAAATCATTGTTGACGAAACTATTTGACAATCACGTCTAGCTCTATTAATAGGGTTTGAGGCTGATTTCAGCTGCCCCTTCGCCATCAAGGTTCACTTTTACATACCTAAAACTACCCCCGTAAATTAACGTTTAGATTCCCAATAACTACCCAGGTACTCAACCTTGAAACCTCATATTCGACTGTACTTTTTTCTATTAGTTGAAATACCACGTCACATCTGCATTCACAATGGCATCAGCAGCAGCAGCACCGAATACCCAAGTCCTCGCCATGCCCGACGGTCTAAATCCCGACACCCTCGACACTCTAACCGAACTCGCCATGCTCCTCAACCGTCTACGCACACCCTCCAGCACCGCAACAGGCAACACGCCGGCACCTACGCCCTCCCAACAACAACCCCCTCCCCCTCCATCCCACCGCCACCCGCACTCGCAAAACCAGTCCCAGGCGCAGACTAACAACGGCGCCACCACCACCACCAACACAGGCGAGTTGGCCCTTAAGGAGATCCCGCCCGCCGCCGACGTCCTCAAGCACCGGTTCCAGCGCGCGCGCCTGCTGATTCGCGGCCTGCCCGACATGAACCGCACGATCCCCAACCAGGAGGCCGAGATCGCGGCCCTGGAAGCTCGCCTCGCCCGGCAGCGGGATATGCTGGATAGGCTCCGGGAGATGGGCGCGCAGTTGGCGGCGCAGCAAGACGATGGGGATCGCGATAGGATGGTTACGGATTGAGTGAGGGATGGTAATGGGGCGAGCGAGAAAAAGGAAACAATACACCGGCTACGAGTTGATTAACCTAGTTGGTTCGTTGCTAGATATGCGCGGCACAGAAGCTGTTGTATACTAGCATTGGCGCGGAGTTTCGGCGTTCTGGCCATTTCACGATACGATACCACGAAGGAGCATTAGGGAGACCAGGTGTGGGAATACAGCAAGGTTGAATTATTCGTGGCGATGAGGTACTCCTAGGAATTGTGTGTATTACATGCAATATTACACAGGATAAGACTACAATAAAAACCAGCGCCATACGCTAGGCCCCTGCTTATACATCGACATTTGAACAAGGAGATAGTTTCAAAAGTGTGCTTCGGAAAGGATTGGAATAATCATGAGCTGAGGACACCAGCTCGACGCAGTATATCGGCCGTGCTGAGGCTGGGACTTCCACACACGGAATCCTTCCACACGTCCTCCGGGATACGCTTCTCCTCGGGCAAGACGGCCCAGTTCGGAGATGGTTCGGTCTTCAGCCACTTGAAGTCATCAATCTGGTCCCACTGGCTCTCGCCCTTGATCTCCAGCTTAGTAGCCTATTGCAGGATTATTAGCGCATCTTCTCTGTATGGGTAGTTAGAGAGAGAGAACTTACATAGAGCTCCGGTAGAGGTGCGAATCGCATCCCCGAGCAGTCTTCGATAATAGGATGGCTGGAGCAATGGAGATATATATCAACATTCTCGCACTCGTGGATACGGACCTGTCGCGCAGCTACTACGACTATGCTATTCTGCAGTCCGGTGATGTGAACCGGCCCTGCTACGTGGCCAGCGATAATCAAGCTCTGCTTGATATTCTTCAACGCCAAGCCGGCAAACGGCGTTCCCGTGCTTGTAGGTGCTGTCATATCCACGACGCATCGCTCGAGGTTCGTCAGGCTTCCAGATGATGTGGCCCTGGAGGCTGTTGAGGGCAACATGATATGCAGTCCGGAGTGATCGTAGATAGAAATGCTCTTGGCGTTGGAAAAGCTTGGCTTCCTCACACCGGACTGTTGTTCAAGCTCTTCGTTATAGCTCTTCGCTATCTCGGCAGCAGTGCCTGCAGCGTCACGTTTAGCTGCATCGAGGACTGGGGACTGCTTGGATCCCACATTGCTGAAGGAAGTGCGTTGGCGGGGGTCGGCTCGAGGTTCTGCTCCCGGCGCTGCTTTGGAGGATTTTGACTTGAACTGGAATCTTGACTTCGGGGCAAACTTGGCCGTCGTCTCGTTTAGTTTATCTGTGAGGGCTTTCATAGCCTACCCGGGTGTAAGAATAAGGGTCAGTGTTTGCCAGGCGGTTGGTGGTTAGTACCTGAGCATATGTTCGTTGGTCATAGGCCGGGATATAATCGCCAGCGTCCATAACCTCATTGGATAAGCGGGATATTCCAGCCAGGACCGTGTCGATGCAGTCCTGTCTCTCGCCGCCGACAGGAGATAAAGTCGCAAGGTCATCTATTTGGCTCTGTATAGCTTCGACGGGTTAGTCTGAAGGGTATTTACACAACTAAAGACAGTAATAACAATCCATCTTACCAGTTATTTCGGCTTGGAAATATCGAAAGAATTTCTCTTTGGAGTCGGACATATTGGGTTCTGCCATTGTTCCCGAATAGGAGTTGAGAGTTGGGATTGGTCTAAAAGGAATAAAAACTTGAGTTTCCATATTGAATAAGATACAAATTTTAAAACGATATCCTCAATAGATTATGCTTGGATTGTTTTTTAAAATAGTACCTTTATATTTACTTGCTGCCTAAGCTAACGTCTACCTGCAGCAAGCTACTGTCGAAGATAACGGACGCGGAGTAACTGAGAATGAGACCGTAGTAGCACACACATATATATATCCCTACTTTCGGAAGAATGCAACGCGATGTGATGTAATGCCTTCGATGTAAGCGATCGGGACAAGAATAAGAAAACGCGGGGAGTCGCGATGCCGTGCTGCAAGATGTCGTCGATGGAGACGGGATGCTTGAAAGTTGTGTGAATGGTCAGAAGCATCCGAAAAGCATCTGATGGAGAGAGAAATGGCGTCTGTCGATTGGTTAAACAGGACCTTGTTTGGCGGGGTAGCGCATGACGCTAAATAATTCACCAATCATAGACTTTCCATCACCCCCACGCACTTAAGGTCGTGCTACCCCATTAACCCGTCAGGGAAGTCCCCTAATTTCATCTGACGTAGCCCTGTACCGATCTGGTCCTTGTCCGTCTAACTCATGTCTTCCACCATCATCAGGTCTCCTCCGATCTTAAAGTCAAATTTTATTACTGGGTTAGGTAGGTAGGTAGGTAGTTAATCAACCATACATGTTGGAAATGCCCTATTGGCCTATTGGTCCAACTCGGCATCGGGGAACATACCTATACACAGCTCCACTTCGGCTTCATACGGCCTGGATGTCTCCTGACACCGGAAGAGAACCTCGGTGGAATAGGACAATTTCACATGCGGTGGTGTACATAGCTCCTGAATACATCAACGCAGGTACAAGTATAATTTTTATACGTACTTTGCGTATAGTCAAAAATATAGATATTGGCTAGGTACCTAAGCTAAGAATGTCTAAAGAAATACTAAGCTATAGCAACCTCTACACGCCCAATCCCTCCACACCATTTTAAAACCCCCACATCTCATCTCATCTCATATCATATCAACCCTCTATCTCCCACAGTTGCGAGTCGTGCACACGGTAACCTCGTGGATGTACCTAAGCTTGCTGCCCTCAACCCTAATAAAGTTAGTGCTAGGCGTGCCGTCAGGCTTTCCCGCGTCGATGAACGGGAAGTCGTTGAAGATGTCGAGGCCGCCGACTTCCTCGTCGATGACGTACCGCCGGTTCTCAACCTTGAACGGCTCGGGGAACTGCGGCATCACGCACGTGTTGGCCGTCGGTCGCGAGCCCCCCGTGTAAGACCCGCCCTCGAGGCGAGCGCACGGCGTGCCGTACGGGACCGTGACCGTGCCGTCGCCCCAGCTGTCGAGGTACGCATCGCCGGCGGCTTGGATGACCTCGCGGGTGTCGCGCTTGTCTTCGGGGATCGTGTCCCACTTCTCCTGCTTGGTCCAGTAGAGCTGCCCCGTCGCGTTGAACGCCCAGTCGCCTTGGTCCGCAACAACCGATTGCACGGCCGTGATCTTGTCGTCGGTGAAGAGCAGCCGCGTGTGGATGACGTACGGGTTCTTGTTGGTAGCCGCAGACAGCTCGGTGAACGTGGCGCATTGGGTTGTGTCGTGTAGACTGCGGTTGAAGTCGATGGTGATGGCTTGGCTTAGAATGCCCTTCTTGATATCTCCAGGAGTGTCGTTCTCCAAGTAGCTGGCGTTGCTAGCCAGAGCCGGCAAATTCGGGTCTCCCGCGGCTTGCGCTTTGACGTATGCCGCTGTGGCTTCCTGGAGCAATTCTCGACTGCATGCTGCTGAGACCCGCGAGGCGAGACCTGCCCCCAGGAAAAGTAGCGAATAGATCATGGCTCCTGTTGTATCTCAAAGGTATTCTAAATCTCCAATGGCTTCACCAAGCTGGTCATGAGCATTGTCGCGTTGAGATTGTCGCTTCATTTTGTAGGAGGCGAAGCCGGAAAAGGAGGGGCTCCTGAATTTTGCCTCAGCCCGCCTCATTTTGGCTTATATACCCGGCTTAAACCATCATAGCACTTGCAGAAGATAAGGATGAACTGCTACCTTAGATGCACCGCTTGGGGGCTGGAACACGATACTCCGGTACAAGTCACCTTACATTAATTCGAGCGGTTACTATTCCTAGCCACCGTTGCCTGCAACTCGTGCTGCTAATTAATAATAAATAGATTTGCCGTCTGCTCTTATTTATATGAAGGTGGAGATCGTTGACGGTAAGATGTCCTAACACATCTTACTCCTCCGGGGTCCATTGTACTAGATCTCGGCAGTTTAGCCGTAATCTCGAGATTGCCGGACTCCGAACGGGCCAGAACGCGGCAGTCCACAACCTTCGGCAGTGAGAGTATAGTAACTCTATAGTGATAGTATCAGGAAAGGTGCTTGGCTGATGATACAGCGCACGTCGATGGATTAAAATACAGGAATTGCTTATATTTATGGTATAGATAGGACGAATAGGTAATTGGTATCAAGAAACGCTCATGCTAGAATTCAGGTGTGGTCTTCTTAACAATCGATCACGATCCTTCCTTTACCACGGCTCACGCAGGTCAGCATACTGCTCTCTTTCTGCTCATCTTCTAGAGCTACACCTTGGTGAGCCACCTCCCCTTTACAAACATCTACCATGCAAGTCCCGCAATTCCCTACGAGACAAGAGGATTCTATCTCGAACCCGGCTTCGTTGAGAATATCCAATAATGATTTCTCTCGAGGGACCTGGAGAACCTCACCGGTATTTTTAATCTCGGCTTCAAAAGGGTCGCCAGTGCCGGTTCCAGCGCCGCCGAACTCCTCAAAATGAGTCTGGGATCGGGGATAGCCTAACTTCGTTGTCGCGTCACGGCAAGCGGTAAGCAGCGACGACGGGCCGCAGCAGTAGATCAAAGTCTTGCGGTTATCCCTGCAATCATCGGGTTGTGGAATAAGCGCAGCTACATCTAACCGTTTCCCCTCGCTCTTTGGGTATAGAGTAGTCCTCCTGGCTGGTAGGTGATTAAGGTATGCGGCTTCCTCTTTGCTACGGACAGCGTAGTGAATCTCGAAGTCGGCAGATTTCTTCTCGAGGGCCCTGATCTCACCAACGAAGGCAGTAACACCAATGCCGCCCAAAATAAAGATGTGTTTTGTTGGTGTGTTGACTTGGTCGCCACTTATTATAGGAACGGCTGCATTGTGTCCCTTGGCTACCTCCAGAATATCGCCAATCTTGAAGTTATCGTGTAGATATAGTGATCCACCTCTTGAATCATCACCTCTCGCGATTCCCAGCTCAAATGATTTCATATCACCCGATACAACTGAGTAAGCTCTCGTGAACTTGGAATCTGGGCCGAACCTGAGACGCACATGCGGAAAGCGCCCGAAATTCAAATCCTCCACGTCTGCATTAGGCTCCTCAGACTCGAAGATGAACTTTTGTATTCTTGGAGTGAGCCTTGTTTTCTCGACCAGCTTGTACAAGTGCCATGGCACAGCAAAGTTGCCCATGAGGCGTTGATTCATGTTCTCGACCCCTTTAGAGAGTCTGTTCCGGGTTAAATTAAGAAATTCGCGGCTCAGCCCCTCCAGTTTATTTATCTCCTCGATCGCTTCCATATTATTGGAGTCCGTGTACAGAACATAGTGTATTCTTAATAAAGACCATCGTGGGTTGATACGCTCTATCAATTCGATCGGGTCGCCTTCTTGAATATCGCCCCCTTGGAGAACACGGTAATACCATCCGGTAAAGCCAGTACTCTGAATGAGTCTTGACATCTTCTTGTACTCGAATCGGTGATTCAGCTTATAGCATGGCTGCCTGAGCATGGTAACCTGGACAATGGCGTCTGGTCCTAGACGGAATTTATCTCCGAGGCATAGATTGGCTTCTGTCAGGTGCGCGGAAGAGATATTCTCGCCGAATGCGCCAACCTTGAACTTGTGAGTACGCTCCGGTAAGATATTCTTCCATTCCTCATAATGACGGGGATCATATTGATGGACGGCGTTATCCGGACTGTTATGGTTGATATATTGACGTTCATCACCCTCGATGCCAGCTGCTGTAAGCCTGATCTTCCCTTGCCGGGGTTGCTTGTTGATAGCCGACGACAAGCCTTTAACGCCCCCGAAAGGCCTGATTTTGCCGGTCCTCAAACTTAAGATAAAATCCTTGGGTGGGAGCGGGGCCAGATGGAGATCTGATCCGGAGAATTGAGAACCCATAATTAGGTAGATATTGCACTTGTGAGTTGCTATATTCAAATCCGGCGATGGAACATGTATCTGGGTATCCAGGTATCCAGGTCCGAAGGATTAGGGAGCCTGGTGGGAACAAGGGAATTAACCTAGTAATCTATATTATTGACTCGCAACGGGTGCTAGTTATTACGCAATCCCAGTCATACTCGCACCCAGGCTATTGGGCCGGCAATTCTGAAAGGGGCGATCTTGATAGGGCGGAGATTTTATAGCTTATCGGATACCGCTGAGGGCTTTGGCGGGACTGGCTAGCAGCTTGTATTACTAGTATTTCAATGGATAATGGATCGATAGATAAAATGTAGGTAGTTAGGTAGTTAAGACTTCACTCAGCGCCAACAAGAATGTTTATGTTTACCAAAATCATGAATTATATGAAAATAAACACTAAACCAGAATGTGGACGAATAAGGGAATGCTGTTTTAACAGCTGTCATATTACATGCCTACCTGACGTGTTTAGGTAGGTACCTACTTTAGTTAAGAGGTACGCAGCAGATGATTCAAAGTCGATACCCCCTATGTAGTTGCGTACCTAGGTAGGTATCTTATCCCAGGATTCAGGGATTATTTAAATCACTTAGTCGCTTGATCAACTTGGTTCAAATACTGGTTGGCTAGTAGGCTCAGGCTTCATACTTAAGCTTAAAATACGGCCATGTTGAATACCGCCCCATTGCGCTACTATCCTAGATGAACCGGGAATCCTCCATCAAGATCTTTACCCCGGATTTTACTAAATAGCATAGGTCGGAACCTTCCGCAGCTAATGAAGTGATGATGAATATGTGACGCGGACTAACATCGAGATGGAGGCAAATCAGTAGCTCCGTGCTAGTACACTTAAAATGCTCACGTCGATGTTAGGAGGAACCAGTTTGTCAGGTAGACCTTCTAACCATTTGACTGACAAAGCTACCTAGACGTAAAGTTTAATGGCCATCAAGTGTAGTTAGTGTAGGTAGCGAGTAATGAATGCGGGTTCTAGAATGTTATCCCTCTCTTTACAACATCGAGCAGGCAATGATGGCCCTAAGGAAACTCACCTTCCCGTCGTCACCATCGCTGTCCGCCTCGAAGATTAACGCTGACATATCAGCGCCAGGGTGACTATCGCGTTGATCTGCTGTCAGTCGCTCCCATAACTCACCAGACGCCATAGCTACGACCGAAGCTACGACACCCGATGGTGCCGTGATGGTTCCAAACAGTGAAAGGGCAGGTTTACCCGTAGATGGGTGTGCGTCCAAGGGGCAAGACAGTTGTCAAAATGCGCCACCGGGAGTTGAAGAGCAGGACCTGGATAGCTCTAAATCATCCGCTTCGCCGATCAAGAGGTTTATTTTTAATATCGATTGGGGCAAGTCGGCTCTTGGACCAAAAGAGCAATGGAGTTCGGAGCTTCGGCACATGTCCCGTTTCCTTTTAGCTGACACGAGCCCGGCCATATTGTTTTGGGGAGAGACCTCCTGTGTCATTTATAATGAAGCCTATCTCCCGATATTGGGGAGCAAACACGCAGAGTCCATGGGAATGGACGCTTCCGAGGTATTCTCTACCATCTGGGACCAACTCTCAGGCAAAATCTCTGCTCAGCGACGAACCGGCCAAACATGCGCATGCACGAGCACAAGGCTACTAATAGAGAGGAAAGGTCACGTCGAAGAGACTTATTTTGATTGGAAGCTTATACCGGTCACCGACGACGAAGGAGAGGTGAAAGGGTCTTACGGGATACCTACAGACAGGACCGAAGAAGTTATTTGCTCGAGACAGAACGAATGCATCCAGCAACTATCCCGCCACACCGCAACAGCGAGCAACATGAAGGAACTCTGGCATACACTACTAACCGGACTTAGCTATAATAAAAAGGATGTTCCGCTTGCGCTGTTATACTCGTTAGACGAGCAACGTGGTATTAGTTCCACTCCCAGTCAGCCTAACTATCCGTGCCACTTAGAGGGCATCATTGGGATGGATCCCGAACGTGTCGTGGGACAGGAATATATCGATCTCTCGTGCGACATCGACGGGTTTGCACCGATTATGCTCAAGGCATTGAAATGCGACTCGATGCTCATATTAGAAGAAAACGACCCGTCATTGCATAAACTACTAAATGGTATCGGATGGAAAGGAGATACGCTAGCCGAGCAATTCGCCATCGTATCGATCAAAGACGACGTTAGAATAGCCGCGTTCATGGTAGTTGGCCTGAACCCTTACCGAAGGTACAGCAGCGAGTTTTGCGAATTCTTGAAACTGGTGGCAGATGTTGCGGCGCCGCAGGTATCGCGGGCCAGGTTATCGGAAGAGGTTTCACGCCATAATGACTTGGCGAAGCGAGCTCAGCTGGATCGTAAACGAAGCGATATGAGATTCTCTCGATTTGCTGAGCGGTCCATTGTTGGCCTTGCGGTTACCGATGTGAAAGGCAAGGTAATATCGGCATCCAACCGAGGCAAGAATAATTGAGGATCTAGGTTAATTATTGATAACTAGGTTATATACGCGAATGACGTATGGTATAAGTTCTCTGGGCTTAGTCCTGCCGATCAGGATAATCTGAGTTGGTTCGACAGCGTAGTTCCAGAAGACGCCGACTTACTTCGAGAATGGCAAGAAAAGATTCTTGCTGATAAGACGGGAGGGACATTCCAAATCCGCTCCAGGGAACCATTTCGTCGAGGCCACATGTATTCAGATCACCGAACGGGGATTTGCGCCTGCTATTCGGACTTGGACGAGTCTGATGAGGTCGAAAGTATAATGATCTTCACAATGGATATAAGCGAGCTTAAGTGGACTGAGCAGCAACTTATATCTCGCTCGAAGGCTCTTGAGGAGTCGGAGATTAAATGGCGGAACTACGCAGAGCACTGCCCTCTTGGAATCTGCCGCACGGATGGGGATGGTTACGTCCAATATGGCAACGATGCATGGCATTCCTTCTACGGCTTTGGGCCCGACAACCCCCCTCCAAATATTTCGCAGCCATGGCTACCATGGGTCCGAGAAGATTACTTGAAGCCGTGTAAAGACTTTTTCGCTCGGCTGCAACAGCACACTGGGCCCGAGTCTGTTGAGTTTCAGCTAATTAACAAGACTTATACTATTTCGGGTGGCGACAACACCGTGACAAATGGCGCCTACGTCGTCGCTACCGGCTTCTCCCAGTTCAGGGAGGATGGAACAGTCGACCATATAGATTTCTGGGTAACGGATATCAGCGGTCAGAAGATGGCTGTCAAGGTTCTGACAGATAAGATGGAAGAAGCTATTCGGTCAAGGACTCAACAGGAGCGCTTCATGGACATGATAAGTCACGAAATACGGAACCCCCTATCGGCGGTTCTGCACTGTAGCGAGGAAATCATCGAATCAATTAAGAGAAGCTCTGCCACGCTAGATGCAGTATTTGATGGCAAAGTAGCCCCGAGCTCGAACATCCCCGCGAAAGATATCTTGAAGAACGAAGTTTCCAGCGCGCTGGACGCTGCCAATACGATTTTATACTGCGTACAGCACCAGAAGCAGATAGTCGACGACGTATTGACAGTTTCAAAGCTCGACTCCGACCTGCTAGTGGTATCTCCTATCCCCGTACAACCAATGGCATTAGTTCGCTCGTCATTAAAGATCTTCGATGCCGAGCTAAAGATGACGGGTATCAAGCTGAAGGTTGTCGAGGACGATTCCTTGTCCGTACTCGGCTTGGGGTGCGTTCTACTAGACCCTAACAGATTCCTCCAGATCGTGATTAATCTTGTCACGAACGCCATCAAATTCACAAAGACGTCGAAAATAAAGGAAATAGTTGTGGCGGTAGCCGCCACGACATATCGTCCCCTCGAAAGCGAATTAGGGGTGGATTACGTGCCGCAGAGATACTCGCCCGTCAGCCCTGTATTCGATGCCTGCTCCCCCGGTAGTTTGGGAGAGCCCCAACAAGATGTGTTTCTCTCCTTTTCTGTCAAAGACACGGGAAAGGGCTTGACAGAAGGCGAAAAGGCGCAGGTTTTCAATCGCTTCGCTCAGGCATCCCCCAAAACGCATATCGAGTATGGAGGGTCAGGTCTTGGCCTCTTTATCTCTCGCCAGATCACCGAGATGCTTGGGGGCGAGATAGGTATGGCTAGCAGCCCCGGGTCGGGTTGCAAATTCGCATTTTACGTCAAGACTCAGCGTCGCGAGTTTCCTCGCCATTCTTCAAATTCTTCAGAACCTGTTGTTATACTAAGTCGGTCCCTCAGTATAACGGCAGACGGGACCCCAATGTCATTGGAAGATGAAGACGGGAGTTTCCCCCTAACACCACAGGACCCAAGTCCTCCGCCACACGAATATCCGCATCTCAAGGTTCTCGTTGTCGAGGATAACTTGGTCAACCAAAAGGTGCTATGCAAGCAGCTGCGTAACCACGACTTCATCGTGAAAGCCGCCAACCACGGGAAAGACGCCCTCGACGCCGTGCAGGATAGCAAAACCGAAGTCTCACACATAGAGAACCCGTTCGACGTGATCCTGTGCGACATCGAAATGCCCATCATGAACGGCATTGAGTTTACGCGGGAGATCCGGAGGCTAGAAGCAAAGGGTGAGCTTGCGGGACATATACCAATACTCGGAGTTACGGCCAACGTGCGTAGTAAACAGGTTAGCGGCGCTATGGAAGTAGGCATGGTAGGTCGGGTCCAGGCAAGAATTACACTGTTTGATGCAATATTGACCCTTTTTTCTCGCCAACATTAGGACGGCGTGACGACGAAGCCGTATCGCATCGAGGAGCTTATTACCCATATCGGGGGTGTATGTGCTAAGCATTAAGTTCTAACTGGTAGGTTTCTATTTACTGTGCTGTGTCTATACTTATGGAGAGTGAGAAGGAATGTACTATGCATTAGCTACTGGGTTGAAGGGTTTTACGATTTTTAGTAATTAGGACGACTTTTTGGGTCTGCTGTCTCATTGTATATTACCTAAGGTACGTAACGTAGTTACTAAGGACGTATTGACAGTGATAATAAAGTATATGTCAGATTGGGACCCGGGGTTGATGTCATACACAGAGTGATCGTTAGGATAGGTGTATTAATTCAGTAATCCCTACTCCCTGTATCTACCCCTTATCCCCCTTATTCCCTGACAATGAGACAGGCATGAAATATCCGGCAGAAGTAGTTTTAGATGACTTACTGCTGAGTACATTACGCGGGGATCTAGAAGCTGCGTAGGAGTAGTTATTCTTAGATGCCGAATCTCTATACCACAGATGACCTCCATTGTGATTGATATCAAAGACAAAGACACGCCTCGTCCCGAGATCAAGTTTGATTGTGTCGATACCGCAAAAAGGGTCGCCCACGCCTTGGATATACTCGGTGGAGATAGAGCCTCGCTAGGAGAAATACTCATCGACAGGCTACTTCACGAGATGGCCATCAACTACAAGTTTGAGGCCCAAAAGGGGTGGTAGACGGAATAGCCGATGTCGATTCAGGGACTAAGAACGTATATTAACACTATTACTACCAGCAGTCAACCACGGGGTCGTTAACTTGATAAATGATATATTTGTCCAAAGTGACCAAGTAAATACGACACTATCTAACAATCCAACGAAGGAGGGATCACCGCCTCTTCATATCAGCACGAAGGACATGATTACAATCTATATAATAATGCCCATATACCGTACCACGTTTGTTACGGTGCCATTCAATTAGCCTTCATGTCCCGGATCTTAAGGGGGCATATTTCTGTAATTCTCTAGCGGAAAGTTCAAAACACCCATTGGATGTATTTACCATCATGAATCCCTTTAAGCCTGTTGTAATTCGGCCTGTAAAAGTATCGAATTCGAGTTATAAGAGCGCGAAGTTGAAGAAAATAGGAATTGCAAGAATTACCCTAGTACTCCATAACTCGAAGCCCTTCGCCAAAATCAATACCATTAGTACTGTTCCTGACTGACACAGGTCAAATCACGTACGGACATTGTCACTACATCACAGACATCGTTAAAATAGTAAACTCAATCTCTTATTCCACGTGCCATGACGCAAAAGCATAAGCTGAATATGGAACCCAAGCTAGGTACAGACTGCAGTAAATGCAAAGACGCATTTCCGTGCTTGTCAACATTGCAGCTCAACATGCCAGTTTAACCGCGATTAAATAATCACGATAACGACTCCTGAAATTCGCTCGGCCCCCCGAGTGCACGCCCAGTACAGATGTAACCCATAGGGGTATGCAAAACATCCTGCGTCTTGCGAAGTAGCGTGAGCCACTCAAGGAGGAAAGAGGATGGGTCGTCCGCAAATGAAGTCGGCGATACTTCATTCGTTTGATTTGAATTTGCACTTCCTCTAGACGACTCGCCCACCTCCTCAAACGACGGTTGTATGTAACGGCTTAGCGGGTCCCATTCAGCTAAGCTGACATATAGTCGGCCACCCAGTATACCCAGTTCGAATCTGAACCACTCTGGAAATCTGTAGGTGGGCGGTAGCGCCGGAAGACTGTAATACTTAAAAGTATTGAAGATCTCCATGGTTTTCGTAACAGGCGCTGCATAGGCAATTAAGTGAACGCGTGGAGAAGGGGTACTGGTACGAAGCAAGGGAATCAACGACTCAGCCTCCTCGGGAACAATAACAAGCGCAGTCTGTGTCGAGGGACTCCAGAGGATCCATTCCACGGGACGCTGTTATTCCATTGTCAATAATTCATACTAGTTAAAGTATTTACTAGGAGGTAGCTATCACTTACCAAGAAGTTGTCAACCACGTTGTTCTTCCTATACTTGACCGTCCGCCCGAATTCCGTTGATACAAAGACTCGTGAGTCCGTCCCTCGCACGCGGAACTGCTTTCCTAGAGTAGTCCTTGCTACATATGTAAATGCGTGCTCGAATGCGGCCTCGTTCCGGTTCGGTGACGTGTGTTCTAACACCCCCGTGCGCGCGAAATATGAGATGACCGGATGGAGGCCCGGGAATGTCAGAGGTTCATACCGGAGCGGCTTTTGTATCTGGCGCACCTGTTCGACTTGTACTTGAAGTTCGCGCTCTTGTTCGACTTCTTCCATAGCACCTACGTGAAGAGCACCGCGTTCCCCGTAGGATTGACTAAGTTGATCGGCAAATTTCTGCAACTGTGGGGTGGACATGCGGTCCACGGCTCCTATTCGTGACCCTGCCAAAGCCCCGCCATACAACTGCTCTAACGTCTGGCGCTCCGGTTGCTGTATTGTCTCCAACAGTTTTGCGCGTTGTGTCGCATCTGTGAGGAAGTTGCTATGGCGCCAAATCGCATCCGTACGCCGACAGAAGTCAACGCCTTGCGCTACGTATAGGCTTTTCAAATCCTCATTTACACAGCATGTTTGTTCAAGAAGCCAAGCGACAACATGAGAAGAGTCGATGCTCGCACCTTTTGCGGGGCGGCAAAAGTCCCTGATGCTCTGATCAACTTCAGGGGGGGCAAAGAAGCTAACTGACTGGGTGGTGCGCAACTGACGGAGGCGCATAGCAGCTACCAATATAGTTAGACGAACCGTTCTTAGCTAAATTATGTAGGCGGGCACTCCTAGAACAAAGGGGTATCAAGTGTAAGGCTTGGATAATGAGCGCTACTTACCTTGCATAGTGTAGTCTTTAGTTTGCTTCAGTGCTAGCGTCAGTGCACCGTGGGCGTCTGTCGGCAGCTTCAGGTCTACACCACGTGTATGCGCCTCGTCGAGATATACAACACAGTTCCGGAGATCATCGACGAAGGGGGTGGCTAAGAGCGGAACGTCGTTCTTTTTATCTCCGCGATAATGAACCCAGGCGCGGTTATCTCCGCCGAAATAAACAGCAGCATCGGCTTTGGTGTCGATTTTTAACCATTTCTGGGCAACCGTCTTATTGTCCATCTCGAGTATGTAAGCCCCGGCATCAATGAGGGTACGGATGCCTCTACCATGCAGTTGATGTAGCAGGCCTTCCTCAGTCAATCGTTTGCCTTGAGCGTCTGCAGTAACCTGATAGCTTCGATTGCATCGCTGTAGGAGGTACGAGAGGACCTCTGCGCTCGTCTGCTGCAGGCTGGGAAGGTCATCTTGTCGGATGGTCAAAGGAAGATTCATACGGCCGTCATTGGTGCCACTGAAACCCGTCGTCCTAGCACCACGTTGATCCTTCAAAAATAGTGGGATATCCCAAGCCGAAACTTGCAGTTTGATTTCGAATTGCCTAGCATGAACCGGGAAGACGAAATGGTTGCAATAATGGTCAATTACGATTCGACTCAGACGTAAATGTTTCCATAACTCCTCTAGCTGCCCATCGTCGTCGACGTTTATTACGTTCCAGTGGTGTAATGCCTCCGGCAAACTGTCGCAACCGGAAGACCACAGCTCGTACTGCGCAGCTGGATCATCTGACTGAAGTACATACTGCAACCCTTGACGGAACTGCGCGGAGGTAAGGCCAGTATAATAGAATGCTAAACAGGTGAACAGTATGGACACATCTGGATGACCGAACTCGGATTGCTCGGATGGAGTACCTTTAGCCTCGAAGGGCACTGCAATAGGATCACGTTTAGGATGAAGGCCGTATTGAACATTCCATCGCTTGTTAAGGCAAAGAAGAAGGATGCGATTGATCAGAAGGCCTCGAACCACAAGAAGTATCTTTGATGCCGCCTGTGGGTTGACGAACGCGTTAACTGCCTGCATGAAAATACGTTCGTCTAACTTCGGCTCGTATAGGACTCGTCGAATTATTCCCTGTCGGCCCCGGAAACTTGAATCTGCGGGACGAAGAAAGGTTGTTTGTCCCCTGCATATACTTTCTAGTATATAGTCATGAATGGCCTCTTCGACGTCATTCTTCAGGAATTGCAGGATCGGATAGGATCCTGACCGCCATAATACCTCAATACTGGCTGGATACCTTCTTGTCAAGTTTGGAAGATAATTGGATACTAAGGCAAGTAATTCTTGGGCGACTTGCCATCGAAATGGGTGACCGTCAACAGCCATTTCTGGCCCGCTGGGATAGTTAAGCTGCGTCTTAACCGCAAGGGTGAAGTCGCATTCGTCCAGGACATCCCGGCAATTCTCATCCAACCAACGCTGGAAATTGCTCATACTCCTTGCTGCCTTTAATTTGTCGTCAGCGAGTTGCTGCCATCCGCCTAGTTTGTATGACAGAACATGTTCATGGCTGGTGAGAATCAATCCTCTGCGAGTACGAGTAAGCCGGTGGAGCCTCTCATACAGCTCTAACATCTCAGGGGTTGTTGGGGTCTTCCGTGAGAAAGGAATGTGAAGAACCTCACGCCCTACGAGACCTCCTAATCGCGACTGGGTAGTCTGCGCTGTCTGCATGAGAAGCGCTTTTGGCACAATTAATCGCGAAAGATTTTTACCGTCCGCTAAGACAGCTATTACCATCGGTACAATGCACGATGTTTTTCCTACACCAGAGTTAGCGTTAGACTTGTAAGATCATCGCCTTACTATACTGGTTGGATATCCTTACCTTTGCCCATATTCATTTGCAACACACTATTCTGACCAGACTTCGGCGCTATCATGGCACACGCAACATCCACCTGCTCAGCTCGTATAAGGAAGTCGCTGTCAATTTCGAGCAAGAGCCAGTCTGTCGATTTAAACGGCGACCAGTTCTGATGACCCGGGTTACGCAGTTCCTCATCAGACGCTCGCTTATCTCCGCGCAGAACCGCGGAGCGGAGCCGCTCTAGCCGTTGTAGACTTGTAACAGCTACTCCGTAGGACACTAGAGCTTTTTTCATCCCGGGCCCAAAGTTGTACGCTGATATAGATCTTAGGAATATAAGTATCTCGGTCGGCGATGTGCAAGGCCAGATAGCACCAAGACGCAGCCATTGGAACCGGTGATCTCCACTGGCAAGGGCGTCATGGATTTGTTCGTGACATTTTGAAACCGTGAGGCGAGCTTGCTCTATTGCGTGATTAACCTCCTTTAGAGCCGGCACTGGACTTCGAGCATCAAGTTGACCTGTATCCTTCAGTGCAGCTAGACTCTGCAGAAGATCGTTACCGTATTTCTGCCGAATAACGTTGGCAGATCTTGCGAACCTGTGTAAGATTCTCTCTAATTCTGTGGCTTCCTTAAATAGATCCCTCGTCGGCGATCCCCGAGCCCCGCTATACGCCGATTCATTTCCAGTACTCAACTGAATGCTGGGCATCGTATTATCTAGGTTGGGTCCAGTTTTAGTCACTAAATCTTGAGCCAGCGATGGGATAACTCGAGGATTTTTTCTGCCCGCAAACACCGGATTGACGTCTGTCCAGTCAAGAAGCGCAGATGAATCTCGTGGGACATTAAGCGAGTTTAAAACTGCTTGAACTTGGTCAACATAGTCCTCGAGTTCGATATTTTCTAGCCTACGATCCCATTCAGGCCGTATTTTATCCAATGCCGACGGGATGTCGATGACCTGAACTCCTAATATCTCCGTGGATAGTTCATTAAGTGGAACTGGCCATTGTTTTCGGAGATGACCAGCGAGTAGCCGACCCTGGATTTCACAAAACTCCTGATGCTCTTCGGCATTTCGTCCAGCTCTATCTTTCCATTCGCCTCTACGGCGGGTCTTTGGGTCAAATGGTAGGTGAGCTGAGGTTATGAGCGTCTGTAAAAGCTCAATGGATGGGCGTTCACGTGATTTGAAATCAAAGAAGCTGCCATAAGGAGGAGGTTCTAGGTACTTGATCTTGCGGACTAGGAAGAAGGTAGCAAGGGAGTGGATCAAATCCATGTTGGCGTTAGTATGGAAGGCCAGTAGCCCGAGGCGAAAAAGTAAAGGTGCAAAGTGATCTGCATGGCGACAAAATTGTACAAGCGACCCCCATTGCTCATATATAGACTCCTCGATTTGGCTGATGAGCGGTTCTGCACCGATAAGTGAGCTGCTATCGCCATGGAATCCGCCAATAATTTCGCTAGATTCGAGAAGTATCTTAAGCGTAGTCCGCATCTGTAGGGAAGATGAGCCTGTAAGGATGTAGCGAGCAATCTCATACACGTGGGCAGCTTTAAAGGTTTTCCTGCGGTCTCGAGGGATATAAACAGTATCTTGGTAAACTTGACTAGCTGTATCTAGAGTCGGACGTTCGTAAAGTTGACGCTGCATTTTGCCACGGCTGAGAAGGTGCGTAGTCTCCTCAGTATCAATATCTTTTGTGTCATTCCCGGAAAATTTGTTGAGCTGGTTAGATTTCAGAATAATATCCTGAACTAGAGATTCGAACCCATCATGTTGTATACTTTCGTTTAGATTTTCATTCCAGGTCACGGTCTGTAAACGCTTCAATGGAGGTGGATAATAAGCCCTCCGGGGAGACAGTGCCGCCAAATCACTTAATATCGGATGTGTGATAGGCCCTAACGGTACCCAAGGCTGAGAGGCACCCGAACTGAGGATTGCGAATGCCTCCTCCGTACCTGTTCTCCCTGTTAGAACATCGGGAAGGCAGAAAGAAGTCATGGCATGGCAGAGGGCCTTCGTATAAAGAAGGCGAGGCTCCGGAGGGCAAGAAAGCCGACCGAGGACATCATCGATCTTGTATCTACCGTAGTTTTGAGCGCCAATTATTCGTACGCCAACGTGCATGCCATTTCTGTTATAGTTGAGTTGCCCAAGAGGTATAATTATGCTTCGTTTCCCAGAGATCATATCCCGTAACACAATCATGCTTTGGAGACCATGCCAAGTGCCCGCATCTTGGTTCGGATCGATCTCTGCGTTTAGCTGTCGGCATTCGAGGAAGCCATTGCGGTTTACAAAGAATGATAGGTCTAGATGGCGCAGTTCTACTTGTAGCTTACCGACTAAAGGCTGCGAGACTGTCAGCCTTTCTGGCTGTTCGAAGTGCTGGAGCGTCTTTGCGATCTGGGCGAAGACGCTTGACTGCGGATCGACCAGTGTCACATTGCCGCGAATAGCTCTCCGCTTAGGAACTTCAATTTCCCAATCGCGCTGACGTCTGACCCAGATGGCAGGCATCCGGCGAATCTCTAGACATTTCGTGCTGAGGTTCAACCAATGCACGCAGTTCTCCGTTAATTCGGTCGGTAAGTCGAAACTTTTTGGAGTGCTGAATTTCTTTCTGGGAACGAATTCCAGGATACTAGTTGCCGTAGAAGTACGGATGATGACCTGGCCATCACGCATCCCAAAATGCACCTCCTGACCAAAAATGCGGTGCGAAAGTCGATGCGTCATGCCTGGCAAAGAAGAAGGGTATGTCAGAATGTGCTCGGTTCCGAATATCTCCTTGACGTCTTCACTCTCTTGGATCTCAAGAGGCAGCTTCCCGCGAGGTTTCCCATTGACGAGCATATGACCTTCAATGAAATTGTAATGTATTGTCTGAGTTGCAGTATACGTCCAACGCTTCTCTGACGCGCGTGCAACAATCCAACGATTATGAGGGGTACCGAGAAAATCCCACTTAGAGAAAGTTGACTTGATACCATCTGAACTATCGGACCAGCTCCTAGCTATCCCATTTCCGACAGCATCTGGGTAGGCCTGTATGGCGGTCGTAAGAAGGGGTTGTAGATGGTACGCCATTTTTATATCGCGTAGGAGCATAGTCTTCATGCTATGGGGTAACTTGTTAATATCAACTAACAAATTCTCCTGTAGGGCGACTGATGCCAAAACCCAAGAGCTCAGGTCCTCGGCACCCATGGTATAGGTATCTTTGGTATAGATCGCGAAAGTTCGCCGGCATAGTATAGCGGCACAGAAACCGTACGTCGAAATTCGTTGCGCCGCATCAGCATCAGTGGTGACACGGAGTTCTTTCCTAAGGCTAATAGTCCACTCCAACGTAGCATTTCGTGCGGCTTTGAGTAAAGCCTCAGCACGACCCCTGGACAAACCAGATGATAGGTGCAACAGCCTTAAAGTAAGCGTGATAAGAAGTCCCATGTAATGGTGCTCTCTCCAGTTTGTCAAGATAGCTCGAAGTCGCTTCTCTATGATCTCTGCTAAGCGCTCCACAAAACTGGCCTCCTTAAAAATGACATGAGCTGCCCGTAGTGTCTCATCCGGTAGTCGAGGGCCTGCCTGTACGGCAAGCTGGCAAAGAACACGGGCCGTATCCTCATTTCCGATATTCAGGTTAGAGGAGCCCATTTCGACAAGTATGTTAGGCCAACGCCGTACATTACCACCAAGTAGCTTCTGATACGCTGAGAATTCATGGACAGACATATCAGGCGGGCATTCGACCTGGTTCGCCTGGACTTCATAGGATGATGGTCCATCCACAATAGGTGATGGGTGCTTTATCACCGGTAGAATCGTGGCCTGAAGTGCGCTGGGAGTGTGGACGGCACAAAGATGTAGGAATGTTAGGGGCATTTCTAAATCATTAACCCATAGTCCAGTAGCGTGATCATACAGTTTGAAATCCGCGGCGAGGGGAAGAAGTACCCGGGAAAGAGGTGCTTTGCCTCTGTTGAACTTGTAGTGCGTTTGGCTAAAACATTTAATGGACGACGCGAGAGATATACCTCGTACTTCGGCTGTCATATAGGGTTGTAGCGGTGGACAGTTAGTGAGTTCTATCGCTGGGTTTGAAGATTTATTGGGACGACTGGGGTGCGCCAAAACCGACAGGATCTTCCAAGTGGCATCCCGGTAAGCTGAAAGGTAATGGGGAATAGCTAGCTCGAATATCAAGGCAGACCTAGCTGTATCATTCTCAGGGAGGAATGCTTCGTGTATCTGGATCTGCAGTCGCTTCCGAGCACGCGCGTGCCAACATGCCTTACATCCTCGTACATCGCGCTGCCCATTCTTCCACGAGCAGCAGCAGGTTCCTTCTGCGAATCCTGCTGTGTGGTCGTCGTACTGCTTGCAGGTCCTGTTCCATTCAGCTTCCTTAGCATCACGGGCTTGGTTGGACGCAGTCTGAATGCGCAGACCTAACAATTGCATCTCGGTGGACTGGGCAACATAGCGCACCGCTAGAGAATCATTATCGAACCTGTCGAATATAGTGCCGTGTCGACTTGTGGAATTCTTATGGGCTAAGTACTTCTGGATGTCTTGAAGGCGACACATTTCAGACATCGTAGGCAGTTGGAGGACGTCAAGGAGCTCAGGCCTAAAAACACGTCGATGATCATCTAGGAGAGGACACAGCGTAACAGCGCATCTATCCAAACGAACCCATGAAGTAAACAAGGTGAGAATCATAGAGCTCATCTGCTCGGGATCCGACTCATAAGTCGTGCCGACTTCAGCAAAAATATCATCAATCTCCTTAGCAGCCTGTATACAACGAGTCGTAATACCCTTCACACTTTCCCGGTCAGGCAGTTTGTTCTGTTTAACACGAGACTCTAAATCAGCGAGATGGAATATATGATCTGTAAAGTCTTGCGTTTGCTGGATAGCCTTATCGAGTGGTTGCGGAAGATTCAGGGATGATATACCGGCTTTTCGCGGTGGCTGGCTATATAGGAGACGGTCGAGGTATCCGCCACTATTAGGGAGAGAAAGATCAAGTGCATTATCAGCATGGAGGGGAAGCACTGGAACGCGCCGAGTTGTGGTTTTCTTAAAAGCTTCCCAAGCATTCTCAACTTGGTTGGTCGCTTCTCGGATTACATTTTCGATGAAGGGGGAGATCTGGCTAAACAAGGACTCAGGTAGTGTGCTCTTAGTCTTGTCCATCTCTAGCTTCGCCATACGGCGACACAATTTAGTGCGTAGCGTAATAACCATGGCTGGGTTGAGCTTCCCAGCAGATTCTTTTAGCAAGTTCGCTAGCAACACACACATGAGGAGCTTGTAACAAATACGCCCCTGTTCGCTACCAAGGGTCAAGCAGAGATGCCGCTGAGCTGCAACACGCAAGACTAACCAAAATGGGAGCCGACGCCAGGGCAAATCTGCGCCCTGTATATTGACATCATCGCGGACTCTCTTTCGGAGCATAGGCGCTTGGTAACAGCCCCCCATCGCCTCGAGGATCGGCATAAGCACCTGAGTGATCAGTGCCGGGTCAGTTGTGTCCCTAACCTCGGTAATTGAGACGTTGGCTTTTTGGGTAGAGGCTTGGAGGCTATAAAGCGACTCCATACTGGCTTGCTCCAGGAAAGTTGCCAAACATTCTTGAAATGGTTCATCGACGAATGATGAAAGGGGTATCCGGACTGAACGGCCGGGAAAGTCCCACTGTAACGCATGTCCAGCAGCGAGAACATGCTCCGAGACGGCTGATGTCTCGAATGCCTCGAACACAACGTAATCTTCTCCATTTCTATTTTGTTTGAGGTAAGTAAAAGTGAGAAATACTAGAACAGAGATATTAGTTATATACTGACTGATTTGTGCGGCGGATTAGTAGGGCTGCATTCTGCTCTGCAAGGTGGAAGATGAGCATGTGGCCTGGCTGGAGTTCGCGAAAATGGCATAGTAGCACCGACTTTTCCAGACGCTCAGCATCAACACCAAAGTATCGCACAAAAGAGGCACGAAGAGACTGATATGGTCCAGACCAAGGTGGTCCCACACGACTAATGAGAATGTCGCAAGCGAGAGTGATGCGCGTCAACACGCTGGTCGATACAGCTCCGATGTCTGGGTCCTGCGACCCAGGCAATCGAGGAGGTAATACGAGGTGGTTAAAAACCGCCTGAAGCAGATTCATGGTGTTTCAAACACAAATGCAGTACGCGACGTAGCGTACGCCTAAATTGTAAAAGTTATTCAGGTTGGAGAGGAATGGGACAGAAGAGTAAATTGTAGTAAGTTAGGTAGGTAGTGGTAGTCGAAATAATAGAAATGGGAATATGCTGCACCCGTGCATGCAAAGAGAGAATGAAGATGTTGCGAGGTAACGGAGATATAAGTTCTTGTGGTGGTTAGGCTGACCCAAAACCAAATAGGATGAATGCAATCCGATCATTGGTTAGGCCATTTACTGCGTAGGCAATTAGGTACAAGTAGGTAGGTAGTTTGCGCATACAAAATAAACCATTGGGATTCTATTTGAAGATGATAGATCATATTCGATTGTTCCGTCGGCGCCTACTATTGGAGCCAGAACATCTAAAGCAAACCGGCCTCAGCAGCCTGCCGGGTGCTGAGCTGTTATCTTTTGTGGTACACATTTTTGTCCAACTAGCTGGCTTTTGAGATTTAAAGGATCGAATCTATATGGTAATACAGGTTGTGAGGCCGGTCGACTCTTGGTGGCGTTTGTAGGTAGTTGATATTGGCTCGAGTTACAGTTGGTTCCGGCGGGAAGATGCAGATCTAAGCCGGTTGATACTGCACAATACCACCTACCCTACCATTAATAGGTACTTCATATGCAATTCACGTGACTTGTCAATGACTTCCAAGGCAAGGTTCTATGTAGGTTAGATATCTAAGCAGGTACCCAAGTACCTACCTAGGTACTTTAGTATCCAGTTTAAAAAGGCACCCTTGAAACACCAAACGAACCTATGATATCCCCCGCAATTCCATGTCCCTTAAAAACCAAACGTGGCACCTCTAAACCAACAGCACAGGGGGAAAGAGGATACGCAAGCGTGGGATGCAGTGTATCAGAGGCACCTAGCTCCATTGAGGCCCTATGCGCGGGATACTACATGCCAAGAGCACCTAACCTACATCATGGACCTAGGTACATAATTATTATTTACATCGGTCTAAAGTGTTGCTTTGATTGACGCATATCCAGCTCAATGGCAAACGAGTCCAGGAGCTGGTTCCCTGTGGATCGCACACGACTACCAGTACGTATACCTATCAATTAGGTACTCATAAATCACAATTCCCCAGATGACGAGCCAACACCGACAAATTCTGTAATTCTTACGGATTACATCTGAGTAATTGCAGCACCGTTGCACCGAGCCTTACTTGCAAGTCAGCAGTTTCAATTACGGCTTCATAAGTGAGGCCAACATAGCACTCTTTTGCATAGTGGCAAAAAGAGGTACCTAATATCACGTCACCGGGTATCGTTGTCGTGTTAGTAGGCTTACTGCCTTAGTCTATAAACTCATAATTCGCTTACAGTTAGGTACGCAATCCGTCCACGTCGAACGTGTGTATCACAGCACCGAATAATCATCATGTGCATTCAAAGAGCCGCTTCACATCCTTAGGTTAACTAGGTACTCTCTTATACAGAATATCATTATCCGTCATCGCCATCTACCGTCTATATTGCCCAAGCCCCCAATATCTCATTAATCATATTCTTTACTAAAACCTCTTCCTGCACGTCCATTCGTGTGCCGTCGTCCGTCTACGACTGCGGTAGAGGCAAATGTATATGCGTATACATTTATAGGTCGCTTCTTCGCCGGTAACGAATTCAGTGCTTCCCACATCTCCATGATACCTGCCCTACGCGCCGGGAGCATGCTATATTGTAAAGAGTAGAGGGCTTTCCTATGAATCGGTGGAACGAACCGGCCCGTAAAGAGACAAAATAACACTCGAGGTGATAAGTAGTGTTTGCGGATACGGCCGCCCATCTGGAAGTACTGATGAAACATGGCTGTAAACGCGAGAGGTATAGGCTGTATTATATTAGTTGATTATGCATCACAACGAAGCAACGAATATGTCACCAACCTTTACATAAATGATGGAGGTGGGTTGCGAGAAGGAAGGTAGAGTCGATGTACAATTAACACTAAGTCTATATGGGGTATCACGAAGTTCAAAACGAATGCCGCCTAAGTCAAGATTAGCTATAAAGTTGCGTCGTAGGCGAACATTCTCATAGGACTTACCTGGGAGACGCCGAGGATCTTTACCCCTTAGCATCAAAGCGAACAATGGAAAATGGTTTAAACAAGAGAGTAGCGTGTCGAAGATAGCCTTGAACGATATGATGACCATGCGCGCCAAGGCAAAGTTAAGGTAGAACACAACAACGGTTGGTAGTAGGAAAAAGAGAAGCGTAAATAGGATAGTGCCGACAAGAAGCTGGTCGAGATCGTAATCACATGCGTCGACACGATTTCGCAACACGTTATACTTCTTGCCTCGAAACAACTGGAAAAGGGAAAGTAGAATGGTTAACTGCCAGTGGAATATACGTGCTGAGGCAAGATAGAACGAGTAGATATGAATCGTAAGGACTGAGAGTAGATCAGAAAAAAGTGCAATAGGCATACTAGCTCCGGCAAAGCTGGAAAACCCAATGAACCAGACCATATGAGGCAGTAAGGGCTCTAAAGTGCTAATGCAACTAGACCAGTAATCAATAACCCAAAGGAACAAGTCGCCCAAGAATAAGGCCAACTCGCTATTCAGTTTTAGACCGGCAGGCCACCCCATGAGCCAAGAGATACTACTCCGTAGCAGGTTGATAGTATAACTCCCCAGAAGCATGCTTATCGTGTCAGCCACCCACTCGGCGTTGTCGATGATGTATGAACCGAGGGCGATGCCGATAATGACGTCGTTGGCCACGAGCCATAGACTGTTATAAAAGCGTATATAATCTGGATGACTGGTCGTAACACTAGCCCAGTCGTTTTTTCGTAGACGGAGTTTGACATACTGCATGGGCCAATAACAGAATTGTTGGAGACGTATTTCCACTTGCTGAGCCGTGGCAGACACATCCTTGAGGGCAGGCGAGTCTGGTCGAGCCCTCCATTCTAATATAAGCAGTAGAGCTTCGGCTGCACATCGGTGGCCAAGAAGAAGAAGCACAAAGGCCCTACGTATTATAGGAAATGCGTAGAGAATAACCATGTCCCATATCCAAAGGACAATGTAATCCCTCATGTTTGCGGCCTGTTCTACCACTCGCTCAGAGACGCTGAGAGTGCGTTTTGGTCTGGTGCCAATAAGTGGTACATTTTTCTGCAGCAAATGTTCCAACTCCCATGACCAGTTGATTTGATTAACAATCCTCTCAAGAGCCCTATCCTTCAGCGAAGGAGTATGCTTTACTACAGAATGGTCCCTTAACTTATCTACCAAGAGACGTTTTTTATGCTTGTTCCTTCGTTCCTGTTTTTCTTCCTCGACCTCGGAACTATCGGAGGTATGATGCGATGCATCATCCTCTTTGTCGGCAAGCGAGAGTGCAATCGGGTTCAAGGATATATATTGCATGCGATGCGGAATGGGCCTCTCGAATAGGACGATCTGAATGCTTGATGCTCTCGGACAGGCGATCTTGGGTACTTGATGGGATGGTCCAACGATGGCTCGCACCCATGAGGAGTCTGGGTCAATATTGGATTCGCGATTCGTGGTACCGAGAATATGCATGGATGATTGTCCACAAAGCTCAAATATACGAGGTATAGGATGAGGCGCACTCCTCAATAGGATACCAGTCTTAAGCGCGTTCTCGACACTTCTTGGCTAAGATACAATAGCGTTAACAGAGAACCACAGTACAGTAGGGCCAAGTGGCTCACGTCGACATGGTCCAAGACAGCGATAACAACAACATCGAGGGTCGAGTTTCTCCAGCCGACAATAACACCAGGGGCATCAGATGTAGGAATGTCAATCGGCCAAAATACCCTCATCAGTCCATCATGCTCTGGCATGACCAGGTGATCAGCGTCAGAGCACTCCACTTAGAAGGAGCCTCTGCGCCGAAGTTGCTCTCGAGCAGATATTCCAAGACTAGGCGATCGCGGATGCTACAAATTGCTTATTAGTTAAATGGAACTCGGAACTAGGAAGAAAAGGTGCAACAATACCAGATCGACTTCTATTCGAGCAATGTGTTGTACAGGTACAAATATGAGGACAAATGCGAAACTCAAGAGAGCAAATCCCTGGGTGACGCGGGCCTAGATTGAGGGTGGTCAAGCATTAGATAAATATCCCTCCTTTTTTATTCCTCTTACTAGATATCCATGCCTCCTATTTCTCGAACGTAGTGGGCAATTAGGATATCTACTCACAATAACACCTTTATCCCAGGCAAAAACGGCCAATTCGTAGAGCCGAGTAACCAAATCCCATCGAGCAGTGATGTAGCCAGCTACGAAGATCGCAAGGGTGAGGATGGAAAAAGGGTGCATGTAGGAAGTCGGAAGCGAATATTATTCGGGTCGCATCGCCTATAATCTTGGTATCTTTCCAGGTACTCGCGCTGAAAGGTAAATGAGGCCCCCGTAGTCATTAATCTTCTAGGCTAGAACCCTCCTTTAAGGCAGTATAGCTTTGACTACCGTTGTCTTGAGTAATATCGGTGGTGATCGGTGGTCTCGGTGAAGTCACAGTCGGCAATGGCGATGTTGGGTCTGCGCCAGCTTTATCGATATTTGTCGCACAAGGGTTTTTTATAGTTCTTTGCACTCCAAGTCACCAGCCGTGAATCAGCTTAACGAGCATAACGAGCGACAAGACGATTGATGGGAGGGGATTAGTTAAAGGCGGCCGAGCTTGCGAGCTTGAATGTTGAAGATGTTTGTTGCTGCCCCTTGCAGTTTGGACTTGCAGAGTTGCATTGCGTATTGCGTGTACATTTAGGTTATCGATAGCCTCGGAAGCCGTTTATTAGCCACAAAAAATTTAGCTGGGTTGCGACCACCCTTCTGACGTCGAGGCCGCTGCAAGTGCTCTGCAAAGCTCCGATCAGCTGATCCACTATTAAATTCGACTGAACCTAAGCCCCAGTTACAGCATTTTGGTTGCGAAACCAAGGAAAAAAAAACCCCCCAAAAAACGGTTCAATCTCATGGATACTTGCCTATCTAAATAACCTCACAATTAGACAATAACCTTGAGCCCATTTTCAGGACAAATAAAATGGGGTTCGTATAAGTTGAGTTTATTACATACGATATGCAAAACGTTATAATAACAACACATTGTCGTTCAATATTTCAGTCTACCACTTCCAAGGTATTAACCTGATGTATTGTATAAGCCTTAAGTTTGAAAGTTTTTTATACTCATGGAAAACAAAGAGCTTACACAGGATGAGAGAAATTAGTAAAGATAATCGAGAGGGGGCTTTAACATATTTTAAATAGTTGGAGCTGGGTATTTCAGGTACCTTCTAGGTATCTAAGGTAAGGGTACCTCTGAATACGAGCTCTTACCCCCATTCCCATCCCCCATTTTCCTAAGCTACCTCTCTATACATACACTAATAATCCGCCAAGGCATTACGGTTGCGTCGCTTCGCTGTAATAGCCCCTACCCTGCATTTCCTCTCACCTCTTAATCTCATTTTGCTAGCGATCGTCGCTTCAGCTAAGGCGTGGTGAGGCTGAGCTCGGTTGAGAAAGCCGAGCAATAAAACCGCGGGGTTGATTTAGAAGGATAGCATTGGCTGCATTGGCTGGCTGGCTGAGGCCACCTCACAACTCGCGGAACTCGTAGTCAATGACCCACGGTTTATCTGCAGTCAGCTCAAGCATTTCAGCTTCTAACCTTAGGTAGGCATATGTACCTAGGTTAGGTAGTCTAATGGCCTTTCCATTTCTAACGGGGCAGTTCGGAAAACTCGGCACCCGACACTTCCTGCGGCCTAGTTGATTGCCTCGCAGGTTTCGTCATTTCCTTTTCATATGAAGAGCATCGCCTTCTTTGCTATCTTCTCTTGCTTCGTCTAGGAGCTTATCTATGCCTCGTTCTTTAAGAGCGACCTATATAAATCCATTCATTAGTATCTAGTTAGTCGGTGATAAGACTATATTCTAAATTCGGAGGACTCCTCCAATAGACTCAACTAGGGGATCATTGTTCCGTTACCAACCTGGAGACATTTTTGGTAATCTTTAAAAAGTTTAGCGCACTCATTGTCGTCCGCTTTACCATTCCCTCGCAGGTATTCTAGGGATTGTTAGACATAATCAACATAATCAAAAAGAATACTAATTCCACACATACTCTCGCTATACCACTTAAGAAAGCAAGTATCGTATCGTCTACAGCCATCAGCTTTAATAAAATTTGCATTAGGACATGAAACTTACTCCTTTACTTCGTTACACTCTGGCGCAAGAGAGGCAGACATATTGGTATAATAATGCTAAAACGTGATTCGTAGAATATAGGGTAAATATGCAGCATCAAAAGTTAAGAATAAGTGAAGATGGTGACAGCTGCAGCCAATGCCAGGATGTATGTGTATAAAATATGGTTATCGCTATCTTAACGCATCTGCACTACCTAAGGTTCCGTAGGATGCGTAACATTTAAGTACATCCCCGCAACGGGAATTCCGCTAGCCGTACGCATTATCGATAAGCACTTAGGCCTATGCGCTAGAATTTTTTTGAATTGGTCCAGCGAATTTCAATCCTTACCTAAACATCTTCAACTCCCCATCGTCAGGTTCCCTGTCGCTAGTAAAAAGCAACCATGGACCCCCCTCAAGATTTCAAGTCCGTACAGGAAAAGATTCAAACAGCTCTCGTGGCCACTACTAGGCTGACTAACCAGATTGCCGCCGAAGATATCAGCTTCCAACGAACAAGCAATCCGGATGTTGAAGAGCAGTTAGATGATACGTCCTCGCGCCTTCTTTCGCTAGCCACGTCGCTCCTTTCATCTGCAACCAAGGGTACTGACCTGAAAGCCCCGGCTCTTGAGGATAGCGACGATGTTGATGTTCATTGGTCGCGCATTATCGATGTGCTAGATACACTACTAGAAAAAGCCGACACTTGCTTGGATGAGTACACGGGTGTAATCAAGAGGAAGACCGCGCCAACTGAACAGCCAGGGCCACCACAAAAGAAATCAAGATCGACTATGCTGGATAACTCTCTTCGCCGCGCAAATATTATCAAACCTCAGAATGCATTCGAACTGAAACCAAACAATCTCGACCCATCGCCCTGGAAGCCAATACTCACCACAAAACCACATGCGCTTATCTCTCTCGAAAAGAGCCTAGGGACTTTCGTCGATGATAACCAGGCAACTCAGTGCGTTTCTTACTCTTTCGGGGCCGAATATCAAAGGCCGCAAGCTAACAATAATACTAGATACAAGCATCCTTACGAGGCCGAAATTCACAAGCTGCAATACCCAGAAGCCGTTTTCCAAGCGCGAGAGCCCATCAAATACCAGCCCGTCGAAACCACAACAGCCACCTTCGTCGATACCTTCGAGGGCGTTCTAGAGATGCTTAAAGAACTAAAAACTGCTACCGAAATTGCTGTCGATACGGAACACCATGACTTCAGAACATACAGCGGTCTATTATCGTTGATGCAGATCAGCACGCGCGAAAAGGATTGGGTTGTCGATACTCTTCAGCCATGGCGCCACAAACTTGAGGTTTTAAACGAGGTGTTTGCCGATCCGAAGATCGTCAAGGTTAGTTTTATAATCTACCACCCAATCTCATCTAAGTGTCTAACGATTATAGGTGCTTCATGGTGCCTACATGGATATCATCTGGCTACAGCGAGACTGTGGTATCTATATCGTGGGACTCTTCGATACATTCGAGGCCGCAGTGGCGCTTCAATATCCTAGTAGGAGTCTTGCGTATCTGCTAAAAAAGTTCGTCGACTTCGATGCGGATAAGAAGTATCAATTAGCCGACTGGAGAATACGGTATGAATTATTCACGGTTCTTACTTACGTATCATACTTAAGCCTTGCTGACTAGATAACAGCCCGATACCTGATGAAATGTTCTATTACGCACGCTCAGATACTCACTATCTTCTCTATATCTACGATATGATGCGTAACGAGTTACTACAACAAGCCCCAGAAGAACCAGGATATAATCTAATAAACCAAGTTCTTGATAGGTCTAAAGAAACTTCCTTACGACGACATGAAACATCTACGTATGATGCTGAAAATGGCCAGGGCCCCTTTGGGTGGTATAACTTACTCATAAGGCAGTCTGCCGGGAAGTTTTCAAAGGAGCAATTCGCCGTATTTCGAGCCGTGCACAAGTGGCGGGATGAGATGGCCCGTCGCGAAGATGAAAGCTCGCTATTTGTGATGAGTAACGCGACGCTTTTCGACATAGCCAGACGTATTCCGTCAGATCCTAAGGCCCTCCATAGCCTCATTGACTCCACATCCCACATAGCCAAGCGTGAGGCATTTAACCTATTCAAGATCATTAGTAAAGCTAAGGCGCAAGGAGTGAATGGACCCAGCGTCACTGAGGTTATTCGTAGCAATGCACCACCTACGATGGGCATTGGTGAAGTCGCGAAATCGGTCCTCCCTCAATTACGCAATAACGATACAGGAACCTCGGGAATTCAGGATGTAGTCTCCCAGACATCCAAATTATGGGGCAAGGTTCCAATTAGTAGTCGATGGGAAGAGTCATTTACCGTCAAGACCAGACGAGCCGTGCAGTTTGAACTCCCCTGGGCCCAGTTTATTAAGTCGGGTAAGGTACTAGAGGTTTTAGATACGCCGGCACAAGAACCGGTTGCTCAAATGGAAGATTCAGTTATTCGCTTAGAAGAAGACCAGGCAGCTAATAATGAGTTCACACTCAAAGCTGGTTTAAAGCGCAAAGCACCCCAGGTTGAATCAGATTCCGAGTCCGGAGAGACGGACGATGCGCCATCCAAACCACAGTCTAATTCGACTACTTTCCTTGATACGGATGAAATTGCAGTCCCGGACTCAGATGATAGCGAAGATCAGAGAAGAGAGAGGAAGGCTAAGAAGGCAGAAAAGAAAGCCCGTAAAGAGGCCCTTAAGGAGGAGCGTCGGCAAGCAAAAAACCTGGCTAGGCGGGCCAAGAAAGAAGCACCCACTGATGTAGCAGAAGTATCAGCAAAGGGAATAGACGAAGAGGATGGGGATGAGAATGAGAATGAGCCTTTCGATTACAGCAAGGCAAAATCAGTCCTGAATGCGTCAAGAGCTGCCAACAGCGCGCCCCAGGCAGCCAGATTTAATCCTTATGGGATGACTATCGATGGTCCGAAGCCCGCAAGGAAAATGCACGGGGAGAAGGCTGGCAAGAGCGCCACATTTAGAAGATAATACCCCCGAATATATAGGAAGAGCCTACACATAACAAAAAGCCATCCCTATTTTGCGTTTTCCGTGGTCGAAAAATCGGTATCTTTACGTTAATATGCGTTCTCGTGGAGTTGAAGGATTATTCCAGACCTTATAAGGCCTCCGGGAAATGGAAGCCATAGGTTGGTTTAGGTAGTCGACCAAATCCTGGGCATCGCCTATGAAATCGCAATTACGTATGGCGGTAATTGCGCTTAATACACCATGTTTTTAGACGATGATTATACCTCCGCCCTAGGCCTGGGAGTGCCAGGGAGGATATAGCAAGAATTCAGATAGGCAAATATAGTATATCGCATTCCATTTCTCGTTCTTGTAGCTATAGAAATATCAAATTACAGCTAGCCAGCCAGCCTGTCCAATGTAAGTGATCAATGCTATTCCGCCGCACTATTGTCATACTATGGTGGACTACATCCCTCCAGCCCAGACCAAGTAGTTTATCTTGTAGTAGTAGTAGTAGTAGTAGTAGTAGTACAGTAATTCATTCTCATAAGCGCTCTATACGTCTGCCCGGTGACAGCAAGGGCATAAGCAGCCGCAGTGTCCGTCGCAGTGGGCTCTTCCGCCGCAATAGCCGGTACAGAAGCCTCCGCAGTAGTTTCTACAGTTTCGGCAGCAATTGTGATATCGTCTTGCGGTGTTTGGTTCTCGCGACCGTCGGCGATAGGTTCGAATGCTGTGGATGGGTTAGCGGATCGCAGGCAAGTGGACGATGTTGAGATGCTTGTCTTTACCTTATTGCATTTTGGAACCCTCTTTCTCCCCTCTCCCCCCTCTCCCCCCTCTCCCCCCTTTCTCCTCGCTCTCCCCGCTCTCCCCTTTCCCCTCTGTCACCTCGTTCTCCTTGCTCTCCTTGCTCTCCTTGCTCTCCTCTATCCCCCATTTCTCCCATTTCCCCTTGTTCTCCTCGATCCCCACGGTCTCCTCTCTCTCCCATTCCACCCCTTTCACCCCTTTCACCTCTTTCGCCATCCCGGCCATCCCGGCCATCAACACCATTGTAACCGTCGGTACCGTCACGGCCATCAGTACCATTAATACCATCAATACCATCGTGGCCATCCGTGCCGTCTCGGCCGTCGGCACCATTGATGCCATCTTGGCCATCCCTTCCATCCTGACCGTCGACACCATCACGGCCATTAGCTCCGTCGGCTCCATCTCTTCCGTCTGTGCCATCTCTCCCATCAATTCCATTTGTTCCGTCCCTCCCATTGGCACCGGGTTGGCCGTCCGTGCCATTTCGACCATCGGCACCATCCTGGCCATTAATTCCATCTCTTCCATCCCTTCCATCTCTTCCATCGCGACCGTCGCGACCTAATTATATCATTAGAAAAGTCAATCAATAACGTAATTTATCCGGACCCTCAGGGCGAAAAGCTCCGGTAAGTGTAAGTGACAAAAGTTACTCACCAGGTAGACCCTGTATCCCTTGTGCTTTTATGGAAGTTAGCGTGTCTCCCAACATAATAAAGGATCGTTATAAAGGCAGCTAGTTCTCAATTTTGTGATAAGTGAGGCAAATTTCTTACGTCCTGCTACTCCGTTGAGACCTTGTTCCCCGGCAGCCCCCTAAATACGCGTGTCAGTATATCACAAATAGTATACGAGATTTCAGCGACCTACTCGTGGCCCTGGATCGCCAATTATACCCTTAAGGAAAGATGTTAGTTTGAATTTATGTTGACGTGATGATGGTGCCATACTTGGAGACCTCGGTCGCCCCTATCCCCAGATGGACCCTAGATATGTCAATCGGTCGGCTGCGGTTTATTTGTATAGTATTGCACGCTTACTCGGGAACCTCTGTCACCAGTTTGGCCCTAGTAAATAGGATTAATGGGTTAAACAAGTGCTGTCTTTGAACTTATAGGTAGGGACTTACTCGCGGGCCAATATCGCCAGGTATTCCCTTCAAAACAACCGGTTATTTTGGGTAACATCCACTTATATGCCAGCTGAGGCTCACCTGAAGGCCTCTCTCACCAGCTATACCCTATAGGGCACGTTAATTAATTAATTTACTTTCTTTATATCATGGTGGTCACTTACCTCAGAACCCCTTTCACCCGGCAGTCCCTAAGTATTTAAGTCAATTACCTACATTGTTAAAGTAACTTCATGTATCATCCAATGCTTACCTGAATACCAGGGGGCCCCTATTGGGCAGTGAAACTACGTCAGTTTGCTAATTGAAATCTATCCATGTGGTAGGAAAGACTTACTGGAGCACCCTAAGACCCAATAGAAGGGATATATTAGCTAGCTCTCAAGATTACCTATATGAGAATGGAAAATCCTACAGCAATTCCAGGAATCCCTGGTGGGCCTGGTGGACCTGGTGGACCACGGGCGACCCTGGGACGACTATAGCGACTGCAATAGCCCTTCCTCGGCGACGTGCGTCCGCTAGAGCCCCCTTTGCGGTTTCTACAGCAACAAAAGTATACTATAAGAAGTAACAGAGATATTACAAGAATAACTCCCATTATTATAAGGGCAGTGGTGGCAGAGTTACCACTGGAACTAGTCGGCACCGGGGTTGGTGTGGAGGACGTTGTCTCAAGGACTGCCACGTTCGCTTTCGTCTGAGTCCATCGTTGGTCATTACCCAGGGGAATCACCGTTATGCGTGTCTCAGAGGACTGGGTTATCGTAAGGGTACGGAGTCCTTCTGCCCTACCATTAAGTCCTGTGGCAGATGTTTGTTGTGCGAGAATTACCAATGGAGTTGCAACACCCATAGTGTCCGACCCTCAAACGAAATGAAAAGACAGAATATGGAACTGGGACATTTATATTTCCTACTACTCACCCTTTATGATTTTGTATTTGCCGAGAAGCCCATAAGGCTGTGGAGGAGGGCGGAAAATATCGTAGTTTCTCGATAGTTCTCGCTGTCTGCATTTTGTCTAACTCTACCTAGCGTAGGACCTCATAAGTCGAAGCGAATAGATCAAGGTGAATCCATGGGTTATCAGCTACGGGCCGAACTAGAAGCAAAAAGCCGGTCTATCGATGTCATCACCACTAGCTAAAGCTCGAGACTAAACGAGCCAACAGCTGCCACGGTTCTGCGAATGTGTGATAACGCACAATGTCTTTGTTCGCAAAGCTGCATGGCCGGAGTGGACAGCCGTTGGCTAAAGGGGACGTTGTTGGTGCACGAGGAATACCTAGCATGTTACGCATTAACAGGGAGCGAGGCTTCGAATCATGTGGCGTTCCAGCTGTCAAGAAGGATGGTAGCATACATGAGTAAACGTACATAATTCTCCTCATCTCTTGTTTGTGGCATGTTAGGTAGATTTGGAGACGTCCATTACTGGTCGGCCGCCCGTTAAGCCATCGTGCAGCCAACTCGGCGATAAACCACGATGCCGATTTTGGGGGTCTACAGAATCTTGGATGGCTTGAGATGCGCATCTTCTACAATGCAAGTAGCCGCCACACCCCCTTTATGGAAGTATGACATATGACTCCCATGCAAACGGGCGTGAAGAACGATAACCGGCATTTAGCGTTGGGTGCGTTTGCACCAAGATGACATTTTGAGTGACATTTTAGGTGACATTTTGGGTTTGACCGGCCTGGGATGAAAGCTTGGAGGTAAAGGGAGGCTCACTAGGTAGGCTCCATAATATAGATGTCCTACATGGCGTAGGATTCTTAATAGCGGGACTATGAAATTATCCAGTTATTACATTTCAGCTACTAGGAAAGGTCAGAATGCGATCTGTCACCTGTCTGTTCGTGTTCGCGCGCGGTCAGCCTCGGTCTCTTCGGCTAAAGATTTTCGGCTCGACTTATCGTTTCTCGGCTAGATACATCTATATTCTCCTCAGCCTTCCCCGGCCGCATCTCTTTTGCAATGCTATCTCTACCTGTGACTACCTATGCTATGTACGCCCAACCGGCTAATAAGTCGACTGACAAGGAAGAATGGCTTTCAAGCTGGAGAAGCTCGAAGATGAACACCTTGGCTTGTTGGTTCATGCCACAAGTTACCGAGAGAAAGAAACCAAGGCAGAAGCCATTTGGCTTGGGTCATTTGCCAACTACACCTCCCATGATTGGAAGGCTGGAATCCGTATATAAATAAATAATATGCACCTTGCAGAAAGCGTGAATAAATCTATGCTACAAAATATTAGGCTCGCGTTTTGATACCAGGCATGTATCACACTTATTGGATTCCAAGCCCTGACTCGCGAGTTTCTCCGTTCATGTACACCTAAGCTCTATCAAGGAACTAGACCTAGAATTGGCGACACATCAAGAAGACCTTGCAGACCACCTCCCGCGAACATACATTGTACAACCCACACGTGTCGTACGTCCTACCCACACCAGTGGTACAATATATCAGGCCTAGTGGACACTTTGGTGCCCATCGAGCAAATCATTCATAAGTTCTCTTGCGCCATCTTTCCGTGATGATAGTGAACCCTGGAGCTTTATTCCCGAGAGAATAGTCGGATTCTTGTATTCCAGTACTCGAATATTGAAATCTCATACACATAATAGGATAATTATCAGTACGTTGACTGGGTGCATCTATTGGTACTCACGTACTACCTATGTAGTCCCTAAAGCTGGGCTAGGTAGGCACCTACATCCTACTAGCCGACCAAATGTTTCGGCCCAACCATTTAGCGGAGGCCAATCACAGAAAAAAACACGCCGTATCACGAAGCAAAACTGCCGACGCATCACACTTTTACGTGTCTTCTTGATGTCCATAGCTAGGAATAATGTCTCCTGACTCAAGAATCTCTTCCTCTGTCTAGATCATGCGCTTACTGCGGCGTTGTTAGAAAACAAGGCTCCGAAGCTTTGAACTAAACAGGAAGGAGAGAATAACAGCTTGATTGGTAGTGGAAATAAGATGTCTGGGTTAGCCTGGGTGGTACCTACGAAGCTGCTGTCGTCAGGATGACGCTTAAAGGATAACGTAGTCGTCTTGGTTCGGAGCAGAAGTTCCTGGAAGCTTGAACTTGGCGATTTTCCCTAAGGAGCTGTATACATGTATTACCATACAGGAAGCTCGTCTTTGAAATTCAGTTGTGCCGTGCAAGGACTCTACAAGTGGAGTAATAGAGTTCGCACTTAGCAATGCTTATTCATTTCATGGTGTTTGTTGTGATATATTATGAGTTGTAGGGACATGTAATTGATTGACTATCGAAGGACCGCATATAAAATTCTAAGACAACTCTTGTAGGTTCACTTTTGATATGAACGTACCTACACAAGTACCCGGGTAGCCAAAGTTGAAGCTGACTACTTGTTTAATATTATGGAGATACGTCTCTCGCTGCGTTGCGACGGTCAGGACTAGCAGACACGAGATCTAACAACTTTGCGAATTCCAATATAGCAAAAATCTTAGTATTTCGCCAAATTTTTATATTGTAATTCCTTTAGGGACTTGTGTATCTGATACTGACACGTAATTAGCTTGATCATGTCCGCCTTTCGGGCCTATTTACAGGAGACACTAACTAACCTTATAACCTTAATCAAACACACCATTTCATAGTTTGTCACCATGCATATAATACCACTAATGAATGGCCCTCTACCAGACGATATTGAATTCAAATGCTAATATATACCTAGATATATTTTAAAAGTAACGAAGCCGTAACAACCTTGATAAAAATAAGCTTCATCGGCCCCACACCGTCCGGGCCGCCCCGAGACTCTAATGAAGAATCTAAAAATAGCGTCGTTATTAAGGTTAAGCTAGGTAATTCCGGGTAAGCTCAATTCGATCAACGTCACTTATTGACAAAGCGGATACAGTTCTATAAGTCATCTTCATATGATACGCAATCTATTCTAGACATAAAATTGGGAACAGAATCTCGAATCCGTCCGATGCAAAACGTGGTCGGCATTAAGAGATTTGTAAGCAACCCTATCAGCCCTGTCCCAGGGGATTTTCTACCCTTTGCCCATCAAGGAAGAAAAGCCTCGAGTTTAATGGTCTCATCCGGGACTTCAACCGGGGTCTGTCCCCATGCCACTATCTGACCATGATCTATGGTACTGAAGCTATGCTGGCTTCTGGAAGCCTTGACGGCGCGCACGCCTCGTTCCAGCATTTCTTTCTGATACGGGTCGAAGAGAGACTCGATTTCGCTTGTATCGTTTGACTTCAGCTGCCCGATGGCCTTTGAAAGGTTTAGCGCATCACGAAAGGCGTGCACGCCGCCCTCACCACGGACTTTGGGACCGGGGTTAGCCATTTATCCTAGCGGTTGTTGGGACTAGGGGAGTGTTAGACGACAGGGAACTTACATGGGCTCATGGGGTGCGCCGCATCGCCAAGCAGAGTTATTCGGCCAACTGGCAAGTGCTCAATTTCCCCATCTCGAATTATGAACGGTTTAGTTTTGACGTCGCTCACGGCGGTCGACCTGATAATTTCGGAAAGCCTGGGCTCAAGAGTGCTCGTCAAATTAACAACGTAGTCGTATAACTCTGCCTGCGAAGCGGACTTGGTCCAGTGGTCTTCATCGGTAATGGACGGGTCTTGGGCTGCTATAAACCAATAGTACCGCCCAGATTTTCCATCTGGGTTCACTTGGTTCAATCCCACGAACAGAAAATACTTGCTCGAAGCTGGGCCGACCGCTATATAGGAGCTGTGTGCGATAGAGAGCTGCCGTTCAAATGCTTCCCCCGACAAAGTTGTCTCGCCGTTAATCATGCAGTTTGGGATAGGACGGAGTAGTTCCTTATTCGAGACTCCAAGAAGGTGTTCGCGTACTATTCATCTCCTGTAAGCTAACTTGGGCTTCTCGGATTTAATAATAAGAGGGACCTTGCAGGATAAATCTCATACCAAAGCTATTTACTCCGTCTGCCCCCACGAGAACATCACCGGTGGCCGTAGTTCCGTCCTCGAAGTGGAGTCGGATTTCGTCTTGAACTTGCTCTACTCGTGTAAGCTTTTTCCCCCATTGAATTGGGATATGGGTAGAAAGCCAATCCCTGAAACGAGGTCTGTTTGCTCTTATAACGGGCTGGTCGGGAGTAGATTGTACGGCGATGTGCTTTCCGTGGAAGTAAAAAGCAAGTTGCGCTTCGAGCTTCAGTGGGGACAAGTGAGATATACTCTCCTTTATCGGCGGCAAATCTGTCCCAACATCAAATGTTAGTAGCTTTTAGTACAATATTATTAGGGCATTACTAGGGTCCGGGTACTAGAGTTGACGGAAATGTAAACTGATAGCTTGATATACAGACGCCTGATATTCGAGGATATGAAATGATAGGATTGAATATACTTACCGTCAGGGAATGATGAAACTAAGTCACCCAGGATTCTGATACCTTCATTAGTATAGC
Organism: Daldinia grandis; assembly: GCA_022432525.1. Classification (NCBI taxonomy): domain Eukaryota; kingdom Fungi; phylum Ascomycota; class Sordariomycetes; order Xylariales; family Hypoxylaceae; genus Daldinia; species Daldinia grandis. The sequence goes on along the minus strand of JAJKLB010000003.1, from coordinate 2,820,940 downwards.
TAAAAGGGACAAGGAACTAGAACTCACGTATGTACACCAATAGCCCATCCCAAGAATCGAGAGTGTGCACCTGCGTCTCGCTCAAAAATCTCGAACGGAATGCCCTGCTTTCGCAAAGACTGGGCTAGTGCAAGTCCGCCGAGGCCGGCACCAACAATTAGTATACGGGGTTTTGTAGTTTGAATAACCATTTTGGTGTCCTGTCAAGTCAGTTAAGTGATTTTAATCCGTTTTATGGGAAACTGATGAAGTGATGAGATGTTTAAGACAATTCTCGGTGTAGTGACTACCTGCTATCACATCTTATATAGACATTCACCAGAAGTAGCTGCATCTATCGTGTTGCCCACATCGGTTCCGCAGCATCTCGCGAGCCGACCAGAACCATAATCTATGAGCACTGGACGCCTCAACAAATATAAAGCGAAACGCGAGGCCGAATACCCTAGGTACTGTATATCCGCCATGGTGGCAACTCTTTCGTTCCGCATATACAGGACTATTACCGTATCCCTGCCGGATGTGTCTCTTGTTAAGAGTACCAGGCATGCCTACCTGTAGTCAATATCATCGCGCATGTACACTCTTTTATTAAGCAGGGCATAAAACATTCGCAGTCCTACATTGGCGCATATTCAACATTAGATATCCCAGAAGTCGGTTGGATATGATGACCTATAGTATCCCTTTCCCTAACGCTACCCCCACTCAAAATAACATAATACTACAATAATTAGCCCACTTCATTCCTATCGGCGTCGGCTCGACTGGAGCAGCCGCGATATTCTCCATATCTAACGGCAACCAACCTATCGTGTGAGTAATCCACGAGGCCATGGAGCTTTCGGATTTAGGTATCAATTCAGGGGTAAGGACTAAGTCCGCAAGTTGCTGCATTACCGCTTGAGAACCCTTACCAAATTTATTCATAAATCCGGGGGCTTAGAAATCCGATATACATTTCCATGTGCTTAATGCATATTTTACGCTGTCTACGTTTTCTTTAAGGCATGTTGACTCATATGTTTATCCGACGTTAAATGGTATAATGGCATCTATCTATAGCTAAGAAACTATCTAGGATATCTTCTGAGGATATATAAGCATCTCTAAAGGCCATAATACATTTGATGTGGTAGTTGGGCCGATTTTTATGTACATCGGGAGTGCGATATTGGCGAATAGCCTATAGCAACCAAAATGTTTATGGCCCTTGGGTCGCGTCGTGGAGAGAACCAACGGGAAGGTCCGGCAGGATTCGGAGGGTTTCTGGGAATTACCAGACACCTCTGTCCGGCGTTCCGGACCTCCTAGGTGGGTCTCGTAAGACCCTTACCTTGGCGCCCTTCCTTTATAGCTTTCCCGGGTAGACCTCGCCGGAGGATGATATCCGGAATCATTGTAAATGATCAAGCCTAAACGTTCCTCATGATTCCATCTTTGCACCCACCTCCTATCCCCGGGGCGAATTAAGGATTTTAAGTAAGGATTAAAACCTCGTCGTTATTCCTGGAGCTATAAGCCCTTAAAGCATCGCTACAAAAATAGGGTCTTGGTATTAATTCGTAACCCGATTATAAGAACACCTAATTGTTCCTCGACGAACAGCGAGCCACATAGCTTGGCATGGGTATCTGACATAGGTATCTGACACAGTGCATCTGATCATTTCATACCCCACGTGTCTACAGTAGGCCGCTCACCAATTGACGCGCCCACCCCCTCTCAGCAACAGGAGCAACACAATGCAGAGACTTAATTCTTATCGTCGCCTGAGAACAAAATCCTAGATTCGATAACTAGGATAGAGACCGCCACCTTTCTCAGCTCCTTGGCATATTTTACTGCGACAATCGTTACGACAAACTACGACAGTTCATGTGCATCCAAATAGGCCAAGCTCCCCTAAGGATGTGGCTAATAAATACTTGGACTCACCAGCTGGAGTTCGTCAATGAGCCCGAAGAATACACATATGCAATACTGTCACACGTCTGGGAAGACGACGAGGTATCTTTCCAGGATTTCCGAGCCCCTGGAAAGGCGTATAAGAAGAAGGGCTTTGATAAGATAATACGCACATGTCAGCTTGCTGCTAGTCGCGGCTTGCGATACGCTTGGGTCGATACCTATTGCATCGACAAGTCCAGCAGTGCCGAGCTATCCGAAGCAATCAACTCCATGTTTAAATGGTACATGAACTCCGCCGTCTGCTTCGTGTTTCTCTCTGACCTCGCGTCCGGGTTGTCGTTCGAGGACCACTTCCCGCGCTGCAGATGGCTGACCCGGGGCTGGACGCTCCAGGAGATAGTTGCCCCTAGAGCGGCGGAATTTTACGACGCTGAGTGGCAGCTCAGAGGTTGTAAACCCGAATTAAACACCTTCCTCGCTGGTGTCACTAGAATCGACTATGCGGTGTTGTGCGATAGTCAAGCCATGTTTGAAGTTCCCGTAGCAAGACGCATGTCTTGGGCATCGATGAGAGAGACGACCAGGGTTGAAGATAAGGCATATTGTCTACTGGGGATATTTGGTGTCAACATGCCAATGCTATATGGCGAAGGTCCTAAGGCTTTTATGCGATTGCAGGAGGAGATCGCCAAAGAGAGCAGCGACTTATCGTTATTTGCGTGGACAGCTTTACCCCCGAGTTTAGGCCCGGAAAGCTTGATTCAACAGAGCTACCGAGGTATCTTTGCCAGGTCTCCCAGGGAATTTTCTCACGCCTACCACTTAAAACCAAGGATCAAAGATGCCATCATTGGCACGGAGTTTGCTGTAACAAATAAGGGTCTTCGGATTGAGACTGCCCTCATTAGTGTCCCTAGTGCTACAGATGACCTCGTTTGGGACTTGGGTGTTTCCGAAAGGGACGACTGGCCTAAAAACAGAGCTGATGGATGGGTAGGCGTGTATCTAGCCAAGACTGCCAATGGATATGTCCGCTCAAATCCGCACTCTCTCTTCAGGGCAGGACCTCAAATGCAACGGTACCGCGGTGACAGTTCTCTCGTCTATATCCGCAAAGACCTCCGCACTTCTGAGTTAGAAATGGTTGAGAATCGATTTCGAGGAGCCGTCTGTGCCAACTTTTCGGAAGCCCCCTGTCAGATCCTCGCGGCTGCTCCTCGACAACTCTGGGACTATAACAGAAATCTCTTCCTCAGTCAAGGGCAAGGAATCAACGCGTATATTTTGCTGCGATATAGCCATGCGAATAACTACAGCTCAAGCACTAAGTTCATTGTCGCGCTTTCTACCATGGACGAGCCCCTCTGTTACATATTTTCCGACCAACATCCGCTTTTTGAGCAAGCATATCAGTTCATGAATACAGCCAAAGAAATTACCTACTACGTCTCCGCGGACTATCTCAGAATGACAATTCTACCTGTGACAGCGTCTGGGCACTCCATGCCTGCTCTTTGTAGTATCAGACAGCCACAGTCGAATCCAGCAATCAACCTCCAAGCTGAATTAAAACCCCATATCTTTCAAAATCAGCCATGCTTCAGCTTAGAGGTGGTCATAGAGCAGGCTATTCTTGAATATCCTATTAGCTCACGAGGAGGTATTAGCAGTATGAATCTATGTTAGAGCTCGTTCGGAGCATCTCTCTAACACACTTCCTCGCATGTATTTAAATTCGTAAAAGATATGAAAGCACAAATATTTACCATGATAATCCGATAATATCGAATCGGGAAAAGGAGGTACGGCGGCGGGGGAGTGAGCGTACAGGTCACGTGATTATCTACAAGGTGTTGCTCTCACAAGTCTTGGTAAAAACGTGTCAGCCTGGTTTTATAGAATCGATACTATCGTCGGAATCTTCTTCCTGTGTTTATTTTCGCAAGTTTTGTAGCACCGATCCTGGCCAGTTGTGGTAAGGCACCTACCTGTTAAGCCTCTGTTATAGCTTCTCTATAGAAACATTGGCGACTTCATGCGAATAAGACGAGCCTTACTATCAAGACTGGGAACCCCTCCTTTTCTCTAATCATGGACGAAACTCAATCACCACCAATTACTATGCCCCAAACATTAATTCCTACTCTCAAGCCGATCCCTCAAACCGGCTCACTGTTTTTAACGGCACTGGCCCCAGAAATTCGTGTCATGATTTACGAATACGTCTTCGGGTGCGGGGATCTTCATATCTTCATCTATGAGCAAAAGCTGGTTAGCATGATTTGTCGGAATCCAGCAGCAACGGGCATAGATGGCCATGAGAGATGTATTAGTATGCCAATGTCTCGAAGTACAGGAATACATTGGAACCCAGAGACGATTAAAGAGCGATTATCCACTCCCAGTACACGCCACGTCAGTGCCCTATTGGCTGTTTGTTGCACTATGTATGAGTTTCGAAGCCTCGTTCGTATTTTCGAAATACTAATAGCACATAGATACCTGGAAGCAGTCGATATCCTATATAAGAGACATGTCCTTCATTTTAGCAACTTGTTTTCAATTTCTGTCTTTCCACGGGCCATAATTCCCCACCATCTCGACATGCTACATCATGTTAGATTATCCCTGGCACTCTTCAATCGCGGAACCATGATCCACGTCTACTTTAATAATTCCTTTAGCAGGAGTTGGCCCGGCTGGGATGAAAGCAGTCTCTCCGGTGATACGCCATGGCACTGTGCTTGGAACGCTATTAGCGAGTTGAAGTCACTGCACACTTTACTCGTGACGCTTGAAGTATTGCGTGAGGACCACCAGCGCGAGGAACCGCACTGGCATCGGTCAATGCCTTCAGATTTCGAGAGTTCACTTTTCCAGCCAATGAAGCAGGTTTCTTGCAGCGATTTCTTGCTCAGGGTTAATTGGCCATCTACGGGAAACCCTCTTGATGAATATCCGTTTCGAATAGAGCGCTTCACAGACACAGAAACCTAGAGCCAGTCCTTTTGCCTTATCACGGATTTCCTAAACAAGATCACAGTCCCACATTGCCTTCAAGTACTTTTAGAAGTAGTGGGATGTGAATGGAAGTAATGCGTCAGGAAATGAAGAAGTGATAGAAACTAGGCCTAAACAAAGAGAATTCCATTTAATATCTCTGTATTTGATACTAGATAGTTTCACGGTCAACATGAGCATTCATACTGGAAGGGCATCCATGGGATATAAATAATAGAATTCAGCTATGCCTAGGTCAAATCATTACACGCATAGCTGGACCAAAATGTTTCCTGGTTGGTGTGCCTCCAACCCCCCCAGCTCCTAAACGAATAACAAAATCATAAAGAGAAAGACCCCGCCTCCTGAATCATCCATGCCCATCGAGTCCTGAGGACCTTATTAGTGACGGCTATGATGATGGAGGTGATAATGATGTCCACACCGGCGACGCCCACCCCCTTTCCTATTATTAAATGATCCCGTAGGCGGATCCAGCGCTAGGTTCAGGGTGCAAATTATCTAGACTACCGGGTTAAAACCAATTTCCTCGATAGTATTGATTTACCGGGTTGTCCCCATCGCAGCCAGGCGCTTGGGTGTTACCGGCCGCTTGGTACTGGTTTCTAGGTGGATTATTATTAGGGGGTAAGTAGCCATTTACTTCATGCGCGACTCTGTTCGACGTATATCCAGTCGCAACTGATACGTGTAGTGGTCTTCCTCCTGGCGTTGCCATCTCTGCCACTCTGTATCCAGCTCCTGCAGGCCTCTGGTTGCTCGGTCCAGGAGCATATGAAACTGGTTCTTCGGGTATGGTTGGTTGAGTTACCATAGCCGGCTGTGCAGGCGGCATGTTCGGGCCTCTATAGCTTCCATACTGACTTCCGTACTGATTCCCGTATTGATTTCCGTACTGGTTCCCATTCTGGTCTCCATACTGGCTCCCGTTCGGGTCTCCATACTGGCTCCCGCTCTGGCTCCCGCTCTGGCTTCCACGTTGGCTTCCACGTTGGCTTCCACGTTGGTCTCCACGCTGGCTTCTTTGGGGGCTTACATCGGAGCCCGCGACACTGTTACTATAGCGACTTCTAGTAGGGCTACCACGGCGGCTTGTGAGAGGGCTACTATATTGGCTTCCGGGAGGGCTATTATAACGGCTTGTGTGAGGGCTACTTTGACGGCTTGTGTGAGAGCTGGGATGGTGACTTCCACGATGACTCTCACGGCGGCTACTGCTCCCAGGGGAACGACCACGGGGTTCCGAAGACTCTCCTCTCCCATCGCCACGACGGCGGACGTGAACAGTGCTTCGGTCTGATTTCTTACGCTCCATGTATAAACCCTTCCACGAGTCGTCCTTGGAGGACTTGGATTTCTTGCTGCTGTTTCCGTAGGAAGCTAAGCATTTTGTGTTAATATAAGAGTATAACTCTTCTGGTCAGTATAGGGAGAAGAACTTACACATGTTGGTCTGTTTGGTATGGTGTCAAATCGTAAAGTCGAACCAGATTAGGTAGGTAGTCGAAGTCTGATGGAGGAAATTGCAAATCAAAGAGAGCCGCTGCATTGTTATAAATACTGTAGAGTCCAGATGGGGAGCCTACTGCTATGTCACATATGGTGGTGATCCAAAGCTTTGAATATCTTGTGTAGTTCGTGATTCACTCCTAATATTATAGTGTTTCCGTTCTCAGGGGCGTACCTCATTAACATGGAGGCGCGGACCAGCAGATGTAAACATCGCACTTGAGCAACTCTGACTAATTTCATGACATACATAATATTAAGAGAAGAACAGTAGTACCATCAGAAGTTTTCCAAACATGTAGATACGTGCGGGTAGTTATAAAGAATAGCAGAATATAGAATCAAGACTAAATGAATGAAGGCTTACGATTCTAGTTTTTAATATTCAATACCGGTATCAAAAAAAACATTTATATTCAAATTTCACTTACAATTATGGCCGTCCTGCCCAGAGTAACTATCAGTGATGTCCCTAGGAATCTATACCAAAACAGAGCCCTGCAGGTTACTCCTAGATTTCTCCCGTGAAATGCCAATGATACCTTCTTTGTCCCATCATAGTACGCCTACTCACCAGTAGAAGCACATATCACTCAAAGAAACTAGTTACGTCGGAACATCTGTAAAAAGGAGAAGACTATCAATAGCTTGATTACAGATAGATAATGAATCAATGCATATAGTGCGTAGCTAGATAAACGTGTTTCCTGCTTCATACGCCTCGGACTCCAGACACTTGGTATACGTAAACGATCATTGTCACCTACTAGGGAAGAGATATTCAGCTTCTAAAACCTACATAAAGCCCAGCGTGGAGGAACATTCTAGCGGCGGTGATGATGGTGCTTCTTGTGGTGCTTCTTCTCATGTTGAAGATATTGCCTTCCGGAGGAGTCAGGTTGACTCCAGCTAAGTCCCCATTGGGTGGCATTCCCTGAGCTCCCTTCTGGATAATAGCCCTGTGCTTGGGGTGCTTGGGGTGCTTGGGCCTGCATTCCCGGATCCGCTACTGGGTTGGTTCCATCGCCATTTGGTGGATATTGACCGGCTGTTTGGTTAGCATCGTAAGCATTCGCTTGATACTGAGTCCCCGCTTGATACTGAGTCCCGGCTTGACTAGGGCCTGCCGGATTGTTATAATCTGCGAATGGGTTTTTGCTAGGGTGATAGTAGTTACCCGCTTGAGGCGCGACCCCATTCGCTGTGTACCCAACTCCTTCTGACACGCGGACTGCTCTACCATCGGACACTGGTTGAACGACGGTATGATATCCAGATCGGTCAGTAAAACTGGCTTGATCATTCATCGGCATAGGCTGCGGCACTGCTGGCGGCTCTTCAGGTATAGTTGGCTGGGCTGGTGGCTGAGCTGTCATGGCCGGTTCTGCTGATGGGATGTTAGCTGCTCTAGAGTCACCGTGGTGGCTTCCGTGGCGGCTCCCATGATGGCTTCCATGATGGCCCCCATGATGGCCCCCGTGGTGGCTGCTATGGGAGTGGCTATGGGACCCTGATGACCCTGAGCCTACACCTTGCTGGTGAACAACATACGCATTGGACCGGTCTGACCGGTGACGCTCCATATACATGTCCGACCAGTCCTTATCCTTAGAAGACCCCTTGGACTTCTTGGACTTCTTACTATCATGGCTGTGGGACGCTGTATGGTGAACTTTAGCACAACATTCTCATTCTCTAGGACAATCGTATTAAAACTTACACATTTTAGGTGATGTGATATTCTGTTTGCTGGTAAGTAACTTAAGGTTAAATTGGTAGATACAGATTCGAGGGAGAGCCCCAAAGATTGAGAGGGCTCATGGCGTTCATATAGGAGTTGAATAGCCAGCCCATATGAGGACTACCAGTTACATATCACTGCGATCCAAGGCATCAGATGTGCCATGTAGCAATTCAGAGTTCACTACATCGTGCTTTTCCGTGTCGTACATTTTTGATCCAAGGCCATAGCCTGAGACCAGACGATTTAAATCTCATAGTTGGGTAATTCACAGAGAATGACCAATATCGCGTCACCCTTAATACTCCGAGAGAAACGCATTACAAGCCAGCCTTCTTCAACAACAACCAAGGAGGCTAGCCGTTGAGCAACATATTCCCAAGTGTATCTAAGTAAAAGCCTCTCCTTTTGGAATATTTGTGATCGTGGGCATGAGTTTGCAGGACGCTGCGTAAGTTGTTACATTATAGATGATATGTTTAGATATGTTGTGCCCAAGGGTTTGTTTATAGGTCAACCGTAGCATCTCTTGAAAAAGGATGTGTGTATATGTGCTTTCACACTATTTATGTCTGACATTTCACAACACATAAGGGCTTCACAATTGTCCATGTAACAATCTTGTGTGGAAACAAACCGGAAAGAGGTATTAGGACTCGGTATTTGTCAGGGGATAAATGGATAAGGGATAGATACAGGGGTATGCTGAGTATATAAGAGGTGTGTAGTGCCCTCGCCAGTTAGAAGGGTAGGCATTATAAGATCAATATACCTATCTTAACGGTCACTCTATGTATGACATCAATACTAGGTTCCAAACACCTGACAGTAGTATATTGGCTTGAGAGTAATTGTAAGGGGCAAATGCTCAGAAGACCTGGTAGTATAATAGAACCATCGGCTGATTGAGAAGCGTCTGGAAGAGTTATGGAAATTATCACGTTTTATTGACTGTAGATTCGATAGCTCTTAAGATGATTGATTGAATTGATTGTGATCTCATTTAAAGAAGGGAATTTTTCTGAAATTGTGAGCGGTAATGGTCTTCATGTGCATAGGTGAATAAATCTGTCACATAATTGATATATGTTACGTTGAGGCAATGCCTTGAGTTTACAAAAGGTTTATTATGTTATACTTTTTTTTTTCTATGAGACTGCTTTTGTAATTTGAACAAATTTCAGCTTAAATAAGAAAAATAATTATTTAAATTGAAATACAAAGAATAAAATGAGAAACATTTTGAATTATCTTATAACCATAATAAAAATTATTAAAAATTCAATTTTACTAATACACGTACATAATTGAAACTGATCATGGTATCTCAATCTATGCACCCATGATTTATAGCATGATATTATGGCCACCCCTTACATCTAATTACTAGAGTCTAAATAATAGGGGCTTGTATCAAATAAGTAGATTACATATATAGTTCATCAGTACCTGCTATGGTATCTCCGGTGGATTGAATTTACTACATTCGTTTTAGTGATATTGTGTAATTATCTTGGATTAGATCCCAACTTCGCCATTTCATCCCAAACATCTTTTGTATGAGGAAAGGCTGCATGGCAAAGGGGGCGTCAAATGCTAAACCCGTAAAGACACGGGAGACGGTAGCAATGCTTTAATATTATAACTTAGGTTGAAATATAGTTAACTCCGCGATGTGCATATTTCGGGATTTGGATTGGATCCCAATACTACTCCCAGCGGGTTGGCAGACGTATTCTTGCAGGACGGGGTTCAAAGAGACTACATTCGTCTCCACCGCTAATACAACATCCGAGAATATATAGCCGGCATTCCCCATATCCAAGGACCGCATCGGGATCCGAGGTCGGCGTGGGTCCATCTGGGCACATGAAATGAATGAATTGCTGTTAACTACCTTATTAATATAATAGACTTCACGAAGGCATAGGTAGAATAAAAGGAGGCTAATTTCCCTACGCCTTCAAAAATGAAGACAGAAACTACAAGTTCAGAAGCTAAGAGAAAACTGTCTACTAATAATCCAAATATGTCCCCGTTCATTCACCTAAATCCTTCGGCACAGGGGTGGGTATACGACTCCGCCGGCGCACAGGGTGGGAGCCAGGAGGGGACGGTTCTTGCATTCCACAATACTCTGCCGGACTACAATGAGACGCGACTACATTCTCTACCGGACCTAGCAGCGGAGCTAGGGCTCGGGGATGTGCTATTAAAAGACGAATCCAACCGGTTCGGCCTACCGGCATTTAAAATCCTAGGCGCATCATGGGCCGTATACCGCGCCGTAGGATCGCATCTAGGGCTATCGGTATCGGACGGGAGCGCGCCCCTTGCAGACGTAGGTGCCAAGGCCCGGGAAGCAGGAGTCCGGGTCGTGACGCTTACGGAAGGGAACTGTGGCCGGGCTGTATCGCGGATAGCCGCGAAAATCATGGGGATTCCTACGAAGGTTTTCGTGCCCAAGTATATGGATGAACAGACCCGGAACAAGATTAGGGGCGAAGGCGCTGAAGTTATCGAGGTGGATGGGAGCTACGATGATGTGATACCCGTGGCGCAGAAGGAGGCCGAAGCTAGTGATGAAGCGATTTTAATTCTGGATGTTAGTGTGGAAGGATTCGACGTTGTCCCGGAGTATTTCGTTCAGGGGTACAGCACAATGCTGGCGGAGTCCGATCGTCAGGTACTAGAGTTGACAGGCGGGAACCCAGCCACACATGCGATCGTCCCCGTCGGCGCCGGATCCATAGGGGAGGCCGTCACAGCACACTTCAAGAGCGCCTCTCGGCGGAAAGAATTTGGCCCGGCTCAGGTTTTCTCCGTAGAGCCAACGACCGCAGCGTGTCTTCTAGAGTCACTAAAAGTAGGCGAGAGCGTTGCGGTGCCGACGGGAGATACTATTATGTGCGGGATGAACTGCGGCACACTATCTACCACTGCATGGCCAGTGCTTAGAGATGGCGTAGACGCGAGTATCGTGGTGACGGACTTGGAGACTCACAACGCGGTGCAGGAACTCAAAGCTCATGAGATACTGGCCGGACCTTGTGGTGCTGCCACTCTAGCTGCACTCAGGAGAGCGTGTGCGGATGCAAAGCAGGAGCTGGGGCTTAGTGACACTTCGATCGTGGTGCTATATTGCACTGAAGGGCCAAGGGAGTATCCAGTGCCGTCATCATGAGAAAGGGAGATAGGGAGTGAGTTGGTTTTCTTTTTTCATTTAATCTGATACATGCATGTACGAGCTTCCATCTGATGGCTCGTGATTTTGGTACATATATGTACATGTGTAGGTGGTTGGGAGCCGACTTTCGGAATACTATATAACCGATGTCCCTATATACGAGCAGTCTTAACTGGCTTATTGCATCAAGATAGACAGAAGTCTGTCTGTCTGGCTAGCTGGCTGACTGGTTCTTCTCCCTTTTTGTATACTCATACAGGCTCCTCTACCGTCGCCTCACCTTACTTCCTCGAGTAATCCGGCATCGTGGCGCCATGTAGATATCGTCGCTACTCTCTTGGTCCTCTCAGAAACCCATAGTATAGAGAAAGTTGAAAACCTGGAGCTTCATATGACCCTAGGAATGGCTATTAGTAAGAGACGATTAGCTTTGAATAATATAAACCTACCTTTATGACAATATGTCCGGTGACGCTATTAAGAGATATGTCACTATCTTTGAGCCGAAGCGCCTCCTGGATGTCTTTCTTCAAAGCCATTAAATCTCCTTCTCCATTCTTTACCAATGTGACCTTCAAGTTTCCACCCCGCTTCGCCTTATGATACACGCCCAGATTATTGAGGTTATTCCTGGCGACAAAGTACGGTAATTTCGCTGGCTTCGCTGGCTCCTCTGGATTCTCTAGACTCTCTAGATTCTCTGGTTTTGTTTGTTCAGCTTGTGGGGTAGAGAGGACAGGATCCTTTAGCTCGGAGCCAATAGGTTCGGAGGGGATCGACGGTTCGCCGGACAAGGTCGAAGCTGATATTGAGAGGCATTGTGTGCGTATGGGCAAATTAAACCGTTTCAGAGGTGTTGATAATAATGCTGAAGGGACCGCAAGCCGCCGTAGAGCTCTGGATAATAACATGGTTGTGGTTAGGATGGGGACTTGCATAGAAGCTTGAGGGTCGTAAAATCGCAAAACCGCAAAACCGCAAAACCGTAAAAAGCACTTCAACTTTTTTAGTGATATCAGATCACGGACAGTGCAAAAGGAATAAATACTGTATAGGAGAACTTATGTACCTAGGTACCTAGGTTAGGTACATCCCCAGCATAGGTGGAGTTTATCGATAAGCATGAGATGTCCCACAATCCACTTTTTCCGAATTATTCGTAGCACCGTAGCCCTCATCAAACCAAGCCAGCCACATGCAGCCTGAGGAATAACTCGCTGCCCCTCCAAACAATTACATTGGTGATAATTTTTAATCCATTTTATCAGCCTCAATATTTGGAAGTCATTACATCCCGACATACAATACACGCCGCCAATATGGCCGAATACGATATTTTACCCAAGTTGATCCCTCACCTCGACCGTCATCTTGTCTTCCCCCTCCTCGAATTCGCCGCCAGCCAACTCCCCGAAGACGCCGACGATGCCGCGGTTCTTGCTATTACAAAAGCCAAGTATGAGCTTCTTAAGACGTCAAACATGACCGATTTCGTCGGAAACCTCAAGGCCGAACTCGAAGGTCTAGATCAACCACCTCCAGAGTTTAACGACAAGCGACAGAAGGTTATCTCGCGTCTGGAACAGTTCGAGGAGAGTACTAGCAAGCTCGTCGGCTTGCTAGCCCGCGAAGATGTCGTCGGAAACCTGCGTAGCGACAAGGTTGCCAACCTTGAGTTCCTAAAAAAGGACCACGATGTATGCACAAGTAACCCCCTTAACCCTCTCACTTATTTCTATTCGGTTCTAATTCACATTAGGTCACTCCTGAAATGGTGAACGCGCTCTACGACTTTGGCAACTTTCAGTACAGCTGTGGCAACTATGCCGCCGCTTCCGATCTTCTATACCAGTTTCGTGTGCTCTCTACCGACAACGAAAAGGTGTGGTCTGCGACGTGGGGAAAGCTCGCAGCCGAGATTCTTACTACAAATTGGGAGGCCAGCGAGGAGGAACTGATGAAAGTAAAGGAGATCACCGAAACCAAGCTTTTCCTCTACCCTTTGGCCCAACTAACCCAACGTACCTGGCTTATCCACTGGTGTTTGTTTCCTCTCTTCAATGAGGATCGCACCCGTGACAGAATTCTGGAGATGTTCTTCAGCGCCCCTTACATCAACACCATCCAGACCAGCTGTCCCTGGATCCTTCGTTACCTCACTGCTTCTGTCATTACAGGTCGCACTCGAGCTCGGAATTCTAGCCAGTACCAGAAACAGCTCAAAGATATCATCCGTATAGTGAAGCAGGAGTCATACGAGTACAGCGACCCCGTGACCGACTTTATACGGGCGCTCTACATCGACTTCGACTTCGAGGAAGCACAACGGCAGCTTTTGCTCGCTGAGGAGATCCTGCGCTCTGACTTCTTCCTAATCTCCACCGCCGACGCCTTCGTGGAGTCCGCGCGACACCTTATCTCTGAGAGCTACTGCAAGATTCATGCTCGCATCGACATTAAGGACTTAAGCGCACGTCTAGGTCTCGGTCAAGATGAGGGTGAGAAGTGGATCGTGAATCTTATCCGAGATACTAGAGTCGATGCGAAGATTGACTATAAGGAGGGCACAGTCGTTATGAACCACCCCCCAAGTTCTGTTTACCAGCAGGTCATCGAACGCACCAAGGGAGGTTTCTTCCGTACCCAGGTGCTCACCGCGGCCGTCGCAAGATAGGAGCTCAGTGAAGGTAAGTCATGGCGATTAACAATGGGTACCCATTAAATTAGACATGGTAATGCGCGCTGGTGGATCAAAATCAAGAGAGGGAAAGATTCATGGGGCTTGTATCGACGGCATGCATCAACGGCGTTTTCGGGGTTACTGGTACGGCCAAGTACACTTGGCGGTAAATCTGTAAGGTAGCATGGATTTACGAGAAAGCAAAAACAAAATAAGACCGAATTCTTTTATCCCATCTCTTCGCTGCTCGCTTCGCCAAATGTGCTTAGACTCGGAGAGTTGCCGAAATAGACAGGCTTTCGTCTCCAGCGTATGAGTTGAAGGTATTTGCGATTCTATCTTAGTTGCTGCAGATTAAGTTTTAGGCTTCTTTTTTGGTCCTTTTGGTCCTGGTAGCAACAGGAGAAGACGTTATTTCTTATATGACAGCTGATACCTCTTTTCCGGTTTACTAGTTTAAACTTCTTTCTCAAACCGATCTCAGTTGATAGGTCATATGTATCTCAGGTCTTCCCTTCTATAATATAATAGCCGGGTAGGAAGGTGCTTAATTCGTGTTGCAAAAGACGCGGGGCACATGAAAGCACATATAATAGATAGGTACCTAACCTAGGTATATATACGTTTATATTTCACTTTTCCCCCTCCTCCACTTCTTCTACCCTCCCCCTTGTTTTCCGTTTATCTCCTACTCCTCTCTCCCATGTCCTAAACAATCTGATTATGATGGAGGCGAAAGAAGAAAAGCACGAGGGACCGGATGAGGCCATGCCACCTCTTCCAGAAGATTATCTTGAAAGAGTATATGCCGGTGTCCTTGGCAAGCTAATCGGGGTATACGTTGGTCGCCCGTTCGAGGGATGGACACATCAGCGTATCATCGCTCAGCTGGGACATATTCGGTACTATGTCAACGAAAAGCTGCATGTTCCTATAGTCGTCACAGACGACGACATCTCCGGCACCTTTACATTTGTACGGGCGCTAGAGGAACATTATGCTTGCAATCATAACTCTTTTCGGCTTCAGGAAAACGACTATAAGATGGAATCCATAGAAAGTCCAAAAGCGTTAGAAACTTTTGAACCCTCTAGATCCTCTAGCACCCCTGGCGTCCTAGATACCACACCGAAGGATCCTATTACTTCTGAACAGATCGGAAAGACGTGGCTCAATAATATCATCAAAAACCGCACAGTCTTCTGGTGGGGCGGCAACGGTGTATCGACTGAGCATACAGCCTTCTTAAACCTACGAAGAGGAATCAATGCACCCTACAGCGGCTCAATACATACAAACGGCCGTACAGTCGCCCAGCAGATTGGTGCTCAGATCTTCATCGATGGGTTTGCCATGACGGCACCGGGAAACCCAGCACTAGCCGCTCGGCTCGCAAGAGCAGCAGGTTCGGTGAGCCACGATGGAGAGGCCGTATACGCGGCACGGCTCTGGGCTGCCATGGAGGCTGAAGCATTCGTCTCCAAGGACGTGAATCATCTGTTAGATACCGGACTCCGCTTCGTACCCTCGGACTCACTTATAGCCGCATTGGTCAAGGACGTGCGTGTCTGGTGCAAGGACGACGAAGATTGGATGTATACGCGGCGACGAATCGAGAAGAAATACGGGTACGACAAGTTCCCGGGACTCTGCCACGTGGTACCCAACCACGGTATCATGATCATGTCGTTGATATATGGAGGGCAAGATTTCTCCGAAGCCATGCATATTGTAAATACAAGCGGTTGGGACACGGATTGCAACTCGGGGAACATTGGATGTTTGGTAGCTATCATGCACGGGCTAGCGGCATTCGATCCCAAAACAGACAGCGAAGGAAAAAGTTATGACTGGCGAGGACCGTTGACTGACCGTGCCCTGATCTCGAGCGCAGACGGCGGGTACTCCGTCAACAACGCCTCGAATATCGCCTACGACATCGCAAACATGGGCCGGAAGCTCGCAGGAGAAGAAGCTCTCGCACCCCCGAAACAAGGCGCGCAGTTCCACTTCAGCCTGCCGGGAAGCATCCAAGGATTCTATATCCACGGCCACAGCGGAAACGGGCCGAAGGGGGAGATCAGCCACTTCGCTAGCGAGGGCAAGGGCCTCAGGATAGACTTTTCTGCTCGCCTGGCTCCAAAGACGATAGTTCTGACAGATACTTTCACACCACCTGACAAGCGCCAAACGAGTATCTACGAGTTAGTCGCCGCTCCACTTGTATATCCCGGACAGGTTCTTACCGTGTCGCTAAGAGCTCACCCCGATCGGCCTTGTACCCTAGCGGCAAGGCTAACTATAAGTCATTACACGCACACGGACAGGCTCAAGGGCACCGCTGGCGAGTATATCGATTTCAGCCAGCGCGACCACCAGGTGTTGAAGTGGAGAATTCCAGCGAAGGTAGGCTGCCAGCCGATCCAGAGCGTGGGCATAATTATCAAACACGACAGGGCAGCACGCGACAGCCCCGGGGTCATGTACATGGACTATCTCCGATGGGACGGCACCCCAGCTCTTGTCCTTAAACCAGGCGACGACCAAGACGGGCCGCGGACCTTCTACAAGCGGACCTTCGTCAACGGCGCCGACGTGTTCGACATCTCGAGCGGCATCTTCACAGTAGCCCAGGACCAAGGCGAAGGCATCGTCAGCTACGGCACGCGGGACTGGACGAACTACCGGGCCGCATTCAAAGACTTCACCGTCAACATGGGCGGGCCCGCCGGCGTTGCCGTGCGAGTGCGAGGGCTGAAGAGATACTACGCCCTGGTCTTCCTCAAGGCCAGGTCCCACACCACCAGCGGCTCCGAGAAAAACCGCCTAGCGCTCGTCAAAGCCCTCGACGACGAGCGCTCTGAGCTAGCCAGCGTGGAGTTCGACTGGGAGTACGATGTGCCGTATACCGTGACTCTCGAAGCGTCGGACGACTTGCTACACGCCCGGGTCGGCAAAACCGAGCTCGAGGCACGCGATGCGCAGTTCGCCGGCGGCGGGGTGGGAATGGTGGTGACCGACGGCTCGATACTGACCAAGAGCATTAAAATCGGGCCCTTGGTAAGTTGAGTTGATACGGGAACCTCGGTAGTCGTGCGGGTCAAGGTCTAGCGTATCGAATAGGAGGAGTGGAAATTGATAGGGCTTCCTTTATTTTTGTTTCTACGTTGAGAAAGTGGACGTCCAATGGACAAAGGTCTATTGGACGTACCTATCAGTCATCGACATGTGAGATATGGGAAAAGGGGCGCCTGGCGGAGTCAAATCAAAAGGATCGGAATATCGACTCAACCATGCACAAATCTTAGCTTGGAACATGAGGTAGATTGGGTAGGTACCTACCTAGGCAATCATTTCTATATTAGCCTCATCGCATTATTTATGACTAGGTACCTACCCTAGCAATGCCTATATGAAAAACAAAAACGTCAAGATCTAGGATCTATATGGTCAGGCTATAAGCCAGTAGTTCAGTTGGTGTATTACGACTGCTCGGATAGGCCAGCTCGTACGATCGTACGCATATGGTATTGTATGTGACATGCTCTCTCTTTCTCCCCTTCTCCCTCTCCTCTACCCTTCATCCCTCAACACTAGTTCAACAATATGCATAGCATTTCCAGCATAGTCGAGATCTAAACTACGACTACGAACGCGGCGTCTGTCCCGACATGAACGATGCTTACACCTCCCCTGCAAATAAAACAACCATAACATGACAGTAAAAAAGGGGAGGGGTCAAGGGGTTTTCGTTCCCGTTCTTGCGCCGTCCAAAAAAACATGATGACGATGAATGACTATGACTTTCCCTCCCCGTATCCGTAGAGCTCCGTTTTCTCATTATAAGTTAAAAAGTCTATACCAGAAATTCATTGGCCCGTCCGTCCGGTGCCACCAAGTCGAAAGGGATGGGATGGGATAGATATTATACAGTGACGTTGGCCGACCAGGGAGGCGTGGTATTGCACGACTGTCTCGCAGTTTCTACCCCCCGTTTAGAATTGCACTGGCTCAAAGTGGCCATGCTGTCGGTGCCAAGAACATCGCCGCGGAATCCGTAGAAAGCACTACCGCTCTTATCTACGAGTTGGCGTCGCGGTTGCTCTGGGAGCTCGCGCTCATTGTAGGTTGCGTGGTCGGTAGCGAGTTCTTGGCTAGCTGCGACTGTCGCACCTTGGCCCAAGCATACACAATACCACTGACAAAACCAATGAAGATGGCTGAAACACTGCCTACGGTGACAGGTGCGGAGAAGAAGATGAGACCGCTGATGGCAAGCGGGAGCTTGTTGAGAGCTCCAACCATGGAGTAGGTGGTGGAGGACGTAACTCGGATACACCACGCAGAGCAGTACGAGATGAAGATAGCAGCCATACCCGAGTAGATCATGCCAATCAAAATAGAATTTCGGGTCTCGAGGGGGAAGTTCCTGGCCAAATTCTCGCTGGACCAGTCCTCGGTGATAAGCGAGCAGACGATTAGGACGGGGATGGTGAGGAAGTTGTTGTAGAACATGCCTTTTTCGAGTTAGTAAATTCTACAAACGGACGGCAGACAACAATAAATAAAACTTACTATCCCAATCCTTGAAGTTCATGTTCTTAATGACCTTACGCATGCTCAGGAGATAAGAAGCAGTGCAAAAAACATTCAGACCCATCCAAGCGTATCCAGCATTCAGGGTCGCAAGAGCCTCAGCAGCCTCGGCAGTTTGACTAGCGCTGCGCGTGTCGGCCCAAGCCGCGATGACAGAACTCATAACCATGAGACCGAACGAAAGGAGTGCTAGAGGCGTGACACTACCTCCGAACCATAGAACCTCTCCATATGCGATAACAATAGTGGTTAAATTTTTGAAGATGGTGTAGACGGGGACAGACAGGAGCTGTAGCGACTTTGTGCTCGTATAGATCATACCGACGAGGAGAAGAGAGACGGGGAACCCTGTGGTTGAGTTAGCATATATAGGTCCATATAGATGAGTAGATAGATGGACAGGGGTATCAAGGCAACGAAGCAGATAAAACACGTACATCGCTTTCCCTTGTTTATGTCGAAAGGCGCGAGGGTCTTAATTAAACCCAATTGCTTGCAGATCTCGATGGTTACTATACACACAATGGACTAGGGTTCCGGAATTAGCAAATTTGAAGTCTTATGTATAGGTTGTAGGTGCGGTGGTATAGTACCTGGACTGCAAGGTAGAAGAAGTTCAAGTTCCATTCGGAGCCGGACACGACGTATTTATTAACGACGGTCATACTAATCGAGGACAGACAGTAGGCAAGAATGGAGATAGTCGGGTTATTCTCGATCTTGGCGATCTGGGAGGAGAGCTGCTGCTGGGAAGCGGCGCGCGCAGGGCGGGACGGGATGAAGGGATCCTTCTCTCCGCCGTCGTAAGGGCTTCGCAAACCCGAGTCGGGCATACGAATAGCATAGTCTTCGTTCTTCTTGTCCGACATGGCTGCGACGTTGAACAGCTAAACCTAACTTTGGTATTGGCCTTTGGAAACCCGAATGGTAGAAGGGAAAGTTTGGTTCTGCTTTTGTTTTTCCTTTCTTTTCTTTTTTTAGTCTGGCGGTTGTTTCGAACTTCGAAAGGGCGAGGAGGGAAGATCGGAGAGGACTAGGAACTAGGCAGGTAGTAAAATAATAAAATCAGGGGAAAAGAAAAAGAATTGGCTCCAATCTGTCAAACGGCGCTGCGCCCGGAAACTGTGGAGCCGATTAACGCGTAGATTGCGACGAAGTACTTTTGTAGATTCGAAGGGTCCCGCAGAAAGCAGGTGTAAGTAGCGTATTTTCTTATAGGGTGAATCAAATATTCCAAGACATGAAAAGTAAAATATGAGACTAGAACATAAAACCGAATTCTTCAGCACAGGTTTCTTATGGATGCGTGCTAGAGGATTTTGGTGATTTTAATAAAGAGTACCTAGGTACACAGTTCACCGCGTGCAGGCAGACAGATCTCGAGATAAGATGCGAGACTAGACTCTATCAAGTGTGGCGTCTGTGGAAGTGAGGCTTGTACGCTATATAATCTTAGTATTGTCTTGGCGTTATAAATTTAGAACCATTCATGCTCTTGCAAAACGCCAATCAGGGATCTCTCATTTAAATGTTAAGTCTTGAGCAATACATATCGCTGCTTTTATAAATTCAAACATTTTTCAAAATTATGTGTCAACTGCCTCAATTCATTACCTCTTCAAACTATCAACATGTTTACAGTTAGTTAACTAATTAGGTACCTAGTTAAGTAGTTATTCAAACAAAGTTCAATTCACAAATAAGTACCTATCTAACTACCGTATCCAATAACAAGCAATATATAGTAACACGCCTGGCCACGCCCCATGCTATATAGTGTGTTTGAGCTTTCTAGCTTGTGTTATACTTCGCAGTGACAACGTAAAATGACCACGTAACCCCCATTCTAGCTCAAAAACTAGGCAATCCATCGGAAGTCCCAATGCCTACCTAGGTACCTACCTACGTAGTTATCTAACCTAAGTAGCATGATCCTGCATCTCAACATTCGAATCCCCCGTATCATCATCCTTTTCATTCTTCTCCGCCAAAGCAGCAGCAACCTCGGTCTCAGGCGCCGCCGGGTAGTTAAGATGCTTCCAGTCCTCGAGCTCCTCGGTGACGGACCTAAGGCGGTCCCGGATGCTCTCGATGGCGTAGCTGCCGAGCACAAGACGCAGGGGCGGGTACGAGCAATGCGCCAGCTGCCAGACAAGTTCCGCGCACTTGACCGCGCTCGTCGGCTGCCGGTCCCCAAGCCATTGCACCATGCGCTTTGCGTGTAGCGCCGGCGACGACGAGTGCCCGTACGACTCGCTTGGTTGCTTAATCAAGAAGTGGCCCCATGTCGGCAGCGGGTTCGCCTCGGCGTCCGGCTCGTCGCGCCGTACTAATCCCGGCTCTACAAGCGTGGCCTTCACGTTGAATGAATCGATCTCATAGAGCATGGCCTCGATCAGGCCCTCTACCGCGTACTTGGTCGCGCAGTAAGGGCCTAGTCCAGGAACACCCAGGGCTCCGCTCGTGGAGCTGAAGATGAGATAGCGCCCGCCGTTCTGCTGGCGGAAATAAGGAAGAGTGGCCTGAATGATGTGCAAAGTGCCCATGAAGTTGGTCTCAAACTGGTTACGAATTTCGTGCTCGTCCTGATCCTCGCATGCCCCGATCACGCCGTATCCCGAGCAGTTGGCCACCACGTCGATGCGACCGAAATGGTCCAGCGTCCGCTCGATGACCTGCGCTACGCTCTGCCGCGCGCGCACGTCGCATAGTAGGCCAAGACAATTCACATGCTGGCCCGACATCTCCTCAGGCGAGCTCTCAAACGTACGTCCTACATCCGTTACCAGGTCACCTCGCGCCAGCGCGCATTTGACCAGCGAGCGGCCCATATGGCCAGTGCCGCCAAAGACCTGATTGGCAATTCATTTAGTCCCATTTCCGTAAGTAGGTAGCTATAGCATTCTGAATTGGCAACATGAATATCCAACTTACAATCCATACGAGCTGCTTCCTCGGCGCGTTCGGCAGCGGGGGCTCGCAGCTAGCGGGGAGCAGCAATCTCCCCTTAGGCGTGCTGGCGGAGGTGCTGGCCGTCGGCGACGGGTGGGCGACTTCGGACGCGGATCTAGAGTCCATGATCGGTTGACTGCGGTTTGGGGAGTAAGCTCATCATTTCGTGGATCCCATTCGTCTGTTCCGAGGCACACGGCATCATATAACGGGGCCTTTCTGTTTTTTTTTTGGTGAGGAGGAGGGAAGTTGGGGTTCCAGCTGGGGTATACTATTTAATAATCCCCGCAATCTCATTGCCGAGACAGGTATGTATTGAACTACGTAAGGCTTGTGCTATTTTGAGCGTTTTATAAAAATAGCTCCTTGTGAGACTTTTACTTCCCCAAGCTAACAAGATAATTCATCGTAATAGTATAAAATAGATTTATGTCTTTTAATACGAAGTACTCAGATCGGAATCGCACAACATTCTTTTTTTTTATTCGTGATATCGTCAAGGGATCTTCTATCGACAAAAGAACCGGCACGTCGAAGACTCAAGTATTGCTACTGCCACATCCGCTAGATCACCCGTAGAACACGTAACTTCGTAACCCTTTGCATCACCATCACCACCACCACCTGACCTAGTTCAGATAATGCGAGACGTACTCCTTGCGGAACTGGTTCTCATCTAGCTCGCCAGACCTGTTCAGTGGTGTCCACTTGGGTTCGTCCTTGAAAAGGCGCATTGCTTGGATGTACTAAGAAGAATATTAGATACCCTTATATGTCTATCTGTGGGAGGATGAATGGACATACATTACTCTCATCCGTAGTAAATCTGTGATAGATACCCGGCGGCAGGATGATCAAGTCGTCCTTCTCAAGCTGGATGCGCACCCACTCGTCGCCCTTGCTTCGCACGTCGAAGTACCCCTGGCCGTCGCGGATGTATCTGATCTCCTCATCCTCATGCAAGTGCTCGTGGAAGAAGGACTTCACCTTCTCTTCATATATATCGCCCATCTTCTCAGGGGAAACTGTGATTTCGTCGCGGTTCTTGTACCCGCGCTTGCTTGCCAGCTCATCGACGGCCGACACCTCTGGGTATCGGAAGTATAGCACGCCTAGCTTCTCCAAGGCTGCAGTATCTACATCTTTACCCGAATCGTGCGGTAATCGCTGATCGCCCTGTGTAGTTGTCAGTATCACATAGTTGTGCCATATCGTAAGTTCACAGCAGTTTGTTGAACTATGCGAGTGAGCGCTTTCGCGAAAACATCCCGCAATGATGTGATGAGGGGCATCTTTTTTTTTTTTTCATTTTATCACTTACAGGAGCGTTATCGTACAAGTATGCTCTCATTTTCGGGAGTGTTTAAATCTGCAATGCGAAGTTGAATTATAATTCGATATACCTGATAAAAGTAAACTAAAGAAAGTGATACAAGACTTGGGATGGTGGTTCGTTATTAAATAGATAGTTTTTTGGGTGGCCGTCTTCCGTATATAAGCCCCCAATTCGTAATTAGAAGCGATGGCGCCAGCGGACGAGTTGCATGTAGAAGGGTGTGACGTCGGATAACCGGGCATTTCTCTTTTTTTCTCCTTTTGGTGGGGTCCCAGGCTTTGTCCCGCCATTTCCAAAACTTAGCTGCTCATTGGCGGAAATGGCTTAGTCGGCGTCTTATAAAGCTTGGAAGCTTGGAAGCTATTGTCGAATAGAATCTATGAAGGTAATTCTTTAGTTCAGCGAAAATGCATTGCATGATGCAATGAAACCAAGGGGGCTAATACATTTAACTATAACAATGAATTGAATTTGTAGGAACTTTGCAGCAACCTAAATCAAGTTACATCGTATGTCTTAAAGATAAATGGATATAACAGATATAATTTGTGATTAAAGGTGTCCGGCCAAAAAAGGATAGAAGTCAATAGGGGCTATTTTATTACTATATGGAGTCTGATGCAATACTATTCTATTGAAGGCTGCTGTAGGTAGACTAACAAGAAACCCAGACCTTAATAGACATGTAACTCGAGAAAATTGATTGGACAGTATGTACAGAAGCCATCACCAGCATTGTTTGCTATGTTTTGTTTTGCAATAACCTTCAACGCCCCCGTACCGCCCCTTGTCTAACGCCACTTTATCCGAATGCCATTGTAATATGACTTACTACGCTATGAATGAGTGAATGATAGCCGCCTAACACTATCTGAATTTAGTTGCGTTGTTCGTGTTTATCGCAAATCAGCCGCAGCAAGTTCTGGACCTCCTGCCACTGCGAATTCGTTATTAATCGCATCAGCTGTCTCGTCTCTTTGCTGCCGGCCCTCAAAGAGTCGACGCCACCACATTGGCGGGTCAAGAGGTCGTGAACCATTATGCATTGGGGGGTATACGTCCGAGAAGAAATACCAGATATGGCCGATAACAACTCCCATGATCTCATCCTTAGGTACTGTCCCATGCATAACAAGGCTGAAGCCCATCAACACCCAGGGCAGATACGGCGCTGTGAATATGAGCAAGCCCAGGAGGCTTAGTTGCGTATCTGGGTTTCGTCGGGACCAGATATAGACCAGGGTTGACGATAGCGGGTGGCCGAGGAATGGCATCGACACAAATGGAGACAGGACGATAAGGAAGGCCATGGTGTATACCATTAACCATGAGAAATGAGCTGGCGACCGACCAGAGGACTCTTCAAGGAGCCGAGAATAGCGCTGAAGGAAGTATACATGGAAAAGGAGATCGAACGAGAACGGTCCGAAATATAGGAACGTGGTTAACAATCGCCAATACTATATAAGTTGGATAAGTTAGCAAGCCAACAACCACCTTCGTTGCCATTGTCAGGATAAATGGAATTCTTACCTCTCCTTTTTGGAACACGGTGCGAACGCTATAGAATAGTTGGAACGGAGTAACCATTTGGCATTGAACCAGAGCGCTTGTCAGAACTGTTGCAGTTGTCCACCACCGTGTGCATATGGGCATCTCCCAGAACCAGGCCTCAAGTGGGTTTCGGCCCCCATCACCAGGAATCATCTGATCCATATCGAATTGCGACCGTCAGTTATATAGGAAACGTGAACGATAGATTCAGCTGGACTCTTGACGTCGAAAAAAGGACAATTTATTAATTGTATGCGTTAAAGATTGCACAGGATGAGCAGCAAGAGGATAAAGAAAAGAGTAAACTTCAAAGGAAGTTTGATGTTGTAGGTTTAAGTCGATGGCGAGATTGCCTCCTCAGCCCACTGCTAATCTGGCCTTATCGGAGGATGGATCTGTTCACTTACCAGTCCACTGCAGAGAACAAAGATCTTATTTGTCGGTTAAATAAATTATATCCCTACCTTGCATTTTCCCGCAAACTTTATGTACATACATAGGTACCTAGGTACCTAATTTACCTAAAGTAAAACGCTGTGGCTTGCTTGTGGCTAGAAACTTCTTCAGCCAATTTTATAGAATTGTGAAGTTGCGCCAGGGGCACACTACAAGACCCACTAGTTTGAAGACTTGCAGGGGTTTTAATTGAAATGGCTGGGTCGCGCGTCGCGGGGCGTGTTCAAAGTCGCGTTCCGTCGAAGCTAGAGTGGGAAGTTGCGAATTGAATTTCCCAGCCACTTTGATTTTTATCATTTCCGCACTCCCATATTATTCTTCCTCAACCGGGTTCATGCTGCGTTCTTTCTTCCCTCTTTCTTTCATAGGAACACGCTACTTCTAATACCGTTTGTCACTCCATGCAACAAACCTTAGTTCTCTTTGACAAGACGGCTTTCAACTAATAATACCTATTCTTTGATTATACTACCATCTCTTTAAACCTAGATACCTCGGCGCAAGATACGCATTGTGCGCTACACAAAGTCGCATAGCCGTCGCATTGGCACCGAAAGGCTCCCGCACCTTTTTTTTACACTAGTATACCGTATTTACTGCTCTAAAAATGGATCGGGGTCGTGGTGGACGAGGAGGACGAGGAGGACGAGGAGGACGGGGTGGGGGCTTCAAAGTGCAGCGTAAGTCTATAAGCTAGCAACAACTTGAAGCTGTAATAACTAACTGATTTATAGCTGGCGATCCAATTCCTTACCCTCGAAGAAGAAGATATAGACCAGGAACGGTCGCGCTGAGGGAGATCCGAAGGCTACAAAACAACACCGATCTGCTACTACGAAAACTACCTTTCTCCCGACTCGTATGTTCCCTATGGAGATAATAGCTCTACAAGTAGCATACGCTAACCGATCTTCAGGTCCGAGAAATAGCTTTAACCATGCGTCCGGTAGACGAAGGTATGCGATGGCAGTCACAAGCTATATTAGCTCTTCAAGAAGCAGCCGAGGCTTTCCTCGTGCACTTGTTCGAGGACTCCAATCTATGCGCCATCCACGCGAAACGAGTTACCATCATGCAGAAGGATATCCAGCTCGCGAGAAGAATACGTGGCGTATGGGGCGGCCTTGGCTAAAGGAAAAGGGTAGCAAATGATGTCAATCGAAATCATACAGCGCGGGTTTGCGCCCACGAAAGTCATCCCTGCGTCGGTTAGGCCACTTTCCCATAAAGGGAGGATATGTATAAAGAGCGGTCTGTTATCGGGGAGACCAGGCGATCAAATACCAGGGCGTTCAGACCGGTTGGGTCAGGGGAAAGTGAACTGGCGTTTAAGGAGTAGGGGGAGGTGACCGGCCACCGGCCCAAGCAGGGAAGGGAAACGGTCCGGTTTTGCATTTTAAATTTGATACCACAACGCTTTTTCTATAAGCCCACATACAGTCAATCGGTCGGAATATAATGCTCGTACTTTGCGATATCGACAATTCCTCTGGTAGGCAAGGCTGAATGAATGGAGACGGAAGAATTAAAAATCGTTCGTTGCATGAGCTAAAACTCTCCGGGAGCTCCGTGAAATTTGGGGCCCACGTGGAGGGATTCAACGGGTTTTTAGCGGTGGAACCAGCAGCTCAATGCGCGGTGTTGTTGGCATAGCTGCATAACCGCAATAGAGTGACGTCAGTCAAATATGTAGCTAGAAAAAGTAAAATCCGAAGCTGCCATCAATAGAGACCACATTCGTCAATTCAACCTAACTACCTATTTTAAATCATATATATATATATTTCAAAAGCTGGTAATTGGTTGATAACTACCTACCTACCTCAAGAAAAGAAACCCTCGTCCAAAATGTCCGCAAGACTACTCACACGAACACGAACCTTTATGCCGCGCCACGCCCTCGGCGCCGGCATCGTCGGACTCTCTCTCGGAACGAGTATGGCGACGTTCAGACAGCCGAAGCTGAGATTGGATGCGAGAGATACCCCACGACCGATGAGCAGTCTCCCCCCTACGAAAGAGAGACTAGATCCTGATCTCTTGAAGCAGCTTTCTGGCGGGAGCATTACAGGTATATTGAGTTTGAGCATATTCATGTATTTTTTAAAACTGACCATCATTCTAGGGTTTATTTCGGGACTTCTTATTAGTATTTTCTCGCGGACGTTGGTCCTACTTATAGGTCTCACCGCAGTGGTCGCTCAGGTGCGTAGCATAGGAAATTTATCTTAAACATCTTGGCTCTAATATCACCTAGGTGGCTTCGAGATATGGTCTTGATTTAGTGCAACAGCTAAAGTTGAAGCAACGGTTGGGTAGTTCACGCATATTAACCGCCTTGGAGAAGAACCCAGCATTTAATTTATCTTTCGGGCTATTTTTCGCAATGTCCGCTTTCATGCAATTCTAGATATTTATATACCTTAGGCATCTAGGTAGATAGCAACGGGCATATGCAATGGGGAGGGAAGTCAACCTCCATTTCAGAATGGCTGTGTTTCCCTCTTCAGCCACTCCGTGGTTAATCCATCGTTTTCGAAGTACCCCTTTGTCTTATTCCAAATGTCAGCATTGTAGTCATTTAGCCATGCCTTCTCTTCGCTTGTCAGAAGATTAGGGTCGATGAGTTTGCGGCAATACGGTACCATGGTAACATGCTCGAAACCGAGGTATGGCTTATCGCCGAACTTGTACTTCGTCTGTACTTCCTTGACCATGATAATGTTCTCGATCCGAATACCGAATGAGCCGTCCTCGTAATAACCGGGCTCGTTCGAGATGACATTTCCGGCGGATAGAGCAACCTCCGAGTACTGCGCTCTCGTACCGATACCGATTGGTCCTTCGTGCACATTCAGGTATGAACCAACACCATGACCAGTACCATGACGGTAGTCAAGCCCTTGAAGCTAAATCACAGAGTAAGCAAAATTGGGAGTTTACAGGGTGAAAAATTGGATATACCCATAGATGTTGACGTGCGAGGGCATCTAGTGCGAAGCCCGTTGTCCCCTTGGGGAACACAACCCTGTCTAGGGCAATGTTTCCCTTCAAAGTGAGAGTATAAGCTTCGATCTCAGCCTCAGTAGGATTGGCAAAGTGTAGTGTTCGAGTAGTGTCTGTAGTGCCATCGAGATACTGAGCCCCGGAATCACAGAGATAAACCGCGTTAGGATCAATGATTGAACAGCTTCCAGGCTCCGGCTTGTAGTGAATAACGGCGGCGCTAGAAGGTGGTAGTTAGAATCACTAGGGTATGATATAGTCTTCGAAATACGTATACTTACTTTGGCCCTGTCGATGATATCGTAGGGAAAGAAAGTCCAACGAAGTCCTTCTGTTTCGCACGTAGAGCTTCGAGCTTATCCGCAGCTACAACTTCATCAATGGTCACCTTCTTTGCTATAAGCTGGTCTTCGAGCCAAGCGAAGTACTCAATTAGAGCTGCACCATCTCTGACGTGGCATGCTCTCATTCCTTCCAGCTCGGTTTCATTCTTCACAGCCTTGGAATCGCCAACGGGGCTTCGAATCTCATCCACCTTGTCTTCCCCACCGAGCGCCCGCTTTAAAGCCCATGATGCCCGATTCGAAATAAGGATTTTCTTGTTGGCTTCTCCCGACTCCTTAATTTCGACTGACTGGCGAAGCACGGAAGCATCGTTAAAGATATCTTCATATGCCTTGATAACAACGCCGTTCTCTGCAAGGTACGATTGGCCCTCGCTAGTTAGCTTGGATGAGTCGACGTATAGCGTAGCCTCATCGGCGGTCACGATGGCGTACGAGAAGAAGACCGGGTTGTATGGAATGTCGTTTCCTCGAAGGTTGAAAAGCCAAGCGATTTCGTCAAGCATCGAGACGACGAATCCAATAGAATTTTTCTTCTCGAGCTCCTTTCGAAGTTCGGTAAGCTTGGTCTTGACATCCTTCCCGTTGAATTCCTCGCCCAGAACAATTATAGGCTCGTTAGGTCGGGACGGTCGATCATCACCCCAAACTACATCAACCAAGTTCACTTCGACCGGCGCTAGATCCTTTCCTCCGCTCTTCTTGATCTTCTCCGAGAGCTTCTTGGCAGCGCCACTCGTTAATAAAGTCGGATCTACAGCCACAACTTTACCATCAGCAGCCTGTTCTGCAGACCACTCCTGCCACGTTGGAACATCCTGGAGACCTTGTTTCAATAGGTGCCAGTTGTCGTCAAGCTGCTTAGATGCCTGGTTAAAGTATCGACCATCCGTAGCTAAGGCAGCCTTCTCGTGAGTAATGACAGCGCAGCCTGCAGACCCAGTGAAACCAGAGATAAAGGCACGGCGAGCATCACACGGGGCAATATACTCGGAAGAGTGGCTATCCTCGGACGGGACGACTTAAGAAAATCGTCAGTCGCCAAAACCCAAGGAAGTCAAGAACATGATGCATTGGCTAGCCTACTATACACGTCAACTTTATTCTCGCTCATAAGCTTGCGGAGCTCAGTAAGGCGAGCGGTTGTGTCGACCTTTTCCATCTTGATAGCTGTAGCAGTGCTCTGAAGCCGATATATTGGACGTAGCGTAGCTGTCGGGGAAGCCCGAAGGTTCCACAGTCGATATCCGAGTTTAGGTATCTTAACGATAGATAAAAGCGTAGTCCTCGGAGGCATATACCATGCGTAAGAAGAAAAATAAATTCTTATCGGCATCAACTGTGACGGTATTGCCGAACAGCAACTGCCGCAACCTAGCAGAGTCTAGCCTAAGAAACCAACTATAAGATACCGCAAGCCCGGACGTAAATAGCCCTGATAAATCCGATGGGTTCTAGTTGTATTATTGGAGGGTCGCATCCATTGGAATCCGATGCCTAGGTAGGTAGGTAGTCAATACTTCCCAGTTGGCGTCTTTTATTGAACAGTAAATCTCGGGGGTTGAAGTTGCTAAGGTTAGAGAAGTTAGGTTAGATCTTTGAGGTGACATAAAAAAGGTGGGATGGAGAACTCTAGTGGGCTATAATATAAGTACCTATGTACCTACCTAATGAGGTACTCTTGAAAGTGGGTATTCCCCATCGGTACTTCGGAATTAAGCGATCAATCCTGCTTGACACACAGAATCTGGATGGACTTCGGAGTACCTTATCTGTTCAAAGTTTAGGGTCTGTACCGCCATGTGCAAATTGAAAGAGGTACCTACCCTCACATGACGGTACAAACTAATACACGTATGTAGGTACCTCCATATTATTATGTATACCTACGATGGAAAACTCCACTATGAAGATTAGGCACTAAACCCTTGTACCCTATAAGTTTGCCGGTACCTACCTCCTTCCAGGTTTGCGGGATGACGTTTAAAGCAAAGGGGATAGCGAATTCCAATCACTCATCCGCATATCCCAATTCTTGGCTCTTGTTACACTTAGAGAAGCCTAATAGTGAACGGGAATTGGTCGATAGCCTCTTTATTTTATGTATGAGCATCTCAAGTAGAGAATAGGTGCGTCGTTACATATGTAAATTTTTTTTTTTACAGGGGACTCACGATTAACGCCTATTTCAGCCTCGTCTCTTTGACTCTACAAGCATCTTGCCTTTCGCGCACGGATGAACTTCACCTACTTTTAGATTCCATACTTTCCATACTCCAGACTTGCAACCCGCTAGTTTCCCGATATGGATGAGATATCTCACGAAAACCAAAACGATGGAAAACATATCGATTGAAACTATTACTCTACCTGAAGTCGAGCATGTGAGTTAACATATACTTTGAGCTTTTCCAATATTAAAACCGAGAAAATTTCATAAGGAGCCTAGTTATTTAGATTGCATAGGCTATAACTAATAGTAACACTCTTTATAGTTGGTTCATGAGCTGTATAAGCCGAACCCCCCTCAAACTATCTCCCGTATCCAGGAAATCCTCCAGACCCTCCAAAAATCTCCTGGTGGGTGGCAACTTGCAGATGGTCTACTAAACCAACCAGACCAGAATGTCAAGTTTTTTGGTGCATTGACATTTACCGTGAAATTAAACACCGAAAGGTAATTCTCTGATAGGTTTGCCTAAATTTTCCATTGCTCACTCGTAGATAGTTTATCGGATGAAGACGCTGTATCCGTTCTTCAGAAACTCATCGGCTTCCTTACCACCTCCCTAAGAGATGGGACAGCTGGTTTCGTCGTTAAGAAGCTTTGCAGTACTCTAGTCACCTATTTTATCCACTACTCGCATACCTGGCCCAGATGCATACGCCATCTTTCATATTGCTTAGATAGTCGCGTCTACGTACCTATCGAAGATGCTGATAATGCTTCTCCTTATGAGGATATAGTCCAATCGTTGGACGTTGAAAACTTATATGCGGTGTCATGGTTTGCACAAATATTGCCTAACGAGGCAGAGAAAATTGACACTAAGCCCGTCAAGTATATCCCCCTTCACGAGCGGCTGGTGAATAATGCCGCTGACGTTGTGGTACTCCTGGTTCATGGTATTAAACCTGTGGCTGACCGTAATACCCGTCCGGCGGATTCGATAAGTTGTCTACAAGCATGGATTCAATATGTCCAACGAAGTTCCAAACAGACACTGATCCAGCAGTTTCGGAAACTAGTTGGCCCTGTTATCAACTGTCTCCCACATGCCGAGCTATATGACGGTGCCGTTGGGTTTCTTACTGATGTTTTAGAAGACTGGCCATCATTCTTCGTTGGAGATCACATCGAATCCCTATACTCGGTTTTTGAGAGTGACTGGGCCCGGGATAGATATCGTAGCCTGATTGATAGTGAGGAAATGGATGACGACGACGTTCATTTTGGCCTTTTTATGCTATCCTTCGGCAATGCCCAAGTAAAGAATTTGGCAGATGGGATTGACGAAAGAGCCCAACGTTTCCTTTCTATGCTAGCCGGCTTGTTGAGCGCAAAGGGGTACCCCGGCGTGGACGACAGGATATTCGTTCCAGCTCTCGAATTCTGGGGGACCTTGGTTGAAACCCTGGTGGAGACTGTGTACGAAGACTCAGCAATGGAGAGACAATGGGATAAGCCACCCGTATTGCAAATAATGCAGGCTGTCTCAGAGAGCTCGCGCAAGATACAATACCCTCACATCACCATTTATAATTCATGGGACTCCACAGAAAGAGTCGCTTTTGGAGATGCACGAAAGGACGTTGCCGACTTTCTCCAGTCCGTATATACGATAATTGGTAAAGAGTTGGTCTCCA
The DNA here is from genome assembly GCA_022432525.1 of Daldinia grandis. NCBI lineage: Eukaryota > Fungi > Ascomycota > Sordariomycetes > Xylariales > Hypoxylaceae > Daldinia > Daldinia grandis. The sequence continues at coordinate 2,788,780 of JAJKLB010000003.1, read as the reverse complement.
TCTTCGCGAAAAACATGCTGGAAGCTTTGCCAAGGTCGGCCTGGGCAGAGCTTGAAGCGGCAGCCTTTTGCTTGGGCTCCTTATCTGATTGTCTGCCGGATGAAAGTTCATTCGACGACATATTAACTCAAATATTCGGCTCGTCACTATTCGATTTATTATGCCAGGGGCAGAGCGTGGTACCTGTCCGGGCGAGACAGACGTGCCTCTCCCTCATAGAACGATACTCAGAATACTTTGGCCATCACGCAGAGTTTTTACCCGCTGCTTTAAATTTACTCTTTAGCGCGGTAGGCGATAGGCATCTCGCACTACCTTCATCAAAGTCGATCTATACGCTTTGCTCATCCTGTCGATCAATTTTAACCCCTGAAGTTGATACTTTCCTCGAGCAATACGGAACGCTACGCAGCAGTGAACTTGACTCGTTAGCCGAAGAAAGGGTTGTTGGTGCTATTGCATCGATCATACAAGCGGTCCCAGAGGATGCGCGAAAGGCGAACGCCTTTAAGAGGTTACTCACTATGGTCGGGGTGGATGTCGAGACCAGTTTACAACTCTCATCTTATGGCGAGGGGTCTCTATTGCCTCCTGACAATCCGGTAAGTCCTGCTGTGTTGGAAATGGTGATACTATGCCTTAGTCAGTGATAGCTGGTTTCTAATGTAGCACAGGTCATAATACGAGCCTATGACTTTGCACAGCGCCCAGACGCACCCGTACCGGCGTCCGAAATATCGTTGAATCTAGCCGTTCGAGCCCTCCGCTGCCTTTGTAGCATCGCCAAGGGAATCCAGGCGCCCTCCGAGGCTCTTGTGGACCTGGAGGCTGACGACGAAGGTACCCAAGCGCCTCCAAACGCAGAATTGCAACAAATACAAATTGATATAATGGTAAGCGTATTCGATGTCGGTTTGGAAGAGGTGGCTGATAGTGGTTTTAGAGCATTCTCGTTCGGCTTAAGGAGACATTTCCAAGCAATAGCGAAGTTATCGATGTTATCTGTAGCATCCTTCGCGCTGGGTTCTCAGAAACAGAGCCCGGACCATTCGTATTTCCTCCACAGATGGTGACTGAGTTCATCACAAGCAGCTGGAATAGTCGTGTTGCCACAGTGGTTAATACAGCAAGTGTGTTCGTCACGTCTCTTAGCAGCGGGAACCAAAAGAAATATGTAGCAGAGGTCCTCAGCCAGCTCTTACCGTGGGTTTTTAGCCTCCTAAATCAACTTTCGGGTGAGTCGACGTTCCAGCATTTAAGGTGCTTAGTGCTACCTTGCGCGTCTTTGTTCAGCTATCGAATGATGCCTCGCTTATGACATACCATTAACGCCATTATAGAACCTGAGCAAGACCCTGAGCTGGCACAGTATGGCCTTGAATTTGCCCAGAGGGTTATGTCAAAGCGCCCAGAGATACTCATGTCCCAACCCGCGAACATGCTGGAGTTCCTCTTCATGTTCGCTATCAAGCTGCTCAATGGAAACGAGCCATTACCCAAAGCAGCAGCAGCAGACTTCTGGGTTAGTCTCCATTGGGAATTATTCAAAAGTGGTGGTAAAACTAACTACGTGGGTATTAGTCTACGTTTATTTCCCTCCGGACAACCGATGAAAACACTCAAGCTATTGTGGGAAACGCGATAACATATCTAGGCCCCAAGCTGTCCGAATCACTCATACAGAACATCGGCGGCAAGGCGGCAAGGAGCGAGCTCGACAAGCTTAGCGAGCCGCTCAAGAAGCTAGTGGCGCAGCAGGTAAATGCCCGCCAGTGGTTGGGAGCAGCCCTACAAGATCCGGCCTTCCCTAGCGACAAGGTGTCACCAGAGGACAAGGAACTGTTCCTCAAGAAAGTAATCATGTGAGTTTACCCATCCTGGTTTACTGGCATGGCTCGTCGTATCGGGGCTGACGTTTTGGCGCAGGCTGCGTGGTCAGCGAGCAACTAATGCTCTCGTTCGCACCTTTTGGCTGGCTTGTAGGGGATCTAACTTTGCATATACATCGTGATGGCTTACTCGGAGGATCGCTATTAGCATTGATTGGCATTATTTAGGCTAGCTGGCGTGAACGCTATGACAGATTGGATCAGATCCAGTGTGCAATTTTAGACTTAGGTTACATTTTGAAATAAAATGCTTCATTTATCATGCCTTGGATTTGCTGGTTGCGTAATTCCGCCGTAGTGGTTTGTAGCGAAGTTGTGGACAGTACTACAAGATGTTAACCACAACGATGTCGTATATACCGCGACTAACGAGTATAATCTAATACACATCCCCATCTTCTCTAACCTGCTTTTTTATTTATTCTCATTTCATACACTAGCACCCTGAAAAGGCCTCGCCCCCGGCCCCAACCCAACCGCACCCCTCACCATCCTCATCGTCTCCTCGGCATTCCGCCTCGCCACCTCAGCGCCCTCCGCCTCGAGCTCATCAAGCCACTTGCCCCCCTTGCGATTCAAAAAGTCGGCATGGCGCTCCCCCACGCCGCGCAGCTCGTCGCACACAGCCCGCGCGACGAGCTCCTTCAAGTCCCTCAGCGAGGCGTGGGAGAGCTGGGCGGCCAGCTCGTGGGGGGAGGGGCGGGGCGAGGGGTCTTCGGCCGGGCCGCATTGCGATAGCAGCTCGAGCAGGTTGGCGACGCCGGGGCGCGCCTCGGGGTCGTAGGTTACGGCGTTGTAGCTGTCGGTTACGGCGTGGGCTATGCGCGAGCGGATCTCGTCGGGGGGCGCGGTGATGATTATTCGCGAGCGGTGGTTGGGTGTTGATTTGGACATTTTGGATGTTGGTTGGGTTAGGGACATTACGCGCGGGGAGGGGGCTGGGGAGGGGGGTTGTTAACGGATTATATATATATCTATGTGTGTGTGTGTGTAAAGAAGAGGAGGGGAGAGATGAATCAAGAGTGGCGGCAGCAGTAAGGAGAAGAGGAACGTACCGATGATGGTCTCAGGCGGGACGAGGATGTTCTTGAACGTGTGGTTGAAGTTTGTCGCACACTCGCGCGCGAATTCCAAGTGCTGCCGCTGGTCGTCGCCGACGGGGACGTGGGTTGCGCGGTGCACCAGGATGTCGGCTGCTTGGAGGACGGGGTAGGAGAACAGGCCCAGCTTTAGATTTGTCATGCTTTCTTCGTCGAGGTCGCCTGCCTTGTTGGTCATCTGGAGTTTACTCTGTGTCTGCACGTTAGACATTCAAATCCACATATAGGCGAGTATCTAGATCGTGGATTATAAAGGAGTAAAGTAGGCGGAGCAACAAGAGACCAACCTTCCACTGCGTCATCCTCCCTAGATACCCCATCGACGCCGTGCAGCTGAGAATCCACATGAGCTCCGTATGTTGGGGCACGGAGCTCTGGAAGAATATCGTAGGCCCTTTCTCCGGGTCGAGGCCGATGGCCAGGAGCGCGGCTAGCATCTCGCGGCGGCGCAGGCGTAGGACCTGGGCGTCTTGGGGCATGGTGATGGCGTGCAGGTCTACGACGGAGAAGAGCAGTTTATCCCCGGGCGTCGCCTCGTCCTGAAGCTTTCTCCATTGCCGCAACGCCCCGAGGTAGTTCCCTAGGTGTGGAACACCCGTGGGCTGGATGCCGGAGAAGATAACCTTGGGCTTGGGTTTCTTCGCTACCTCTTCTACTCCCTCCTGCTCATCGGTGGTGACGTCGCTGGCAACAGTAGACTCGTTACGCCTTTGCTGCTGTGTCGCTGAACGTATGGCCTGTCTCCGCGCTAGGCTGGCCAGGGGCCTGCAGCGGACACAGAGTGTCTGGCGCATCTACTCCGACGCTTAAAGCGCTTTAAAACTTATGATATCTCAATCTGGACCGGAGTCTGAGTTTCAAGGCTGTTTCCTGGCCTAAAAGAAAGGACCTGTGTGCAATTGGTCAGTAATGGATTATACGGAATATAAAAAATGAACATCTTACAACTCTAATTGCTTATACCAACAGGCTCAACTCAAATACGAGAATATGAGCTTGTATTATTCCTATTCTTGTGTATAAGTCGGATGGCTAATTGAAAAGATTCTCGAATGAGATGAATGGACCGAGTTTTGGACTAATCACAGTGAATACTGTGCATGCACTGTACGTCGCTCTCTATATTATAGTTCGATCGTGTAAGTCATTTAGTTATTGTCATTTAGGTAGTTATCTAAAATCTAAAGGAAATATGTGAAGAAATTATGAACAACTTCAAGAAAAACATGTAATGAATTGTATAAATTGTATGTTGCAACAAGTACATTTATTTCGTTGTACAGATGAGATCGTAGTTATAGCATCTATCTCGTATGCCTGAACCTCTCGCTGGCCAGCAACTCCTTCACCTTCTCTACCGTGCCTGGTGTCTTGTCCCTGCCAAAGCTCTCCATCTTCTGTTCTACTATCTCCTGTAGAGACTTCTCTTGCGCATCTACCTTCTTACCAGTACCTATATGTCCAAATTAGCCAACTGCAATCATAACATTGCAAAGACTTTAACAATGCCAGACTTACCAATGCTGTCAAACTCCCACAGGTTTGCCTTCATACCAATGCCGTAGTACGCATGCTTCTGCAGATAGGCTAGCCAGATCTGTACCGTCTCTGGGTGTCCGTCCCTGATCTGAATCAACCTCCTCCTCGTGATTCTTTCGAAGTTCTCCTGCGACTTCTTGAAGATGAAATGACTCTTTGGTACCGTCCATCGCTCTATGATCTTAGGAAGAGGTATCGGGCCGAATGCGGGGAGGTTTAGGTAGTAGGCAGCTCGGAGCGCAAAGTCGCAGAAGAACTCGAGATTGGGTATGCTGAAAGATCGCAGCTGCAAGTCGCACGAGGGGACTCCATACTGGGCTTCCCGTCGCAGCGGCTGGAGATAGAGGGCTTGAACGGCCCTGGGGAGTCGGACCTCGTTCTCTTCGCGGGGATCTGGTAGCTCGTTTCTGAAAATCGTATAAGCCATGGCGCATTGTCTGAGGGGTCTAATATATAGATAGGTAGGTATAGGTATACATACACGAGCTGAGGAGGTCCGGACTTTGAATCAGTAGTGGGATCGGCTCTGAAAGCTGGTTTAGTAGACTGAGAAGCATTGGCCCATTCGGACTGTAAATCGAGCCTTACACTGAGGCTTCCGAGCGGGCGCTCACGAAGCCGGTTAAGGTTAGGGTATTTCGCGGTGGTTGGACCTTTGAGATGTCAATTAAGTTGTTCTGGATCTTCGCTGCCCAGGGGAACTTACCAATGGTCTAGACAAGACCTGCCGTAGCGGCCTTATTATGGTAGATCTGGTCATAATGTGACAATTGTTCTCTCTCCCCGAGTTCAACTGCGCACTCTTGAGGATGAACAAGAAGTGGATCCTAATCCTTGATGAGGCTTGAAATTTGAGGTGTTATCGATAAAGAGTTTACATCGGGTACCTAACGTAGCAACTTCGAGAGACCTGATATGCACTACACGGATATATGTAATAAATAGCTCAATCTCTATCAAAGCTTCTTCTTATCTCCTATCTTTAACCCCACGTTACTGCCTACATCAGTACGTAGTTACTTCATACATCTCCTTCCAATAACTTTTACCTTACATCAACCTGTGAATTTCGACTGTTAGCCATCACGATAAATCTAACTAGTCAAGATGGAGGTGGCAATGAGATCGTGGGGTAAGCCCGTATCCTAATTCCCTCTGCTCTCCTATTCCGTTCCTCTCCTTTACTAACAAACAGCCCCGCGCAGAGCTCGACAACGACATCAAGCTCGTCGATCCCGTACGAGACGCCCTCTACAACTACTCCGACGACCGCCAAACCGAAGTAAATCTCGCAAAGCCCTGGAAGGATAACCCGAACCACTTCCAACATGTACGCATCAGCGCCGTCGCCCTCATCAAGATGGTCATGCACGCCAGATCAGGCGGCTCTATCGAAGTTATGGGTTTGATGCAAGGCTACACGGACGGCGATACCATTGTCGTCACGGATGCCTTTGGCCTTCCGGTGGAGGGCACGGAGACGCGCGTCAACGCCCAGGACGACGCCAACGAGTACATGATCCAATATCTGCAGCTTTCCCGCGACCAAGGCAGCCGTCAGGAGAACGTTGTGGGTTGGTACCACAGCCACCCCGGCTACGGCTGCTGGCTCAGCGGCATCGACGTCGGCACGCAGAGCATGCAGCAGAAATTTAACGATCCTTTTGTTGCCGTGGTGATCGACCCCGACCGTACCATCAGCGCAGGCCGCGTCGAGATCGGCGCCTTTCGTACGTACCCTGACAACTACCAACCCACCGAGCCCTCCACCTCCTCATCCTCCGGCCAAGCCGTACCGCTGTCCAAAGCCGAAGACTTCGGCGCCCACGCGAGCAAATACTACAGCCTAGGAGTGTCGCATTTCAAGTCGACGCTAGATTCGAGCCTGCTCGAGCTGCTGTGGAGCAAGTACTGGGTGCAGACGCTTTCGCAGAACCCGCTGCTGACAAACCGCGACTACGGCGACAAGCAAATGCTCGACCTGGGCTCCAAAATCCGCGAAGCCACCCTGTCGTGCCAGCGCAACTCTAGGGGGGGCTCCAGCGCGGGAGGCAGGGCAGTCGATGCGGAGATGGAGAAGCTTGCCCGCACGAGCCACTCCGTCGCCATGAACGAGAAGCAAGGCCTTATGGCGATCCAAGTCAAAGCTAAGATTTTCAACGGCCTGGGGGATACCACCACCGCTACAAATCCGACCCCGGGTGCAACTATTACCACGCTATAGGGATAGTAGATATTCTGTGGGAAGGGTTCTGGGGTGTTATGATATGGCACGCGTCATATGGCTGCTATTACGAGATATGAAGCATTGGACGGCGTTTTTGTTTCTTTTTGGCATCGGATAGGAAGGGGGCGGCGGGGAGGGGGGAGGGGGGAGGGGGGGCTTATTATAAAAAAGTAAGAATAGTAATACAGAGTACAGGATGCTTTGTACCTGATATACAGGAGTTCCCTTTTTTTTCTTTCTTCTTTCCTCTTTCCATGACTAGGCTGACTACTGTACTGTCCCCTTTACACGCAATTCGGACATCTAATCGACAAGTAGGTAGGTAATGCATGTAACACTTGACCTAACCTACACTCCCGACTAAGCCTCTTCAGCCTCCGCTTCAACCTCTCCAGGCTCTCCAGCCTCTTCACTCACAGCCACCTCATACGCCTCCTCCACCCTCCTCATAGTCTCCTCCTTGCCTAGCACCTCCAGGCTCGGTATCAGCGACGGTCCGGGCCGCGACCCGGCGACGATCCAGCGCAGGAGATGGTATCCCCAGAGCTGCGGCTCGGAGGTCTCGGCCGTGGCGGCGTAGACGGACCGGAGGAACGGCAGGATGGCAGCCTCGATGCCCTTCCTGGTCCACTCCGCGTCGTCTACGTCCTCCAGGATATCGCGCAGTGCGGCGGTGAGTTCCGAGACGGTCTGCGGGTGGCGGGCTTTGTTCGCCCCTTGCTCTTCATCGCCGTCTTCATCATCTTCTTCTTCTTCTTCGTCGTCGAGATCCTCCTCGGTAGGCGTCCCCAGCCCTCGGTCCGTGAAGATTTGGCCTACGCTCGCTATCTCCTCCTGCAGGCTGGAGCGGTACAGCGGCTCCGGGACCTGCCAGATCAGGAACCGGTTGCGCGACACGTAGGTCTCGGCGTCTTTGTAGTTCTGCAGGTCGACCTGTAGGACTTGGTCTAGGTATGGCTCGGAGATGCTTGCGCTGTCGTCGTCGATGGCGAGCGGGACCAGGGGGCCTAGCTCGGATACGATTTTGCTGTTGACGTCTGGGGCTGAAGCTGGGATTGAAGCTGGGTCTTCGGGGGTTTCAGGGGGTTCGAGGTTTTCGGGGTCTGCGTTTCGTGCTTCTTCGTATTCCTGCACGCGGGATGTGAGAGCGGGGAGGATGATCTGGGAGACGTGTGATGGGCCGTGGGCTTGGACGAGACGCTTTACGTGTGCCTTTTGGAGGTGCTCGTACTTGCTGTTGATCGTGATGTCGCCCTTGGTGAAGCCGAGATGGAACTATATGTCCGAGTTAATACCGGTTTGCATCAACAAAGACTCGGCTTGAACAGACAGAGGTTTCACTCGTCCAGACAACGCCGTGCCACTTACCCTTTTGACCATATCTCTCAGATCCATGACTTCCTGCTGCCCCTTAACACCCCTCCCCATGCTCCAGCCCAGTAGCATGACGTAGTTGAGCAGTGTGCTAGGTAAGATACCACGGTCTCGCCAGGATGCGACGTCGACGTCGCCATGGCGCTTGCTTAGCTTCTGCCTCTCCTCGTTGACCAGAAGCCCGACGTGCGCGAACGAGGGCATCTGCCATCCGAAGGCCTCGTAGAGCGCTACGTGCCTAGGCGTAGATACTAGCCATTCCTGAAGTTCCTCCAAGTTAACCATAGTCCCGTACAAACATCGTAGGGTAGCGCTAGGATGTCACTTACAGCGCCTCTGATGACGTGCGTAATCTCCATTAAATGGTCGTCGACGACGTTGGCGAAGTGGTAGGTTGGATATCCGTCCTGCTTAATAATGATGAAGTCGTCTTCCGCGGTAGGTTTCTTGTAGTATCCGTAGACGAGGTCGTTGACGACAGGCTGCTGCTGGTCTGATTTGAACCGTACGCAGTGCGGCTCGCCGTTCTCTGCCCGACGCGCGGATGCATCTGGAGAGATGTGCGAGCAGGTCCCGTTGTAGATGGGCTGCTTACCCTCCTGAATGTTGATGGATCTCATCTGATCCAAGTCCTCGGGCGTGCAGAAGCATCGGTAGGCGAGGCCTTCACTTATCAGCTGTTCCGCATGCTCGTGATATATATCCAGTCTTTCTGACTTTGAACGAGGTTGATTAGTATCGTGATGATAGGAGGGTGGGCTACGATAGGAATACCTGCTTATATGCGCCATACTTTCCGCCAACGTCGGGACCTAGAGGAGATCATGAATGAGACTTGAAAATGGTCTGTTTATGTGAGTGCAAATCTCGCACCTTCATCCCAGCTTAACCCTGCCCATTTCAGATCCTCGAATAACCTCGTCTCGGCATCTTCCACGATTCGAGACTGTGATAGGTTAGAATACCGACCTTTCACTCAAATCCGGGTGCAACTCAGACTTGCCTGGTCCGTGTCTTCGACCCTTAGTATGAATTGGCCGCCGGTGGCCCTCGCAAGCAAGTAGTTGTATAGCGCTGTCCTCAACGAGCCTATATGCACATATCCAGTTGGAGATGGCGCAAATCGCGTCCTGGCCGGGGTTTTAGGGAGAAAAGTCTTATAATAATTTTCAGCCGGTTTGGTCCGGCCTGAGAATTTGTATCGCTTCAGAACTTGCGGCGGTCGAGCCAACAAGGGCCGATATAAAGGACCACGTATAATATAGAGACCTCTCATGACCTGTCATGCATCAGTTCCCTTATCTTCTAGGTTTGTTAGAATGATGAGGTATGATTTGACTTACACGCCAGTGATGCTGCACTTTGAATTGAGCGTAAAAAGTTTTACTTCGAGTAATGCATATAACTATCCTTACCTAATTCATGCTATCTCAATCAAGGTTTTGATATGCACGTATGCAATACTCGAGACTACAACACAATATTTTTCAGCTAGAAATTACCATCACCATTCTTATTTGAGGTATACCGACTTGAGTATTAGTTTAAACAGGTACAATTATCTTATGACCTATGTACAAGTTATGTAGTAACGCTATTTTATCTGAGAACATGTTTGGGTTTCCATGAAAGACCATTTTCAACTGTGGACAGTGAGGGAGTTGAATACGGAATATAAATAAGGGGATTTATGATTGCCTTGCGCAGATATTTTTGTTGCTGGCTTTAAGTTATGAGAGCATTAGACCTTTTTTTATGGCTGCTTAATTTATGGCTAGGCGAACTGCAGTCTATGTAAGTCAGTATTCGGCTGCTCGGAGTAAAAGGGGCAACCTACATTGGATGATGTATCCATATTGCGAGGAGCGTTGGAGAAGCAATTATGAAACGCGTCCAAAGCAAGAGTATAAGTACTTATTTATACCACAATAGTCCTGTGTTTCTAGTAGACATTAGCCAATACTAAATCACTCAGGTTGATGCTCGACTTACTTGGACTCTCAAGTTTAGGTACTTATAAGGCTTGTCCCAACCAAGTAAATGTTTATTATTATTTGTATGATTATGCGGCTGCTTGATGGTGGTGCCCGGATGTTTAGTTATACGTTGAAAAAAGATATAGACTGGTAGCATGTTGATTGCCCCATGTTATGGGGACGCCAACGCGCTGATGCGAAGGACGTTGGAGGAATTAGTCCTTGCCAGGAATTTGATTGATGTCCTGGGATAGCCGTTTAGCTTCTGATGAGCGAGAAGATTGTTATCAAGACATGGTTCCGCTAGGCTGATAGATGTTGAAAATATGTAATTGAATACTGCCATCTAGGAATTTGGTAAAGTTAGTAACCTAGGATATATTCAAGATGAGGCAATGAGTTGGTTCAAGCAGGTGTATAGTGGTGGAGAGAAAGGGGTATATCATACATGACGTATTATAAAGTGGCCGCCTTTCAGAAGCAACGCTTCAGCTTCTCCTGACGAGCATTTCCACGGCCTTAATCTAAATAACATGGCTTGTCAGCAAGTGTTCTGTTCAACTAATCACGATAACCCCAATAAGGTTGCCTGACTTACGCCTTATGCAAGTCACTAAGATAAATTGTAGGTTAGTGTCATAGATTCTTGTTTGAGTACTGGAAATCGTAGGTCTAATGGATAAAGACCTGGGTGATGTGAAGAAATAATGGTGAAGAGTGTCTGCAAGGGATAGGAAGTTGAGCTGTTTTGGGGGGGAGGGTAGACTAGACGCGTTGTGTCGCGTCGCAAGATACTTGGGAACAGAAGCAGAAAAGTGAAGAAGATAATATATGCCAAGTACCTTAGGTAGTTAAGATCATAAAAAGGAGACAGCGACATACCTCAGGGAATAACGTAGAAGTTAGAGTAGGTAAATTGGGTAGACTACCTAGGTATATGGGCGAGTTGTAATTTGGATGATGAGGATACACATGATCTATGAAACTGTGAATTAGCCACCTTGCAGTCCAAAGTATGTTTGGCCACCTAATGTAAGTTGTAAAGATAGGAAAGAACGAAGGGATGTGCGCCTTGTAATAAACTGAAGTCCTGAGGCTATCTTGTCCACCTAAGGCGGTGTATATTGCATTGCGGGGTGGTGGTAGCAGAACAGCAGCAATGGGAGAAATGTCATGTGGGTGATATGGAAGGGAAGCTGCGAAAGAAGAGAAAGAGGCGATGATGTTGAAGGGGAGGTAGATAGAATGCGAAAAGTGTAGATGTGAGTGCTAATGTGAAGGGAGAGGGAGCTTGTATATGCAAAAGGGGATATCACCAATATCGCTGTGGTCTCTAGCTTCATGTGGTACATGAAGACGCAACGCAGAACAAAGGGGAATAGCAAAGATGTTTGACCATACCTCTGGTGTTATGTATTGTTGTTAGATCAACGAACCTAAGTCTCCCTTATCTCGCCCGAGACTGTTGCTCCAGAAAGGCGTAAGATAGTTGGTTCAGTGGTGTGTCTTTGGAGTTAGAGTAATATATGTGTTATGTTATGTTATGTTATGTTGTGTTGTGCTATGTTATTGGGATAAGTTAATAGTAGTTAGGAGTGAGGAGTGAGGAAAAACAAAGTTGGATGGAAATGGTGAAGGGTGGGAGATGGGCGCGTTCTTTTATAAGACACTCGAAAATATTTCTGCCAGGCAACTTGGCGGTCAACTCTCCAGCCGACCTACTGGCCGACAGGTACAGCTATTCTGCACATTCCAGTGTTCTGGCGGGCGTTGCTAGGTAGAAATAGGGGTAGGTAGGTACTGAGTTGCATACAAAACGCGGTTTCCGTAACACATTTCACCGCCATGAAAAATCAGTTCTAGCAAGTACGATGCTTAGGAAGGTGTGCCTAATGCACGGACTCATACTGTATCTACATAGGTAGGTACCTAGGTAGGTAGGTAAGACGTACCTACCTGTATTTGTTGTATCTTAAATCAGGTATTTTATGTACCTAAGGTAAGGTTCATATGTACCAATATCAAGTCCTACAGGTTGGGAACAGCCGAGACGGACCAAATCTTGTCTACATCACAAGTCTCTGAGAAGCAATACGTTGAACATAGTCTCTACAGAATCAACTTCAATTATAGCCCTGTTCCTTTCACTTCACGGGTATTTTAGTTAGTAGTTGTGAAGAGAGAAGGGGAGTCTTATTTTCCTTATGGAGTGATGGTGGTGCTTAGTAGGTGTCTACTGTCTACTGTCAGCCAGACAGCTACGTGAAGATAGAAAGATGAAGCTATCTCCAGCCACTAATTGCAAGATGATGACCTCTCGTTCATGGTTAATCTCGTGGAAAGTGTAATTCATAGAAGCTACCTAGGGCCAGGGCCAGGGCCAACGGCAAGGTATATAGCAGACGTATCGTGCTAACTGTCTAATGAACAATGATCTCCTTTTTGCAAAGCATTGGTGCTTTCATAGAATGACTCCTCCTCTTCCTTTGCTCTCCTCTGCTATACTCATCAACCTTGTGATTGGCTATGCCCCTAGTCAAGTTAGAATCCAATAGCCACTTATGCGGTTAAGGAAAAAAGGATAGACAACTCACTTTAGACAGGGGGCTGTGCGGTGGCCGACTGTGCGGTGGCCAACTGATGTCGATTCATAGCGCGGTACTGGTGAAAGCGCGAGCATCGCTGGGCCGAATACGCCGACGTGAAGAGTCTAGGACAAGGTTGGGCCTCATCTCCCCTACCGGGCCAAGAACACTGGTACGATGCATCTCCGTACTTGATGGGGCTGTGGTCGACTCTGATGTGGTCTCCAAGTGCCTTCTCGGTCTCAACAGTCGTATCACAACCCGGCCAGAAACATTCGGTTCCAATGTGAGCGGTCATGGTGTGCTGGACTAGGCCATTTCTAGACGCGTAGCTATTGCCGCATTGAGAACAGGCGAACACTAGGTTGTTTTGCGCAGGTTGGTGAGCCTGTACGGCTTGCTGCTGAGCTTGCTGCTGAACCTGGTGCTGAACCTGGTGCTGAACCTGGTGCTGAACCTGGTGCTGAACCTGCTGCTGAACCTGCTGCTGAACCTGCTGCTGGGCCTCCTGCTGGGCCTCCTGCTCGGCTTGTCGCTGAGCTTGTCGATGGGCTTGCTGATGGACTTGCAGCTGTGCTTGGTGCTCAGCTTCCGGGAAGAAGGACGAGGAGATAGGCTGGACATAAGGGGGAGCTAGGCCAGGGCCGTCTGAAGCATGGTGTTAATGGTAGAACATGAGTAACCCGAAGGGTAGAATAAAGAATGGAGGCGCTTTGGTATCTCCAGAGCGATAGTGGCACAAAGCGACGCGTAGGTTGACTCTAAGAGCCATTTTCGCGATTACAATAGCTAAAGGGGAATCATGATTTAAAGAAAAGGTTCACACATACACATTACTCCTCCGGTCTGGATAAATCCAGTTTCGAAATAGTAGGTCTGGGTAGGCGCGTGGTAGTAATGAGACATCTTGTGATGCTTCGCCGTTCAGGTCTCCTCTACTTTGTGCGATATTGGTGCTTGGCAGCGGTTGTGTTGGGCGTGGGCAATGAATTAGGGAACATTCACGCCAGTGGTGGGCAAACGAAGGTATTAGGGGTCACCAATGATAGTATGTGGGAAATGTTGTAATTTCAAAGGGGGTCGGCAGCTTTGGTGGTGACAGCCGCCGAGAATGTTGTTGTTCGAGATAGGACAGGAAATAAGGAAGGGACCGGCGAAAGTGTTTGCCTATCTACGTACCTAACGAATGCGCGACTTGGTAGCAACGGCAACAAATTGACCATATCACTGGCAGGCGTCAAAGCCATGTACCGCAGTAATGTACCTGACCCAGCTGTCCAAGCATAATCTATTTCCCTATGCAAGATAGCAATAGCAGTGGTCCGAATAGCAGCGAAGCGAGTGTCAACAGAAGCTGTCTGATACTGCACCTGTTACTGATTGCCGCCTAGTCTCTCGATGGCGATAACACAAGATGCCAAAGCTGGAGGCAGCACAATGCATCTATGTAAGAAAATCTCATATATCTAACGTAATAAACCCCCTTCCTTAGCCTGATCACAAGGTGTTATTCTTATAGTATCTCCCTCTTTGCTAGTTCCTCTTCTTTGCTATCCATGCTCGATATTATTTATTTATGGCCAGCCTTGCTGTATATTACTCTGCCGCCCTGTGAATACCACGGGCTTGAAACTACAACATATTATAATTATCTCTCTGACCTGAACACGCCTTTATGTACTACTATTGCTCAAACATTCCAGTCCCTATCGTAAGGAGCCAAGGAGGTCATGTCGCGTGAGGAGGCATAGAGTGAGATGGAAAGGGTCTGATGTCTAATATCTAGAATACAAGCGTAATAATTGATAAATGGAAAAGGTCTAGAGTTGTAAATTGCCATGGCAACTTGGTATGTCACCAATAATAACCTTCGAAGCTCTTATATCTTCCACGGGAACCACCCCTTGTAAATGCTGCTGTTGTTCCTTGATAATGATGTTTAATCCTAAAGCATTTAAGGAGCCTGAGTTTTCTTATTCCGGTTGTGGCTCTGGCTGATGAGCCTGTGTATAATGCTTCTATGTGTTGAGAATACAATCACTTAAAGGTTATCAAGGATGGAGGCTAGGGCGACTGGGAGATATGATCTCAAGGTGAATAGATCCGGCAAAGGCTAAATATTAACAGCATAATAAAGATATTTAAAATAGCAATTATTAACGTATGGAGTTTAACATGAAAGGTTTTGTATTAAATTTATGGCACGGTAGGCACGGTACATGTGAGCTTTAATATAACTACTTAATACCAGGCTTTAAATTAAGGAGATTATATAAAGTTAATTAAAGTGATAATTTGGTTATAATGTAAAACCATGTAAAAGATAGACCAATCATGTACATTTTCCTGGTTTTTCAATAATCCATAGTGCTTCTTCATTGTTGGGTTGATGTTTATATGTACTATACAACTTCGCCTTTTTAAAAAGGGGTAAGAAAATGCAACTGCAACATCATTGTAATAAAGCTTAAATAAAATTACCAGGTTTTAGCTGTGATGAAAGACGATCTATTGAAGACAATGACTATTGTTGCTGTTTGAAAAATTATAAGACCTAACTAAATTAATGGCTATGCTATAGCTAAGCCATGACCAGCATGACTACCTAAGCTTAGTGAAAGCTTAGCAAAAAGAATTGTTAGTAAATGGTTTATTATAAGTTAAAAAGGGGTGGAATCGGAGGGAAAAGGTACTTACGATAAGTTCCTTTTTATTAAAAATAAAGTAGCATAAAAGTAGACCAATGTTGGTGGTAAATGGGTATAAGCTGATATAAACAGTGATCTGCCTTATAAAGTACTCATTTATATAAGTATTTAATACTTGGCATATTCCCCAGCCCTTTTTGTCGTAGTAGATATTGCGCACCTGGGCTAAAAGGAGAAGAGTTAGCATAAGTACCTAGGCTTTAATTAAACAAAAAATGTAAGATAAAACAGAGATTGAGGGAGCTTCACATACCAGGGACGCTAAATGCTGTCCACTGCCTTGAGCCTAGGGAAGCAAGCCCACCTTATGAGTGCAGAAGTCAGATTGGCCGCAGCCTACCCACCCACATTCAGTGACAGCAGACTAGACAGGCTCCTCGGTAATAAGCAATTTGTTGTTACTTTAATAAGTTAGAGGTGAATATTAGGACCGGTGCTATCGCTAGAAGGGGCTGTATTGCCAGAGGCTTTATGTGGCCGATCGCACCATTGTGTAATAATGGTGTTAGTTGTTGAGATAAGGCAACCGTTTTAGAAGGTGATGTCAATTAGGTAATTCCTAACGCAAAGGTTAGTTCAAGGCTTTAATTAAGACAAGAAATGAAAAAGGAAGAACACAGGCTTCCAAGAGATAGATGAGCCAGAAGAGGTCTCTGAGGAATGCTAAGGTAACAAATGACAGGAGTAAGTAAACGTAGACATACCGCTTAAAATTATGTTATTTTAACGACCCCACACCCCCCGTCGGGGAGATGTGTCGAATAGGTTATTTTATTAAAGCCCAGCCCACCAGCAGCTGCATCTGCTTGTAGAAACGCTTGGCAGGCTGGGCCATTGGGTTATTAGTGTATCGTGACCCCTATTCCTTCATCAATATGCTGTTAGTATCTTGGATAAGTCTTGGTTATCCCACACTAGGCGCGTTGATCGAAAAACAAGAACTAGATTGAAGGGCCAAGTAGTATCCTGGTAGGGCAAGTTGGGGGGGGGGAGGAGGGAGTTGAAGAAGGAAACTGCCTTGTCAATAAGCATGAACGTACCTTGAACACCCTTCACCTTAGGGGTAGTTATATGCCGCCATTATTTGTATTGCGAAGTTTATGTTATTATGTCGCATGTTGCAAGTACACAACCAAGTACCATATGATATAATTTTGGATATATGTTAGATTAGGTAGGTGAAGGTAGGTAGGTAGGTATGGGTGTTGGTTTAAGTTGTTGATTGTTGATGGAGTAAGGATATTGATTATTGAAGAGTGTTGATTATTGAAAAGTGTGAATGAAGGAACAGGAAGAGAACGAACTGGGGGGAGGGAGGCCACCTATTTATAAGAAAAAAAAACCGATTCCAAAGGCGGTATCTGCCCATATCGGCAGTATTCTAGGCGTAGTTACCGGGTGACTGAACAATCTACTTGATCGCTCCTGCTTATTTTTGAAACTATCGTAGGTACAAATGCACGGATCTCAACCCATTTCGTGGTAAATGGAAGGCGCACTTCGGCGCTAGTTCAAGTATATCGGTATATACATCCGTATGTGCATCTGCTCGGACCACCAGGGGGTTGCTTCTCCCGGACGGCAAGTCATATCTTCAGTAGGTATCTTGAACAAGTGTACCGAAGTATATACAGGTCTCATTTCCAAGTAGCTGTCTTGCAAGAAGCAGCTACGACCGGGAGGTGAAGAAAACAGTAACAGTACCTAGGTACCTATGACAATACACTCTACATGAATACGTACCCAAAGTACTAACCTAGAGTAGAAGATACAAAGACAAGGACTTCGCTCTTTCCGTACCTACTGCCTACCTACCTAGGTACACTAATGGGTACAGGTATCTAAGGAAGGCCATAAACCCCTTTACACTTGGCACTTTCTGTCTCAGGCACACCCGCCGTATCTTGAGAGCCGTGACTCGGTGTTAACATCATCTACGGCTCTAAGGCAAGGCAAGAGCGGCAAGCACCTGGAGGGCTGTTGTGCTTTCCAGTCCATCATTATTTATGGCTTTTACTTTCGCTTCAATATCTACGTATTTCTCACTTACAAACAGCATTTCATAACTACTTAGGTACCTAGCTTATGTAGGTATGTAGCCAGCTAGGTACCAACATGTAGGCATGATACAGCAAATAAAATAGTTTAGGTATTAATATCCATACTGTACTAGGCAGGAGTTCCTGCTTCCTGCTGTCGCGTAATACGCAATACCAGCGAGATAGTTACAACAAACAAAACCCCCATATGTTTGAGATTTTCTCTCAACCCACGTACAATGCGCTGATGTTTGTGCTGGTATCTCAATAACAAATCTTCACTTAGAACCTCCATCTGGATTAAACCAAGCCCCCTAATAGTATCTACTATCACCTGTACTAGGTTACTGCTACGAGGGGTTAGCACTTTGATCTTAGGGCTAAAGGGTTCGGGTTACATTACATTATAGATAACAATTCACGCAAAGGACACCAAGACTCTTCATGTAGGTATGTAGACCAAACACCTATACATTTGTATACAAGTATCATTACCATGCTATCGTGGAGTACCCTCCCTCTATTAACCTGTAGATAACTCAGGGGGGCCGATGAGAGCCGGGGGTAGCCGTGCCCACTATCCAAAAACCTCCTCCTGCTGATGATAGGATCAGGGGAAAGTACCAAAGTGAAATTTCGAATAAATGAATTGATGACAATTATTGGCTTTTCTCGCCTATTAAAATATTTGTGCAATCTGGTATAATAACCATAATATTAGTATAGCAAATAGAGACTGTTCAATTTCCCCTTCGTCATAGAACTACCAAGCCCCTTTAGGATTAGGTAACAAGGATCCTCTGCGGAATGCGCCTGGGGCGCGGGAAGGACTGGTGAACCACGGGGCTATAACGATGGTAGCTTCTGATACATGGTTTGGTGATTTCTCGTTTTTGCTGCTTTGTACGAGACAGGTCCTCTGTGGGGGTTGGTCCGCCCTGGTCTGACTCTATAAGATCTGAATACGACCGTTTGATGCCTGGAACAGTCTGTGACGCTATACTCTCGGGGGCGGTGATGAATATAGAGCTATCATTGCCTAGTTTTACTGGGCTCCGTTTCCCTGATTCTATTGTTGTTTGCAAGTCACGCCCCATTGTCATATTCTTCGGTGGAATAACGACAGGAGCTGGATTGTCGCTCTCTTCATCAGGGCTGCTATCCACTTTTGAGATAGTTGTGGGACCCTTTTGCAACTTTGGGAATTCTGTCTCGATAAGATCATCAATGAGATCGTAGTCTTCAATTTCAGTCTTATCGGGTGTGCTAGAACGTACTGGGGGAATATCGAGGTCATCCCAATCTGAGTCGGTCTCTGAACTATCTTGTTCTTTGGGAAATCTACTTTTGTCGTTGTTGTCTGGTAAAGTTGTAATAGAGCGACGTTTATAACATCCACTGTCCAAAAATTCACTCCACGTCTCTTTCATCCATTCAAATATACGGGGCGGACAGATTAGCTTTGGGCTGATAGGTTTGTTGGAGGTCCCATTATAGGTGGACGGAACAGATCTCTCCTCTAGTTCATCATCGTAATGGAAACCTTGATGGTCATATAAACTAGTCCGCGTAAGGGTTCTTGGATATCGGAGGAATTGTAGGTTGAGTCGGTTTGCTGCTTCGGTAGCTTGGTAGAGGCGAAGCCACTTCCGTAGGCAGCTCAGACAGGGCTTCCACACTGGCCAGGACACTATCCTTCGTTGGATGCTTTGGCGGCTAAAGAAAGATCTCTTGACAGAGAACTGAGGTATATCACAACGGCAGATGCCAGACACATTGCATTTCCTTCTTTCACACGGCGGAGCAGCAATTTGGATAGCTCGGTCTTGGTAAATGATGTAGACTCCTTCGTCGGGAATGTCGAGATCCAAACCACTCTGCTGGTTAGTGCCAGATATGACGGTGGTTTGTAGTTGACCATCGCTCCCATGGGAGGATGCTACAACAACAACAGATCGAGATGGCGTTGCCTTGCAGGCGAGGCGACCGTGGCAAATAGCCATACTGAACATCTGGAAGTGATAATCCGCGTAAGTTCCCGTGCTCAGGCTTGCAAGGCTAAGATAGGTTCGATAACCTAAGATGTTCTCGTGTAGATGATGATAGTAGGCTACTAAAAGAATCCCTGCGAGAATCGAGCCTTTGTGTTTTTAGGTCGCAATAGTTGGGGGAGTTGAGAATTGACGTAGCGAGAGAAGAGAAAGGGGTTTATAGTGATTCGGGATGCTAGTTTCGCCTCTAGGGTTAGTATGACAATGTCTAATAATACTATGATTACCTAGGTTAAACTTGACAAAACACGGTCGATGCAAACATTAACATCAGACTGTTGAGCTTGGTGAAAGTATTGACTCCAAACGGTAGGACGAGGCGTGAATGTGTTAGGAATAGGACTGGTTTGTAGATTATTAAAGTACACTGGAGGAAGGCTATTCAAGGTAAGACCTATAGATGTCTTAGGAGTGGTATAGAAGGTAATTCATGAAAAGGGCTTGTGCACCAAGCAAAGTTCATTTGGCTATGCCTCATAATTAAATATTCGCCTCCTACAAAGCAGTCAGCCAATGTAGATTTCTGAGTCTAGATCGTACAAAGTATTTGAGCCTTACCTGGCTCTTTACATGCCCTTTATTGCTTGACTAAACTTAGGAACTAGTAAAGAATAGAGGTCTTACATGGATGCCTGAAAGCCTTTGTGTCGGTATAATACCCAGAACCCCTTGTGGATTCAAGTGATGTATGTCCTACGAAGCAGACATACGATTCAAATAGTGGTGATATTTAGGAAATAATCGAAGATAGGATGTCCTTGCTAGCTGAGTTGTTGACCGATAATAGTAAATAGATCAGTGTTGTCCGAGCTGTAATGTAGGTGTAGCTTGTCTGTTTTCTGTGCATATAAACGTAACCTCTCTTCCGATAAACGGTACTAAGTAACCGTCCCTTACAGGTATCTGATTCAGGCCGCCCCGGTACCGTGGCACTTGAACATGAGCTAAATATCTAGAATGGAGGCGCGAGGAGTCGGGGGGGCAATATTATTTGACCCTTCCAGCCCAACCATCACCTAACTTGCCCCAGTATGATAACTTACCATTTAAGGATAGTAGGGGGATGGGAAAGACAGGAGAAGAGCCTGATGGAATGCATACCACTTCTGTAATGATGACACTACTGCATTTCGTGGATGTTAAAGTATTGCGCTTAAGAAATGAACGGCTTATTCAAGTATCAAGTCCAAGAAATCGATAGGTAAACGTATGTAAATTGGGGATCTGTCTCACGACATATGAAAATGATATTGCCCTATTCATACGCTATTCATCATCGAATTAGTGATACAGATATAGCCTCTACACGTGTCATGGTATGACTTGTAGCCCCTGTCAATACCTGGTAATATTAGGCCGTGATTGGGCCAACGCCGTAGATCAGGTGAAGTCGCGTAGGATGCAATCGGTCAAAGTAGGCCAAAATACGTGTCATCGCAGAAGGCGTGTTGTATTTCCTAGCACCAAATACATGCTAGCTCGAATGTTCCGTCCGTAGACCATAGAGCGTAAAACCCTTCCCATGCATGCAAAGTACTGCCGAAAACGAGAAACCGGACCCCAATCCCATGGTCATCCTCATCAGCCACCAGCGCCTTAAATTTCCGTGGTGACCTTGGCCTTGGCGTTGGTAACCTTGACACCCAGTTGCTTCGCTCGGGCAATGATGTCGACTCGCTTTCTCGACGAGACGTTGTGGGCGATCCTATAATATAGTTAGTTAGTCTGGTCGTATCCCGGTCGGAACCACGGTTCGATGCAAAATTTTAGGGACGTACTCTGCGGCGTAGGTGCGGTTGTGCATTAGGAGCAACTCAACATCCTTGATGTTGTTGACGAGGAAGGCCTTGTGGCCGGAGGGTGAGAGGTGGCGGGTCTTCTTGTTGGAGCCGAAACCGATCTATATCGCAAAATCTACATTAGCTTGATACTCCTCCTACCTAATATTTTTGAGGGCGAATATGTAAACGAGAAATCGCACGTACCGAGGGCATGGCAGTGTTGCCACGGAATCGTCGTCGGACTCGGTTGTCAATACCCTTAGGCTTGCGCCAGCTGGAGGAGAGACATTTGAACCGATCGCTCTGGTGGCGGTTGAAGGTCTTGGTTCCTACAAAATAAAATCCGTCAATATCTCTTCCTCGCTATTTCACCATCCACTGCATCAATCCATAACCGGAGCGTATCGCGTCAATCGAGGAAGGGTGGCGAGGAAGGGGTCGAACGTACGCTTCTTGACGATCGGGACGTGCTTCTTGGCGGCAACCATCTTGAAGGAATAATTGTTAGCTAAGAATTATCTTTGATGGAAAAGTAGTGTAGCCGCAACGGTGGCAGAGGTTTATTTACCTTGACTGATTTCCTGAAGGTGTCGTGATGGGTGGATGTATGGTGATGGGCTGCTGGTCTCTACCGCAAAAATTGAGGTACGTTGCGTTGCGTGTAGAGGGACCGAAAGTTTCCAATGGGCACAATAGCCGAATTTTGCGCTAAGGGTTTTTGTTAGGGTTGGTGAATTTTATCATGTGTGGATTACCTAGGTACATATCCCCAGCCACCTGAACCATAAGGTTCACCAACTTTCAGCCCCAAGTGGCGTACTCTCCTTCTGGACCTTATTATGTACATACCTACCTAGGTACCCAAGTATCCAATTAGACCAGAGAGGTAGGTACCTATTTCTCGAGAATTCCACCTCTCCTGGCTACAAGCCTACCTACATTAGACACGGAATAAATTTCATTTTATCTAGGTTAACTAAGGTAATATTCCACTTCATTTCAACTCGATATCAGAATGAAATCATCATCTCTCAATATAATACTATACTGCTTTTATTTCAGGGCCTACTAATTAGCACAATAACGATTCACCACCCAGAGATGGATGTCTGGTCTATACAAGCTACTGAGCATCTAAGGCAGGAGACTATCTAATAAGAAACTCCACCTGGCCAGAATTCATAATTGCCATTAGAAGGGCCGAAAGGAGATATGCCATTAATTCTCCTTCTATGGAAGAAATCCTGCCAGGATCTTTCTCGCCGCCATCTATCCTGTTTCCATCCCTCTCCATAACTCGGTTACTCAACTGGATCGAATGATGGAGGAATACCTATGCCTCGTTGTGACCCTTATCCGCCTCCGAGTTATTTCCAGTCTTACTAATCAAAGCTTGTCTCATAATTCATTACTGCTGGGCGCATTGTGCCTGTCCGCCGGCCTCGTCATCATCATCCTCCCATCCATCTCCAAATCGCGGATCACCAGAGTTGGCACCCATCTAATACACAGTCAGTATATTCCACTCTTCTCAGTAATATAGGGGATGCGACATACCTCATCAATATCCGCATCGTCTTCGTACGCAACGTCGTCAATTTCATCGGTTTTAATCTCCGGTGGCGGGCCAGGTAGTAGCTTCTGAAGAGAGTCGTAGGCCGCATCGTCCTTAAGCCACCCGTCATCGGGGAACTCAATCTTAACAACAAGATACAAATCACCTTTAGCATCTCCCCTTTTTACTGGCATTCCTTCTCCTTCCACCTTAAGTACTTGTCCTGGGTGTAGTACCTTTCCTCGAGGATGGTTAATATGAATACCTCGCCCATCAAGATGTTGAACGACAACACGAGAAAATCCGCATAGGGCCTCGGCAACGGTGACATCCAAGTCAGCAGAAAGATCGTTGCCGATCCGGTTGAATACCTCGTGGGGTTCTTCATCAAGAACAAACACGAGGTTGCCAGGGGTCTGGTCGGGGCTTTGGTCAGCCTCGCCCTCCAGCACGATGCGCTCCCCTTGGCGCGAGCCACGAGGAATATAGATCTCTAGCGGCTTCGTCTCCGGGATGGTCCGCTTGCCTTTGCACTTCTTGCATCGATCTTTCTCTTTGAAGTAGTTGCCAGAGCCTTGACACCTATCACATACGGCCGATTCACGGGTGACTAGACCAGGGCCGACTTGTCGGAAGGCCTCTACCATACCATGTCCCTTGCAGCGATCGCATTGTTGGGGTTTCACCTTCTCTTTGCCGCCAGTTCCCTTGCAAGTCCCGCAGATGACATTCTTATTGGCTGCGAATTTGACGGTCTTGCCCTTGTAGAGATCCTCCAAGGTGACGGAGTACTTGGATTCCTCGTCAGCGCCGCGCCTGGGCCTTCTGGGTCCTCCTCCGGGACCTCCCATGCCACCGCCTACTCCCATGCCAAACATCTGAGCGAGTATATCGTTGATATCTACTTCTTCGCCCATGCCTCCTCCCCTTGATGGGTCGAAAGCCGCCATGCCATGCTTGTCGTATAAGGCACGCTTTTCCTCATCTCGAAGAATCTCGTAGGCTTGGGTAACCGACTTGAACTTGGCTTCAGACTCTACTCGTTGGTCTTCGGGAACTTTATCGGGGTGATGTTGGAGTGCGAGCTAGAATATGCCGATTTAATCAGTATGTCCCACGCAAAGAAGTTAAGACAGGCTATGGACTTTCTCACCTTCCGATAAGCCTTTTTTATGTCATTTTGGCTTGCAGTTTTGTCAACACCGAGAAGCTCTGGGGTTGTTGAGTCAGCAATCAAATTCTATGGATGTAAAGTCGCGATACAAGCAAAGCGGACAACTTACCGTATAAGTCGATATCATCGCTACCGGCACCCGGACCAGGTGACGCCATTGTGGAAAGTAGTAGTCGGAATGAAGCAGATAGCCTTGTGTCTTCTTTGAGGAGATTATGGCTGTAGAGGTGAAGTGGGTTGGTTCTTGAAGTAGGAAAATATTTGGCGGGGCAGTTTTTGAACCTTGGACCTTGGACCTTGGACCTTGGACCCTTTGGATAGGTAACGACACCAGATAGTGAATGCGCAACCGATATATCTACCTTCTGATACGCAGTGACTTATCGTTAGCAGGTATGTAGGTAGCTTAAAAGATTTTCTAGATTTCCCTAAGAAACGCCAAATTGAAGTTTGGTTCCGAGAGAAGAAATTTACAAGGCTGAGTTGTTGTAAACTACAGGTACGTACAAACCCACATGTATCCATGTCAACTTCCACCTTTTGTTACCCCCCACCTACCGTTAGGCCAGGTACCTATGTACAGGACTACGTAATTTCTAAGCGCCCTGGAATCCATATTTTGTATATAATGTACATACCTAAAGTACGTCCTTGACAAGAGCACTTATATTGACATAACTAGCAGCTACAAGGTACCTGGATATTGCCCATAATACGTTAATAACTAATAAAAGCATGAAATTCCTAGTTACATTTCTATGATTGGGAAATATGTAATAACATGCTCCCAACGGTTCGTCAGCTAGTCATTACCAAAAGCTGCACGATTTTGAAACTTTGCGCCTTTATCGCGACCCGCCAATGGAACCCAACAAATCAGAATTGGCCGATAGTTTAGCGCTTATCCATTAGTTAAAATAACGTAAACAATAGGTTAAAGGCCCACACGGGTTAAAAGCCCACAATTTCGGACCTTTTATATTCAATTAAACATTACTTAATTATAACACATTTAATCTAATTAAAATTTAATTAATTTTTTTTATTAATATTTTTTATTATTTTAACGAGTTTAAATTAATTTTTAAAAAAAGCAAGTTACGTTTATTAACTTTTATTAACGTTATAAACATTATTTAACGCTTGGTTTATATATTTATATTTATAAAACTTTATTAAAAGTTTTTTCGAGATTTAATTTAAAGCATTATTACATTAAAAAGCTTTTACATATTAAATTTATATAATTTTAAATTAAACATTAAATTTAAAATTAATTAATATATTATAATAACGTATAAAATAACTTTAATTAAAATGATTTAAAGTTAATAATTTACTTAATTTATTTTTTTAACTTTTTTATATATTTATATAGTTTTATATTTTTATATTTTAAATTAAAACGTTAAAAATGTTTTGTTGGATTGACAAAGGGTCAATGATGTATAACGTTATACTTGGAGTACGGATTGGATGATGCTTAATTGAAGTATTATCTACGATCTATGGCTCGAGTAAAGAATAGCTAAGGTGTGGGTGGGGTGAAGCCCCACGCCGATCACATGACAAGTTGTCATGTGATCCCACTCCCAACACTGGCAACTTTTCTTTTCTCCTTCACGTGCTCACGTGACCACGCCTGCCGTATGACGGTCAAAGCGTTGGAACACGCGGTGTAAAATCGGTCCTTCTCGTGATTCCTCTCCTTTACCATTCCAGACTAATTTAGACTGATACCACCTTCCCAACAGTAGTCTTTTCTTCATCTCCACAATGTCCAGCAGACGTCGTATCAACGTACCTGTGAAACGTGCCGTTCCGTGCCAACGGTGCTGTTACAGCATAGTTAACTGGCGGCCCGGTGCCGCTAGTGAAGATTCCGGTTCTCACTGTTTCGAGACGACCAGTAAGTGTCATCCCCGTTGCTCGTCGTTGTGTTCATCGTTTAACTCTCGGTAGCTGCATCGGTCAAGTGTGAGCGATGTGCAAGCGGTCGGAAGTCGTGTATTCCCATGCCGATTCGATACAACCGTGTTGTGAAGGCGGCTGTCGAGGCACAGGAGAACAATCTGGGGGCTCGTCCGGTACGTATCGTGTTTCGCATGCGTGGTTGTCTGCTAACGTCTTCAGAGCGTTGTCAAGAATACTCAAAGGGATCTAAGGAAATGTTTGCAACAAATGAAAAATGAGAATCAGATGAGCGAGGTTCGTGCTGTGCGACAGCGTCGTGAGGTTGCCCGAGAGCGTGATGATCGTTTGGTGGATGCTGCCGAGAATGTTCACGTTGAATTGAAGAACGCTGCTGCGGAGCTTCGTCTTCTTCGTGAAGCGGCTGAGAAGTTTTCGGTTCGGTTCTTTGAGGTATGTCTTGTCCTCTGTATTAGTGTGGTATCCATTCTGACAATCTTTTCTTTTTCAGCAAGCGGTCAATCTCCGGGGTCACTCTCCGGTCAGCTCGATGTTCGATCCGCCCTCGTCACCTTCCGATATGGGAACGCCTTAGCAGGGTTTTAAGGAACGTTGTTGTAAGGGTATACGAGGTTTCGGTGTTTTTCGGCGTCTGGATCGTTTTTAGTTTCGTTTGACCCAACCCTGCAACCTCATAGTGAGGCAGTTGGTGTCAATGAATGCCTTTAGT
Organism: Daldinia grandis; assembly: GCA_022432525.1. Lineage (NCBI taxonomy): Eukaryota > Fungi > Ascomycota > Sordariomycetes > Xylariales > Hypoxylaceae > Daldinia > Daldinia grandis. The sequence goes on along the minus strand of JAJKLB010000003.1, from coordinate 2,762,141 downwards.
GCCTTGTTAGCATTCGATTTGGTCATTGCGTCAGCTGGGTTGTCTTCTCCATGAATCCACCTAATATCGCCTATCTCTCGTCGTTCGTATGATTGCCGTAGTGACATGATGTCGATCATCAGTCTCTTCTCCTTCGTCGTGCCGAGCTTGACGAGGCATTCGTAGAGTGAGAACGAGTCAGTACACACGATGATTGGGGCAGGCGGGAGTTTGATCTTGTCAAAAATTGACGTTACCGTTGTCCCAATTGCCACGGCCATGTCCACACCGTGGATCATCGCGTAAATTTCGCTTGCCAGGACACTCCTGGTAACTCGTTTACACTTCGTTGAGCTCCAGTGGATCAAGTTTCCTTTCATCGTGAATGAGTCATCGCGTGTGGTTTCGTTAGCGATGAATATTTCGTAACCTATCTGGGAGCTGAGGTCCTTGTTGTTCGCAAATGAGCCGTCTACGAAGACAAAGATCTTGGCGCTAGTCAAGTCTATTCGAATAAATCGGAGTCCTCGTTGCAGGTTGTCGCGTTGCCATTGCAATCGTTTGTTTAGCCTGCCGACCTCTTCCTTGCCCGGGTCCTGATGTTGTGCTGCTTCGGACATATCGAATGTTGCCTCCGGTTGGCAAATTGAGGCTATGTAGGCACCACGGGCTCTCTGCTGCACGTAGTGCTGCTTTGTGTCGCCCGTGTCAGCTTCTACGATTTCTATCTTCTTGCCCTGCCCTTTCTGTTGTAGGTGTACCTCGCCTTCCGCGTTCTTGGATATGACACATCCGTTGAACATTAGCGGGTTGTCCTCCGCAAGGTAGGTCTTCGGTTTTGCCTTGAGCCCTGCCTTTTCCAGTTCCTCATTCTCCAGGTTGTCGAATGCTTCATCGGAGACTCCCAGTGTGTCATCCGTTTGCATTGCGATCAATCCGAATCGCTCTGTAGATTCCGACATCAAAAGGCACGGGTCATAGGTGGAGGTCATCATGTGGAGCTTTTCTCTGTGGTGTTTGAAATATGTTGCCCACCAGTGTATTCCTGCCTCGGGGATGCCATATAGGGGTTTGATGACGATCATGATTGTTTCTTTGGGAAACATATGTTTTATCTCTTTAGGTAGTTTCGCCATGATTGTGCGGTTGAGGTCTGTTCCGGATTGTGTGTATGCCTGCGTTACATCTCGTAACCATACCACGATTTTCTTCGCTTTCGTGTTTAGGGATGGAGCGAGTGCGATAACGATTCGTTGGCTTGATCGCTGTATCGTGGGCGACTGTGTCAGGATTGCCTCTTTTCCTTTGTCGTTGTACCCCTGGATGATGAGTCTTGACTTCTCATACGGGTTGTTGGTCGTCTTTCCCTTGATCTCGTGTACGATTCTTGAGTTGAACAGGCGGTTGTCGCCGTGTTTCTTCTCATTGTACTTTTCGAACGAGAACACTCCTCGTCCAATGAGTCCTTCGATCTCCTGTTGGTCCGATTCTTCGAATGGTTGCCCTGGCGCTGTGATCTTGCCTTCCTTTCGAAGTTGTACAGCGAGTTTCGCATCAGCCGCCTCCTTCGGGGAGACGTAGGCTGTGTTGTTCGCTGGTTTCGGCTTGTTCTTGCTGCCCGGGGGTCGTCCTCGCGCCCTCTTTTCGGCGGGTGCTTCGACCTCTGGGACGTAGTCGTCTGCCACGTCGTCTCCGTCGGGGTCGGGATCCTCGTCCTCATCACGTGGGACGTTGGTTGTTTCGTCCCGGAGGTACGGTTTCACGATAGTTGTACGGAACTTGACTGGTTTGCCGTTGACGTCGACGGTGCATGTTTCGCCGTCTCGTGCAACAAGCTTGTGGGGTCCTGTCCAGCCTCCGTTTTCTCGGTAAACTCGCACTTCTGACTGTAGTGGGAGGTTCAGCGTCTCCATCGTGTTTGGTCCGTTTCTCATTCCAAGTGCGTCATTCACCTGGCGTTGTGCCTTGAGTTTACGCACTTCTTCCATTGCCTTCTTTACTGCCGCTGAACGTGCCGCAATGGATGGTGCCGGCAGCGAGCTTTCGGCTAATTTGGGGTATGCACCGAATACGAGTAGCGTGGGGACCAGACCGTCTGGTCCTGCGGTGTCATTGACTGCCTTGACTGCCATTTGGAGGACATGGTGTACATCTGCCTGGGTTCCTTGGAGGTCCTCCGATATGACCTCGTACGCTCGTCGTAACGGTCCGTGATATCGTTCCAGTTGTCCGATTGAGTTGTGTGCTTCAACGGGCACTTCCTCGGTCGTTATGGACAGTTCTTTCGCGTTTGCTACGAACTCCTTTGCCTTAAAGTTCGTACCGGCGTCGAAGATTAGGTTGTCGGGTGGTCCGAGGTAGCTGTCTATCCATATCATTCGCAGCGTGTCCCAGGTATGCTTGGCTGTCATATCCTTGAGGAACTTCGCTGTTTGGAACGATGTTGCTTTGTCAACGGCATGTAGTACCGGCTTGTTGTTGATGTACATTACATCGACGTAGACGCTGTGGTTGAAGTCGATGTCATCCTTCACGGTGAACTTAAATCTTCCTGGTGCACTACCGTGCATTTGACATTGGTGGCAGTATTTGTTGATCTTTTCAATAACGCCGTGGTCGAGTTCGTCGTATCCTGCTTTGTTGAGGACACGATAGAGTCGGTCTGCTGCAGGGTGGCCGAATCGTCGGTGGATTTGCCGTAGTTCCGTCTCTGTAAGGTGGCAATAGGCTACCGTCTGTTCTCGGTTGCGTAGTAGGAACCATGGATGTCCCCATTTTCGGATGATGGGGTAATCCTTCTTCTCGTGGGTTAGCACATTCTTCACGTTGTTGAGGAATATGCCGAAGCGGTCCATGTCTTCTATGGAGAGCAGAAACGGGGTGTTTGACGGCATTATTTGGAAGGGGATAGTTCCGAACGGGGTTGGTACATATGCAGTTCCGAGGTTTCGTTGGTCTGGGTTATCACCAAATCGGACTGCATGACGTCCGGCCGTCGTCGTGTCCATCTTGATGTTTGGATGCGTCATTTGTAGGGCTTTCATCTGGGGTTCTCCTCCCGATGATATGCCAGCGGCTCCGGTGTCGGGCAAAATTCCTTGAAATTCATGGGAGTATCGATCTTCCAGGTAAAATGTCTCTGGTGTCTTCCGGCTGGTCCCGTCAGTTGTCTTGTCGGGGTTAGGTGCCAGTTGCTTGGGGTAGCCTTCAAACTCGTCGGAGCCGGTAAATGCGTGGAACGTCGCTTGGTTTGCGAGGATGTCCGCTACTCGGTAGCCGTCGACCTTCCCATAGCTTGTGAAGTAATGGGTAGGTGGTGAGGATGGACGGTGTTCCCCGCAGTAGTCGTCATCGTTGTCTTGTTGTGAAAACCAAGCGTCGTAGTCACTTTCTTCGTCATCGTGCTGGCCGATATCAACTCCTTCGTATTCCACCAAGAATCTCTCGAAGTCTTCATCTGTGTCTCCAGAGTTTTGCTCTTGGACATATCGTCGCCAGTTTGAACGTTTAGCCCTTCGTTCTGCAACTGGGTGTTTCGTAGACCAGCAGCCTGGTTTTCCGCACACAAAGCACTTCTTTCCGTTGCTTCGCTGGTTGTCGAAACGTCGTCCAGAGGGTCCGTCTCTGGGGTATCTTGATTGTTTCTGGTTTTTGTTGTTTCGGTATGTGCGGTCAGTCCAGTACTGACTGTTGGGGTTTGGACCTGGCACCGTAAAAGATTTGCATCTGTGCGCGATACCAGCTGCGTTTCTGAGGTCTGAACATACGCCTTCAAACGAGTCTGCGGGCCGGAGGATCACCGTGTTGAATGCTGGGTGTCCTTGTACAGCGCTGATCATTCCCTCTTTGAGGTTGACGTCCTCGAGGTAATTGATCGAAAGTCCTTTATGGATTCGTTGTACTTGCTGGATGAGCCTGTCCAAGGATGTGGGTAGGTCTTCACCTGGGTGTTCCTCCATTATGGTTTGGATCGTCGTTGTTCTCCATTCGCTCATATACATCTGTTGGTTCTCAACAGTGTGGAAGAAGTTCTTGGTTCGAACTACCATCTGTTCGAAGTCAAGTCCTTTTTCGGCAAGGTAATCGTAATAGTATTGCAGAGCGCGTCCCGTCAACATGGTTGAGTACGCTTCGTTGTATTGGTGTTCACCGACGCCAGCCTTTCGGCAGTGGTCTTTGAACACTTTGATCTTTTCTTCCAATATGTCATACTTCTCGCCACCGAATTTATGTTCATTGTTGTGGTACATTTTAACAAGGTCTGTAAGACCTCGTGGTGAGTTCCCATAGGGGGCCTGCGCCATGGGTGCTTGGGGAACATATGCTCTGAGCGGCGGGTAGTTGCCCTCGGGGATTGGTGTTCCTCGTGGTGGGTACGTGTCAGGCCTTTGGATGGACCTCTGTCCGAATTGGCTGTCACTTCGTGACATTCCAGGTTCTTGTCGGATGCCGTTGTCCGTTGCTGGGACTGGGCGTAGTTGCGGTGTTGGGGGTCTAGGTATCTGCTGTGGTTCGGCAGATCTCGTCGCGTGTCGTCCTGCCTCCGGCGGGATCGACGCTGAGTGGGTTCTCTGCGGAGCCTGCTGTTGAGTGCCCATTTCCGTGATTGTTCTTTCCAACTTGCCGAGGTAGTACGGGTTGGTCATGGAAATGAATGTGCTGGGGTGCCTTGTTGACAAGTCCGAGGCTCGATCGGCTGGGAACTTGGGGAAATCGCCAATGTTCGCTATTCTGTCCAGCCTCTCGGAGTTGTTGTGTCCCATTGCAGTGTACACTCCGTGGTACATGAGGTATTCCGTTGCTGCAGTTCGGATTGTGCGGTTTACCCTTTTGAAGTCTGCCTCGTGCCATCCTCCAAAGTCTCTCTGGAAGTTGGCAAAAAGCTCTTCATCGCACACATCCTCGTTGTACATTTGAAAACTTTCAGCGACATATGTGTTAATCTCTTCTTTTGTCGCTTTTTCCAATTGTGAAGCGTCAATTTCAACGCCTTTGGCGCCTTCTATGACGTAGGTACCCCAGTCGAGCGTCATTTTGGTGTGTGTTTCTAGTTGGGTAAGGTGGGTGTAGTGGGGCCACTTCAATATTGCTGTGTGCTAATATTGTTGTGTGCTACTGATAAGGGTTGTGGGTCTAAAGATAGACACCGTTGCAATTTTCAATGCTGTTGATTCGCTACTGATTCTTGCTGTTGATCTTTGGTACGGTTGTTTTGCGTGGTGGACGCAGATCTGTTGACGTATTCAAACGCCCCGAGATCTTTAAGGTAGCACAGACGTCTTTCGTAGTCATTCGCAAGCAAATGAGGTCCGGCGCGGCCTGTCTCTTTTCGTCGGGAAAAACAATCAAGCGTCTTTCGTAGCTATTCGCAAGCGAATAGGGTCCGGCGCGGCCTGGTGATTTCCACTATCCTTGCTGCTCTGTGATTGACTTGTCGAGTCAACCACTGATCAGTGTTGGATTGACAAAGGGTCAATGATGTATAACGTTATACTTGGAGTACGGATTGGATGATGCTTAATTGAAGTATTATCTACGATCTATGGCTCGAGTAAAGAATAGCTAAGGTGTGGGTGGGGTGAAGCCCCACGCCGATCACATGACAAGTTGTCATGTGATCCCACTCCCAACATGTTTATTAATAAAAGTATTTAAAATTATAATTAACGTTATTAATATTAACATTATAATTAACATTATAATTAATTAACATAATTAATTAATAATATATAAAAATATCTTTTATTTTATATTTAATTTAATAATAAAATTATTATTTAAACTTTTTTAACTTTTTATATATTTGTATAACGTTATACGTTTATATTAAACTTTATTTATTATATTATATCGTTTATTATAACGTATATTATACATAACGCGTATTATAACGCGTATTATAACACGTTTTAATTTATTTTAAAAATATATTTAATCGATAAATTTAATAATAAAATTAATAATTATTATATAATTAATTAATTATTTACAATATTATTATTTTTAATGTTATTAATAATATTATTATTGATGATATTTTTAATGATTATTTTTGCTAATAAAAAGATTTTTATTAAGGGATATTTTATAGTTGTTTTAAACTATAGTTTAAAAAAAATTTAAAAAAGTTATACGATGTTATGATTGGTTGGGGAGTGGGGTAGCTAAAAAGGGTACAACTTTTTAAACTTAAATTTTTTAAACGTGTGGTTTAAAATCACTTGAAATAAATTTTTTAATTTAACTTAACATATTTATATATTATAATTTATATTTTCGTAAATATTATAACGTTAAAAGATTTATTAAAACTTTTATAAAATATTACTTTTAATAATAATATCGTTAATTATAACATTATTACCTTTTTTTTTAACTTAAATAATATTTCCTTTAATTTAAATAAAAAGTTTTCCACGTTATAATTATTTATTTTTAACTTTTTAACGTTTAAAAAATACGTAATTTATTTTTCGAAAATTTATAACTTTTTTTTTTAATAAAGTTACTTTATATAATAACTTATATATAATTTTACTTAATTTATTTATAACTTTAAAAATCTTAATTAATAAATTAAATTAATAATTAAAAATTTTATTTTTTAAAAAAATAAATTATAAAATAACTTTTATAATATTATATAATATTTTAAATATTTAAAAAAAGTTAAAAAAATTAAAATTTAAAAACGATATATAAATAATTTAAATAATATTAAAATTTAAAATAATTTTATTATCATTTAAAAAAATTAATTTTATTATTTTAAAACTAGTTTATATATTACTTTTTATAAAAATAACTTAAAATATAATACGAAATAAAAAAAAAAATCTTTTTTTTTAATATATATTAAATAGAAGTTATGTCTTTTAAAAAGTATAGCTTATTACTTCAACTACTTAAATTTATAAATAAACTTAGAATAGTTAATAGTGGCATTATACTTTTTATAAGATTTGTAATGGATTGATTAAAAAATAAAGATTTTAAATAACACGATTAGAATAAAAAATTGTAAACAATAGTGATTTATTTAAAAATGGTAATGATTAAAATTGAAATTTAATTATATAGTTAAAAAAAGATATTGTTAAATGTTTTTTAATAAGTTGATTAAAAGGAATGTGTAAAATAAGATTTTATAAAGATTTGTGTTAAAAAAAGTTACGTAATACTACTTTATAATACTTTTATAACACGGCATTAATTTAATATAAAACTTTAATAAATTAAATCTTTAATAATTAATTTATACGCACGTTTTAAAATTAAAAATACAATTATATTTAAAGGTTAAAACTTATAAAATAAATAAATAAATATATAAAAGATTATAATATTATATTTACGGTAATATTTTTAAAATTTTATTAAAATATAACTTTTATAATTATTAAAAATAAAAAAGCGTTTAAGGCTTTTTATACGCAATTTTATATACTTTTTAAAATACGCAAACTATTTTAAATTAATTTTATTTATTATTTAACTATTATTTAATAATTTAATAATTTAATAAATAAAAGTTATGTTTTTTAAAAAGTATAATTTATTTTTTCAATTACTTAAATCTATAAATAAATTTAAAATAATTAATAATAACATTATATTTTTTGTAAAACTTGTAACGGATTAATTAAAGAATAAAGATTTTAAATAACACGATTAAAATAAAAAATTGTAAATAATAGTGATTTGTTAAAAAACGGTAATAATTAAGATTAAAATTTAATTATATGATTAAAAAAAAATGTTGTTAAATGTTTTTTAATAAATTAATTAAAAGGAATATATAAAATAAGATTTTATAAAGATTTATGTTAAAAAAGGTTACGTAATACTACTTTATAATACTTTTGTAACACGACATTAATTCATTAATTAAATAAAAATATATTATTACAATATTATAATATTAAATATAATTTACTTATTATTATAATAAATAATAATAATACGGTTTAACCTTAAAAATTAATTACTTAAATAATTATAAATTATTTATAATTTTTAAATTAAATTTAATAAAGTTTAAAACGTCGTTTTAAATTTATTATAACCATTTTTATAATTATTATATCCATTATAAACTTAATTTTATTAAAATTATATATATTTTTAAATAAAATATTATACTCCGTTATTATATTAACTATAAATTTAAATTAAATTTTATAAATAATAAAATTTTCGTAAAAGATTTTTTAATAATTAATTTAATAATTTAAAGCGAAAATATTTAAATATTTAATTTAAATATATATTTAATAATAATATTTTTTTTACATTAAATTAATTTTCGCTATATTTTTATAATATTAACATATAATTACCGGTTATTAATTTTACCGCGTAACGTTATAAAAGCGATATTATATACACATATAACGCATTTAATATTAAATTTTTTATTACATTATATAACGTTAAACATTAGATTTATCCTAATTTCTTTTAATTAATAAGATATTTTGTTTTAATTAAATAATATATGATTTAAGATAAAAGGTAATATTTTATATTAGCGTGGGCCTTTAACCCGTGTGGGCCTTTGACCCGTTGTTTACGTTAGCAACTTTAAAAGCTCAGGTTTGAGAGATTGGCGCTTACACTAGTTATACATTACTATAAAAGATGGATGTGTTTAAGAGAGTACCAGCACAACCACCCCCCGAGTCAAGGCACAAACAATTTAGGTGAAAGTAAGAGAAGCACGAGACCTCGGGATAATCCACACCCTCCTTGCGCGATAGGATCTTCAATGAGTCTATGCTACGCCTTATAGTAAATAATTATCCATAAATGCTATATCACTTTTCATACATTTCCCTTGGGTAGCATACTAACCTAGGCCTTTACACCTTTTATATCCAGCTCTCCCAGTCTAGGCATTTCCCCCTGAATTTCTCCTTTTACTCATGTTTTCGTAATATTCCATTCCATGCTCCACACGATGTAGTCTTCAGCCCTATCCCCTCTAAGTTTATCTCATCTAAAAGAAGGCATAACTCTAAGCGAGGCTTCTTCTCGAGCAGGCTTCGCCAATGCCGTCCTGAGTATCGCGGAATTCAATTTCAAAAAGGCCTTCAACTTAGCCCCAGATTTGTGGAAGAATATTGGCTTGTTTCGGTGGCGGATGCTTCCAGGGGCTGCTGCAACTGGCATCGCCGAATTCCCATGTTTTGGTTCTCTATGAAGTTCCTTGACGTGCTCTGGTGCTTTCCTCCCCATGGAAATCGTGATGCCAGAGTATATCACTCTAGCACCATTAACGAAATATTCCAAGCGTTCGGTAGTATCCAGTCACTGCCCTGTTCTTTAGTTCACAGACTAATAGTCTAAGGTAGGTAGAAGATCTTGACCGACCACTAACTAGAATCAAGCCCTCGCCCAAATACTAACCTACTAGGAAGGGGGTTGGAAAAATATGAATCCTATGAAAGTGGTCGGCAGGAAGTACTACTGATATTTTTAACCCAAGAAATTTAATTCCGATACTTAGACTGTCCATTACGGCTATACAGGGGCTAGTCTGAGAAGTATACTTTCTAATAGAAATTTCCCATATCCCATTGAATATTCTTTCGGTAGTCGATCATTACTTCCACATATCTATCATCTCCTACATATCAGTTTCCCAAAGGTTGCGGTACAGCATATACCATAAGCGCCTATAACTATACTGAACAAGTCTATATGCTTTGCCAACTTCCTGCTTTTCCCAATAAGCCCCCGCCTCAATCTAGTCCCAATATGCGTGCTATTGGTAACAGCCGGGTATCATACAACCGACAAGATCTATGCTAGCCCCGGCCAAATCCGTTCCCTAGGTCTAATGCTTCTATACTATTGTTACAAGGAGAGATGAGGGTGTATAGGTAGGTTAGTTAATGTAGTAATAAAAAAGGAATAAAAGGGATCGGGTCCCCCACAGAGGCTTCCTAGAACCTAGAAATATCCCGCCCGAATATCCACGACATGGCCCAATAAAACGGCACCGTGATCTTGTTCCTGATGCTCATGCTTCGCGTGAGGTACGCGGTACGCCATAGGACCCAGGCCATCCAGCCCTTCAGCTCATCGGCGCTGCTCTGGTGAATGGCCGTCCAGCTGCCGAGATAGGTCATGGTGCCCCAATTGCGGAACTTGAAGGGCTTCTGATCCACGTCGCCCTTGTTCAATCCCCGAGCGAGATGCGCTGCTTGCTGGCTAGCAACTTGCGCCGTGGCAGGGAAGCTCATCCCCGAGATCACCGTGCAATCGCCGACGCCGTACACATCAGGAAGGAGTGCGGCTTTTTGCTCCTGAGTGGTAGGAACCGACCCCGATGCGGCAGCATGTGGAATCATATTCACGCGGAGGTTTGCGTCCGTGATGATGCCGCCCGTTTTCGCGTCCCTTTGCAGCTGCATGTCGCCGTCTAACCCCGGCATTTTAAATACTTTGCTCTCTAATTTCTGGATGAGCGGGTTCTGCATCAACCCTGTGCTCCATACCACGATGCCAGCGCCGATCTCCTTTTCGCCGCACTCCTTGATCTTCAGTTTCAGACAGCCCTCGCACTCCTCGTCAGGCCGGACGCGTGTTAAGTGATGTTCTGTCTTCACGTTGATGCCCTCGCGGTTGAACCGGTCCATAGCGTAGTCGGCTAGGGTCTTGTCGAACATCGGGAGCACCTTTGGCGCTACATCGTACACGGTGATGCTAACGAATTTCATCAGATTTGGGTAGGTTTTTGTCAGGTCATCTCGTATTAAGTCGTGTAGCTCGGCAGCATACTCTATGCCGGTTGGGCCGCCCCCTACAATCGCGAAATGGAGTAACTTTTTCCGGTCTTCATCAGATGTAATTGGGAGCGCCGCCTTTTCGAAGTTCTGCAGCACCTTCATCCGGATCTTCCTAGCGTCGCCGATATCCCGTAAGAAATTAGCGTGCTCCCTGACACCCTCAATGCCGAACGTCTGACTGTACGAACCGACGGCAATGACTAGTTTGTCATACTCGACGTCGAACAGGGCGCCTTTCTCGGCGCTGTCAGGGCGATGCTTAATAGCCAGTCGGGTTCTCGAGGCAATGTCGTCTGACGTATTGGCCTCTACGCGAATAACTTTACGCGCAAAGTCAATATCGTCGGCCCACCCCTGGTGAAAATGATCTAGACCGAGTCTCCTGACAGGTTCTGTGACGGCACGGAATTCCAGAGTACCAACCGCAGTACCTGCAAGCAAAGGAGTAAAGACAAAATATGAGCGAGGAGATATCATGATGCGCTCGTATTTCTTAGGGTCGAGACTGCGAGCGAAGCCATAACCAGCCCATCCAGAACCCAGAATGACCACTCGCTCCTTTCTACGGCCATTTTGAGTGGTCGTACTAGCCTGCCGTAAGCCGCGGGGAATGCATTGTAGTTGATGATCTAATCTAGAAGGGTTCGGTAATGCAACTGAGCTTCTGGTTAGCAGGCGATGACTTGCCCTCGCGGTGTTACTCATTGAAGGTGTCGTTGCCATGATGGGTCAACCGTACACAAGATAGAAGAGAATGATTCTCGTTCAAGTTTTAGACTCGATGACCTTTACGACTCTGGTGCCTCATATAAACATAATAGTTGTTGGTGAGAAGATGTTGAAATATAAAGAATGTAAAAGTGACGTTTAGGTGACGAAAATAACACGGGCCGATGTAATCCACTTTGCGTCTTTTCTTAATCCTCACCGACAGCGCCAGCGCCAGCTCCAGCTTACTGAGGGTGAGGCTAAAAACGCGCCCCTGACTCACCACCTATTCTAATTTAATATCCCGGTTGGCCGGGCTCATTAAGGCTAGTGCTTGCATTAACCGATGAAGCCGGGGCTGGCCGGTCGCACGGTTTACCCCTTTCCGGGACTCCTTGTAAGACAGCGAGGCCCGTCTCGTGATACCTAGGTAGTTTGAGCATAAGCCAAGAATTGGTGGCGCCGACAGGCTTTCACCCGTCACGGATATAAATGGTATTCGGAGTAAAGTGTCGGCGATAAACCCGACTACTTATTTATTAGACAGCACCCTCCTTCGTGCAACTCATCAACTAGCATAAAAAGGGAAAGACCTTGCCATACGCTTTTATAATAAATATGATTACCTGATTCAACAACTTGGAACCAGTTTGTCTTATTTAGCTAACCTACCTAGTTAACTACCTCCTAAGTAATGTTAATGTATCATTACTGAAAATGGTGGAGGTGCTGTCTTGGGCCAGTTTAGGGATCAACTCCCCATTAATAGGCATGAACACGCCAACACTCTAATAGATAAGCGAAATACCTCGTGGTTTCAGTATGGGATAGCTACGGGCTGAAGATAACCCTCACACGGCAAATAGGCCTTCTCCTTTGCGCTCGCATGGCCGTCTCCCCCGCATTTCATGCGAGTTGGAGTTCGTCCCGTGTCCGTCTTGTTACCGATGACGTTCCTACGTCTCTATAGAAACATGTATACCTACCTCATGTAATACTTTATATATATATATATATAGGCAATATAATTACGTTAATTCAGACGCATTAGATTACTCCCTCCCATTTCAGCCATGGAAGACCAAGTAGACGTGCTCATCTGTGGTGGCGGCTCCGCCGGTCTATGCGCCGGGGTCTGGCTCTCCCGCTGCGGTGTCCGTTTCCGGATCCTCGAACAACGGGACGGGCCGCTTAAAAGAGGGCAGGCCGATGGAGTCCAGTGCCGAACGACGGAAATATTCGAGAGCTTCGGACTTTCCGATACTCTCCTCAACGAAGCCTACCATGCCTCCGAGCTGGCATTCTGGGCCCCAGATGACGATGGCACTGCAATTAGGCGCACACATTATGCTGCCGATCGGCTGCCCGGTGTAAGCCATCAACCGCACGTCCTCCTCGGCCAGGCTAGGATGAACGAATTGCTCACGGACGAGATGGAGAGTGCGGCAGGAAGGTCGTGCGTCGAGTATGGTTGCGAGGTCTTAAGCGTAGACGTTGATAGCGAGGACGCGCGGGATCCCGATGCATATTGCGTTACTGTGAGAGTGTTGAAGGATGGGACAGAACGGAAATACCGTACGAAATACGTACTAGTAAGATAGTATCCCCCTTTCTGCTATATACGCAACTGTGCCATCAGCATTTCTTACAACCCCTAACGCACATACCAGGGTAGTGACGGAGCTCACAGCGCCATCCGGAAATCACTTGGCTTCAAGATGGTCGGCGACACGAGCGACAGCATCTGGGGAGTGACCGATATCTATCCCCGGACTAACTTTCCCGACATCCGCAAGAAGACTATGATTCAGTCGGCAGCAGGCAGCATGATCATCATACCCCGAGAAGGAGACCTGCTAGTCCGCTTCTACATCGAGCTAGAGGGCGCAACAGCAAAAGACGTCACGCCAGAAGAGCTTCACGAAAAGCTCCGTCTGATCCTCCGCCCTTACGAACTAGAAGTAGCCGAAACGGTGTGGTGGTCGGCCTACTCCATTGGCCAACGCCTTGCCGACCATTTCCACAAAGACTACCGCGTCTTCTTAAGCGGCGACGCATGTCACACCCACTCTCCTAAGGCGGGGCAGGGGATGAATGTCAGTCTACAAGATGGCTACAACATCGGTTGGAAGCTAGCGGCTGTCATCCGAGGACGAGCCAAGCCAGAGCTACTCGAGACGTATGTCTCAGAGCGACAGAAGACTGCCGCGGAACTGATCGAGTTTGATCGGACCCGTACCAAGCTCTTCTCGTCTTCATATTGTAAGGAGCATGGCATCACACCAGAGCAGTTTCACGATCAGTTTCTATTGTCTGCTCGGTACACCGCGGGCCAGGCTACCAATTACAATGACTCGATAATAGTCTCTGCGAAGACTAGCGAAGCTCCCTTGGCTACTGGCTTAACTATCGGGATGGGACTCCCGAGTGTTCCAGTAATCCGCTTTACTGATGCTCGCGTAATGCAACTAGTCCGATTCCTACCATCTCAATCCTGGTGGCATGTCTTAGTATTTCCCGGTGATATACGCGATTCTCAGACTCTGACACGATTGCAGAATGTTCGTATAACATGCCCCTATTCAATACTATCATTAATTACCTAGTAAGGAAAGTACTCACTTATGTATGTAGTTTTCATCCGGCCTACAGGAGATAGTCGACGCCTTCACACCGCCAGACGTCGAACGTGATGCAGTCATCAACCCCATACTCATATTCTCAACAGGACGTACAGATGTTGAACCAGACCAGATCCCCGCCGTTTTCACACCCATCGTAAGCAAGTGGAAGATGAAGTGTAAGCGAACAACATCCCCTAACTATAACTACTCTAAGGACTAAACTATTGGATAATAACACACCCATAGCTCTCACTAAAGTCTTCTCCGACGATGATGGATATAATTCGCCATCTGGTCGTATATATGAAACTTATGGGATAGACCCTAGCCGAGGTGCGGTAGTCGTTGTTCGGCCAGACCATTGTAAGGAATTACTCTCATCTATAGATTTTATTATCAGTGCTCACCTTAGACTACTTAGATATATCCAAGATCTGCTCATTGGAGAGCGTCGACGCTATAATGTCGTTTTTCGATAGGTTCATGAATAGAAAGTAGGTAGTTTCACCTAGAAAAAATAGATTTATCTACATTTCATCGAGAATCTCCTCAATCCTTCGCCAGGCCTAAAGATGATTGGACCAGGTACATAGTCCCAATAGATCGTATGTAGTGGCTACAGCACCATTGCTGTCCGAGGGTGAGGTCGAATGACTCCTTATACCATTTGAATAGTAGACGAGTTGTGAGGCGTTAAAGAGTAGCATTTCACAATATCCTTGCCCATCCACGGAACAATTAATTATTTCCCGTACCTATATAGGTGCCTACCTAGGTACCTAGGTATACCATGAGCACTTATCAACACGTAGTCCAATCAGACTAATCACCCCTTTTTTATTTTCACAAATCCCCAACCTCTTGAACCCCCTGAACCCCCCGACCCGAATATTAACGCCAGCACGACACCGTATCGCAACTCAACATAACAAAATACAACCAACAAATCAACCACGCCTACGAATTAACCTCCGCAAACCACGTCCTCAGCAGCCCCGCCAGCGCACCAGGGAGATCTTCGAGGTTATGCACGATGAGATAGTACTGGAACGGAAACGTGTCGAGGTAGTACTCGGTGCGGATCTCGTCGTTACCCATGAACCGGACCTTCTTGAGATTGACGACGCTCTGCTTGTCTTTGTCTTTGCCGGATGCGGTGTCGTCCATGATGATAAACACAATCATGATGCGCTCCTCCATCGCCTCGCGCAGCAGCACGCGGATGTGCTCGTGGGCCGCTGATGGTGTCAGTCCGTCAGATAGGATGAGCGCTAGTTGCCATAAGTCTTCGGAGCCCCGGCTAGTGCTTTGGAGGCGTGCGAGCCGGAAGCGCTCGATTGTTTGTTTGATGAGGAGTTCGATGTTTGTGTGGTCCTGTTGGAACGTGAACTTCTGCAGCACCTTAGCGCCCGCGTCGTGAGAGGCAAACGGCTCGGTGAACTCGTGAGCCATGAAAGTATTGGCGCCAAAGCCTAGAACGCCGATCTGGCCCGCTTCTAGCATCGTAAGAGCTCGTGAGACCATAACAAGGGACTCGAGCGCTAGTTCGCCAGAGCTAGACTCGCCCATACTCTTGCTGTCGTCGACACAGAGCAGGATCTGGTAAGAGCGTTTGGTCGGGATGGCTCTGCGCATCCAAATCTTGTCCCTCTTGTAGCTAGAAGCGATGTAAGGAATGATGCGCTTGATATTGAGACGTTTTCCAGTCCGGTAAGATCCGGACAACTTTGTAGACTGAGAAGGAGTCAGGATTAGACGTAATTGAGAAGTCAGAGATAGTGATAGCGGATGGGTTTTGCTTTGGAACGAGGTCCATTGCTGCATAGTCTCGTCAAAGTCTCTTAGGTCCAAGCTTGGCTCCGATAGATGAGTTATTGACAACTGCGTAGAAGTCTCTTCGATCTCTTCCTCCACCTCCTCTAAAAGCTCCTCTCCATTCATTGGAGGTGTCGTATCTCTATTATAAGTACCTTGATGGGTTGACACTCCGCTAGGTCTTTCTTCCTTTTGTATATCTTGCTGGTCCTGGGGCTCTGAAATATCCATCTTATCTGTGTCTGCATCATTTGTCTCGATCTCTTCTTCAGGAATAATTCGACTATCTGCAGCTTGCTCATCTTCATCAATTGCCATCGATTCGTCAATCTGCTGCTTTTGCTCTTCATTTGAGGCACCCATTGCCTGGGTATCTGCGGCAGCCTCATCGTTTTGGATGTGCTGAAACTCCCGAATTGTTGACTCCGGTTCAGCATTTGTCGACTGTTCTTGTGGCTCTTGTTCTTGAGCCTCTTTAATATCTTGCTGCTGCCTATGCCACTTCTCTAAAGCATCCCCAAGTGCCTTAAATGGTTGACGATTCGATGAATCCTTAGTATCATCAAGCTCTGTCTGAGAAGGTTGCTCCTGGGTTTTCGAGACGCTTCCCTTCCTACCAGCTGATGCATCCTGGTCCGCTGCATTCTCACCCATTTCGCCATCCTCTCGCTGGGCAGAATTGCTTTCAGCATTATCAGCTTCTTCGGTCTGGTTTGGATCCAGGTCTTGTCCACCGCCCTTTACATCACTTGGCGCAGCGTCCTCGTTGGTTGCATTGGCTTCATCATTAGACGGTAACTGAGCCATTTCTTGTTCTTCTGTTTGGGTATCCGGTTCCTCCGCTTGTTCGTCTTCTTGGATCCTGGCCTCTTCATCCTGGTCCGCATTCTCGTCCATTTCTTCATTATCATTACCGGCGTCTGGAGGCGCCATCTCCATCTCCACATCTTCGTTTGTCTCGCTTTCCTGGTCGCTCATCTGCTTGTCTTTCTGCTCTTCTTGGTCTACATCTGAGAGCTTATCTAGATCATCGTCACTTATCGAAGACATTGAATCGTTATCATTTCCATCAATGTTCATGTCGTCAGGCAGTGCCAAGGTATCCTGCTCTTGGACGTTTTGATCCTGCATATTCGTTTCATCCTGTTGCTGGACATCTTCGTCCTCTTCCGCAGCAGGATTCTCATCAGGATTCTCATCGCCTTGGCTGCCATCTTCTCCTTCTTCGACTTCCTGGGTATCGGGCTGTGCTTCGGCAGCGACTTGCTCGTCCTTCTTCTTCTGTCCTTTCTTGTTTTCTCCTTGCTGATCCTTCTCTGCATCGTCCTCATTCTCCCCATCCCACATCTTCTCGTCGACTGCAGAGGGATCTAGGTCATCTACTTCACCGGCTTCTTCATCCATCTCATCGCCACTTTCATCTTCGTCACCAGAGTTAGATTCTTTTTCATCGTCATCACCGCCGTCTACGCTTTCGACGTCGCCTTGAAGCTCCTGGTCAGCCATATCAACAGCATCCTTTTCATCTTCCATTTCCTGCTTCGACTCTTGGTTTTTCTCTTGTGCCAATTCAGACAGGTCTTCATCAGGCTGGATATCCTTGCTGATATCCTCAGCACCCTCGCCTTCTCCGAGACCTGTGCCGCTTTCAAGCTCCCCGGTCTCCCCGGACTTCTCGTCCGACTTCTCTTGAGGAGTACAGAAACCTTGCGAGGCCAGTTGAGTAAAACTTTTGCTTAATTTGTAACCAAGCTTGCAAGTGTTCCTATGGACACGCGCGAATGACCCAATCGTCTGGTTGCAAGTAACTTGATATTGGTCTACGATCGGTGCCACGACTGCCATGAGGGCTGTTGAAATTTGGTTGACGGAGGAGTCAGCCAAGTTAACCTGGGCGAAGAGCGTTAAAAGCTCTGCCATGCTTCTTTCGACCTTGTCCATACGTAGAACTTTCAAAGAATCAGCCATAACCTCGCCATACTTTACCAGCCATCCGGCTTCCTCTTGCGAAGCAGGCAACTTGACCATTATCTTATTGAGCTGCTCGATGGTAACAAGAATGCTATCGCAAAGGTTCTTAGAGGCATCAAGAACGACTTCGATCTGTTGAGTTCCCAGAATCGAAGTGGATATCGACTGCTCATCCACGGCAGTCCATAGCTTGATTTTCTCAAGTAGGAATGCTAACACGGGCCATCGTCGACACCCGTCATCTAACTCATTGCGGAATTTATTAAGCGATGAACGGATCTTTGCTTCTAATTGGGACCTTTCAAGTGAAGTGAGACCGTCAGGTAGTATGGGAAGTAATTTCCATTCGGAAGACCAATTAGCAAATTCAGCCAACCTGCCATCAAGCTGTCGGAGAAGTTCCTTATGGTCCAAATTTCCGAACTTAGCGTGCAGCTCGATAAGATGTCTCCCTACTTTGATAATTTGGACAAGCCAAGCACAGACTCTCACGTAATTAGCAGATAGCGGCCCGGCTTTGATTTTATCACCTCCCTGCAAAGTACTAATAGAGCGGATATACTTCGAAGAAGAGGCCAGTGCGCCGTGGTGCTTCTGCGCTCTTGCCAATATACGTCTTTGATTCAGCGCAACATGAAGTATACCTTCAAGGAATCCGATGCTTCTGTCAACTTCTGCTATAGTCAGGTCGTCCGAATGTTCATTATATGCGCGTCTGACCTGAGGTGCGAGGTCAAGCATCTTGTGGAAGTAGTAATCAGTGCTCTTGAATTCCTCGAAGGCCTGTGAAGCAAGCGTGTCTGACGTAGCAAGTACCGTGGAAAGGGCATCTTGTTGGGAGAGAACATCAGTACTGAGATTATACTGGATTCCCATTTGCCTAGCTTCCTTGAGAGTCTCCGCAAACAGTTTCCGTTTACGCGACTTCAAATGCTTGACCAACGCCTTGTTCTCTTCAGTGAGAGTGCCAGGGGTCTCTTTCCGAAGCTCAGCGGCCGATTCCTCGAGATTGGATAGGAAAGAGTTAATGGCTTCGCCAGCATCCAAAGCAGACTCTGGGATACGGCTTAGCCTAGTCATGATATCCGTTGTCCTCTGGGTATTTGCTAACCTCCGGTACTCATCTCCCCAGCTAGGAATACCTTCAGAGCACAGCTTAATTGCAGATTTGTCGATTGGCATGATTTCCCTTTTAATCTCAGTTGTGGCGACTTCATTAAGTATCTCATCCGGCAGACCGCCGTCAATAATCGGTTTCATAGGTTGGCCGAGGATATCTCTAAACTTCTTCACAATCCTAAAAAGTTTATGATGTGACTTCCGTGCGCTTTCTCGCAGTGCGACGATATTGGTATCCTTCCAGCTCGCCAAAAGGAGAACGTCTTTCATCTGCTTCTCAAGAGGGCTCCTCCCGGTACGTATCAAGTCGTCTACAGCCTTTTTATATCGAGAATAAAAGCTAATAAAATTGTGGAGGCCATCTTGAATGATTGACATCGATGGGTAATCCGAAGTGATCAGCTCAACTTGTTTGTAAAGTTGCTTCAGGAGTCCGAGGCGACTAGCAAACTGTCCGACGGGCGCCGAGGAGAAATATGTCTCTAGTTCCTTTAACAGACCCGAGATATGTTGCGAAAGATCCTTTCCATCTTGGGCTAGAGTCAACGGCGCAGCGATGATGGCTTGGTAAGCGATAAACCACCACGAACTAGCATCCTCTTCACTCTTCTTGACTTCCATGTCGAACAGCTTTCCCCATGTCGAGAGTTCTAGGCGGCGCCAACTAACAAGTAGGTCTGTTAGTCGGTTGTATAACGGTAGCGCACCGTAAGTTTTGCTTGCCCAACCACCAAACTGCCATTCGTATACGAAAGCATGCAACTGTTCAACTTTAGGTATCGTGCTAGCGAGAGGGTCAGAATGTCCAAGTTGTAGAATTTTATCGCAAGATAGCACAACATCAATCAGTGGCTGCAGGTGACCAATTTCGTCGACCTGTCGAAGCTGCTGAAAGCGACCACGTATTTCATTGACCAGGCCAACGAGCTTCCGTGTCTCAGCAAGGTTCCGGTCTGTGTAGAAGTTGTACTCAGCTGGGCTGGTGTTCGAACCTATTTCCTGCAGCTTCTCATCTAGGGACAGGAGAACGACTGGAAGCAAATTCCGATCTTCTATCAAAGGATCGATATCTGCTGAGATTTTCCGGGCGAAATCCCTGTCCAGGCTTATTATGCTCTCGGTAGCTTCTTGAGGCGCGAGGAAGATTTCTTTATGCAATCGTGATAGTCTGATAGCTAGTGCACGAGCATCGCCAATTTTAGGGACATCCCTCCGTTCGGATTCGTCATCTTCATCAAAGCTCGGGAATAGCTCATCAAACGCTTCTTGTTCATATGCCTCTTCCTCGGTAAACCCACCTCGGTAGCGATACCAGCTTTTCTTTGATTCTTCAGCTTTCTTATCGGCATCAAGCTTCAGGGCCCATTGGTCATATAATGAGTGAGTCGCCTGGAAAGTACCCTGTTTGACTCTGTCAAGCCCACCAAAACCCTCTACGGCAACCACCATGCGCGTATAGCAGAGGAACTCCAAGTTTTGAGATGGATTTGGTTGCTTAACTAAGGTGTCTGGTTTTCCGCCAAGGAGAGGAGCAAGTTCGAGTAATGCTTTGGACGGGTGATTACTGCCAGCAACTTCCGGTCCCGCCTGTCGTCCCAAGTATAAGCCAATCTCCAGGCAATAGATCATATTTATAACAGGGGACACTATGTCTTCGTATGCACGGTATTTATCATGTTTCAGGCGGTCTGCTATCCTTGATATATTTTCTCGGATAACATCGAGTTGTTGCGTGGCGGAATCTGAACCGGAGCAATGCTGAAGAACGAGCACGCTAAGATCTGTTTTGAGAACCACCTTCAGCAGATTATTGAATTCTGTTTGAATATTGGCAAGCTGGTGGTCCGCAGGGCGATAAACAGCTTGGACTAAAGTAGGAGGTAGCCCGACTGCAGCAATTTCTTCTTCTAGAAGTTCACATCGTAGATTTGTAGACTGGCCTGTTTGGAACTTTTCGAATTGCCGTATGAGTTCAAGTTCATGGTTCAAGCCCTGTAGGCGGTACTGATAGCCTTCAAGCCCTAAGACCGATTTTAACTGGGGATCGTATGCCTTGTCTGGGACGAAGAGTTTAATCAAAGCCACGGAAAACTGAACCCAGGCGTTCGCAAGATGAACACGCCTCGTGTGTCTAGATCCGCTTCTAGACGCAATTAAGAATGCAAGAGAGGGGACTAGATGACGTTTGTCAATCTTAGAATACTTATCTTGGTTAGTTAGCATCACGTTTGGAATAAACTGATCTATGTTGAAGAGCAGTTTGTTTTCCTGTCCTCCAATTGCAAAGAAATTAGATACGTCCAATGCTTCGGGCATGTTCAGAACCGAAGTGAACTCGATTACCAGAGCAGGGTTATAGATGGCCAACACATCCATCATAAGGTTCCAGAGCACTTCACTAAGCTTCCCAAGACGGTCAGAAGTGAGCGCTTCCGCGTCTATACAGACTCGTCTTGCTAGGATTGGCAGCTCTGCTTCTAGTGAAGTCAAAGAACCAAGACCTGCTGAATCGACGGTCTCAAGTTTTGATATGATTCGAGCTGATAAGACATTATCCCAGTACTGCTGCTCAATATTATCGCTAGCGAGGCTTTCAATTGATAACATGAGCTTTGAAGTAGTAGAAGCACTAGCGGTGCGCATTTGGGTAACAAGAGGGAAGCTGGATAATAAGACCATATCCCCTGAAGCTTGCGGGAGGTCTGTCCGACGTGACATGCTATTGAGTAGGGTGATCTGCCTCATGGTTTCAAATTCAGCAGCCATGAATGGAGACGTCACTGTACTGTTGTCCCCTAGCTTGTTAACCAATTGGTCGATTTCAGCTGTTAGTGTTCCCAAAAGTTCTTCCACCTTTGGTTGCTCCAGCCTAATGAGCTGGTATACTTTAACGAAAGACCCCATTATGTTAGCAAGGTCTGATAATGTAGTTGTAGACTTCCATTTAACTGAGTCAAATTGCGTGGCTAGTCGTTCCATGCGGCGAACGTTATCTAGAAGTAATTCGTCCTTGATCGGAATGGGCCGCAATCCCTCCCAGAGAATTTCCATGCTTAAGCCCGTAGACAGAGTAAATCCAGATACGAAGCAGTCGTTTATCATCTTAAGGATACCTGAGGCCACTTCACGTATCCTACTATCCACACCATAGGAGACGTAACCGGACAGCATATCAGAGAAGAGGCCCAGATAAGCTTGGAACCCTTCTTCAGTAAAGCGTGGTGCAGTAAGGAACTTGACTGCTATCCACCAATTGTTCATGATATCCCGACAAAAGTACGCCCGATCCTAGTACCATTAGCGGACATATAACTAATCATTTAGCAGATCAATACTCACTTTCCAGAAATTGGTATTATACATATTAGCATGCATATAACTGTAAAGGCAATTCAGGATATTATCAAGGAAATGATATGCCCCCACAGTGGAATCCTTTGACGCAGCGGCAACACTATTAGCAATACATGACCTCTGGAGACGGTTCAGTTCAGACACCCGGAAGCCCTTGCCGTTGGGATTCTCTAAAGATAGTCGCCTTATAGCTTCGGCAATGTCCACAAAGCAGTCATAGCATGCTGCTAAGCAGAATGGAAGCTGGGGAAAGTCGCCTTGAAGACATAGAACAATCGTTGAATTCTGCAGCGGGTATAGCGGCTACGAACGAGTTAATAAAAATCAGTAGATCGAGGGTGAAAAATAAGACTTACCTGCATATCTTCAAAAGTAGGAGCGATAGTCTTAGCCAACGGGGCGTAGAATTGACGGATCGTAGTAAGAATATCAACCATGACTTCCGAATTAAGGAACGAGCCTACCGTCTGCTTATCGCCATCAAAGTCTAACTGCGCGCCTCTAAAACGACGTTCTGCCACCTCTCTTCGTTGTAACAGCGGCATTGCCCCCGGCTGCCAATCGAATGGCGTATACTTCTTCAACAATGGCAAGTCGTCGAAGGATAGCGCATCTATAGCTACATCGAATATAGATGATTTGTTCTCAATGTCGAAGGATAAGGCCGCAGATTTCAATTCATATCTCTTCAGACTCGACTCTACCTCAGCAACACGACTCCTCCAGAAGGGCGCGGCTGAGTCGTGAGGCTCGATATAAATCTCGATGGCACGATTCCTCATTGCTCGTGAAAGTTCTCCATAGCGAGGATCGACAGTTAAAAATACTCTAAAATCGGAATGAGGCGCGATAATTCTCGGCTCGCCATTCGGACCACAGTGTTCGTTGATAATCAGATTACCACCTGGTTCGAGTAAGGAATTCAATCGGTCAAGGACAGAGGCACTGCAGAGGTTTGCATTATCAAGGACCAGCCAATCGCCATTCTGAAGAGCTTTGACAATGATACCGTCTAGCCATTCAAACTTAGGGTTTGAAATACTTATAGAACGCTGGAGGATCTCAAGCACATTGGAGAGCGTTATTGCCAAGTCTGAATTATCCGGGATTTGAGCTAAGAGATCCCCAATGCGGTCCAGTAGTGATTGAGGTACGCTGGCTTGGCTTGTCAAAGAGCCAAGAACGTTTAATAAATCTACCGCTGACCCGAGTACGCCTTCAACCAGAGTGCCCGCAGTCGATATTTGTAAAGCTTCTCGCAATTCCCGTAACGCAGCGTTGATATCGCGCACAGGGTCGGATTGCTCGAAGCCTCCAACAAGATCCATAGCATCTATATCGGCGTTCATCGGAAATGTGACAAGTGACTTCCCACACGAAGCGGCAACGTGCTGCAAGAGCATCGACTTCCCACATCCTGAGGATCCGACAAGGATACATGGAATATTCTGATTAATGCATATTAGAAGAGATTCTATCTCCATCAGCCGCGGAACAACATCCATGCTGGGGAATTTCGACGGCTGTAGGAGCTTGTTCCGCCGCACCAACGCGAGCCCAACTTGAAGTAAGGACGAGTTCATGTTGTGGTATAACTGATGACCCTTTGGTGGAGCCCCGAAAGCTTCCGCAAAAAGCTTGTCTACCTCCAGTCTGTCTCTTTCTGCTCGGAAACGTTGTCGGATTGCAATATTTAAGAAGTCGCCGACCTTCCCGGTACTCAGTAAAGGATCCGATGATGTAAGTAAGTGTAGCCATCGCAGAGTATCGCGAAGGTTGAATTCCCACGGACTACCTTGGGATCCGAAAGCCTTCTCAACCAAGATGCGTGTTTCAAGATTAGATATAAACTTGATCATTCTTCGAACAGTCTCAGAGGCCACCGTAGGGAAGTTGTGCTCAGCGATAAGCAGGAGATCCTCTTCACTGAATACATCCGCATATACCACAATGAAACGGTTGACGAAGGAACTGGGCAGTCCTTTTCTCCCTCCACCCTGGTGGTGCGGATTTTGAGCTGCGAAGAGACGAAAGTCAGGGTGCTTCTTAAAAACTTGGTCAAGTTCAGAGACATAAACCTCTCCTCGATGATCAAGGCATGCATTGAGACCTTCAAGAACGGATTGAGAAGCGAGATTCATCTCATCCAGAAGTACCCACTCTCCGTTTTGCATAGCGCGAAGAAATGGTGCATCTCTCCATGCGAAGTGACCAGCCTCGGCTCCCTCAACAGGAACATCGGTTCCGAACAGATCCATTAAGTCAGTTTGGTCAGAAAGATTGATTCTTGTCAAAGGCAGACCGCATGCTCGTGCAAGAGCGCTGACTAGTGTCGTTTTTCCAACACCTGGACTGCCCTCCAAAAGAATAGGTTTTTGGACTTGAAGGGCACGAATTATTCTCATCGCGTTGAGCTTCGTGGTAGGGGCATGTAAGGCGAATCCTGCCTCAAAGTTCTCGTTGGCTACACGCTTAATAGAAAAGTCGCCAATTCGCAGTTCTTCGGGTCTCACAGTGAGTTCAAGGGGTGCCCGATATATCG
Organism: Daldinia grandis; assembly: GCA_022432525.1. Lineage (NCBI taxonomy): Eukaryota > Fungi > Ascomycota > Sordariomycetes > Xylariales > Hypoxylaceae > Daldinia > Daldinia grandis. The sequence continues at coordinate 2,737,236 of JAJKLB010000003.1, read as the reverse complement.
TGGTTGCATCGCAGCTAAGAAGTTCACTCAACTTGTCCAAACATTTTTGTCGCTGCGTATCCATGCTTTTGGGGTCTATCGCAATCAAGGCAGATGGGTTCGCACCTAGGGTATCAATAAAAACTGTTGCCGCTCCGTGGACTACAGACGCTTCCGCATTTAGAGTAGTGCTCTCATTAACAAATTTGACCCAAACCAGGATATCTCTTATCGAAAACGCAGTTGAGGCCGTAGATCGGAAGTTCTGTCCAAACCAGTAAGAGAATTCGACGATGGCCCTAGCAGCCGGCTGAAACGCAGGTTTAAGCTTCGAAGACACGATATGCAGCACATCTTCGTTGCCCGACAGAGGAGACACCCATATCTCAGTAAATCGGTTCCTTAATGCTGGCGAAAGTTCTTTCTTGCCAAAATCACCGCCAGGATTCATGGTCGCCAGGAACTGGAAGCCTTCAGAAGCCTTAATAAACGAATCATCGATCCCCTTTTCGGCAAGGAGCAAGGTGCGCTGAGGCTCGAGAACAGAATTCAGTCTCTCTAGGACGGAATCATCCGCCAACGATATTTCGTCGAGAAGGAAAAACTGGCCATCTCGCATAGCATGAACTAGACTTCCATCTGCCCATTCGAAGAGAGCTTTGCTCTTGACTTCGTTATCAGAGATTCTTCGCTGTAAATCCACGGGTACCCTCGCCAGGATCGATTTATCAAGAGCGTGATACTGCTTCAACAAGACTTCTACGCCGCCTTCCACCATTTGCCCAAGTTCCCGTAGAACTGTGATGAGGTCTTTAGTCAACACATCTATAACGGCACCCCGATTCCTGATTGGTCGTTGGGATCCGATGAGGTCGCCCGTTTCTGTGTTTTGGTGCGCATTGACTATGTGCAATTCCTTACCAAGGGACTCGGCAAGGAGTTGGCAGACGGTAGTTTTACCACAACCAGTTTCTCCGACAAGTAGTACTGGTTCGTTATTGCGAAGCGCGCTTGCAACTAGTACATACAGACGGCGCATAGCATGGGTCCAGACAACGCCCTGTCCATTATTTGGAGGCTGCACTCTCAAATATGGCGATCTGTGGATATCATAGAGCAGTTCTTGATCAATCTTGACTTTAAAAACTGTCTCGATGACTTTCTTAACAGCTACTCTCTCTTCCTCATTTCGGACACGTTCGGCAAGGAGCATAAATCCATTAGCCGCGATTTCTTCTCGAGTCTCGGCTCCCCTTAAAGCCCATCTAAATAGATCTCTCAATGTCGCAAAGCTATCCTTGTTCTCGAATAGACGGCTCGTCTGTCGCAATCTTGAGAGCTCCTTATACACGTTGACAATCCTCTTACAATCAGAAGGTGCAGTATATAAGCTGCGCTTCTGTAGAATGATCTCGAGTTCGTCTTCGGGGATATCATCGAAATGGAGTTCGAGGAATCTGTTCCGAAAAGCGCGTGAAAGCACCTTTCGGCCTCCGTATAAGCCAGGCGGGTTCTGAGTTGCAAACAACATAAAATTCTCATGCGGCCGGACAACTTCCTGCGTCTCGGGAATAAGAAGTTCGCGATTATCGTCAAGGAGACGATTAAGCGCTTCTAAGACATCAGTAGGCGCGAGGTTGAGCTCATCAAGTACAATCCAGTGTCCCTGTCGGAGAGCTTGTACCAGCAACCCTTCTTGGAACCGTAGCTTTCCTTCGGCGTCAGAGATATAGGTTCCGAGGTACTCCTGAAGATCTGTATGCTCGTGATTATTGATTCGCACGAACTTATTACCGCTGAAATTGGCAAGATACTCGATCATACTGGTCTTGCCTGCTGACGTAGGACCCTGGATGAGGATTGGGAAACGCCTGGTTGAAGTAGCTCTCACCAAGTTTAAGAGGTTACGCTCGATGTAAGGCGTGATAATATAGTCAGTTCGCTCAATAGGAGTCTCTTCTCCCCGAAGTAGCCAATATTGACGGTCCTTATTCCTGTTCACAAACTTAACGTATTGTTTTCCATCATCAGGGTATCTTGGCGGCTGCGAGAGTAGTGACCTGGCCCCCCCATATCTATCGAGGAGATGATGGTGGATTAATGGCACGAGCGTCTCTTCGGACGCTCTATCCAATAATGTGAGGAAACCCATGGAGAACCCCTCATATAAGGCTCGTCGAAGACCATAAAACGGAGCGACATCATTCACGTAACTCAAGACACGAGTAAGTGTTCGCAAACTGAAGTGAGGTACTTCATTAGCGCCGTCAACTAACCGTTTTTCCTCTGCGCGCGTCTTGGTATTCAGATATAATCTGGCAATATCATCGGCGGCCTGATCATCTTTGACACTCTTCCCACTCAGATAAGCCTTGATGATTGTCAAAAGATCTTTGAGGTCCTTATCTGGGCTGCCGACGTAAAATTCCGTGAAGCGTGACCTCAGTCCAGGGGGAAGGTCCCGCTTGCCAATATCTGTGGCCGGGTTCATGGCTCCGAATATACGAAAGTCCGGATGCGCTTTAACACGCTCTATATCGCCAGTTTCCGATAACAAAATCGACGGCTCATCGTTAGGCCCGGAAGCAAGTAGATCAGCTATGCTCTCCAACGTATCGGGCGATGCGAGGTTTATTTCATCCAGTAAAACCCAGTCCCCATTCCTTACGGCCTTGACAATATTGCCCTCTACAAATGAAAAAGCGAAACTGCCTGAGCCTCCCGAGATTTGGATATCGAATTGTTCCAGACTCCGAGAAAATGCCTCCCAACGCGGCCTCAGATCGAGTAACGACTGCAGCCTCGACTCCACTTTACGCCTCTTGACAACAGGCTGTCCATCGGAATCGCCGTCGTTAGAGGCATTGGCTTGAGTTTGAAGTTGGCTCACAATCTTATTGAACATAGTCGGTGCTTCCCGCCACAGCTTCGATACCTTTGTCCATTGGCCTTTCGCAGCGCACTTGCCGATCTGTTCCAGATATTTCTGGTTCTTCGACGCGGAGATTCCCGTCGAAGCAAATAGGTCCTCAAACTCTTCTTTCAAGGGGACTGCAAGGCTTCGGGCGTTCACCGGCTTAAAGCCACCTAAGAGGTCCCCAACTTCGCTTTGCTGGGACAGATTCACAGCCACGAGCTTATGGCCAAGGGATTCAGCCAATTGCTGGATAACAGTCGTCTTTCCAATACCGGTCTCGCCTACGAGAAGCACGGGTTCGCGCAGTTTGACAGCCACTGATATTTGTTCGAGTAGCCTCCTAGAGTGACTAGTGCTTGCGAAGGGTTTTCTTGACTTGACCACTCTATTAGCATGTTTCCTTCTGGTCAACATGACTCTTCCGACTTTGAAACTACTAGGGCTTTCCTCCATCTGCGGTACATGAACTTTGAGGTAGTGTTCCGTAAGCTGCTGCGAAAGATGCATCTCCTCGGCAATGCAGCTGACAAGAGCAGCTCTTGCTTCCGGCTTGGAGAGGTTACCACAGAAACAGTCAACCGCGTCCATGAACATCCAGTCTCTTGTTGTCTCGCTTATAGGTTCATCGCCAAGCTTGCAGCCTGAAGCTACGAGGGTTTCGTTAAGGCGGCGGCACCATTTCAAGACATCCCTAGGCGTGACGGAACGCTCTACTATGCTCCGCCCGGAGTTGCTCACATGTGGGAGACTGGATAGATGGCAAAGACGCCTATAGACTGACATAATCATCGGAGTATATTTGTGTAGTAGATGGTAACTTCCAACGATGATATACTCCAGCTCGACTGGTGGAGGCATCTTTACACTGGACAGATTCCAAAATCGCTGGCCTAGTATACTGGGGAGGTTCTCCTGCCCATTCATGCCTCGTGTTGTCCGAACGGTTGCAAACAGTCGGAAACTGCTCGGAGCCTCTACCGTCTCACCACGACTAGGAATAAGCAACTTGCCATGCTCCACTAAGGGTAGCAGAGTACTCATAACCTCATTCGGCGCTCTGTCCAAATCCTCTATTAGAACCCAGCGTCCCTCGCGAACAGCTGTTGTGAGGACACCTGGTCTCCACGAGAAGGAACCAGGCTTGGAGCCTGTAGAGTATAGTCCAATGAGCATTTTAGCATCTGTTTGTTCGTTCAGGTGCAATGTTACCATGCTTGACTCCATCTTAAGTTCCCGGGCAAGCTCATGCACTATAGATGTCTTCCCAGATCCAGGCAATCCATGCAAAAGTATCGGTCCCAATCGCTGGAGATTCTGTGCGAGATTTTGTAGGTTAGTTAAGGTAGTGGGAGTTTGTACCAACCTAGACATTGCACGAGATGGGCCATTCGGTCGGGGGAGGATCGTCGTGCTATACTGAATAACTATGTCCTGGAGTGTCTGGGGGTGAAATTGCTCTCCTTTATAGCTTCCAAGTTCGGCATGCATCTTCTGTCGAGATTTATCCCATTTTTCTGCTCGTTGACGCTCGACTAGTGAGAGAAAGGTGTAGTCAACTTGGACTCCGTCGAAATCTCCAACTAGAGACTCTTCATGTTTAATATACTGGCGGATAAGCGCCTCCAAGTTGAAGTCGGAAGCATTAAGCTGGCAACAGAACACTCTAATAGCAAGATACCTGACAGAGACATGACCGTGCTTAAATAGATCCTGTATTTTGGAGGGCGGAACTAATTGGCTAAAGGTTTTCTTGTCAAAATTCAGGAGTCTCCAGAGAGCGAGTAAAATGCGCTGTAAGTCATGTATAATAAAGTCTTCCGTAGGTCGCGTGTTAAGTGAGTTGATTCCGAATGTGTGTAGTTCAGAACCGAGTCTATACGAGGTTTCTCCAATATATCGTTCCAAGAAAACGGATAGGTATGGCGCGAACGGGAGTATTCTTGCAAAAGATGCAATGATAGCATCTTCTTGTCCTTGATCCCGCGGTCTTATCAGCCACCTCGCGCATATCTCGGAAATTTCACTCTCAAAATGGGTAAATATAAGTCCAGTGAATTCTGGAATCAGTGCCGTCGTAGCTATAGCATCGAGAAAATGTGCAGGGGTGAGACCATCACGAATTATTTCTAATAAATCGGGCGGTAATTGGGCTAGCAACTCTTTATGAGTCAAGAGCCGCTCCCTCTGTGCGCTTATATCAACAGTCGGCATGGCTGCTGTAGAGATGCCGAAGTCGTGTTGCGCGTCGTAAATCGATTATTCGTTTTCATGAGATTTCATAGATTTCCATCTCTGCAGGCCGCGAATAGAATAAAGTCAATTGAGATAACACTATCTTATCGTAACTTTTTCTGCCGTCTTCCAAAAATTTAGGCGGTGAATAAGCCGGAACGGAGCTGTTTGGCACCGCCACTAGTAGCGGGGGACCCGCCAAAAACTGGCAGGGTCCGGCAAAGCTTCGCGAAATCGAAATCGTGCATTAAAAACTTCGAAGAGCATCACGAAGCGTTTCGCTAAGTCAAAGGAGTCCCGCCCCCCCTCCCTTAGTCAGTTCGCAATTTGGAATTTGGTCAACGAGGAAGTCGCCAAAGATGTCGGCACCGTGCAGGTACGCAGCTCGAAGCTGCGCGCGATCAATTCGCTCCAGCAACTCTTTCCGGGTATCGGCTTCATTCGTTCAGAGCACTCCGTCGATACAGCGGCGGCACGAGTCTACCGCAACGGCTACCAACCCTAAGATTGCCGGTATCGTTGACCAGATCAGCCAATTAACCCTCCTGGAAACCGCCGACCTTGTTAGCAACCTCAAGGTTGGTGCTACTTCGTTGATATAGGCTTTCCAGTTCTATTTGCTAATAACTATGCCATATAAGTCCCGACTCAACATCCCCGATCTACCAGTTGGTGGCTTCGCTGCCGCCCCGGCTGCCGCCCCAGCCGCAGCAGAGGAGGCGGACGAGCCCGCGCCAGCTGCTCAGGAGAAGACTCTATTCAACCTAAAGCTGCAAGCATTCGATACTGCCGCGAAGGCAAAGGTTATCAAGGAGGTCAAGGGCTTATTAGGGCTGAGCTTAGTCGACAGCAAGAAGTTCGTGGAGAGCGCACCCAAGATGATGAAGGAGTCGGTACCAAAAGAGGAGGCCGAGAAGATCGTGGCTACGATGAAGGAGCTAGGAGCTACCGTTACTATGGAATGATTCATCTAAACTCGGAAGGCAACACGAACGATGCCGTATATACATGTAACCTAAACCTGTATAACAATACAAAAGCCCTGGAAGGTAAACTCTTCGGACGGTTAAAAAATGCCAATCTTAGGAGTTTGTTATTTTTTGTCTGCTGATGATAGATTCTAAATATCCGTCTAGGAATCTGTCTAGAATGGGCCAATATTCCTTCCTAAGGAGTTAAAGACATAGAAGGCAACATATCCCTCCCCATCCCCTATCCTCTAAGGCTGCAGTTTCTTGCGAGAAAAGCTCTCACTAAGCCCATTAGCCAAGAGATAAATCGTTCTTAGCATCGGCACAGCCAGCCCCTTCTTCCTCGCAAGTCTCACTACATTGCCCACAATAGCATCAACCTCCATACTCTTGTTATCAAACGCATCTCCCAGCATAGACGGCTGTACTCCAGGAAGGTCGCGCACAACAGCGCGTCCGATCTGGAAATCCACCATCTCTTCATCCACGTCGCTGTACCCGTAGGCCTGTGCTACAAAGGCAATTTCCAACATGACGTCTTTTATAAAGCGCACGCCGTCGCCCCATTTGTCTTCTGCACCCAAGTCCAAACTCAAGCTCGCTTCGATGAACTCCCGGTCCCTCAGCCGGGTGAGCGCGCATATAGGATTCCAGGAGCTATTGACGAGCAGCTTGCCCCAGCGCTTGCGCTGGATATCGTCGTGTAGTTTAGCTGTAGCGCCCCCTTTTCCAAGTAGCTCTACGAACTCCAGCGCCACCTCCTTGTGTTTCGTAGGAGCGGCAGCCGGATATGTGCCCACATGCAGCGTCTCAACTTCCTTATGGTGCACAACGCCAGGCGAGACCTGGGTGGCCGGGAAGTATGCCACCGTGCTCAACAGCGGGTTGTCTGGGTATAGTAGCGCATACTCGTCCTCGATCCCAATGCCATTCTGCAGCAGCACAATAGCCGTCTTACCCTTCACGACCGCGGGGCCAATCAGTTCCGCTATGGAAGGGTCAGTAGGCACGGCCTTGGCGGCGATCACCACGAAATCGAAGAAGGGTTGCGCATCCAAAGCCAACTGTTGCACGGCTTCGGCAACGGATCTCGCGATGCGGGGTTGGAAATGGAGGTTATCGCCCCACAGCTTCGAGTGGATCGTGAAGCCGTTCCGGGACGCGAACTCGTAGTTAGATCGGCATATTGCGGTGACGTTGTCCTGTCCAACCGCGTTTGACAAGGCCCAGGCATAGCAAGTCCCGAGACTGCCGGTGCCAAATATCAACGCTTTCGGCATGGCTTAAATGCGCCTATGAGCAGCTAGATTCGCGTTTGAGCAACGTGAGTGAATAGGTAGGTAGTTACCTCAGTTAGGGAAGCTAAGAAATCATAGATGCTACCTTTTTTGTTAAAAAAGAAAAAGATAAGCTGGAGTCAGTAGTTGTCAGTTGTCTCTGCTCGCTTAAATAAGACATATTTCATGCAACTATCTTTCTCTTAACCCCCACCGCCTAGAATAACCTAACTTTATATATTGGTATTGCATCCACCGCATTTCGGACGTCGAGTTCTGAGTATAGGGATAACTCGCGATCTACTTGTACTCCGAAGGGCGCAAGATGCGACGTCAGTGTTAATCGACCAATTATATCCCCCAGCTCTTAAAGAGTATAAGCCAAACTACCAGTTGTCACCTACTTACAATTCTATACAATTAAAGAGCCACATATGAAAACAAGATATGCTTCATATAGTTAATATAAATTAGTTCGTAATTAACGCGAATTTTGGTATCATAGAATGCAGGCCGCCTCCGATCAACTAGGTACGCTATAAGGAACACCATTTTGATCGCCATACTTCCCGACCACGTACAGTACAAAATCATCGCAACATGCTTGAATCCTTTCAAATGGAATACGTGGCAAATGCCACCATTCAACTTCCAGATCCTCTCAAATTTAGAGATGAAAAAAGCAACCAAAAAACGCCATTTTTATGCCGATTTTCCTTTCTTGTAAACGCCACGCAATGCATCATTAGTCGACAGCACCAGGAAGTCGTTGTTTAGCTCTTCCATGCAACGGCGCTTCTTTCGGGATTGTCGGCGTCTTATTGTTGCTCTCTGGGATTTGCTAAGTCGGATGGGCGACGCGTCCTAGTGCGACGAAGACCCATTGGTGGTAGCATCTCTTTGTCGAAGATGGTGACATTTGCTCATCTCGGCTTCCCGCTGGAACTCATCCCACTCCTCGCGGCCTAGGATGTGATCATCTTCTCCAAGATCGCTGGTTTCTTCGAGAAGCTTCATCGCCTCCTCCTCTATGGTTCCGGGAACTGCCCACATGCTCTCGCGCATACGCTTGTGTCGCTCACGATCCTCTTCGATGCGTTGCTCAATCTGGCGCTTGTCGAGGCGGTGAGAACTAGCAGTACCGTTACCGTTACGTGGACGGGAAGCGTCATCGCCATTGGCGGGTGAAGAGAAACCAAGGTCAACAGAGGTATCGCGTTCCTTAAGACAACCTTCAATCTCGATCACCGTCTGCTCGAGTAGGATAGACTTGTTCATTAAGCCTTGAAGAACCTAAGCGTTACTGTTGTGAGCATTCTATATCATGACTTTCAACTTTACTCAAACACCAAAACCTACCTTTCGGACAACTTTAACATTGGCAGCACCGGATCCATCTTCTGGACAGACTGCATCCACAACTCGAATGATATCTCTCTGCATCATTCGGACATATTGGTTCTGGCGTTCCTTTGATGCCATCTCCAACAAGTGCTCCAGAAAGTACATGATGTTTGCACGTGTGTTCATACTAGTCTAGATTACAGAGTTAGCCATTTATCTAATGTAGATGCTATGCTCACTCATAAGGCTCTAACGCTGCTGCCAACAAGTAGATGGGCTTATGAAGGCAGTATTACAAAATGAAAGCTCATTGGAATGAGCGCAGGGAAGATGATAAGTCAAATTTAGATGATAGAAACATATCAAAGTAAATAGAAATGGCGGATGAGACAGGCTCACCTTCTCAAGCTGCTCGAGGATACAAGAGTGTAGGTCCTCATCCATATCCTTGTACTTCATTGCATACTGGGCAGCTTTCTGGGCGGCAGTAGTGCTTGCATTCAAGTGTTGAAGCTGGCCGCTAAAGCGCATCCGAACTTCGAAAGGATCTGCCGCCATTGTGGCATGGCCCGGAATCGGGAATTTTACGGAAGGTTGTTTGATGGAGGAAGATGAAATTGAGAGAGGCAAGGCTGACGAGCCGCAACAACGAAATGGGAAATAGAAAGCTCTATTCGTTATCGATCCCTGATTGCTGTTGGCTCTTACCCCAATGGTAAAACAAAGTTACGCTAGCAGGGTATTAAGCCAAAAGTGGCTAGTCTTGATGTAGCGCTAGGAGGATAGTACCCACTCTATTCTTATCGTCCCTGCCGTTCTTTACTTATCAAAGGAGGTATTCATCTCATCCAATACACTAAAGCAGCTGAATGTTGAGAATAAACAGCCAGTCAACAGGTTTATGTACCAAGGTGTTCGGAAGCCAGTCACAAAAACACAACCTTTTAGTTCTTACTCACAATATACTATTAGTACATTAGGTAGTACTTTGTGTAGATAGCAAATCAATTAGATGTCTAAGCTAGGTAGGTACCTAAATAGGTATTAGTCACCTTAACGACGGGTAAGAATAAAATCACATAAAGATGCCAACCAATAAAACCCCTTGAAATTACAGCTGAACCAGGGCTGAAAACTCCCGGGGTGGACAGCAACGGGTAGAACAGGTTTGTCGGTGCTACTTCGGTAAAGACACCCGGGAGGACGAGAATAACTTATCATCTCGTTGAAGCGGTTCTTCTTCGTAAGGGGCTTACTTTGCCAGGGCAATGTGACAAGTGTCCTATGATGCAGTGAAACATGGATTTCTTAAGTTGGTCTCTGTGATTTGATTTGATTTGATTTGATTTGGTTTGGTTTGATTTAATTTTGTTACATTTTATTTCTTGTTCCTGAAGGAATTTCTTGTCCGCCCGCACTGGTCGTCTTAAAGCTTGCTTGCCTGCTTGCGCCTACACCAGTTGGTTTTTGTTTGCTGCCTTTTTTAAGAAACTGGCAACCTCCCAAAAACAAATCCAAAATAAACATCATTTTTAGGTCGCAATAAACAACCGACTGATCGGCTTCTCGACATCATGTTGGCCCTCACGCATCACGAACATAATGCGCCGGAGTTGACCTTGGCGGTTCTTGGCTGCGGTATGTCTTGAATTAGTATCCTGCCGTTCGGATTGGCGAATTAACATGTTTCAGGAACCATGGGCATCGCCATCCTCTCCGGTATTCTGTCCTCTCTGCAGGAGATGTCGGGGCCTCGCCCCTTGCAGACACCTTCTGGAAGATCAACCCCCGCCGACGAGATCCCTGCCCGACTCCCTTCCCGCTTCATCGCCTGCGTGCGCCGGCCCGAGTCCGCCAAGAAGGTCAAGCAAGCCCTATGGGAACACAGCTCATCAGTTAAGGTGGTGCAGAAGGAGAATGTCGCGGCCGTCATGAAGAGCGAGGTTATCATTCTTGCGTGCAAGCCTTACATGGTCGAGGATCTGCTTAACGAGCCCGGCCTGTCGAAGGCTCTCCACGGTAAACTCCTTATTAGCATTTGTGCAGGTGTGACGGTTCCCCAGATCGAAAAGATACTACACGGTGCTGTACCCGACAAGGACCCTGAAGTTGATGGACGCTGCCGAATTGTGAGGGCGCTACCCAACACGGCCAGCATGGTCAGGCAAGGCATGACGGTAGTTGCGAATAGCGATCCGCCCCTACCAGCTCATACCTCGAGCCTCGTGACATGGATCTTCAAGCGCATTGGCGACGTCATCTACCTTCCCGCCAAGAACATGGATGCGTCCACAGCACTTGCCGGGTCCGGACCAGCATTCTTCTCCCTCGTACTTGAGGCTGCCGTTGACGGAGCAGTTTCCCTAGGCGTACCGCGAGCCGAAGCTCTGAGGATGGCTGCCCAGTCTATGAAAGGCGCTGCTGCCTTGGTCCTCAATGGAGATCACCCAGCTCTGCTTCGGGACAGAATCAGCACCCCAGGTGGCTGCACTATCGAGGGCCTCTTAGTGCTCGAGGAAGGACGAGTACGAGGCACCGTTGCCAAGGCCGTGAAACAAGCCGCAATTGTTGCCAGCCAGCTTGGCAAGGGAACCTAAAGGAGATATGAATGGACACGGGGGAAAGTTTCGAAGTGTGCATACGGATGGCGTTCAAGGCGTTTTAAATATAGACTAGAACGTCGAACGAGATAGTTAATGCAATGGCTTGCTATTTCCTTTATCCATCCCCCCCTTTGCTTATGCTACAAGCATCTGCTACGTAGGCACCCATGGATGAAGAGTGAAATCAAGACATAATCAGATGTTGACCAGTCCTCGCCAACAGAGGGAATACGAAAATCCCCCTAAAATATGCACATAACGTAGGTATCATGAGACCCCCCAAAAACTCCTTATTGTAGTAGCACCACAGACCTCCTTATTATCAACACATTGAATTTTATTACCCTACTCTTCCTCTGCTTCATCGACGCGTGCTTTCTTGCTAGAAATATTTTCTGTGGTGGAGCCACCGGTGAGCCTCCTTTTACCATTAGTAGCCACAGGCTCGCTGGCGACAACAGGCGGCGTCGACTCGAGCCGGTCGAGAATCCTAGCATATTCCCATTGGACATTATCCACCGTTTCGTTTAACTTGATGATGCGCTCTGTGATCTCGAATTCGCCCAGGATAGACATATTACGACGATATAGACGTTGCTTAAGAAGTAAGCGCCACAGCGTGTAGGCATGCTTGTCGATTTTTGACGGGGACGGTTTCTTAGTCTCGTCATCTGCTTGAGCTCGGACAGAATCGGGCAACTTTGACATAAGATGCATTTCAACAAGTCGCCAGAATTGGCGGGGTGCAATTTTAGTCTTAATTCGGATATCCTCTAGTTTTGCAATGTCAACAATTCCACCGATTGATGAGCTTTCGTGAATAGAGGGAGTTATTTGCGTGTTGTTGCGCAATATACCACCTTTCGCGGGAACTGGTACGTCGGTATTCACCGTTAGACTGGCAAATTCAGGCACGTTCTTGCGTAGATATTTCATATCACATAAATCTCGCAGTAGATCGAAATCTTCGTTAGGGTCCTCAACCGTTACCTCTTTTGTCGTAGCGGTATTAGTCGCTATTTCAAACAGGGTATTGTAGAGGAAAGCACCAATGCCTTTCCCCTGAAAAGGAGGAAGAATTAAGAACTGCGAAATTCTGACGCGATGAGCGAAGTCTGTAATAGAAAAGTCATGTTCAAAACGATCCCACGAGTCGTCTACTTTCCCATTACCCGGCGAAGGCGGCGGCGTAGGTTGTTGGAACATCCAGAAGTTATAGGTTGTTGCATAACCTTGGAACGTATACTGAGGATTGCCCCCGGCTTTGGGGCTAGGTGTCTTCCTGTATACGAAGAAGACAGTCCATCTAGCTAGAGAATCTTTTGGCTCGTCGTTTCCCTCCTCATCTACCCCTACATAGGATCCGCCTTCAATATAGAATAAAACGGTAACTTGGATACGCTTGACTAGCTGGCTAATCTCGGGTTGAGATAAAGTCCCCTGCCAGATTTCGTAGATTTCGCCATTCTTCTCCAAAGTCTTGGTTAGGATTCCAGGAGGACTCCATGTATCGGGGAGGCTTTTCACAGCCTGGTCGTATTCTTTCTTCGATTGGTATGCGACTGTTGATTGTTAGGGGGCTATCCATGAATTATATAGAAACGACATATGTAGGTAGCGCATACCTCCCGGCAAGTAGTCTTTCATAGTAAGCTTAACATCAGTAGCCTCGACGTCGCCAACCTTAGTGAACTTTTTCGCCGAGGATACTGAGAGGTTTGGTCGCAGATCCCTCGCATCAAACTGCAAATCAATCATTAGGCCCTTGTGTCCGAATATGCGCTCCTCCTCGCCAAAGATGGCGTAAGTATGTCTCGGTTTGAAAGACGCGATCTTTTCGATTCCTGATGATGTAGGTCGCACGAGCGATATGGTGAGCGCCTCGCTGGCGTCAATCGTCCCTAGATATCAAATCAGTTTAAATATTTTCAGCGACAATGATCAAGTTGCCTACACTCGTCCTCCATCTTATCCTATCTAATAAGCTTACGGCGCAAGATGTATCGGTACTAAGTAGCAAGTCAAATTATATGAGGTCAACAAAGACCTGTACGATTTAACATGCACGATGTAAATATAATCGACGAGCGCGGAGGTCCCTACCGACTGACTTGATATGTATAAAAATAGGAGATGTATGAAAACTTAAAAGTAGTTAAATATCGGCACTTAACGCGATTCTGGGAACTTGAGCGTCGCGTTAAACCGATCGATAGAAACGGCGCGTTCGTCTTAGTGGAGCAAGAAATGCGCACGGACCAGAGTTACGGTAGCAAGACAGATCTCTCGGAGGCTTTTTCCCTTTTTTAACTGGAAGACCCAAGCAAGGCCTTGTCTAGCCTGCCAAGCAAGCCAAGCAGCCCAGACATTAGCGTAGGGTTTAATCCATTCTTAGACTTAGCGTAGTACTTCACAAGGTACCACTCAAGATGGAAAATCGGCAGTGACGTGCGACGGTCCCGCCTAAAAAGCAAGTTGCAACAGGGATAATTAGATTTTAGTGGACGCTTAAACTGTAACGGCTCTGACAGTTTTTGAGGCTACCGTCGCAAAAAGGGTATCCAACTTCCATCTCGCTCTTCATCTTAGCCTCAAGCATCTTTTCAATTGCCATACGCAGCATTCTTCAACGTTAAGGGTTAGGTTATCTACGTAGATAGCCTCCCTTCCTCGTCTTGAGGCATTGCCCCTGACCACACGCGCGGACTTAGCATCGGTCAATATTTACACCAATGAATCGGTAACAAGCAATTATCCCTTAGGTGCTTCCTCTAAGTGAACGCAGTAACCATGGCGGGAACTGGAGTTTTTATTCTACTTGCCTCAACAGTATGTTCAAAATCCTCACCCCAGCCGTCAGCTATGATTCAATGACTAACTGACTTCGTTTCAAATCGTAGGTGGTTATGGCATTGGCGTAAGTTGTTGTCTCCTGTTCCTGTTCCTGTTCGACACAACCCCCCAAATTCGAAAATTGACGAAAAGCAGTTCCTTTCTCGCCGGCGCACTACCACTGTCCATGTCTCTTACCCAGTCACAACTCAGACTGATTTCAAGTATCGGCATAGGCATCCTCGTCGGCACGTCTCTAATAGTGATCATACCCGAAGGAGTCGAAGCAATTACCGAGGCGTCGATCCCTGCGCATTCTCAAACCACGAGAAACTTATATAACGCGAGACATGTTGCTGCAGTTAGGTGGGAACAAGGATCAGATCCCATTTCAGCAAATAGTATAGACTTGACCAAGATTTCTCCGAAGGAATTTGGCGACCGGAATGCGTTGGACATAGCAAGGAAAAGTAGCCCGGCCAACTTCGACTCCAATGCCAGGGCGCCAGCGGAGGAACCAGAAGCAGTACCAGGTGGTCAAGTTAAACCTAGTACAGGGAGCCAACACGCAGAATCTGGAGCACCCACTTTCTATATTGGGCTTTCTCTAATACTGGGTTTCGTTGTTATGTTCCTGATCGATCGCCTTCCTCGCCATGCGTCAGAAAACTTCCAGCCACCTCCGCCACCCAGGCATATCAGCTTGAGCAATTTGGGTGGTTCATCTCTCTCCCGCGACGAGGAGGAATCCGAAGGCTTTTTGGGTTCTCTGACACCCACGCCGAAGCAGTCGAGAAGCCTAGCGACCACTACAGGTCTAGTGATACACGCCGCGGCGGACGGCATCGCAATGGGGGCATCGGCTACTTCTCCAGATACGAAGCTAGGGTTCATTGTATTCATTGCCATTATGGTGCACAAGGCGCCTGCGGCCTTTGGTCTCACCTCGATCCTTCTGAAACAGGGTCTCTCGAAACGTGCGGCTCGAGGTCACCTAATTGTGTTCAGCTTAGCCTCTCCATTTGGAGCCTGGGCAACCTTCATCCTCGTTAGTTTCCTGGGTGGAGGCGGTGAGGGTAGGTTAAACCAATGGTGGACGGGAATGCTGTTATTATTCTCGGCGGGGACCTTCCTGTGAGTGCAGATACGGTTATATTGTCTTTGATGTCTAACTGACGTTTCTAGCTATGTCGCGATGCATGCCATGCAAGAAGGCGATTCGCCTTCCGGTCACGATGGCTCGATCGCCAACGGTTATGCGGACGGTGGTCAACGAAAGCACACCCACCCGCAGATGCGGGAAACGCTTGCAACAGTAATCGGCATGTTCTTGCCCCTTCTCACACAGTTCGGCCACCACCATTAAAGCGGCTAAAACGGGTTGCCATTTCTTTTAAGTTCTGCGTTTCTACCAAGCTATAGAGGGAGTTAGGATCTTGAAAATGAATGACCGGCATGTTCAAGTTAAACCCAACAACGTAGATCGCCCCTATCTTACCTAGGTACCTATGTGGATTGGGAACGTGTATTACAAGTTTAAAAATGGTGTTCGATCTCGATGAGGTCTTGAAAGAATTACAGAGTCCAACGAGCTGGTTGTACAAAATATACCCATGGGCTGTAAATAGACCAATTTGTTGGTATCTTTGGTTTCAAACAAAAGCAGATTTATCTCATTATTTATCATGAGCGGCGGGTTATAGGATTGGGTGATAGGGTTGTATAATATAATAATTTCTTGCTTACACTAGGTACGCAATGAATACTAGAACTTCGAGGCTCCACGGTACTTTTCGTTGCTATTTTCATGGAGAAATCTGGTGAGGCGCCATGAATATTTTTTAATTGGTATCAGGTTCTCAACCCAAGTTATGTACCTACCTAACCCGGTAGTGCACAGGTTGGGAGGTAGTTAGGTAGGTAGCTACCTGGATAGGTATGTAGGTTAGGCACATGTCATACACTATTCACGGCAAAGGCTCTATGGTTTCAATAATTTATATTACGTGGTGTCTCAATAGTAATATTTGCTGTAAATGTGTCAAATACTAAACTTTGGTCAGTATTACTCTGCTTAACCCATCCCTTACATAGGTAGTTATATTATATCGTATCACTTTCGCCTTGCAGGTCGATCATGGCTCGTCAGAGCTGCTTACTTCAATACGGTTTTCGGTAGGAAATTTAGTTTAACCAAGCAACCACCACCACTTAGTTGTTGGGGAAAAAACTAGCAAACATAGGTAGGTAGGTAAGGATATATTAGCCATGATCTGGCTTGAGTCTTGGCAGAAGCCAGCATCACTAACTTAGTGATGCCATACGAATTTAGGTTAGGCAGTCAGGCCAGAAACGATTCTCTAAGACGAGCGTACTGAATAAAATCACCTCGTTTGTCATCCAGTGAGAAAAGCGTCTCGTTTATATCGTTGCACTTGTACTTATTACCACGCTTCCATCTGACTCAGCGCTTGGTGCTTCGTTACCCCAACTTAGCATCCGGAAACCTCTGTACAATATAAACATCCACTCATAGCTTAACGCCGATGTCATCTTGCAGACACAGCAGAATTATACCATCTTCGCCGCTAACCAGACGGGGCGAGTAGTAGTCTTTCGATATAGTATATCAATATTGCGCCTATGAAAACACTAGTTGCTAGGTCGCCACGGCACATATAACAATGCGCTGGCAAACTCTGATAAGCTGGGTAAGTTGATGAAGATAGCAATGGCGTGCACATTCGGTCGAACACATGGAACACATTTCGACTCGTCCTGGCTCTCCAAGTAGAAGCTCTAGATCACAGCACGGGTGGGCGAAAACGTATAAGTGAGTGAACAATAGCCTGCATCCTGCCCGCAATGCTGTAACATTGAATGGCACGAAGCATATGCAGCCACGAGCTGCCATTCACATCATCCATCCGTCAACTATGTACATCGATGGATTTTCCCAAGCGCAGAAGCGCCGCGGTACCGAAGTGGGAACCACGGAAACAGCCTTCCCAAAAGTGGACAAGGACGGCGGCGAATAGGAGCTCGGGTATACCGCGAAGTATATTTACAAGATTGTATCGCCGGGACGGAGATGGGGCACTGTTTTCGGGATACAAGACATGCCTTACGATCTTTGGGACAGGGAATTTGCATTAGCCTGGTCGCTGTAACCGCCCGTAGACCTCAAAGGGCATTTACATACGCACCTATGTAGGAGGTATGAATGCGATTGTCTATAGGATGTGCATGACTAACTTTAGTGAACCAGGAATACAGTAATTTGAGATTGCGACGAATTGATGTCCTTCACTGCCCTTTACAGAAACACATGCAGATTCTAAGTCAAGGGCACCGACTAATGTAATGTGAATAGTGTAAATTTAGGACTAGGAGATCGAATAGACCCTAGCGAGACGAAACGTTTTAGATTCCCGGTGTTGCTAAATAGGAATTTATACATGCGTATACGTGCGAATACTGTGCAGAGACGGACTTCTTATTCTTACTAATATGTACTACTCACAGTATGTACATATGTACCGCGATGCGCTAGATTAGGTAGGTACATTACACTACACATAATTATGTACATAAGGTATAGTTACAAGTGTCCAGACGTTTGAACTTTAAATCGTGTTTGTACAACAGGTATATATTCGAAAGAGTATAGTCGCCATTACCAACCAATAAGGGCTTGATTATAGTGGCTATAGATATTCCCGTCGCTTATAGACTTGGATTATCGAGAGACAAAGAAAAAACCACCGTCGGCAGTCTCGCCTGTGTTATATGCGCACCCGAGTTTATATATTAAGCATACATGCATAATAAGCCTAGTTACCTACATAAGGTAATCCTCAAAGGTCAGGTACATACTACATACATAATGCAGAGTACATATATGCAGCCTTTAATACAGTATGTATACTGTAGCGCTAGTGTAGCACCCTCCCCCGGCGGGAGAAACTTTATGGACTTACCATGGGGAGGCACGTTCCTGCTCATCTCTGCTAAGGATCCGCTTCCCTAACCCCCATTCCACTTTGGAGAATCACATCTTACCATCCTCAACTGACTACACTCATAGCCTTTTATTACACCATCATCATTCCTCTTACAATTTCGAACGATAACCACGATTCGCTTGTAAGGGGCTTGAGAATTCAATATCAACCACCCTTTCTGTCTATGTACTTTGTAGACTAGTCTCTCTCCTCCGCTCCTCAAAAAATCTCCGTTTTTTTTGCCTTCCGCCGACAGCCTTTCAAAGACAACATATATGCTACCAATGCGTTACTAAACCCTCTTCGCGCTTCCTTTTCTCGTCACTATACCGTCTTTCCCCATCGTAGCCTCGTTCGCCGATCCGGACAGTGTTGGTTCGTCTTTATCCTTGTAGGCCTGGCTTAGATACTACCGTAGGTCGTTTGACCTACCAATTGTGTGTCTTGGGACGCGGCTTGTCTCATTGACCCCGAACGTATGCAGAACCATCCTTGTGTGCCCCTACTCCAACATTAGCACTTCCTGCACGCGGACAATCTATATACGAGCCTCTACACGGCGCTTACTTGCCGTCTCATTTTAACTACGAAATATACTTAACATATCTATTCATCTTATTAACTATTACCGTATAGGCAAATACATTTTGCCTCGAAGGGCCCGGCAATTCACTCGTCGATCGTGGTCGGGACGGTCGAGGGATCGTCGTAGCATAGCGAATATACAAACTTGATATATAAAATAGCATATAGATGGCAGGTTACGGTAGCCTCTCAGAAAGGAGAGCCAGCGTCTCGAACCGGGCTGAAGAGTTGACTTTGGACACGACTAGTACCGGTCCTGTCATCATAAATCAGAGGATGGATAAGATGATTCAACAACCTCGGCCTAGGGGCCCGCCTACGCCCAGCATGAGCACGCCGGCTCCGGATTTCGACCAGCAAGTTACGGGCTCTCCGCCGCCACCTCCTACACCTGCGGCCTCGCCTGGACCTACGGATACACAACCCGACTGGAGCGATGCCGCCGACGACGAAGACTTTTTTCTCTCTCAGATGCGCCATCACTTCAAGGCCTGTTCGGGACCGCAAAGAACGCGGGTCCTTGCCGACTTACTAAATATGTGCACGACCCAACAGCTCAGTTTTGTACATCAATTCGTGAGCCCTCTACTGAAGAAGGACCCTTTTACCAGCCTACCCGATGAGTTATGCTTGAGGATACTATCATTTATAGATGATCCTCAAGTACTCGCGCGAGCATCACAGGTATCCAGAAGGTGGAGGGATCTTTTAAGCGACGATGTAACATGGAAGAATCTCTGCGTTAAGCACGATTACGGCCGTCGCCTCTCCGAAGTCTCATACGGAGTTCCACCATTCGCGGCAACTAGACCTGGGATATTACCCCTGTCCGATCCCGAGTATACCCACAGCTTTCCCGGTGCTATTCCTGGCCCCTCGACGTTTCATTCTTCGACTCGTAGCTTCGATAGCTCTTCGGAGAGTTCTTCGATGACCGGGCGTCCTAAGCTTAGGTCGTATAAGTCTCACTTCAAACAGAGATATCTTGTTGAGTCCGCCTGGAGAACTGGTGGGCGTAATACCACGCGGACTATCACTCAAGACAATAGAGTTGTGACAAGTCTCCATTTAACCCCGCAATATATCGTCGTTGCTCTTGATAATGCGAGGATCCATATCTTCGATCGGGAAGGCAACGCCCTTCGTACCCTCCAGGGCCATATCATGGGCGTTTGGGCTATGGTACCGTGGGAAGACATCCTGGTCAGTGGTGGATGCGATCGCGATGTACGGGTCTGGGATATGACATCTGGGTATGACTATGGCTCAAAACTTGCATGGATTCAACTAATTACGTCAATAGGAGATGTCTCTATACTTTACGCGGTCACACTTCTACGGTCCGTTGTCTTAAGATGTCAGATGCGAACACGGCCATTTCCGGCTCGCGCGATACTACGTTGAGAGTTTGGGATATTAGGCAAGGAGTTTGTAGGAACGTCTTGGTCGGACACCAAGCAAGCGTGAGATGTCTAGAAATAAAAGGAGACATAGTCGTCTCTGGTAGCTACGATGCAACGGCCAAGATATGGAGCATATCTGAGGGCAGGTGTCTGCATACACTTTCGGGCCACTTCAGCCAAATATATGCTATCGCTTTTGATGGTCACAGAGTTGTTACCGGAAGCCTCGATACCAGCGTTCGCGTCTGGGATGCTCACACAGGGTATGTCTTCTATGTATTCGATAAGTTTAGGTGTTTGTACTAACTCTGATGAAAGGGATGCCATTGCTGTTCTCCAAGGCCATACCTCTCTCGTTGGCCAGCTACAGCTACGGGGCAATACCCTGGTCACAGGAGGCTCAGATGGTTCTGTTAGGGTTTGGTCTCTTGAAAGGATGTGTCCTATTCACCGACTGGCGGCACATGACAATAGTGTCACCAGTCTTCAATTTGACGATACGCGCGTCGTAAGCGGTGGTAGCGATGGCAGGGTAAAAGTGTGGGACGTGAAAACGGGCCACCTCGTACGGGAGCTTATTACGGCCGAATCTGTCTGGAGGGTAGTATTTGAGGATGAGAAGTGCGTCGCGGTTGCGAACCGAGGAAGCAGGGTCATGATGGAGGTAAGTTTATTCGAGTTAAAAAATATTTCAAGCGTTTCTCACATAAAGAATAGGTCTGGTCATTCTCGCCTCCGGAAGACGCCTTCTGCGAAAGACCGCTTTCTTTGCCTCAAAAGCTCGCCGAGCCTTCACCTACCCGGCCTTTGACTGGCGATTTCCGCCGCTCCAACCTAGGTCTACCTTCGGATGATGGTTCTGGCAGAAGCGATGTGGAGATGATCGATGCTGGTCCGTCCACCGCTCCTCTTGTTGGGAACACAACTTTTTTCCACGACGATTAGAAGGGCATTGTAGCATCGAAAGAGTTATAGACGTGCTCCTCGCTCCTTATCATTCACGTGATAGACCCCCTTCCTATCCGTAGCTTTTCAGCTATTTCCAGGTTTTCGGAGTTCAGTGCCGAAACAGTACTTTGACATATGCATCGTCAGGGCGTTGAAGCATGGTGGCATTAATACGTTAGCATTGGTTGCACCACTTGGGGGGGCCGCGCATGGCCGAGTAGGCAGGGAAGGAAGTGAGTGGCGCAATCTGGAAGGCTGGTTAATCCTTGGTATTGGAAGATGAGTTTGCGAACACCGGATCAAACTTTTTGCTTCGATGGGCTTTTTTTATATATATTTTTTGTTACAGGGCGGGAAACGCGAGAGGACGAGCGTTCACAACGATTACTTATCTGACTCCGTAGGAAAGGTTATTTCTCTACTTCACCAGGCTACGGATGGCGTACTATTATAACGGGCCTTATGCTGGTGAAATCGCATGTGTATATGGTATACGCGAAGACGGATGACGAGAGGGATTCAATATATATAAGGGGTCGACCGTAGTTAGATACCTGGAAGTGTCGGGCCGTTAAACCGATCCCAGATACGAAGACTTGCTTTTGGAGGCGAGCGAAATTGATTTTATTCAAGAACCTGATGGGTACCTAAGTGACTCGATATGACTCGAGAACTCGTCTTGATCGGGTATAGGTACCTAGGCATAACATAGGTAGGTACTCAAAGAATCGCCTTATCCCCCGCAATCGCCGCCCACTCATATGCAATCACGCCCCTCGCCTTCCTCTCCCAAGCACTCAGGCCCTCCTCCTCTAGACTCCCAAGCGTCTCCCTCGCCATCTCCCGCGCCGCTTCCTCGACTCCGCTCACCGCCGCCCGCCGGATCAGAACACGGCGCTGCGCGTCCGACTGCGGGAGCAGCATCGCGTACTGAAAACATATTCTCGGGTCGTCTAGCTCCTCGGCGGCGGCGGAGAGGATCGCGCGCGCGCGCTCCGTCTGCTTCCGCTCTTGCAAGAGCCGGCTTAGCGTTAGCATCGCGCGCCCGCGCCAGTGCCATGCTGCTGCGGTTCCGGTTCCGGTTCCGCCGCCCGCGGAGTACGCTTTGCTGGCGTCCTCGAGCAGCTGCGTTGCGCGGTCGGCGCTGGCGCGCGTGTTGGTGGCGATTTGTACGAGGGCCGCTAGGGTCAGCGCGTCCGGGAGGTACGGGCGGTTGCGGTCTGGGTGCGCGACGAGCCGTGCTAGGGCTTCCTTGGCGTGCGCGAACTGGGGCTTTTCTAGGTCGCCGTTTTTGTAGCCGATGTGGGCTAGGTTCAGCGCCGAGGGGGCGTGTCCGGCTGCTGCGCCGGCGTTGAGGATGTGGAAGGCTAGGAACCGGCTCTTGGGCGTCGGGGCGTAGAAGAGCAGGGCTAGGGCGGCGTAGTGTAGCGTGAAGAAGGGGATGGTCTTGTCGTCGTGGGTGGTGGTGGTGGGGGATGTGGCGGTTGGGGAGAGGTTGCGCTGCTGCCAGTTTGGCTTGTTCTCGATGGCGAGATGTACGTAGTGTTTGCATGCTTCGAGACATTGAGTCGGAGAGACTTCGCCGTCGGGGACGAAGGGCGGGATGATGTGTTTGGTCCAGAAGGGGAGGGTGGGGATATCGGCTTCTGTAAAGCGGATTTGGGCGAATGTGTTCCGATGTAGGGGGACCCGGGCCTTGACATGTGGGGCGGGCGTGGTTGATATTGACCGGGACGGGGGTGAGAGACGGAGACGGAGACGGAGATGGAGATGGAGATGGCCATGATGCAGTTTTGGGAGTTGGCTGGATAAGGTGTATAACCTCGTCAGTCGACGAAGGGGAGGTCTAGGAGACATGGCTGTGGTGGGATTATGAGATTACTTCATCGATTCAGGTAATAATTGACCCGCTCAAGCGTCTAAAGTCTTGGGACGGGTGAGGGTGTAAGTTGTAAGTGTAAGTCGCATGTAAGTGAGGCTACCCATCAAGCGATTTATCGAGCAGCGCATAACAAGAACGTCTTTACAGCACACAATATTATAAGATATGAGTGAACTCATAAGACCGCATATCATATCATAAGACCATGATTTAACATGAAATCAATATTTCCTTCTTAATGATAGGTATAATATGGATTTAATATGAGTAAACGACAAACAAGACGACGGAGAGATCCGAAAGACCGAGGATTTACCGAAGTCTATTTTAACCACTGGCCCCACATCATTCCTATCAGCCTATCAGCTTATCGGCCTATTGGGGATTTGTTTATCTTATCGATCAACAAACCAAACATCCAGAAAAACGTGCGACCCGCGCAACATTCAAGACGTGAACAAATCAAGTACAAATATTGTCAAACATGCCTCCCGTTACTCGAAGACGCGCGAAGGATGCCGAAAAAGCACCCAAGAGCGAAGTAATCCCACCAACAGAATCATCGCGCGCGAAGCGGAAATCAACGGGGAACAATCATAACAACATTGAAAATAAAGGCGCTGCTTCCCCGACACAAGAAGTAGGAGACTCCAAACAGAAGAAGCTGTCTGTGCGAACGCGAGAAGACGAAAGTACGGGTACCGGCCGAAAGACACGCCTTGAAGTAGAAATACCTACGAGCCCCAAACCCAGGAAGTCCCGGACAAGCGCAGTGCCAGATTCACAAGACAAGGATGAGAGATCATGGGGATCGGACTCTGCATTGCTCTCGAGCGTCTCGAAGCAGCTGGAAGAGGAGGCAATCCAAAGATTAGCTTCTTCACAGTCGCAGGTGCAAGACCCTGATCAAACGCCTGCCCCTAAGACGAAGGGGAAGCATCTTGTGTTTGACGACGATGACGACGTAGAGAACTTCGTTGCGGCGGCAGCAGAAGTAGGCAAGAAGGTAGAGACAAATGATACTAAGGACGAAGAGGAGGAGAGTGACGATGACGACGCGCCTGAAGCCGTATCGACACAGGCCGCCGCTAAGGAGGTAGAAAAGTCCACCCAGGCAGCTTTAGATGCCGCAGAGAAGTAAGCGCTCCCACAACCACACCAGCTCGAAACTCCCATGCTAACCGAATCTCCAGACAAACCGCCAATCTAAAACGAAAGCGCCAAGAAAGAGACAACCTCTTCAAACAACAAGCCGAGCGTCGCAAACGATCTCGTGCAGAAGTCGAAGTCCACCAGTCATCCAAGCGCCCACGCAAAGACCCCGCCTCCAACGACTCAGACTCCGAAGACGACGGCACACCCGAAGTCGAAACAGCCGTAACAAGCGGCCGCCGGCGCGCGCAGAAACTCGCCGTGCCTACCCACCTCCCCGCCGAGTTCCTCACCGACTCGAGCGAGGACGAGGACGGCGACGAGGACGGAGACGGAGCAGACAACGATGGCAACAACGGCCGGATCCTAAAGAAGCGCAAGAACCTGTCCGGCCCGCAGCCTACCAAGATCACGTTCGACGACCAGCCCAAGAAGCCGCGCGATCGCGTGCTGGGGTCCACCAAGTACCGGGTTTTGGCCGAGCAGGGCGACGGCCGGCTTGCGCCGCGGGCGCGGAGGGATGCTAGGGCTTCGAAGGAGAGTTTGTTGAGGAGGAGGCGGGTTGGTGTGGTGCCGGCGAAGGGGACGGGGTTTTTTGTTAAGCGGTAAGGAGGTGAGAGAGAGGGAGGGAGGGAGAGAGGGAGAGAGAAAGGGGGCAGGGGATATCGGTTACATTCGATGAAGCTATGTCTATGTCTATGTCTATGTCTATGTCTATGTCTATGTCTATATCTATATCCTATCGTATCAACCGAGCAAGTGCAAGTCTTACCCGTGGCTTAGTTAATTATACGATCATGTTCAATTGGTCTTCTATATTAAGCCGGCCTGTCAAGATCCCTCGAGTTACCTACTAATATTTAGTTGGCTCAGTCATAAACCATAAAACTATAGAGAGAGGAACGTGTCTCTCATCTTGACACTTGTCTATAGAGTCCTCAGTTGTTATGACTATAACTACCTGGGTTAAATATAGGTAGGTAGGTAGGTAGGTAGTTATTCCTACCACAAGTTACGCACTTACTACTTCTCTACTTCCCTCCTAATATAGTTACAAAATATTACCTATAACCACTGCCTGGGGTGTTCTACTCATTCATTATGACTACACAGGAGCATCTTATAGCTTACCTATTAAGATGCCTTAATAAATGTCTTAAACAGTAGATGTTTCATTTTCCATCTATGGCTTGATAGATGCATGGCTAAAACATCTATCTCATATCATGATTACTATCTAAGGTAACTAGGTACCTACCTACGTAAACTAGCTTCTACACAATCATCGACTCTATACTCAAAACTTCGAAAAGGCTTCACATAAATTACTTGAGGAATAGTATAAAAGTGGTAGCGAATCACATTTAATTAAATAAGTAATGTACTGTGTCTCTTTGGCACCTGAGGAGACACGCCAATTTAACTACATCATACTCTTCATCGCAAATCAAGCACTCAACAAGTCACTGCACATTTCCAAAATCAACCATACAACAGCAAAACAGTCAAAACTTGATTTCGCATCCAGAATCCTCCCCGGCTAGCATCTTTTATACTAGTCCGTAAAAATCGTTAATGTACAGCGCTTTGCTTCGAAAAGACACCAATCTCCCCTTCTGCTCAAGCAATACTAAAAATAACGTCGCCAATGGTCCTCATCGACGGGGAGTATCGAGCGACAACCAACCCTTTGCCCCCCCTTCCGCCCTTCCCTTTTGACACCAACGCATTTCCAATATCGATAGCCACCCTAAGTAAAACAGCAAAATATTCCCCTCCATCTAGGGACTTTCCTCGCGATATGTAACGAATTCAAACGATGCGGTGTAGGCGTACATAACATAGTCTTGATAAGATAGACAGGTAATAAGAAAACTCCGAAATGGTATCTTAGATCATCAGAAGCTTGGCTGCAAAATAAGCCAAAGGCTGAGGTGGTAGAGCAGCGACAAAAGGAAAAGCGAGGAGCGAAGCTAGCCTAAGCCAATGGCAGGCTCAAGAATAAATAAAAATATTCGTTCAAAACATGGTCCCGTAGAGGTCGTTCGTCTATATGGGCGTCAAAGCTCCGAGGATATATATCAGATGAAGATACGTGTGGAAGTGTAAAATGCTATCATGGCTCTTCGATAATTCCCTCGCCGCCGGCTTCTTCCCTCCATTCGCGGCTCTTGTCTGTCAGCTTCTTAATACCGTTGATACGACCAGCCCACAGGCTCTCGATTGGCGTTCGGAACGTAAACGCGCGCTGGCTACTAATAACTCCGATGGCTTGTAGGACGGCCTTACGGCTATCACGCCCAAATATGGCAGGGTGGTTAATCCATTCTAGGCTGGCCTCGAGTTCGGAATCAAGTGCGGCGACCGTGCTAACGTCAATGCCATTCGCGCTGCCCAGCGTCAAACCATCGTTCGACCGGCTTCGGTGGATCGACGACGAGAAACCGTTGGCACCTGAATGAGCCGAAGCAGTAGGTGAGGGGGTATGCTTGCGATCTGGTGTAGCCGAGATTGGAGAGGCATCTGATCCGGGCTGAGGAGTAGATGGGTTCGATTTGCTGTTAGCCACAGACGGCACGGGAACAGGCGGAAGTCCGCCTTTACCCAATCCCTTCAAGATCGAGCGAGTTTCGTTAAGAAGCGTCTGTGCGCGATCGTGTTGGCCCCGCGAGACCAACGTTAATGCTCGGGTGAGCATGTCAGATGTGAGAAGTTCCATTCGCCGCTGGACAATATGTGGATGAGGCGGAATCGGCGGGTTATTCTGCCAGGACGCCTTCTTGGAATTACCTGGTGCCGGCAACATTGTAATAGCAAGTAACGACGGTCTTGGGAGATGCATCATCGTGCCATCTCTCAAAATATCACCCCAGACTAGATCCGCCTGGATGAGCGGCAATTCTTCTACTGAGATCGTCCTCTGGTCGTCGTGTTCCACGGGCCCACCCAAAGCTTCTAAACCAGAAACAATTGTCTCCCATGGATCTTGAGGTAGCTGCTCCTGAGATGTGTTATCGGGAAGGATGACCAAGTGAACGAGGATATCCCTCTTGTCTCCAAATCTAAGATCACCCAGTGAAGCCTCCGCATCACGACCCGTAGCACGCTTGGTGATCTGTAACGCTCCGCTGATCTTGTGGAACCTGGCTGGCGAGCCTTCTGGCAGTTTCAGCTTCAGCTTTACGTTCTGGTGAGATAAAGACTGTAGCGATCCCAGGCAGCCGGCTAAACACTCGCGTAACATCATCCAGTCTTTTACATAAGTGTACGAAGCCTTCGTCCGCGTAGATAGCTCGATCATAGTATCCGGCTTGTGTGTCGTACCGAGACCAAATGAATGAATTGTAATCCTAAGTATTGTTAGTATTGCTTAGCTTGATTTTAATAACGGAGTCTTTTCTTACTTGGCAGCTTCCGCTCGGGAGACGACAAAGTCGACGCTATCGGCATCAGATGTTGAAGCGTCGCTGATTAGCATGATCGTCGCGATGGGATTGTTGTACTTTCGTTGCATGAGTAAATCCATAGCGACATTTGCGCCTTCTACAACGTCCGCACGGTGGCTCTTCTGTCCCACCGGTTTGATCGAACCTAGAATATTGTTCCATCCGTGCCATGCCTTCGTAGTCATCCCTACGATGGGCACGCCCCCTCCTCCTGAACCGAACGTAACGAGTCCCATGCGATCCCTCTCGCCAAGGTTACTAACCATGAACTTCAGGGCATCCCTAACTAGGTTTATCTTTACACCTTGCATAGACGAGGAGATAGGTACCACGACAACAACATCAATAGGCACGTGGAATGATGAAACCAGTGGGCTCCTTGCAACGCTAGTGTACTCGGTAGCAGCCGTAGTGATCGACTTGGGTCCACCATAGGAAGAAGCCACCGACGAGACCCGTTGAGGCCGGCCTCCTCTCCCCCATTCATCTTCTTCGTTTTCTGATGCCTCAGCACGTTCATATGCTGGGCTTCTGACTGGTGATCGTTCAACAGCATTAAGATCGAGAAGAGCCTGCTGCCATAACTTCAGCTGGTTCCGGTTTTCAAAGCGCAGATGGAACTGCGGGAGTTCCGCAACGGAAAGGCTGAGAGTTAGTACGTTCTCATCAACTGTAAGGTAAAAAATTAATTAGCTGGATCTTCTAGTTTTGCGGATAGGCCACTCACTCATACCGGTTTCAGTGACTTCATTAAGATGCTTCTTGATAAGGATAGAACCCTTCAGGGTACATCGTGTTGCTTTCCGAGGCAAGCCATTTTCGTCCCATTGTTGTTGTTGCGCAGGTGGGAGGTTTTTCTTTTCTTTGACGCAAATAAGCATCTCGGCAAAGAGGTAACATTCCAACTCCTGCCATGAAACTTTGTCCTTGCCAACGCGTAAAGTCCCATAGAGCCGAAGCTTTCCAAACCTACACCAGGTTAATAATTTGGGATAGAAGGACACGACATCGCAATTACAT
The DNA here is from genome assembly GCA_022432525.1 of Daldinia grandis. NCBI lineage: Eukaryota > Fungi > Ascomycota > Sordariomycetes > Xylariales > Hypoxylaceae > Daldinia > Daldinia grandis. Next base: position 2,708,641 of record JAJKLB010000003.1, on the reverse strand, counting down.
ACCTATTGAAGTCGAGGCCGTGCCAGTTGTCGACCCGATTGCGTAGGTTCTCAGTCATTTCCTCGAGCACCTCAGGCGCTTCGTATGGATAAAAGCGCGGCTGCGAACTCCTCGCGGGCGACGGTGGTCTTTGCGTAAAAGTATCATCCGCGCGCGCCGGTGGCGCTGGGTTCACGATACCAAGATCTTCCGGATCCGGCCTCCACTTATTATCGGCAACTTCTACCGTAATAAGACACGTCAAAGTCTGCTGCTGCCTTGAACGCGTTATGGTGGGGAACTCAGATCGAACGACAACAGAAGGCGATGGGATGGGGTTGCGCGACATGGCTCTTGGGCTACCTGGTGTCGTCTCCATAGCTTGAAGGTCGTAGTCGTGACGACGCGGCGGACCGCTTTGCGCCGTCTCGGGATAACCAGTCGACGCGGTGATGCCGGTCACTTCGCTGTTACTACGGTCATGCTTATGGTTGTTCATATAACGCTCCGAAGGTGGCGGCTCCCGACTGTCTCGGACACTACCTCGAGTGATACTTTGGCCGCTGTTGCTAGGGGCCATACTTCTAACATTAGACTCGCCACTAGGCGGACGGCCACCTTGGGTTTCCCAGGGTTCTCTCTGGTGCTCTCTCTGGGCTGGTGCCGTCAACGACCTGTTATCGGTCGACACGGATCGTACCATGCTAGTAATTTTCTCTATACCAGGAGACAATATGTTAGTATAAACCAAACCTGCTAAACTACAGTATCAATAACTGACCTATATCAAGAACATTACCTCCACGGCTCGTGTCTAAGTGCAAAGGCGCATTGCATGAGGGACAATACTGCGACTCGAATTCACGTATGAACTCGTAGAAGCAAGCCTCATGCGAAACATGCGAACATGAGAATTGTAGGATCCTCTCGCCGCGAAGCGTGTGCTCCAACGGCTCTTCGCAAACGGCACATTCACTCCCGACGAATGTCCTCTCCCTCCGCGTACGACTCCTCTCTGAACTTAATGCGCCCGACATGGTGTGTTGACGTATAGTATCTCTAGACGTTGAAGAGCTTATGGAAGCTGCAGAGCGATGCGATGGCGCTCGCTGTGGTTGCGGCGACGGACGAAGCGAAGCCGCGGTAATAGAATGATCTAGTAATTATTCACACAATCAGCCGCGATTGCGCAATGGCGAGACACAGTCTCTGTTCAACGGGCCACAAGGTGGTAAAAATCCCAAGCGCGGCTCCAGTCAGAAGCAGAACTTACTCTTCTCAGGATAGGACGGGACGCTCTGCGAATTATCCCAGTTTTCTTCCTTTTCCTTTCTCCGAAGAGAACGCAGAGAGCGCGACTCGGCTCCAGGCCTCAAAAGACCTAATTCAAACAAAGTCGATTTCTGACTCTCGCGAAACCTATGATCCTTAGAGCTAGTGCCGCTAGAATGCCCGTGTGTTTTCGACGATGATCGACTAAACATGAGCGACGTAGGATTGCTTGAACTTTGGGTGGGGAGGTTATAGACAGGATAATTAATGACTAAAAGTAGGCTTCGGCTCGGAGTGGCTACGTATAAGTGCTGACAATATTTAGTTCGACCGACCAATGTCTCTCGGTGGCTGTGACGATCGCCTGGTGAAGGACTGTTTCAAGTTGGGGGTAAGCTTATGCCCGCGACCGGAAAAGTAGAAGGCTGTTGGGCGACGGCGACGGCACATGTGTGTGAAAAAGCGAGCTTGCGGAACCGGATAGGTAATTTGCTAGGTTGAGTATAGCTTTTAATCGATTCAAAGTTGTTAATCGAATTCCACCGGTAATGGATCGTGGATCGTAGTCCGTAGGTTGATGATCGAGAATTAGTTCCTTGGATAGCAAGTCCTATAGAGATAGTGTAGGGGAAATGGTCGAGGATGTTCTAAGATCTCCCTAGTGGGCGAAAGATATGCTCTCTCCAAATCTTGCCGGGATATGAGATTCCAATAAGATATGAGTTAATGATCCAATTTTCGATAGCCGGAAACACCAATCAATCCAATCAATACGCTGCCAGCCCTCCCTGTAAATTGACGAAAGAGATGTATGTTGCTAATACCAGATGCAAGATATTCTTTTTTTTTCTTTTTTAGGGGACTGTTGTTAGAAGAGAAAAGGGGAATCCTGCTATTGTTCCCTTCAAATTGCTTTCCCTCCCCCTCTAACCCCAGGGCCAAGTTTGAAACAAGGTAGACCCTTGACTTGCAACGCAGAACCGGTAGTCTGCTACCTAAGTAAATGTAATTTCTGGCAGCCGCCAGGCTAAAGTGATGGCGATGACTCGCGTTCAATATGGAGTATTGACAACTCTAAAGGCAAAAAAAGAACGAGGCCATAACGGAGATGGGTTCGCCAATTTAGAAAAGTAAGGAGAATTGCGGCAGTGGAAAAAGGGAAAAGAGATGGGGGCCACAAGGGACCAAAGCACACATGGTACATATGTATGTAGTGTATGTAGTGTATGTAGGTGAAGTAAGAGGTAAGAAGTAGGTATGATTACCTATGATCATTATTATCTCGTTTATTATTACAATGCTACGGTACGATAATACGTACTACGCTACGTACCGCGCTCTCAAGATCCCCGTCCAGGGAAGGGGTGCCTTGCGCTTACCCTAGACGTTGGGTACCTAGCCAGGTCCTATCGAGACGGGGAAAGTGGACTTTGAATGTGTACTCCGCACGTAGTTGACATGTACATCAACCTGCAAACCTAATCTAGGTACCGCATGTACCTAATATTTGCCATGTATTTTGTATTGTATTCCAATACCTATGTACATATTGAAGGAACGAGTGGACACTGGGCAGTAATGATCCATCCAAGTACCTTAAGTTATACAAAAATGAAATCCGAAATCCCATATCTTTAGCGCTAAACAGTTAGAACCAGTCTATGTAAGTATCAAGCCACATTCCGGCTATCGGGTCCTGTCCTCTCCCCGTCATGTACTAGGAGAATAAAGCAAAAACGTTAGACGCAGTGATCACTTCTCACTTCAGTTAAACCAGTGGTGTCAAACCTGCTATGTGGACCGACCACTCATGTATGTAAGAGAAGCGCTGGAATATGGTTGCGAAGGCCCGAGTGAGAATCCAAGTGGGCGGCGAACCATTATCGAGGGGTCCTGCGTAGTCTGTGCGTACCATTATGACATGGAATAGGAATTTTCTTGATCCTTGTCGACAGGGGCAATGATCCTTGTCTCCAACCATATTGCAGTCCATGTCCATGGGTACGAAAAGCCAGGCACCATTGCGTAGGTGATGAGTGTACGGATTTTGGACTTGGAATTCTACTTGATAGCTATTACTACTAGTGTAAGCAATAATCGTATGCACATACTCCTCGCCGATCACAGCGTGAATATACTAGACGGGCCGGGCTGTTCTCATTTCTCATACGGAATACTCATGCTGATATCGCCGTAGAGCTCTGCAAGTGATGCCCCTTATAGAATTAATAGATAAGTGGATGGAATATGGCATAGTTATTAGTATTATTTCATACCTCGTTCTACACTAAAAACAGCCGTCTATGAGCCGCCTTCAAGCTATGACCCAAAAGGAGATGAGAAAGCCGACGACCAATGCTAGTTGGGCCAGTTAAACGTTCGGCAGCACTCCCGCTGCAAGCCTCTAATGTGATGAATATATTTTCAGCCGCTCGTAGAAAAGTTCCAGCGCATGCTCTAGAGGCACTAGAATCGATAGATCTCGAAGCGATTATGGAGTCTAGTTGTCAACTTGACCTGAGCTAGCGCTAGAAGTACTCTACACGTGGATCGCTAGGTCGCTGCGGCGTTATGATTAATGATGGCAAACATGTATGTAGTGTCAGCTTAGTTTGACCCGTAACAAGAAAAATACCTAAGAATAAAGAGTCAAAGCGATATCAGGAGGTCAACATTCGACCATACGGCCTCTCCACAATCGCTGTAATTTCGTATGGTATGGTAAGGGAGCTGAGGCCATGCCTCCATAAATCAATGCTCCTTTTCCCCGGTAATTGTGATTTTCTAGTGTATTGACGATGACGACTATTGAGGCGATGACCATTTAGTATTTAGTTTCCAGGCGATTGAGGTGATGGGTTACACGTAAGTAAGTTTATCAGGAACAGGTTTAGTGATGGACATTAAGTTCTATCAAAAATGAGATTTACCTTATGTACCTAGGTACCTACGGATGCCCATGGAGTGTGCGTAGTAGTACATGTACCTAATGCAATGCGTGTGATATCTCTGTTTCAGATGTACCTATGTACAACCAGGTCCGTCGCTTATGGAATCACATTATTCTACGGTGACTTTTCAAAGTCAAAATGCACTTACCTAAGATGAAGAGAAATAATAAAAAATAATAAAAAAGCAGCCGTCTTACCTAATACTAGAGGTGTATTGTTCAACACTAGCGTACCTAAGGTACCTAGGTTACCTAACACACGTAAAATTCTCTTAACTTTACGATTTTCTCTTATTTCCTCTCAATTCATTCTTATTGTACCTCCATGCAACACCTCGCTAAATGTCTGCGGATTAGGTATGTGGTAACCAAGTCTATCATGTACGCACTTCCTACCTAGCCCATCCGGGTAGTTTATCAGGTAGCCTTTGAATCCCGCTTTGATGGCATTGCATATAACGATGATCCAATCACTGGATGCCGATGATGGGGCATTTATACAGAAACACTACTATGTGCCATCCCCGGGATGACGCCATGTAATCCTACGGCCGGACTTGAACCAATGGTAACTTTCAACCCGCAAGGCAAAAGCTAGCAAGGCAAAGTGCTATACACAACTATGATAAGCCGCCAATAGAACTCGCACTCAGCCTCCTTCGAAGCGGTTCGGGACAGTCTAGCAAGTGACAAGACTTCTTCACCAAAGGCCGGTAGAGATACGGGAACGTCCCGACTTATCCGCTCCCTTGTTACCGAGACATTGTTGCACAACTGACCAATGCTATGAACTTCCAAAAGTCCTACATCATCTAAGCGCCAGGGCCATTGTAGTACAAATATGTGACTCTTGCTGTTGTCCGACTACCGATTATGTAGAGGTCCTCCACTCCTCTAGTACCTATCCGAGGGGTAGCTCTGCGGCAAATATGAACCACACGTGGCTGATTCAACAGTATCACATCGGTGCAGCGCCGCTAGAGTAATAAGGAGTCAAGGAATTAGACCATGAAACCTTCCTGGCTCAACTTGAACCCACAGTATTCACTAAAAAATTACGGTATCAACAGATATGTACATTCCTATTCAATCATTTGGGTCAAACGGATTCGCTACAAATAATTAACAGCGGCAATCCGTGAGAGGCCCTATCACCATTAGGTTCCGTGGCGGAATCCCCGATCTCACCAACGACACTAAAGCCCGATGTGGCTCTTATAAGGAATAGTCTTTCAAATAGGTCGACGCAGCACACCAGTAATATAGCTTCAAATTTCTACAGGCATGCTAAGCATGACTAAAATATGACATGCAAGACAACCTACCGCCTAAAGTACGTAGTCCAAGATGGCGGTACCGTACCCCGATATATTACGCAGTGCGACGTGGCGAGGCTGTTATCATGCACTCTGTTGTAATGGCATTTGTCTTACAGTGGGGGAAATGTGTGCTAGTTCATCTACTGAGGGGATCTCACATCAGCGATTCGTTTACGGACGACATTACACCAGCGTATACGATATCGTCGATACGAAACCTCGGCGTCCACCAGCGTATAAGGCAAATAGCTGTAATTAAATCATCGGATAGGCGATATTCAGTTCGTAACCGACTGGCCAATGTACCTGGGAATGGTTCAATGACCCAGGGGTGAGCTTTTTCATCCGGCCTTACTCTAGAGGCTTCCTCTCACCCCAAAACCAACACTATAGTCTTATTCTAATATGAGAAGCGTCATATGGCAGCATCGAGGCGGGGTCAAGCCCTCGTGTGCATACGCCTGGCCATTTATGGGTTATGACTCCGTGGCTTCTTAAAGAAGAGAGGTCCCACTGACGACCTCTTGATGAGGGACCTGAGTGCCTGTCATGAAACATGTACATACCAGCGAGGAGAATACATATCAAATCGCATCTTGCAAGGACAGCACCAGAATCAACAAACCACGTCGCCCACGTGGCAAGGACCACGAGGTTTCCAGATAGGCAAGTGTATAGGGGTCTCTTTCCAACCTCTTAGTGGTGGATCAAGCGATGGAATATTCCTTAGATTCGCTTGCTCTATTTTAAGAACAATCCTGAAAGGTTGCACGTACAAAGTCGATCACTGATCTCTCCCTTCGAATTTGAAGCACATCGGAGTGGAGATCAAGAATCTTAGGATGATTCACAGCTGCCAGAAAAATAATTCATTATACAGCCCCATGAAATAATGAGTACCAAGGGATTCGGATATCAAGCATTTTTTCCCAAGCCAAACACTAACAGCAAACACTACCATATTAATATGAAGAGTGACCGTATACACTATTTAGCCGTGTACCTACATCACGTTCTTCTCGAACCTCGAAGTCATACACTATAGCTACGAGCAAAGTTGGTCTATCCTAAAGGCAACACGGTAATACCACGGCAGGATCATTCGAAAAGAGAACAAAGTGCCAAAGAGGCGCGAGCCGCGCGCATTTACGTTAGCTACACTACATATTTGACCGACTAAGTGTTCAACAAGCGGTGCTACACATAAATCCCACTCTGATGCTGTGGATCCGTTGTTGGTGTATCATCCAGGTCAATTCAGCTACTTACATAGCCCAATAGTCCAATAGTGACTCCAGCCTAGACTAATGCATTGGCGGATGAATGGCATGCGAAAGTTACGCTCGCATATTGAGAATGCGACGATACCTAACAACTGTTGACCTCCACAGTAGCACGACCCTAACATTTCATCTCCCTCGTCACTAGTATCATATACGAGAGCGGCTGTTGGTCTTATCAGCATGCTACTTTAACTCCATTACTACTATCATATCATCGAACTCTGCTTGCTATTACGAGCTGGCTGTATTGTTCTCGTCCGAAGAAGATAGGTCTCTAACCGGACCAGCTGAGATGGGGCCGGGGTATCTTGTCCCACTGTACCATCATATCCTAGGAGATATTCCTGAAACGACCAGGAACGCGCAGTAGATCAGGGGTTAAGATGGCGAAATATGGGACCGCTTACAATATCGGTATCCTACACTACTTCGAATCTGGTTATTCTACTGCACACCCGGATCACATTTGTCTCATCAAGAAGGACATGGCTACCGGTCATGGGTTCCGGACGTGGAGATTTTACTATAAGGCCCGCTCCGATACTACCGCTTCACGAAACAAACGCCATATTGCTACGGCACATACACGCCCTAAACCTAAACCCTGTAACAAGAAGACTAACACGTTAAGGCAATGCTCGTTTATTCATCGGTTTCAATATGCGTATTTCATCGGCAGTTGCTTTAACCAAATCGTGACGCCACGAGATTTAACGATTTACGTCGTTAGATGTGGCGAACTGAGATCTAGCGTGTAGGAATAAGCGGACTGTCCCGCGACGATCTGTTTACTCTATTACGAAATACCAGACGTCTCGGACCTAGTCCAACCCAGGTTGTCATAAACCCGGTAGCGGCGCACAGACTAGTTCGCCGGAGCAGAGAAAAGATCTCGCCTCGCTTGCACTCATTCCCGTCCCGTCACTTGCTCTCGCGAAATCGAACGGGACGCTGTCTTTAATTTTAATAATCTCCATTCCTTGTGGTTGTGACGGTGCACCGTGGCGTTACCTTGCATTAAGCCCGACCACATTTACTCCCCGACCTAGCGGTCAAACTATCAATTAAAACATATAGTTAACGGTACATCATGTCAATATTGAGTAGAGACGAGCTCTACTTTCGATTTTCTTACTCTGCGATAGAGACTGGAGTTATCAACACCTTTCTCGTGCTTATGTGAACAAGCGTGAAGTATCATCAAAGCACTATCAGTCCCGTATTAACTACGCCGCACCCTGGCAAGCCTACCTAAGTCTTATGAGATCCGGGACCATACTCCAAGCTAAGATTACCATGAATTTATTTTTCGCAATAACCACGGACCAACTACACAGTACTGCATAACAGCTACCACGCATGTAAGCTCGCTGTAACCTCAACTATTAGTCTTCCCCACAAGTCCAGTCGAAGCTCCGGTAAGTCGATAACCGTTTGTGGGCTTCCAGAGTCCAATGCAGAATTCAACACCCAAATATTTGGAGCTGGCATGTCCGACTGCAGGAAGCGGCCTTCTTCGTTTAATGGGTCGATGTCCACAGCAAACGGGACAAGAGCTTCGGTGTAAGATTGGAGGAGCAAACGCACACGTAAATGACAAAGCCGAGTTTCCTATCCAGCTGCCCTTCAAAGAAGATACACGGTTGACAAGAATCGGTTCTAAAGGATGTATCTAATGTAGGGGAATCACTAAAACAAAGGTCTCAGTTCCACTTGTATACCATCTTGCTATGTACGTACATACGAAGGCAAACCAAAGCCACCGCTTTTTCCTCCGCTCAGTACCAAGAGTCTGGCTATCCTCATCCTAGGAAGAGACGGCGAGATCTAGACGTCGGGGTTCGGAAGTTTATCACGACGGTTGCAGCGGCAAGGTACGCAGGAGTCTCCATTGACCCCGTCCGCGCTGCGATGTCAAGCTGTCGCATCATCCCACGTTCGTTTTATGCATAAGTTTATATGTGAACGGCTCCAAGTGTGGCCCTTGCATTCCCGCATCGTGGGAGACCCTAGTCACCGCCCACAGATTAGGTGCTTGCTTACCTAGGTACCTACCTACCTATGTACCTACCTACCTATCCAAGAAGCTGGCTACGCTTCGCAAGTTGGAACGGATCTTCAAAAGTTCATCCTGCTTTAACCGGTTCACGCTTCCAACATATGGCGAACTGGTAATAATCTACTCGGCGCTAAGCGGCAAAGGTGCATACATTCGGAAGCGAAACCGATCCCGTGTATGACCCTTCTATGTCTTGGTCGTTCATTGCCGTGCTTCTTCCATTTCGCCTTACCGGTATATCAAACTACCGTTCTCCTCTGTCACAGACAGCCAAGATGAAATCATTTTGCTACGTATGTCTATCTATCTGTGTTCCTGCATATATATGCCTCCTATCTATACAGCCAAGAGCCTAAGATACGTTCGAGTAGAAGCCACATGAGTGGTAAGGCAAGTCTACAAATGATTAACCTTCAGCTCGTATACTCCAACTTATGTAGCAATGCGTGGGTTGCTTTTTTTTTTTTTTGCCTTCCAAGCTTCAGCCTACGAGAATATTTTTCTACGTAGTCCAGCAATACTACTTCGTACAGAAGTGAGACATGCATATAATGCTATTGACTGGTTTACAGCAACAAGATTCCCTTATAACCTCCTTCCCCTCCTAAAGGCGCTTGGTTGCAACCTATATCGGATCGTTACTGTTATATCCCGCCACATGGTATTCCGGGTATTTGATTACGAGTATGCAACGTGTGTAGGTAGTATCCGGCGCATACGATATAACGACGTCGATGTAAAGTTGGGGTTATATGCTCTACTACAGTACAACAAGTAGGCTTCTGTCTAACTGCGACCGAAGAGGCAAGCCACCTTTCTCCTTCCATGGATATCCTTGGCCGAGATCAAAAGGATTCGCTCCTTTGGCTAGGACGAGGCGTACACTATGTATGCATATACAGATAGATGGACATGGACGATACAATTTGTCTACTTGCTAGATACAACCAGAGACGTATGGCGCATGTACACTCACACGTCCACTCCCTCCACTTCGCGAAAGCGAACAAAATCCCTCGAGCCACCATCCAGCCCGTGCTGCGCCGCTCCCCTGCACCACTCTAGTTTTCTATGTACATAGTAGCCGGCAGACTTTCTTGCAGCGCGTCTTCTCGTTGGTGAGTGCCCCGCCGAGATTTCACTTACTACCTCACCTCACTTACAATACATCCAATAGTACATCAAGGGGCCAACCCTTCTTGGCCCGTCCTGCCCAATCCGTCGGCTGCGTTCTGGGGCTTCCTGCAAAGTACCTACCTACCTACGGCAAATACTGTACATATGCGCGGGTTTAAAGGAATATGAACCAGATGTCCTACGCACCCGGGTACATAATTTCCATGTGCTCACGCGTGGATTGACTGCCTTAGGTATGCAGGTAGCTTAGTTGTCAGCTTCCCCCAAAGCCGAACGTACGTACGGTGGGTTAGTGGGTCGACATGGCTTTGGCGAGTTGGGGGCTGAAGAAATCGAAGCCTGTACACAGATTTGTAGATAGGTTGGTCAAGTTGTGGTTTTGTGCGGAAACGGCAACAGATCGTCGACGGGTCCTGCGGCTGTGGGATGGGATCAGATGGGATGAAGATAGATGGCGGCTGGTCGGGGGGCTGGTCGTCGGGCAGTGCGTAATCAAGATTTTACTGGAGGCGCTGCCGCCCTGGACGGAGAGCTGAATGACTAACTAACTAACCGCGAGGAACGTAAGGACGTAAGGATGACGAACCGTCGATAGGCATCAACGTATAGGTAGAAGTGCTTAGCTTGCGTCGGCGCTGCTTCGATGAGTAAGACCTAGAAGCCTTCTAGTCTTCTAGTGTCAGTCTTAGCCGGCGCTCCCGTTCAGCCTCTACGCCGTCCGGGTTTCGCTCTTTTCTACTACCGCCGCTGCCGACGCTACCGAGCGGGCCTTGAGACATCCGGGTTAAGCAAGTGCATCATACATACATACATACATACATACATACAACACACATAACACCACCGTCACCAGCTATGTAAGAAAACCATGTTTCACGTCCGAATCCTAGCACCTATAACATCCTACCAGCGGGTTTAGTATCGGGTGAACCCTCAACCAGCTATGAACTACAGAGGATACGCTGCAGTCAGCTTATCATATTACCCGCCACGTGGAAGACGCAATTGCCTCTAGAAGTAAGTTCCCTTGTGTATAATACGGAGATCATAGATGCAATCCCTGAGGCCATACCCTTCGTTGCCCGATATACACACCTGATCGCACCCGCAAGATCCGCTGACTCGTAATGTCTTAATAATCGGCAACGCGGATGCGCAGCTAGGGAGCCAGGCACAAGCGCACTCGCTCACTTGTCTGGGTGTCCGATCCGTCGCCGCGGTCTCCATTACTACATACGATGCCTTCCCGGATTCCTAAGCCATTCCCTCCCTCGTCTCTGACACGGTCAGCTCGTCGAGCTCCAGGTTTCGCGGTTCGGCCGAGTTTATATGGAGCTCGAACTCGACTTCCTCCCGGATTTAGGGCCGTCGGGCTGACTGTTGCCTCCTGCTGGTCGATACACGTGGGCGCAGGGCCGCCGAGTGTGGCTTAATATAGACCTTCATCCCAGCGGAGATCTCGGCATGCAGGTAGATAGATCCAGGACTCGCTGGCTAGCTCGTTAACTAACTTACTACCCGGCTTTCCTGACGATGATGTTATGTTATGTTATGTTATGCTATGTCATGCCGTGAGCTTCGGACGGCTTACTATCGCGACAAAAGACTTAGATTAGCCGTTTGCTATCTTGGTATCACGGCCCTGGTTTCAGCCACGTCCTCGCGGGCTGGGAATGTGGATTGCCAAGGCACGGGAGGAGAAGAGAGGTACGCAAGGGAAGAGGCTAGTAAAGACATGTTCTACTTGCTTCGGTGAAGATCAATCTACCACCTGCTACTCTTGCCATAGGTCAACTCGGGCAAGTCATACCGCCGAGGGTCTTACTCGGCACACACGATTGTTCCTATCTGCGCTTATTCCCACGCCGGGGTCTAGACTTTGCTATCGTCTGGGTATCGGAGATAAGCGGATGCTGCCCTTCGTCGATCCTAAGATCTTCGTTGTAGTACCGTTCTAGGTTCGTTCCCTCTTACCCGGGTGTTGAAACACACGTTCATGAGGTACCTGGCTTGGGGCAATCGATGTGCCATCGGAACAAATAGTTATTGCATGAAACACCCGGACCGTAGCGATCTAGGGGATATTGGTATCTCAACCGATCCATGTGCTAATGTAAGGTGGGAAATACAAGCGTACCTACGCACGTAAGCTGCCCTATTCGGCCCGTATGCAAACTGGTTGGAATCTGATCCGTCGTGTTGGTAAAGTCCCTGTGGGGGGTGTTCTCTCCGTCGGCACCGAAGGGATAGTGATATATACGGGTGACTCTTAGGGCTACGATGAACACGCACGTTTCTTACTTACGTGTGAGTGTCCTGCGTATTTTACGTTTACCCGGAGAGCCCCTGGTTAGAATAATGTGTTGATACATATACAAACATGCTTTGAGGTTCCTTTGGCCTTAATCCCTTATTGAAGAGAAAGTAGATAGTAGTAGTACGCCGGTGTTAGAAATATGGTCCCGAGAGTTAGATGCCATACATTCCAAACCTGTGTCGATGAACAGTAGGAATATACGACCAGCCTAGGTGTCGCACAGATGCGTCTCATCGTAAGGTATCCGCACACACATGCGGCAGGACAATAGCACTAAACTGCCTGCGCTATTTATCGACTCGAGAGGAGACATAGTTGGTAGTAGTAGTAGGGCCGTTGGTACTACCTGCAGATGCTACCTTGTTGGCATATGTAGTGACGACCCAGAGCCCCGGGTTCCCACGCTACCAACGATCATTGTCTTGCCTGCGGGATAACTAGTAGGTTAGAGCGATGTTACTGTTGGTGCTGTGATCAAGGGTCTGGTTAGACGGGCGTGTGACTGGTGATGCGGTTGTGCTGTATACCGTGCAACGAGAGTATGGTATTGGTTGGTTGGTTGGTTGGGCTTTGGAGATTATAATAAAGCCGGCTGGAATGTTTGGATTAGTGTTTGGCCATGGGGCAGACCTGTATCTAGGTAGTTATGCTATGTTTGTAACTTGGTTAACTGGCTAGGTTAACTAGGGGTATTGGGAAGAGTATAGTTCATTCTCGAAAATGGGATATCAATGGACAAGATAACAATTCTAGACCAAAATACGCCATGCCTATTGCTTGGGGAACTAAACGAGTAGATGTAAAATAATAACTACCTACCCAAACTAAGTTTTAATTAAGAATGGGCTAGATTTTATTTACTATTTTCATAATTATCAACGTCCTATGAGGTTGGTATAGAGGCATTATATGTATAGATATGCTCCAACTACTGAGCTCTATACCTAGGTACCTATCTAGATAGTTATGTCCAAGGACCTTGGGTATCTATATAGAATGTCAATTAAAATTATACCTAACCACATCGTCTACGGTAGTTACTATATCTGCCTAACTTATAACACTAAGTGCTAAGAACATACTCTATCCTTGAGAAACCAGAATATCGATAGTATCAATGACAACCCTTGCTTATACCAGCGTCTAGATCTTGTTTTGATTTATGGTTCTCCGTGCTTCAACATAGGTAGGTACCTCTTTATTCACCTGTAGTCTTTCTCACTTACTCATGTCCTTTCAAAGAATACTGATTGATACTTATAACAACGTATAAATAACTCACCTGCCGAGCAGTTATAATTATTGGAATTAAAAGGCAAAACTAGTCACCATCGGTTAAAGAAGGGTTCCTAAAATCTTCTAGATTCATAGTTCTACCTCGCACCTAATAGCTACCAAACTACCCGCCAGTTACTAGGTAGGTAGGTAGGTAGCTACCAAAGTTTAACTACCATAAATACAGCATTGGAAGCCCACTATCTCACCCCTGACCGGTAGCTGCGAAACCAACATGGTCGTAGCCGAGTGGTTAATGAAGTAGGGACAGAAAGAATCCTTAACTGGGTTTTTCGTAGGAACTAGGTTCGAGACAGCCCCAGGGCGGCAGGAAGACCAACTGTTCAGGTCAAATGAGGTCCTTGAATAACTGCGAGTTCCGAGCTTTTCTTGTTGGCCTTTTCTTTTTCTTTTTCTCTATTTTAACTATTATTTCTTATTGAAAACAATAGTGTATGAACTTTCCTTTTTCTATACGGAGGCTATGTGGCTAATGGTTTAGAAGAATCGAATGACAATACGACATTACTATGGACTTGCGTCTTACAAGACTATTTCAGGGGCTTGCGATCACAGAGCCGCAGATCACATCAAACAAACTCGGTAGATCAGCAGTAAACTCCTGGCCTTTGGCTTTTGGTCTAGTCAATTCATGCTATCAACATCCCTGGTATCTGTAGGTTGACCGTCTATAATCGCATACAGATTCGACCTGCCTTTAAAGACTACCGACCAGATTTTATTTAGTCCTCATCCCAGTTGGGGTTGGGTCCCGGAGGCTTCGGTCCGCCAGCTTGCCTTGCTACGATGATCTGGTCTACCGATAGGACTGTTCGCGCTGCCTCTGTCGCCAGCTTGATGGCCCAAGACTTAGTGACCATGAGGTCTAGGATGCCCTCCTCCTTGGCATCCAGGGTACCAGTGCCGTCGTTGTTCTGTAGCAAAAGCGATGTCAGTAATGCGTTACGTGTATGAGTGGCGAAGTCAGGGGTCTTACCTCTATGTCAACTCCTATAGTCCAGCCGTCCTTCTTGTTATGTGCCGTGTATAGTCTACTTAGCACTTCTGTGGCGTCCAGGCCAGCGCTCTCTGCTATGGTGCGTGCTACAACCTCGAACGCCTCGCCGTATTTACGGATGGAGTATTGCGGCAAGCCGGAAGTCTTGTCACCGAAAGCTTGTATCCTTCCCACGAGCTGTATCTCTGTGGCACCTGCGCCGGGGACTAGTTGTGCATCGCGGGTGATAGCCTTCACCACGTTGACTCCGTCGTCCACCGCTCGCTCAACATCGTCAAGGTGGTTTTGCGTAGCACCCCGAAGAACGATGGTTGCCGTCCTTGTGACCTCATCTTCTTGTCTGAATACCGTCACGCGGTCTCCGCCAATCTCGAGGGTCTCGACGACGTCTACAGATCCCATCTCGTCAGGCATGGGAGCGCCTAATCTGGCAAGGGGAGTAGCACCGACGACCCGGCAAACTCGTCGTAATTCAAACTTGCTCAGAATTTTGATGACCAGTATGCCGTATCGGTTGAGGTAGTGGAGGGCAAGCTCTCCCACGGTGGAGCCGGCGATCACAACTCTCAAACCGACGTCGTGCAGCTCCTTGATGGCGGCTTCTAGTTGCTCTTCCTCTCCCTTAGTGAAGTCCATCATTTCCTTAGCATTGTGTAATAGCACGGTACCCTTGGTCTCAGTCTGGCTTATGTCGAGGGCACAGGAGAAAACTCCGACCTTGGCCTTGGTGGCCTTCTTGACAGATCCATCTGGCTCCTTAGGGAAGACCATACCCTTCACTACTTTGCTCTGCTCTAGGCTTCCGCCCATGATCTTCACTACTCGGATGTTGTCGACATTAAAGTTAACGGGGTTTTTAGGGAGAACGGCGAGAACAGCTTCGGAGACAAGGGTGGCTAGTATATCCTCGTTACCGTTCTGCTTGCTCGCCACCACTGTCCGGATCGCCTTGCTTAACTGTTCCTGGTTCCTAATATCATCTACCTTGTCGACGACGAGTTGCTCCAAGGCCTCAAGGGCGAATGCTTGAGCGCGCTCGTAGCCTGTGACTATGTCTGCAGTCTTTAGGCCCATTCGTAATAAATCTTCGGCTTTCTTGAGAAGCTCGCCAGCAAGAACTATAACAAGGTTCGTGGCATCACCCATTTCGGCCTCTTGCTGCTGACTGGCCATGACCAAAAGCTTAGCGGCGGGGTGAACGACATCGAGCTCCTTAAGGATAGTTGCAGCATCGGAAGTGAGGATCATCTTTTGCAGATGGTTTATAATAATTTTATTTCGGCCATAAGGTCCTAAAGAGGTTTGGACGGTAGAGGCGATGGCCCGACAAGCATCAATATTCCGTAGCACGGCTCCATCTTCGGCGTCGTAGCTGTAAAATGGTAATATGGTTAGACACCTCTTTATTATACAAGTTCGCAAGCTGTGGCGGGGTGAAGAATAACATACCTGTTATAGCCTTGCTTAAACAAGCCAGCATTTGGCGCGCTCGGGATATTGAGCGACATAGTTGTTGATTCCTTTCTAGGTAAATGCCCAACTTCTTATTGACTCGGAGTAGACCAGGGGTGAAAGACTGAAGACTGAATACACGCCTCGTAGGCTCTTAAAGTGTAGGTATTAAAGTGGGAGGCTCCAAAGTTGAAGCTTCTACCAGAAAAGAATGAGTGGGGCTGCCTATCAAAGCTGCTAACCTAGGAGGTACATAGTACATGCGATACGTAGTTACTTCTATGGAGCTACCTAAGCAAACTGGAGGTAACGACCTAAGCTGCTAAGATAAGCCTTGCAGCAAAGATGTGGGTCATGGAGCGGTATATTACCCAATCAGACGTCTAAATTAGCAGCCTCGTCCCTTAACAAAAGTAAGGTACCACCCTTCCACGCTTCCACGCTTTCCAGCTATGGACGTATTTCGTCGCGCCTGTTATCTGCGCCGTCTTTTGTTCTCTTCGTCATCTTATTCTTTTCAACTTATTATCTCCAACTTCACCGTCTGATGTTCGTTAAACGCCACGCAATATCGTTCCTAGATATTAGCTGTGATTCAGTAACCAGAATAAGGAATACGCAATTCAATTATCTGGCCCGCAATCATATCCTGAATTGGTGAAGTCGCTGCGACAACTGTCGCATTCGATAAAGATGGCTCCGCAGAGTAGTAAGTGCAATATATTCTCATTATCACCAACTTGACAGCGCAAGCATCTCCAATCTAGATGCCCAATAATGAGCACACTCATATTCCCCTCTCAAATTAGCCATCTCCCATTAAACTTGTTGGTTACCTTGTCATTATAAACTCCTTACTTTCCTCACTCCAACCTGAACAATCAACGATGAATCTTCCGCCTTTATTTCGATTCAGCCCCGGAAAGGGAAACCAGCCCGTTCCAGTTGGATCTACTGAACCTGCTGAACCCGAACTATCTCCCGAAATTGAGGATAACGTTGCTCGGGGTTGGAATTACGCATCATTAGAATGTACTAAGAACACGAGCTAACCATGGAATTTCATAGTTAATCCTCCTGCTCTGCCTCCTACGGTCGAAGAAGCCTACCGACGCAAATGTATCCAACTGAAGGAGCGCACCAAAGAGATCGAAGATGAGAGCAAGGCCTATCAACTACGGCTGAACCGACTTCAGCGACAAGTCCAAAAACTACGTCTCGAGCGCGCATTTCTCCTCGAGCAGGTCGCCAAGCGTACGAGCACCAACGTAGAGGATTCCGAAGGCAGCCCTAGTCCTCCGCCGACTGTATGTGCTAATTTCCTTCTTACCTGTGGAACGTTTACATTAAACAGATGTCTAACTATCTAGCAGCCTAAGGACAAGCCGCTCAGGACTAAGCGTGGGCACAGGAAGCCGTCGCTACTTCCCATCTCTGAGCCGGGCACCGGACCTAGCGCGACATTCATCAACCAGAACTTGGCAACGCTCTCGCCGAGCTCCGACGCCTACTCGCACTCCCAGCTTGATCACGGCCGCCTTAACGGTCTCGCCAAGCGACCCAAGCGACCCAGCAACGCCTTCGAAATATACTGCAACGACACCCGACCCGTTCTTCAGGCCCAGCATAAGGAAGAGATTGCGGCGGGAGAGTTCCGTCTCGAAGAGGAGCTCGCACGTGGTTGGAAGGACTTGCCAGAAAAAGAAAAAGAGGAGTTCCAAGTCCGATATGAGAAGGAGCTAGCCCAATACAAAGAGGCCGTTGAAGAATATAAACGCGAAGCCAAAAACGCTGCGCGTGAGCGCTCGCGGAACAGGGACAGAGACCACTTCGGCAGCATCTCCAGTAGTAGACGTGGCGGGGGAGGTGGAAGTCGTTCGGCCCGCTTTGAAGAGGTCCAGGATGAAGAAGGAGACGAAGATCAGGATGTCGAAATGGCGGATCCCGGAGATCACGACCCTGCAGGCGACCAAGATACGGACCCGGAGACCGAGGTCGATGAGAACGACGGCGCGGTAGACGATTAGTGGGGTTACAGCCTTAAACTCAGACCTACGCCCCTTAGACAGAGATGGCTTCAGGGAGATGATCTAAATAGGCCTATAGTCTCACACAGATGGAGATGACTCTAGGAAGACCATCTAAATGTCAGCCGGCGGGGAAGAACGAGATCCTCGCATCGCCGGGACCCTTATGAATTTGGTGTTACGATAAGGGGCTCTGGCTTAGCTTTGGCTTTAAGTGTAGGATTAGGATTAGGTATTATGCTAGGCTAGGAGCCAGGAAGTTCAGATAATAGCATTAATGAATTAGAGAAAAAGAAGGTTTAATTCTTATCTACGAGAATTTTGTATGGGCTGGTTGGTGAAAATGTGAGCTTTTGCTTCTGTTTCGCGTCGAGGGAGTAGTAAAATACTTACCGAGGTACCTGACCTCGGATTGTGAGATTATTGCGTGAGTGAGTAATAGATTTAATATAAAACTATTGTTAATGCATCATGGATACGTTGCCCCTATGAAGCGCCCCTATATAATAATACCTCTTCTTGAAAAAAAAAAAAAAAAAAAAAAAAGACGTCGTAAAGTAAATAGATACCAAAGTACCTAGCGCATGGCGAAGCCAACGCGCAAAGAAACTATTGATACTAACACCATTACCCATGCTGCTGCATCTAATCGCCGCTTCAACCGGACCACTACTTCGATTATGTGTCTACCTAATGTATGTATGCAACGATGCCTATCCTATGTCAGAGGTAATATAAACCCAAACGCCAAAAGCTGCAAGCTACTACTGCTACTGCTACTGCTACTGCTACTGCTACTACTATTGGTGTGCCATGCATAGATACGTATATGCGTGTATGTATGTATGCTATCTAACCGATGCACCCGGAACCGAACACCGCCCGTCCTTTCTTGATCTGTACAGAGAGACATAAATTGGCTTAACTACCTAGGTACCTAGGGACCTAGCTTTTCTGGTGGAGATGGACGAGGCTGGGTTGTTTAGTCTACGCCTGCGTAGAGGTCGACGACAATGTTGACGGCTGCGACTAGGATTTCTGCAGCAATGAGGACGATGACTGTATATATACGTTAGTTAGTCGGTTGGTTGGTTAGTTAGTTATTGTAGCTGAGACTTAATAGTCTTAACTCGCTCTATTCGGGATAGGCAGTAAACCATATGGGAGGGGATGAGGAGAATATGTTAGGCACTACGTACCGATCCACTCAAGTTTCTCGCCATGACCATGGCTTAGTTGATCCTTAAGTACGGCGAGCAAGTCAGCAATGACGTCGAGACGCTCGGTGAGTAGGCGGACACGTTGATCCATCTCGAGGTAGCTGCGGACAGCCTGATAGACGGGTTCGAGATGGGGTTCGACCCAGAAGAGCTCGGGGGTGTCGAGTACGCTGCCGTTGAGGTGGATGCTGATGCGCAGGATAAACAACTCGCCGATCTGCATGTTGATTTGCGACCGCGATAGCGCGATCTTACCCGTCAGAGCGATCTGCGTTGGTATGTCCTTGCATGTGTCGACTGTTGACGCGATAAGTTCCTCGAAGAGGGACGTCTGTTTGGAGGGTTAGTTATCTATTTATATCGTGTTATATATACCTAAATAGGAGAGGGAAAAGGCATACCTTGACGCTTTGCGCCAACGCGTGCGATATGGCCAGCTTTGTCATGTAGTTCCCCTTATCCCTCAGCGTGATGAAGTCGTTGTATATCCGCGGCTGGTATTCATTAGTGTAGTAGAAGTTGAAGCACTCCGTCTCCACGTCGTCTGGATTGAGCTTTTCAAGTTCGAATTTTGCAATGTCCTTTAGGAACCGTTGCTCGTGTGCTAGTGACATACCCCATATCACAACAACGCCGTAGTCGAATAAGAATACCTCTGGTGTATGTACCTGGATATCGAAGTCGGCACCCTGCTGCTGGTGTTCGGAATGCGGATGAGAATGAGAATGCGGATCGTGTATGGCGCTCTCGTCCTCGGGATGTGCCGGGTAGGCGAGGTTGTTATGTACATCGCGGCCGTTACCAAACGTCTGCTCGGTATCCGATGCGCCATCTTGTTGTGATTGCAGGTTCCGTAGACTTTCCCTCTTGTACGCATTCGAGTGTTCTTCCACTTCACCGGTAGAATGTCTTCTTTCGTAAGTCTGGGTCGGCATTTGCTGTACTTCTTCCACTACCTCGGGGCGCTCTACGGATTTCCCGAGCGTATAATTATACGTTGAGTATATGCATTCATCAATCAACTTGGGATTTGCCCCCCTATTTTTACCCCTGCCCTTGAGGAATCGCATCAAGCCTTCCATCTGGTACTTTGTAGCCGTACAGTAGGCCGTTACCCGCGGCAGCCTGTCGCGGTCCGCTTTGCCTAACCGTGCGGCATCTCTCCTCGCAGTAGGATCTTTAATACGTGTATACTGCGAGTAGACATCTCTGCCGCTCTCCTCATCTGGGCTCTCCTCGTCAAGTTCGGGATTCGGTAATAACTTTAGCTTCTGTGCATTCTTGGAGCTTCGCTGGGGACCAATTTTTGGCACAGGACCAACTGCGGGAGGGAGAGCGGTGAAGACGGCGCCGTGGCTGTTACGTCGACGCAGGCGGTTGTTCAGGGCGGAGAGCATAGGTGGCTGACCAGCGGAGCTACTACCCGAGGCCATAGAGCTGGGCAGGCGTGCATGGGCGAAGCTCCCTGTAGTAGTAGGCGACGAGCTTAAGGGCGAAGGATCGGGATCGATTGTTCTCGTTACGGGATTAGGATTGAAGGTTACGTTGCGCGCGCTTCTAGGACGGCTTGTGTCGTGTCGTAGGAGAGGAGTTCGCTCAGACGTCAGGCCAGAGCTAGTTGAAGCTCTTGGTGATGCATCCATCGTGATACTTGTCTACTTGGATAATATGCGATTTCATATAGCGATAGGAGCCGACCAAGCCTGCTACTAGGCGACCTTTGATGTGCGATGTGCGATGTGCGATGTGCGATGATAGCTCTCCTTATATTAAGTGCTACCGTGTTGCCATATGAAAGATGAAACTTCGCAGATCCAATTGTTTGCTCTTCTTATCTCGGGGATATTTTTAAATCATAGAAGGGACTATTAAAGAACTTGAACTTGAACTTGAACTTGCAACACGACAAGAGTGTGGTAGGTATTGTTTGCGGTCTAAGAGGTTTTGGAGACGGAACGTGATTCTCGGAGCTAAAAAGAAGCTTGTCTTATGACGTTTGACGAATTGACCAACGTCCAAAGAAAAATAAAATACAATAAAATAAAAATAAAGCTAGCTCGGCTCTTCAACGCCGACCCCTGCAATATCATTATTTTTTTGCGGGGAACCCGAGTATTTATCTGCATAATACACTGCCTAGGTAGCTATACCATCCTATTACATACCTTATATACACTATTATGTATCGCCAGCTCCGTCGTTAGATGCAAACAGTTTGAAGGGAGGCTCATGATGAAACTATGCATAACCTCCGCCCGTTTAATAGATTAGTTCCCGGTCCAATTCTTTGACCTTCCATAATCATAGATGCCAAATCCTAACGCCGGCTATGTGAAGCCGAGATAACGCCTCTCGGCTTATGCTAGGCAAATGCGGGACGCAGCCAAAGAGAAAACTACGCGACTACGCGTCGATAATCTTCGACTCTAGTTTAAAGCCAACATTATTCAGACGGTCGATATATCCCTGGCCTAAACATGCAGGGGTATAAACACCCCCTTTGAGGTCGAGGTCGTCTTGTAATATCGTACAGGCAGCTTGGCTAACAAACACCGCAGTCACTGTGCCAGACGTTAGCTTATAAGTTCTTAAGTTATAACCGACCGGAAAGTTGGGTGCAAGTTGGGTGCTTACAATAATACAATCCGCCACCGTATTCAGCCTTACACCATGCTTGCTTGCCGATGCTAGGTTGGACGTCTGGCGTTGCGATTCCGTGGAACTGGATAGACTCTTTTGCCTGCTCTTCTTTACTTGTTCCTTCACCGGGCTGATAGACGAAGTTGCGCATTAACTTTCGAATTGGTGAGCAGAACATAAGCAATGCACCGCTGACTATGAGGGCATAGTGCATCGCCATACCCCTTAGGTGGCTTTTCGCTCTTATGAATTCCCGGTATGTAAAGTTTGGTCCATAGAACTGCTTCTGCAACGATGGCTCCTGTTTGAACAGACCCCAGGTGCGCTGCACAACTGCTGTATTTGTCCCGGCGGTCATCGAGGTTGACACGAGTCCAAGCTTGGGGATGGTATATAAGCCTGTTAGCTTCGAAAGCAACGGCGGCTTAGGGGCCTGTTTTGAGTTCGGGACAGGAGATAGAGCGTATGGTTTGTGAGATTTAACCACTTCTTTCCAGTGAAAGACGTCGAAGAGCCCCAGAATCGTATGGAGAGTACCACCCGATGGTGCACCACTGTACTGTGTTAACTTCCCGCTGGTATAATTGGGCTAATGACTTACTTACCGTATCTCCTGTATTTTAATCACAACGTCGCCTACCGGGGCCGAGAGCTCGGATCGGATGAGTGAGGCCATCGAGAAGGTCATTAAATCCGACGGCGCAGATTCGATAGCGGCCTGGGGGAACATGCAAGCACCCGTCGCCTTCGCGGTCGCTTCATACTTCCTGATCATAGAAGCGTGCCAAACAGCCTCGCCGGTGCAATCGAAATAATGAGTGCCGGCTTCTGCGCAAGCCTTGAAGGCAAACTCTCCGTATTTTGCATACGGGCCAACCGTCGTAATGAGCGCAAAGGCCTTCTTAGCCAACGCCGTAATATCTGCATCATTGAGACCACATATCTCAATCTCTGGAGGCTGACGGTCAGAGTTCAAGGCTTTGCATTCTTGAACTATATTCCGCAGCTTGTCAGCAGATCGACCGGCTATCGCCCATTTTAGATCTGTTGGGAAGTGGGTTGTGATATGTTCCGCAATCAGTGACCCGGTAAAGCCTATCAACGATTAGCCGCTTGAATATATTTAATCTCCTACTTGGAGGTAGCCATTAGGTAGTGAACTTACCAGTTGCACCGAACACCACCAAGTCATATTGACGAGAGTGTTTCTTGAAAGACATTATGAACTCCGGCAGCGGACGATATAGTTAGGATGAGTACAGGTAGTTAGTCAGAGAAAAAGCATGAAAAGAATATGGACTCGACTGTATATCGGTCTAAGTACTTGCTCGAGGTAAGACACTCCTTACATGGAGCGGGTGCCTATTATACTTGCGATATTCATGAAACTTGGCCTAGAGACTGAAGAGGTATGGAACATGTGGCCAATCCTTTGTTCTATTAGGGTTATAATATATAGATACCTAGGTAGGCAATACAGTAGACGCAGATCAGGGCGTTTGATATTCCTTTCTCCCATTTCCGGCACCGCCTCTGATAAACTAGGTGATAAACTAGGTGATAAACTAGGATACATACAAGAGGCTTTAAAGGCGGTAATCACGGAGCGCAGTTCTAGCTACGAAAGGAATCAAGGCCGCACATGCCTCGGCTTCACGTCTCCAAATGAAAGAGAACTCCGGCCTTTCATGAATATCAATCCGGTGAGAGTACCGTAGGTTTCGGGTACGTGCCTAAAGAAGTTTAGTGCGCTGGATGATCTCCGCAGGGATATTTCTATGGCAGCGTCTCTCCGCCTTATTAGACTCTTAGATGAGCCAATGAGATGGGAACTTCTTGATCCGTGCTTAAAATCATGCTTAAGCGAATCGGAGCATTTTAGTATGCTCCGTTTACTTCCTGGTCTAATTGGAAAACGGTTTGTACACTCTGGTTAGTCATTCAAGTCACCTGACCAACTATCTTATCACAACCTCCCCCAACCCCCCTCTTTGATTTCTTTCCCCTTTTAGCGCACTTGTCTAACGTGGTCCAAGCGTTTTAACTTTTTGTTCGCTTAGACCCTAGTCTGGACCACCAACAGCCGTACTTTCTCACAAAATCAAAAATTCTAAGCTAAGCAGCCCACTCAGCAATTCAACCTAGAATTTGACTGAGGAAATTTCCAATTTCGACCACAACCGAAAAACACCCAACCCTTCTATCGTCATCCGCACTCCACGAACGAACCTCACATCCCTCAGACAAAATGACGAAGCGCACAAAGAAGGTCGGTGTTACCGGAAAGTACGGTACCAGGTAAGTAGCTTAAGGTTTTCGTTGGTATCTAATTTAGAGTCCCTCGAGCGCCCATGTCATCGCTGGTGGTCCAACGCGACCAGCCTATTGAGACAAAATCACCATATCCCAAATACGAAGGAATGCGCTCGAGGCGACCTAGTTCATACCAAGCAAGCCGCTGACGATAGTCCTCCCGGATAGATACGGTGCCTCGCTCCGAAAGCAGGTCAAGAAGATGGAAATCACCCAGCACGCCAAGTATACCTGCACATTCTGCGGCAAGGTCTCCGTCAAGCGTCACTCCGTCGGTATCTGGGACTGCAAGTCATGCGGAAAGACTGTCGCCGGAGGAGCCTACACCGTCTCGTATGTTGAACTGCAATACAACCTCCGCTAGAAGGGCGAGAGACGTCAGTGCTAATTTTCGTGCTACAGGACCGCTGCTGCGGCTGCCATGCGATCAACGCTGCGAAGATTGAGGGAGATCCAGGAGGTTTAGACGTGATGCGAGGGGGAACGGCTATTTTCTTTGCATTTGGCTTCGGTGTACAGGAACACGGAATTTTCTACGCAAAACCATGAAGGGTCATGACGACGATCGATGAATTCCCTTAGTGGGCATCAGTGAGATCGCCTACGGATCATCGATCATAACCAAATGCCAACAAGAATTACTATGAACAAAACATCTTGATTGTCGGAGTCGCATTATACGGCCCGGCTTTATCTAATACTGCTCTTATGTGAAACCTGCTTCTCTATACTGCCTAAAGGATCCGTCATCTAGACTTTATCGTCGGATCTACACTTTTCGAATCATCGATTCGATCGAGAGTTGTTGACAAGGGTCGCTTTGATTGATTATCCTAGGTGTCTACTGCCGTTCGAGATGTCGATTGGCCTTGCGCGACCTAGCACGTATTAAATGTGAGGATATTTGACGCCAGGGCGGCTGGTGCGTATCGGAGAGCAATGGTGCGGCCTGAGGACTTTTATCCTTGCCCAACTGCTATACGCTCGGATTTGAGCCCAGCCGCCCCCAGCGCAGGTATGTTGTCAATCCTGTTTACTTGTATGAGTCATTTAGCTGCCTAGTTAGCCTCGTTCCTCAAATGGGATTCATGTTAACGCAAAGTAGCAAGGCAGCACTCAGGAGACAAGTGTCACGTTGAGAGGTTAATCGTCCCCGAATTATACGCAGTTGGACAAACTACTCGAGCTCGAGTGCGAATTACCGAATTCCCAAGATGGGTATAAATAAGACCCGATCCCCATCGTATTTTCGCCTCATCCCGTAATCGGCTATCAAAGTCCGAACCTGGCTTTTTTATTTAATTTTTTTATACCTATCCCACCGCACAAGACTTTGATCTGAGGGTATACACTAGGCACCGGTCTTTTACTAATTTAGTCTCTAACTGGCCTATACATTTTTATCTTATCGCTGGCCTGGCGAACTGTACCTGAAATCGAGGTTATTCCTCTTTTGGTAAATTACAGATCTCGTGGTACACATTTAGGATAGCCGAAAGAACCGGAACCTGGAGTTTTTCCCTCCCTCTCAACAAGGACTCGCCGTTGAGATTTTCAACCGGGTATCGGTAGGTTTGAGAATCCGGTCATACGTAAGATGTAAGTGGGTAAGAATAACACCAGAACATACCACCTTACCAAGGGTAAAAGGTTCAATGTTGTATGAAGAATATCCATCGCTAATCCTCGCGAGTGCTGACTGGTCAACTATTCGGAACGTCAAGGGGAAAACGAGCAACGCTGCATTAGCTGCAACATTGAGGATGCTGCATGACCAGTAGGTACCTAACCTACATAAGGTTTCCTACTAACAGGTACCTACTAACTTTGGAAACGAAATGCGCCTATCCGTGCTATTCACTGTGCACTTGCCAACATTGAACCTTGCCTCTTATTTTATCTTACTTATACGACTTATACGACTTAACTATACGTACCTACATACGTACTTTGCCTTTTGACACAATCTGCACATCTGCACGGTACTTACCTTACCTAGGTATTTAAGACATATCTCCTATGCAGATATTCATACCATTATGTAGAGAGACCCTGTTGGCATCTGGCAAACCGACATTGAATTGGAAAGTCGCAGATGCGCTTGGCCCGGTTTAACACCACCGAACTCTCCCCGTCCCTATTTATAATTTTACGAATCTCGTCATGAAAACTTTGGGGATTCGTCTCATCGTTTCCTAAATACCGCCGTCTAGATTCGGAGCTTGTCAGCTCAAGCGGTTCAAGCGTTTTATTGCCTTCCTACTGTACTATCCAAGTTCCGGTGGGTTAAGCCGAAAAGTACCTTGTACAAATTGCGTGCACGAGACAGCAACGGCTACAACAATAGCCACTATTCGACTCATCTTTGGCCCACCCTTGGGTTCATACGACTACTACCTACCTATGTATTAGGAGTCAAGTAATTTGTGAGCTACGTATCTAAGGTAGGCAGTCCCTAGTCATCAGCTCCCCCCCTCTCGTCCAAGGTCTATTTCTTACGAAGCCCTAGTGCCTGATTGCCTTGAATTAGGTAGGGAAGAAGTTGAGACTTCCCATGTTCAGCTCCCACGGCGAAAGTACTAAAGAAAGTACTAAGGAAGGTACCAAGTACCGAATACCAAATACCCCCCATTAAAAAAGGGTCCAGGGTTCAGTTGGCGTCAGCTGATTGGGTCCGGCACGGTAACGCTCGGACCAGAATAAGGTGGCAGCGCTAAATGACAAAATTCCACGCGCTTTCAGCACCCCTCTATTCTCTTTCGACCTTTCCATCATTGTCAACCACCTTGAAGTCCAAATCCACACTCCGCGCCCACTTCAGTGTTCCTAGTAACTCGCCTAGTACCATAACAAGCCAAGGCAATGTCATAACGAGATACAGAAAAAAAAGCTGCATTTGTCCAGGTCCTCTGTTTGGCTTTTTCCTCCGTGGAAATAGTCAGTCATCAGTCACCTGTCACTTATTATTTTTTTCCTGTTCCAAAAATTAATATCCGTTCCAAACGAATACTAAACCTAGCATCCATCCTTTTCCCATCAAAAGTCACCCCCTTGTTCTATCGGTTTATCTACATACATACATACCTACCTACCTACCTACCTACCTACATTAGAGTTGTTTAAGCTCCAACAAGCAGCAAACTACAACACAGTATTAACTCGTTCGAATTTCCGCCACATCTCGTTTCTGGACAAAGCTCGGTTTAACTGGCCAGCCAAGAATAAGCCATTTATTCCCTCCAGACACACACACATCATAGCAACCTTGGAGCTCTCCGGAGGTCGATTCATTCTTCTAAACTTAAACGTCAGAAGGGGTGATTGTGAAGCAACAGAATTGGCCACCCAAATACTTAGCACGCTTCCCAATCATCCTTCTAGTTTCCCTCCAATAAGACACTATACACAACGCATTTGGGGCACGCATCATCACCATTTACCTTAACACTGCCTTTTATTCTCCGGTCCCATCTATTATTCTCTTTGCTATCTACATCCTATGCTATCTACCTGCACCACTCTATCGATCACTCTTGCTCAGCCCACCCCCTCGAGTATTTTCAACGACTCCCACCTTATCAATCTACGAATCCACACAATCCGCTTCGAGCCCACCCACCAAGCTATTATTACATTGTGGTTTTAATAACGAATTAACGATCACCCATTTCAAAGGGGGGTTTACTGCTCAGGTCTAGGCTGCAGCAAATCTTAAATTCAGACTTACATCAAGTCACTTATATGTTGTATTCTCAACATCGACAATCCATGAAAATCTGCCCCGATGGCTGATCAATGTATTGTCTGTCTAGAAAATCTAGACGTTCAATCGTCATCGTCGCCGTCGCAATTGTATATGCCTTTAGAAGGTGACGTGCTGCCGAGCTCCTCGTCCCCCATAAAAACGTCCGAAGTTACAAATGCTCTGGCACGTCTATCACCGGGGTTTCCACTAGGCAGCACATCTAGCGCTGCCCACCAAACCGATGAAGAACATAGAATCGCCATTATCCAAGTTTGCGGTCACGCCTTGCATGATGCTTGTTTACGAGAATGGTCTGGGAAGGCAAACAGCTGTCCGATTTGCCGCCAAGCATTCTACTTGGTGCATGTCTACGATAAAGTTGGAGGTAAGTTAAATGCGTTGCGATCCTGGTTGCACTCCATCTTTCGGAACGAGAAGCTAACTAAATCTCCCGCTAGGTACCCAATTATCCTCGTATAAAGTAGAAGACAAGAAGCAAGTTGTCGAATTCGATCCGCAAGCATGGCTTGACGACAATCCCGAAGTAGAAGAGGCCACGAGGCCATGCCCCATCTGCGACCGAACCGATCACGAAGATGTGCTTCTGCTTTGTGATAACTGCGATGCACCATATCATACGTACTGTGTAGGCCTCGACAACGTACCTCGAGGGCACTGGTTCTGCTTAGAGTGCTCAGACACCGGTGCAGATCTCCTGGCCACCGAGCTCCAAGATGCCGATGACACAGAAGCTGGGTTATTCGACGGCAATTCTAATTTTTTACCACGGACTCAGGCTAGCATGCGACGGGCTAGGCAACAAGCCCGTTCAAACGAGTGGCAGGGCGCATGGGGTCAAATCGCAGGCCGGGTTTGGGATGCGTTAAGCCTCGATCTGGACAATCATGATGACGATGAAGCCATGCGCAACTTCCGACGATCACAACAGCGATTGGAAAGAGAACAGCGCGATCATCAGCGATGGCAACAGCGTTTTAATATCGCCAGCCGTCTTGGAGCTCACGACGTGTTCATAAGTAACATATCGAATGTGGTGCCTGTGCAGCAGTCCCCCCCACCGCCACCTCCTCCTCAGGAGACGGCAGAAGAGAAGCAGGCCTGGGGTGCGCTGGAGAAGGCTATGGAGGCCACCAACCCCAACCGTCCGACTTCGAGTCACAGAAAGCGAAAGTCTCGTTCCGTGACTGCGTCTCCGATCGAACCGCCTCAGCAACCGGAACGTAAGCTAAAACGACCTCGGACAAGAAGAGCTCCCACGGTAGGGGAAGCTTCATCGTCCAGTCGCCCCCCCATGCAAACTAACCAACCTGTATCGGATGGGCTGGATTCAAATCCCGCATCTGTCCAATTCAGTAATGGCGAGGCCCCTTCCTTCCTCTCTTCTTTGTTAAAAGAAGTTGAAATGAGTGCACCTTCTGACGATGAGAACGTCCGTCCGCTCTTCACATTCTCCAAACCAATACCGGACCCGTCATCGCCAGCTTCATCTCCTTCCCCGTCAACATTTAGCAGTCCTCGAGCCCTATCGACTACGCCCCCGCCACGTGCGATTAACGATCGCCCGGGCTCACCCTTGTCCCTCAGCTCACATATTGAGCCGATCTACCCACCTACGAACTTCTTGGCAAACAGAGGCAGTGGGGATCATAGCGATTCTGATTCGGGATCCCGCCGGCGGACACATCGGCCTCAGAACAATAGAGCGAGCGGTAGTTGTCCTGAAATTCGGCAGCCTCGGCCTCAACGACGACAACCGACACCCGCAAATGGGTATCTATTGCGGTCGCAAGATACCAGCCCTACGCGTGGAGCATTGCCGTTCCAGATGAAGGAGAGCATAAGTGGGATTGTTAAGGACGCCCTTAAGCCTCACTGGAAATCTGGACATATTACGGCAGATCAGTACGCCTCTATTAATCGTGATCTGAGCCACAAGCTATACAAGGAGGTTTCGGATGATTCTCTTGATGAGGATGCTCGACAGCGCTTCGAGAAGATTGCGACTAAAGAGGTAGCAAAGGCGATCGCAGATCTCAAGGCGTAATAGGGATCGTCACGATTTTGTCACGACGAAGAACAAGAACAAATGGACACGGACACTGGGCATTTTGCGTGGCGTTTTACGGCTTACTGGACATCATTGGAAGTTTCGGGTGGTGACCTATAGAGCCATTGATGTTATCAAGATACCCTTGCGCGGAGTACTCTGCTTTAGCTCCCGAGGCGGTTAGCCCTCGGAATGCACCTCCTTTTTCTTGCATACGCGGCGGCGTTCGGCATGGGATAAGCAAGCCTCGGTAGAGGTACGGACGGACAACATGATGCATATCAGTAAGGTTTGAGCTTTTTCTTTTTTCATCTTTTAATCCGGGAAGGCCTTCTCGGGGCGCTGCTGCTGGTATTCCATAGTAATAGGAGGTTTGAATTTTGGACGTGTATAAGTACAGCATTAGATTAGGGGTGGGAAGTATAGGAATTCATACTTGACATTTGACGTCCTATCATTTTTCAACGGATCAAGGGTCGTGAGTGATTGAGTTGAATTGTCGACTTTGGTTTGTGTATCAAATCTGAAACACATATGCATGGCTAGAGAACACATGGAGAAGTAAGACTGGTCGCCTTGGAGTGTTTCATAGAATCTCGGGTCTCGGTTTACTAAGAGGTGCATAAGGCGTAAGTGCCGGAGTAAATCAGCCATCCAGTCATCATCACATGTCTGCTTGAGTACGGGGTACGTAGATACATAGATACATATGTACCTATATTCTATTTTGAAGCCACGCGTGGCTATCACCAGCCCCGCCCAAACCCGGGACCCACATAACTTTTCTCATATATTTTTCACGCAAGATTTCTTCCATTTCTTCTTTTTTCCCTTTTCTTTTATATAACCAAGGCACCAATCCTTATCATCAGACCTTTTCTCCTACTCCCAAGACGTCCTGATCATTTACGCGTGCCGAGAGCGAAGCTTGAGCAGCCTTTTTTCGCTAGCAGTACCTGCAATTTTGTGACACTGGGTTCGCTGTTAGATAGACGCTGCCGACATTTATTGTTGCTGTTTCTTAGGTAGTTTTTTTTGGGGGTTTTTTTTTCTGGTGTGTAGAATGATGTGATGTGATGTGTGCGGTAGATATATATGTATGTCTGTACTGTATTAGTTAGGCTGGCCTTGGGTATGATAAGATTTGGTTCTGTGATCGACTGACTGGCTGGCGGGTTGGATGTGGCTGGCTGGAGGTATGCGAGATGGAGTTTGTGGGTGGTGAGTGGTGAGTGATGGCCTAGTCTGAATAGTAGATGAGTAGATACCTGTCCTATATATCATATAAGAGGGCAACGCTGCCTAGGTGGATATTTACGCTGGCATGCAACGGACGAATATACCCCTAAGAATGCGGTTCGTGTTTGCAAGTATCCGGCTGGTGATGCTATCGGGTATGCAGACTTGTTCTCTCCTGTGTCGTAAGTCTTACTATACATATTGAGCACACGTGATATCGTGTTTATATTATATCTTACCCGTGACTGGGTAATAGTTCTCATCTATCACGTCTAGTTAACGATGTTGTAAGTCCTACTACGTGGGTAAGACCTCCACTTGCCTTACGTTGTGAGAGTTAATTTGACCTTAAGCAAATAGCCGGAAATAAGGGCATTGATATCGTGAATAGAGATCATCTATATGTATAGGTAGTTAGTGACGGAATGGCGAGACGCACTGCCGCCACTATCTCTCTCAAGTTATGAACACCTATCGTCTTCACTGTTAGTTGCGATATTAAATATTATGTTACGAGTAGTCCTCAAGGGGTCTCAGATACATATTTGATCAGTTAGCAAAGGCAGGAAGAGAGTTACAAGTATATCGAAATAACAAAGTGAGCTGGTGCCGAAGGACAATGTATTTGCTTATTGGTAAATCTGTAACTATCGTGAATAATGGTGAGTAACAGCAAGAATACATCTGCGTTCGCGAAGAGTAGCCTTGGACTTTCCGGTTGTTATCTTCTATTCTATTCTATTCCTCGAGCCGTTCTTCCCTTTCTTTCCACTTGCCTCTATAGACACTCAGACGTATATATACTGCTGTCTCCTCATTTTCCTTTCCTACGCTCCGTTACTATGGCCACAGGCTACCACAGTTGAAATTAGTTAAAACGTATAAGACAAGGCGAGTATTACGCAATACAAGCTGTCTAGGAAGGACTCCAACTAGATATGGAAAATCACCTTAGATCCGGTCTACCAACTCGATAGACTACCACTTACTTCTTCCGTAACTTAATCGGCGACAGCTACAGTTGCAAGACGTAGAACACAAGCGACCACTCTGCGATGCAACACCGAAACCCCAACAGTTTTGTATATCAGCGGCTCGTAATTCCCAATAAACGAGGTATTCAAGGGTATATTTCCTCCAGACTCGATACGCGACTGGTCAAACCCATCTTCGGTAGAACACGAAGGGTAAAACCCGAGCGGACGGAGCAGCTAATCTCTGCATCATATAGTAGCATATCCTGAGGAGGAGACTGGGAAGGAAGGGTGCTGTGGGTTCGGAGGGTAAGAGTAAATAAAGGGGGAAGGGAAGAGAATAAAACGGAAAGTATTGGACTAGGAGAGAGAGAGACAATAGTATCGTAATAAAGAATAAAGAGATACCTAGGTAATTATATAACTACCTACCTACATGTATATATATAATTACATTGGGGTTCAAATTCTACCTGTGCTAATAACTACTACCAGCGAACCGCGTTTGCACTGCTTTATGCGGCTCGCCCCCCCTTACTCCCCTTTTTATTTCATCCTTACTCTCTCAAATGACTTAGCCATCTCGTAGAGTGCTGATTCACATCGATTGCTCATACCATAATGGATAGGAATTCATTTCTTGACTGGCATTTCCATTAGCAAACCCTTCGATGGGATATACGTATTAACGGGGTATATTACCGAAGTCTTCGTATCTCCCTATTCTGCCCCCTGCCGCACATCACGCACACCATATATCATATCAACCAGTCGAAGCCACCATCACAAGTGCGATAACATCGAATTCGAGAGCCCCGTAAAACTTGGGGAGAAGAGTCGTACTTTATTATAATAATCGCTCGGACTGCTCATCATACAAGCTCGCGCTACAATCCATCTCAAATGCTTTCAAAAAGTTTCAGCCTGGGTATTCCTCCAATCCTACCACTGACTTGACGCCGTGTTTATTGGTTCTTGTGCAAAATAGGCTGCTCAGCATAATAGTCATGACGATAGTGGGGCAAATATCCGCTATATCGTCCATCCAACCGTCCCCGCGCTTTTAATAATCAATAGGCTTCTGGCTTATCCCGATTATAAAGGAGGATAGGTATACGTATAAAACCCGTATGCAAGTCCCTCATATCGGTTTCTCAGGTGCGACGGTCGCGTCACGTCTTGGCACCCCCTCCACCCGGCGGATCTTCGTCGCTATCAGCAGACCCGGAACTCAACTTCCTACCTTCAGCTCTGAGGGCGGCCCCTTCGTTTAGCTCCATCTTGTGAAGCTTCTCTCTAAGAAGCTCCTCGCCCGGTCTGACATCGAACTCTGCTTCGGAATCCGAGTCCGACTCTTCCTGGTCTGGCGACTTTTTCTCGGTCGGTAGGCCACCCTTGTTTACTATTGCAAGGGCTTCCTTCGATACCTCTGGCGCGGGTCGGCGGCCAAAATTCTTTAGTAAGCTGTTAGGGTCGATAGGTTTGATAGTTGGATCGTATGCTGCTGGTAGCCCAACAGCTACTGCGACACGATGTGCTTCTTCGTCTGGGGTGAGGTTGGGCTCTAGCTCGTATACGCTGCTGTTCTCGCTGTCGGCCTCGTGCGGTTGACCTAGCAGCATTTGCGCATAACTTTGCCTAGATGGGTCATGCGCTCGCTTCACCTTTTTCTTCACGCGCTTTTCATTAGGACGCACGACAACAACAGGCACTGGCGAGTATTGCAAGCAGTACTTCGAAAATGAACTACGATTCACGAGGAACCCCTGGACTCCATCAAGGCTTCTACCCTTCGTACCAACGATCAACATGGATGGCTGGTATATTTTGATCTAATACGGTCCGAATTAGCGCTCACATTCTTATTCGACAAACTAGACAAAAGCATGCGATGGGCTACCGGTTGACCAGTAGGGGGCACTAACAAGATGCTGGAACGTGTTGTGCAGTTTTCCAACAGCGTATTCTAAAATTAGGCCAATTGCTCGGTTCTGCGTATTCTTCGCCTGTATTGATTCCATCAGAACCTTGGCATCTTCTTGGTACGCCTTATCCGTAAGGCGGACCTGGGTTTCGATTACGCGGACGCATATAATCTCGTCGCCGTCATCGACTAGCTCGTCCAGTAGCCATTGCAAAGCATGGTCGGAATACGAGTTGTCGTCTACGCCGACCATAAAGGTGCGGTGTCGTCGTCTAAACTGAAAACCCGAATGGCGGTAGTTGAGGGTGAACGAGATGGGATTATACTCGGTTGATTCGCCGAGGGGGATGTTGTCGAAGGCTACATGGGACTCGAACCTTTGCGAACGAGGAGATTCGGTTAGCGTCTCGGTTGCCATCAGTTAGAAGAGCGACAGAGAAAGGAAGTAGTGAGTAAGGAACAGGAGAGAGGTTGGTGATACAGCAAAACGGGACCGTCAAAGGCACCTTTTTGCGCGAAATTCGACCAGCAGCCACTAAAATGCACAGCTTTGCTGCGCCTTGGTCGTCTAAAAGAACGAAGTACTTGCTAAAGTACGGGGTTTGGCCTTAGGATGACATGTGGGGGATTGTAGTGAGCGGGGTAGCATCGGGCGAGTCGACGAATAGAAGCTGCTTTAGAGTAGGTCGCGCGAGTAAGAAACCGGACTAGCTTGACGATCCTCACCGGAACGACATGCGATTATAATGGAAGACCAGCCCCTTATCAATTCTCGGCAACCACCCAGGTCATAGGCAGTATCATGTCTAGAGAGCCTATACGAATAACGGCAAGCCACGCGGGATACCTTGGGCCTTTCCCAGTCGACAAACGTAGGTAGTTATTATTCCTTGAAGGGTCGAGTATCCTGCGGCTTCGGAGTTCTCAAGCGGGCCTATGATGTAATGGCACGACGAAATTTGCTCTTCGGTCGCAAAAGAGTTTCCGCCAAGATGTGCGATCGCGCCGGCACCCTCGCCCGGATAGCCTTAGGGGCTATGCTGTAGCAGCTTCGCGGCCATCCTTGCATTCGAAAAGTCTCGGCGGAAATGGGGCAAGGTGTGCATGTGCGCACTTATGTGGAAAGGGGATGGAAAATGCGTTAAAATACGAAATCGTCTAGACTTACCTACGGTGCGGTGGAGACGCTGCCCGAATCCGATTTCCAGCATGCGGTTTCTTTAGACCCTGAGGAAGCGATGGGTGTCGAGGGGGTGCAAAAGATATAGACGAGATAGATGCCTTCCTAGATGGAGGACCACTACTCCCCGTACTAGAGGCCGTCTCGCCTGGAGTCGTTGCGCTCGCATCTCCCGTACTTTCGGCTGTCTCCTTGCCCTTGCCCTTGCCCTTTCCCTTGGATTCGGTAGCGGCCCGTTGCACTAAGCCTGCGCGGGGAGTGCTCCTTGCGCTATCTTGCGCTGAGCTGGAACGGGAGAGTGGGCTCGTTCTCTTATCGAGAGAGAAGTAGTCTGTCTTCCTAGAACTTGGTTGCGATTTGGGAGAGACGTCGCTCTCGGGGCTTCTAACCGGGGTGGGTAAACCTCCGGACATCTTCTCTTCTTTTTTCTTTCTTCGATATGGACTAAAGTGATTAAGATAGCGCATGTACAGATACTGTCGATACCTTACTCACGTTGCCTCAGTAAGAGGGCGGAGGAGGCAGTTTCGTACTGACGGCATTGAGCGCGGATAGTCCAAGATGAAACTCAAAGGGATAGCCTCGGGGCTATCCGTCTTCAAGATGGTCTGATAGCCGCGTGGAAGACAAAACAAGCCTGAGTCTCGAAAGATCGAATCGACAAGCCACGTGGGACAACAAGGATGAGAGATACCGGGAGATACTGGTGGTGGAACACGAGACGGATGATTGGTCGGTGGTATGTTTAATTAGGTGGCAGCTATATGTATAGATAGGCCCTTACAGCAACAGGTTACGGAGCTGTTCTGTCTATGGGTCGCAAGAAAGTAGATTAGCTGGAGGGTGTCACGAACATTCCTGTTGGCGTATTGCCGAAGACAACTATCAAGGAGAACGAACGTTTTAAAAACAAACGCTTCGGGTTAAGGTAGCTTTAGTGTAAAAGCGAGAGAATGGTAATAAAAAAAAAGATTAAAAAAAGGGAGGGTTAGGTACGTATGGATGATGTCGTACGTTTTGGCTAAGGCGACTTTGCTTAAGGTGACTTGGCTCCCGTTGCAATCGTGGGAGCTTCGAGTTTCTTCAGCCCGCTTTGTCTTGAGTAAGAAAAGCTTGAAAAGCTTGGTCAAGCGAGGAAAGCTTGGCTGTGTTAAGTTTGGGCGGGCGGATTGGCGCGTGGTTGTAGGCAGACGAGGTGCTTTTAATGATGTATCTTTTTGGGAAACAAGTGGGTACAAAATGCACTTGATATTTGAACGGGAGAGTACGTAGGTAGGTAGGTAAACTTATAGAAAGTGTTACAAGTAGCAGCAACGATGAATTGAGATGAATTGCTGGCCAAAAAGGCAACAGTTGTGTCAGGCTTCTTTTTTAAAGAGGTGAAGGAGTCTGGATAAGGCGGCCATGGGAGGAGCGGGCTAGATGTACATATGAGGTAAAGGGCAGTACCTAGCAATAGGTACCGTATAAGGCCTGTACACCAGTAACTTTAACAGCACAGCCTAATTACATTAATAGTACAGCCCATCCACTTTCCACGTGAAATAAGGTCCAAAATCTACATCCACCTAATTTATATTAAGATTAATTTAACCCTTTAACAATTATAAATTTTTGCCCGTAATAATTTTAATAATATAATTTAATTACATTAATAATATAATTTATCCATTTTTTACGTAAGATAAAGTTTAAAATTTACACTTATTTAATTTATATTAAAATTAATTTAATTTTTTAACAATTATAAACTTTTACCCGATTGTATATATTATAACATTATAATTAATTAAATAAAAATAATAAAAATAATAAAAAAGTTAATAATTAATAATTAATTATTAACTTATTTATAATTAAATTAAATATATATTTATAAGTTTTTAAATTAATATATTTATATAATTAATTTCGTATAATTATTTATAATATTTAACTTATTTAACCTTTTAATTATTTATTATAATTATAACTTTAATAAACTTTATATATTTAATTAAAGTAATAATATAATAATTAAAACTGTTAATTTAATTAATTATATTAATTTAACCATTAATTTAGCTATTTTATAAATCGTTAAAATGGTATAATAAATGTTTATTATTATTAAATTATAAATTATTAAACCTATTAAAAAAGTTTTAGAAAATCGGGTAAAAATTTATAATTATTAAAAAGTTAAATTAATCTTAATATAAATTAAGTAGGTATAGGTTTTGGACCTTATCTCACGTAGAAAGTAAATAAGTTGTATTATTAGTGTAATTAGGTTGTACTATTAAAGTTACTGCCTGTACACTAGTGTATAAGGCCTGTAGCTGCCCCGGGCGATGTTCTTTTTCTTAAACCTTGGTACGCACAAAATTGGGAAAGTAAAGACCTGGAGCCAAGAGCTTAAACCTTGCGGCAGATGACGGCGCGTTTCCAGATTTTCCTATTTTTACACGCTACCGCAGGGAACTAGCAGGCCTATGTACATAGTAGGACTAGCAGGACTAGAAGGACTAGCAGGTACTTATACCGTACTGGACTAACTATCTCGGTACCCAACGTACTTACCTGTCGTAGCATATCCAGTGCCTACCTAGGTAGGTACCTATGTTGGGTATGTACATCGGGTACATTAGGTACCTACACTAAAACGCTAGCATCCCGGTTTACACTATGCATCTACAGGCGTGCAAGTACATAAGTACATGTACATCTGGCCGCATACGTTGATGTAAGTCATCTTGCCTCCGCCTAGTTAATCTAAATTCTAAAGAAGCATCAATTGATCTTCCTCTCACGCTTCGACGTTGTTTTCGTCTTACCTTTCGTTTTTCTCCCTTTTTATTCCATTCGTCCAATCGCAGCATGTAAACAACTTGCGGCAGACACCCCAATGCGACGTCAGGCCAGCGTAATCGTCAGATCAGCCAGCAAAAGCTTTTGCTCGAAGCCGATATCCCGTATTCTATATCCTAAATTGGTATCTCAAATCTACCTTGTGTAAATTCCCCTCGACTTCTTGCAGCGGCATACGACAACTGCCTCAAGCATCCAGTCATCACTACCTTGTACTCGTCATCATGTCTCTGGTTACGCTTTCGGTATATGCGACGACAACGAAGTATCGATGTCAGCAATGACAGCAATGACAGCAACGATAGCAACAATAGTACTAATTACAACAGGAGCAATCGACCAAGTACTGTACCACCATATATTCATCTAGATTTGATAATACCAAGGCTTCGTCCACAACGTCTGCGGCTAGTAGTCAACTGCACTCCCAGACCGGCGGGTTAGGGCCAAGAAAGGACATTCACCCCTCCTCGCCTTATCCTCCTCTCCAATCCTTCCATTTTCCTCAGTACTGGACGTATCTAGAAGGTAGCTCTAAAGGACTAAGCTCTACGTATGTCCGAATTGTAAATTTCTTCTCATCAGGCACGCAATTCAGCATCCGGGCTTTACGACTACAGTAACTACCGATGTGGCTTACACATGGCTGTCCGCGCGTGAGGCCTGCCTCCGCTTTTCAACTTGCCTATGTACATTACATACCTGGTTGAATAATTATGTATGTATCTTGATAGTCAAGATCCGCAAAGTCCTCGCCCTAGCCGGGAACCGTACATACATAGTAGATAGGTACCTACACACTTACATAGGTAGGTACCTACTCAAAGAAATAGAAAATCCCATATCGTTCAAAAGAGTACCAAGACCGTGGGGATTAGCAAAACGAACACCTAAGACATATGGGAGTAGTAGTACAATCTCGTGCTCTTGGCGAACTTGGCGCATAGCTCGCGTAGCCAAGACGTTGACGGGCAAGGATGGCTTTCCTTTCCAACACTTTCTACCCTGATGACACATCTGTGCAACTCCTGCGGGAGGGTTAACAAGGAAATCTGGGCACATAGCACGACAGTCGTTCTAACTGGAGGCGCCACACGACATATCTCCCCGTATTTCTCTGTCTGTTAAGGAAAAAAGGAAAAAAGGAAAAAAGACAGAAAAAGGAAGAAAAATAATAAGAAAACGCTCCACTGGGATGGATTACGGATATAATCATGCGCATCTCCGCCTCTACACCTCCACCACAACGTAACAGTACCTGGCATTGTGTCTGACGCTACTAGGCGCGGGCCCCAAAGTAGCGGGTGAGATGAGGAGCCATCGGGTCGAGCCGTTTCACACCAACCATCCATCACGATCGAACGCTGCCAGATGGAGTTCCCTACTTAGGCTACATTTCCCCGGTTTACTCCTGTCGGATAGGGTAGATCTCGTCGCATCGGCACTGCTACCCGTCGAGGAGGGATTAGGAGGGGAGAGGGGAGAGGGGAGAGAGAGAGGCCTCCTTCGTCGATAGGTAGTTCTCTCCTATTGCATATGGAGTCGCAAGGTCACATGGTTTTCTCTTCCACTGGGAATAAGATATATCAGAGACAATATTCGGGTGTACGCATTGTGGCCTGCCCGCCATTCGCGAAGCTTCCATCCATCATTCAGGGGGGGAGGGGGGAGAGTGGGATGTATACTTGATGAGGCTACTAACCCGTATTATGTGCGATGAGATATGTATTACTACATATCCATCGTTTCTTAACGTTCTCACATGTCAGGGATCCAACGAAACAGACAGACACAGAACAGCACGAGGTGAAATGATGAAATCCCAGCTCTGACCTTGGAATTCGATAAGACTGTTTACCACAAAAGATCCATGTCTCCCATGCCATGTCAGCCACAATGGGATGCAAGAAATCTTGGCTTCCTGCAGCCTCACCGAATATATCACAGATTCACTGCCGCCTGGGCTCCCCGGCTCCCACACGGGCTACAGCTTCGCCTGGTTATTTGTTCACGTAGAACCCGATATTTTCCTAAATCCCAACTAACAGACCCTCACCGCACACCTCTCCACGACGCGATAACTGAATCAAATATCTACCTGTTACGATTTACCGACACCTGGAGATTAAGAGATTGGCGAATCCCGCGATCGCACATACGCCTCCACGCCCTAGGATAGAAACATACATATTGTGCTGACCGACGCGCATCTCGACGAACAATGCCTGACCGCCTTTGGCCAACCCAACTGCCATCACCGACCGGCACCGGTGTTGATGATAAGTCCATTCGGCGCGATTCGGACACGTTGAATATCATCCTACAACCAATGTATGTCTACGCTAAGCTTTCTACCGTCCCCTTGCTTTCTATTTCCAAGCAACGCCGTTCGTTATGATTTGTCAAGCATGCTTGGCAATATAATCTAGCAGGCAATGGCTGTAAACGGATCATGCTCCGTAGCTATGTGCATTCATTATCGAGATCCGATAAGCTCGAGTTTCCGTGACTATATTTTATTTATCTTCTTACTCAAGGCACCTTAGAGAGTGGAAGATGGCCTTGGATGCTCCGGAGCCAACATGACCCCTCATTAGATTTCTCCGAGCCTGCAGTCGTAATCTGATCTGTTTCTGAGCTGTCACAGATCGACGAAGTAAGCCTATCAGCCTAATCACAACCATTATCACTTCCCCTACCAGAGACAGTTGGCCGCATAAAACTTAGTAGAATACCTATGTAGGTGATAGTGAGGCTCTATTCATCAATCATCACAAGTACCTGATGTTTCAACGCCACGAAAACACCTTTTGGTCCTGTCACAGACCTAGCTTCTTGGCTCTTTACTTGGCAAATCTTGATTCCTACCACGGTGAGCTATGACACGCGATCAAAACGGAGTCGCATACGGCATAGGTAGGACTGTAGAACGTGTAGTGTCAACATGGTCGTTTAATCAGGAGAGCAAC
Source organism: Daldinia grandis (assembly GCA_022432525.1). Taxonomy (NCBI): domain Eukaryota; kingdom Fungi; phylum Ascomycota; class Sordariomycetes; order Xylariales; family Hypoxylaceae; genus Daldinia; species Daldinia grandis. The sequence goes on along the minus strand of JAJKLB010000003.1, from coordinate 2,667,431 downwards.
AAGGATAGTGCCTATATATTAAATTGATACCCTTGCAACTCCCGTCGACATCCCATTGGTACAGCGTAACAGACCCCGTGAACACACCCAGGCATTATACCTATTCGTCTGACGGAAAGATTAGATAAGGTATAACTTCAATAACATCCTGTTTCCTACCTACATACTAAAATCTTCAATATTGGACAACTACTTGGCCTCTATGCACGAGAGAAGATAGCCCAATGAATTGCGATTTATTCGTAATAGAGGCTTACCGTTATTTCCGTTGCTTATACGGGGCTACGATAACAGACGACTCGCATATTGTGCCTGTTTAGGAAGTTTCTAAACTCAACCCGTTGAAAGGCCGTTGAGCTTAGTGTAGAAAAGGAGGGAGGGTGTACGACACTCGCAGTGCCAAGCTGCTGCAAGAATATACTAAAGGGCTGTTATTATATCTCATAAGACACAAGAGCAAGAGTCGTTCTGCTTCTTAGATACTCCTCCCCTACATGTCCGACTTCATCTCCCGTTATTCTCCCCTATTTTCCGTGTAAACCAAACCCGGAGCTACTACACCTTTTGTGTAAAAGCACCGGAAGTCTGTACTACAACTCCTGTCAGGTAACACTACGCCGTATTTCTCATGTGTGCTGAGCTGTTTCTTGCCTCGTTGTCATCCACTAATTTGCCCATAGCGAACCTTTTGCCAACCCGGACTCCATAACCAGGCCATCGAGACTTTGTACAAAGATGGATGTGCCACTTGTCGCTGCCATAAAATGGCTATTGCAGGTATCGTCGAAGGGTACTCCCGGCCTACAAGCGGCACGAATCGTCGGGATCAGGACCGCAAACTCCTACTGCTGCTGCTATATACTACCATATGCTCAACTAGCCAAACCCATCCCATCACCTAGATAGCATCTCCATTCTGAGGCATTATGGGCGGTTAGCACCACACACGGGGAATAGCTAGCCTGCCTTAGTCCACCACGCAAAATTCCCATCGTCCCCACGCTGGCGCCCGGGAGTCCACATTTTATATGCGGTCAACTAGTGAGCAGCCGGCGCCCGAGGGTTCCTGATTGTATAGAGGCTGTGTCACGAGAAAAGCCTACCAGAAAAGGCCGGTGGCTTTTTAGATGCTTGCTGACGAGCAATTGCATGCCTCAAACCAATGCCTGCTGCATCTTTCCGAGGGACCGGGGATCAAATGGGCTTGTCTTGGCTCACCCGGATTTACACCACTGTACTGCATCATAGCACATATGTACATATCTGGAGAAAACGGATGAACCAACCTCAGCTGTCACCAGGTACGCACACCCCCATGTGCCCAATTACCTGAAATAGACGTAAGGAGCGAGACTGCGTAAGCGTCTATGTTCCGGGGATGTGGTTGACTGACCACGACCTTGGTGCTTGGGAATCAGGTACGGCAGGCGGTAGTAGGTTAGGTAGGTAATTGTAGGCATTGGGTTGTCTAGAACTTGCTAGGCATACATATGTAGAAGGTATGTTAACACTAGTGTATATCCCAACCAAAGCCCCGTGAGGCATCGTCAAGATGTCTACCTAAGTAGTGCCACCCACAAAATCGTATTCTTGAAAAGCACTAGGCACCCCAGATGCCAGATACGTGAGAGATCGGCGGCGTTATATCGACTGGTGCACGCATGACCCATGCTATCGCCTTTGTCACGTTGAACCGCATATATATAGGTAGGTACCTAGGTAGTTAACTAACTAACTAACTAACTGGCTATTATGTAGCATGAGGTTTATTCTACAGAGGTAGAAATTATCTCGTAGACGACGATACCACATCCAGGGTCTTCTCTCTACACTAGTCTAAGTCTAGACCAGTACCAGGAGATTGCCGATTACCCGCCTCATCGTCACACTCGGCACACTGATTCCGCGGGGAGGTGGCTATGCGAAACGTGAGAGTTAATATCTACAATACAATACAATACACTATCTGCCCCCAGCTCAGCTACCCCGTGAACTACCTACGCTACACTGCCCAGGGCACCACTGCGATGGCGGTGATACGGTTGTACTGGTTCGTTCCTTATGCATCTAGACAGCTCTATGGGCATGATGTGTTAGTTGCAGCAAAACAAGCGGTAGTGTATACATACCTACACTATGTACACTACTATGTATCCTCCCTGGTCACCCGCTACCGTTCCTTCACGTAAACTGGATCGGCCTAGGACCTAGGTTAGGGCATATGTGGTGGTCCTCACACACACACACACACACACAAGAGCGTTCGTGATGATGGAGATGGTTATGCTATGGCCCCTCCCATTTTCCCCTTTTCGGATAGCAGCAATGCACATAGGTAGAGATTAGGTATACAGAGCCCTACACAGCTTACGCTCATCCACACACGATACCTAGCACACTAACCTACCTACCCACCTAGGTATGTAGGTAGGTATAACAGCCAGTTATATATATATATATATATATAGTTATATAAGAGTATGTAAGTCTATACGCACAAAACGCCGCAAGCTCAGCTAAGCTCTCCAACGCCACCAACCCACCAACCCACCTCAAGGCTCTTGGCCCTCCTCAGCCCTGCGCGCTACGCGCGTTGTCACACCGAGTTAGCGAGACGACAATGGCACAAAGTCCTGCATACACTACCTACACTACACTACACTATACTATACACATACACATACACACACATACCTACTACACATGCATACCTACCTGTACCATAATTACCTACCTAACCTATACATATCGGCGGCCAAGACCTCCCCTCCTTAGCCCGCTTGGCACACTCGAAAGCCCGGCCCCGTTGCCAACAGCAACGCCGCCCGCCGAATCGCAGAGCGCCCTATGTACACTAGGTAGTGTATGTAGCTGGGAGGCCTCCCTAACCCACTTACTCTGTATGTACCTACCTACCCATACCTACTAACCCACCGCCACCGTCACCGCCAGCCAACCAACCATGTACATACATACATGAGAACGCAACGGGGTAAGTTGGGCAATACCAAGACTCCACGTGAACAAGTGAGATACCTATCTAGGTACCTACCTAGGTAGTTAGTGAATATGTGTGTACATACATACCTACACTAGGTATACGCAGGAAACCCCCCCCAAAATACCTATACACCGGTCCCGGCTCCATCTCGACTACCTACATACATACACGATGATAGCCTACCTAACATACCTACCTATGTAGACAATAATTCAAACAGGCCGGGTTAGCTAAGGCGGCTGAGACCCCTACATAGTCCGAAAGGACTGCGGAGCATTTACCTTACCTCACCTCACCTTCCTTACCTACTCTCCCTGCCACAACCTGTGCCCTGTGCCCTATGCCCTATGCCCTATGTATGTATCTGGTATGTATGCCTACCTACCTTAGGTAGTCTCTAGTGCTGCAACGTCGAGCCATCACCGGCACCACCACCCCCCCGCTACTCGTGTATCCCAAGCACACTATGGTATTGCACTGCGACGCGCTCCGCCCGTATATGTGCGATACATATACTGCGCATATACGCCCGAACCCGGGTCTTGGCGTTGGTGTTGAGGAAAAAGCTCTTCCACCTCCTGATCTATGTAAACCTACTTTACAACATATTACCTGCAGAGCAGAAAGAAAGAAAGAAAAAGAATCGAACCACTCAAACTACTACACTGAGATGAACCAAAAAAATCATATACGCGTATACGAGCCGAAGAAAGCCAGTCAGTCAATCATTTGATTACCATATCTGTTCATGAGACTTGAAAAATAAAAAAACAAACTGGGCGAGTAGCCCCCGTTCGCTTTCTACATACAACCAGTCGATATCTTTCTTTTTGCCGGTCACTCTTTTGCCTGTCAGCCCGCCTGTCTCCCGTAGTCAGGGAGAGTGACATACAAATATCCCATTACGCCTGTGCAATGCAAACTGGAGACGAAACCCGTGAGAGGACTCGTCCCTTCTTTGTTCCCCTTTCTAATCCTTTGGCCTTGAGAACATCCTTCTTCGATGGTCTTAGTTGTACGTCCGTGACAAGTTGCGGAGGTACCAGTCCACCAACTTGCGCCCAACCTTGGCTTCCGAGATGTGAATTAGATCCTATAAGTTTCTGTTAGCGTTCTGGTAGGAAAAAGTCGGGATGGCCCTATATAAGGTTAGAACCCTAAGGCGGCAAAACTTACTCCTTGCATAGCGTAGTCTAGGTCGCTTACGTTAACCCATTCTCCTTCTAGTAGGGCGTGGTCGGTCCACCGCAGCTGCTTGGTGCGCTGCTTGTTAACTAGCAGCCAAGAGCGTAGTTCTTCCGGCTGCACCTCCAGGAAACCAGCGAGCTTCTTAAGATCCATAGTCGTGTAGAGGCGCAGGTAGGATTTCACGGTAGGGTTCCACATGTTGGTCTTGACCTCGTCCATGAAGATAGAGAGGTGATGATCGATCGGGTCCACATTGGCCTCAGGGTTATCGAAGTCCGGGGGAACCGGCGAGATGAACTTGGGGCAGGCAGCCTTGAATAGTTCCTCGAAGATCGGTAGAGACTCGGGGCCGCCTCGCTGTAGCTTGAGTAGCTGGTCTCCGTACTTCTCCCTCAGAGCGGTGTGGATGGTGTCGTCTAGACGGGTCGGCTGGAAGGCCACGCAGATGGCAATAAGAGCATACATCTGGTCATTCTTCTTGGTGATTGAATCGTATTGGGAGTTCTTCTGGAAGTTCTTGGTACGCGATACGTAGACAAGAATGTGGCTGAACATGCGGATGGCATCGGCATATCGGTGCATCATCATGTAGGAGAAGCCTACGTAGTAGTAGGTCGTGAAATGGGCGGCCATGACGCGCGCAAACATGGCCTTCTTGTTAAGCTCGATATCATCGAGCGTCTTTAGCGCTAGGCTGAAGTCTCCTAGGAGACAGTGGACGCGTAGTAGTCCGATGATGGAGAAATACCCGAGCATTCGGTATAGGGTCTTGGAGCCGTATTCTCCAGCAACGGCGGCGGGATCCTCGTTACGCTTCATGGCGGCCAACTGCTCGGTAATTTGCGATCGCTGGATCAGAGAGTACAGTACGTTTAGCACACTATAGCAGCCCCATGTATTGGGATTCTCGCGTAGAATCTGTCTCTCTTCCTCATTATCCCTCGCTTGCCTCGCAATTCTTAGTCGGTAAGAGGAGAAACTGTTGAACTGGTAGATGAACTCGTCGATAACATCCCAGGCCCAGTAGTGCTATAAAGTATTGTCAGCACACCCATCAGTCGCCGTGGCTATTTATATGTGATGAGATTAGGACAACTAACCGAGGGAGGCTCCAAGTCAACGGGGCCATCCGAGTTAAGGATGAAGTGGAATAGGTTGCAGTAAGAATCGTAGCTTTGGAATTTGACTTCGAGGGGGGCAGAGAAATCCAAGGGCTGAGAAGCAGCGACGAGTCTGGACTGGATATCATCGGTTTGCTGGGCCATAGTCAAGGAATTAACCTGCTCCAAATCTTCCATACCATCTTCATACTGGACCTGCTCTTGGTAGTCAGCCACGAGGGCTTCCTCCTCGACATCGCTGTCATCCTCGATGGTGCGCACAGGCGCGGCACCGCTTCTTAATACGCTCATCGTGGAAATGTGGTGTGGCACAAGGACGATGTCGCGAATGGTATCGTGGGGATCGTAGCCGTGGAGGGGCTGGTCGCAATTTTTTGGCCCTTGTTGTATTGAAAAGATCTGGAGAAGGATTTAGTTAACTGGAAAAAAAGGACCGAAGTTTTGGCGGATTAGGGCTTCTCAATGTGGCCCTTGCTTGCAAGCACTTGCACTTGCACTTGCATTTGCAGAATCGGACTTTGGCGGGGCCGCGGGGCAGTTGAATCTCTGCGCTTATCGATATTGTTTGCCCCGCTATCAGCAAAGGAAATCTTAGATAGACGGAAAATAGGAATGTAAAGGGATGAAGTCATAGTATAGGCAATTCGGCATACTGGACAGGCAGACAGGGAGACAGGATACGAAGCTTGGGTCTTAACTTTATGTACCTAGGTACCTACCTATACAACTACATATGATTCATAGTGATTACCTACCTACCTAGGTAAGTTGCTGAACCCCCACAACAAAAGACACTATAATCTTATAGCTACATAATTGACTAACTACCTCCTAGTGGTTGCTTAAAGTTACTACTACCAAAGATATGTAATTAAATACTCGCTGGCTAAACGATATAAATACTTCTGTCGTTCCGTCAACCTCCTTGTTAGAGCTATTTTTATTTATTTATAAACAACCACATAAACTTTAGGTATCTTGATGACCTTCAATATCGACTTCATCGACCTCATCGACCTCATTTCCCCCCATTTTGAAAACACAACACCATCAAAATGCCCGTCGTCACCCCGGAGAAATTAGCTGCACTGCAGCGACACGCAGATGATATAAGAAATGTACTCATCTCTTCATCCTGAGTTTACCAATGCGCATTTGACTAACACATTTCAGATCTGTATCCTAGCTCACGTTGATCATGGCAAGACGTCCTTAACAGACGCCCTCCTTGCTACAAATGGCATCATTTCGCCAAAGCTTGCCGGCAAGATCCGGTATCTTGACTCACGGCCTGACGAGCAGATTAGGGGTATCACTATGGAATCTTCCGCGATCTCCCTATACTTCGCTATGCTCCGAAGGCCAGCCCCGGATGCCACACCCGTACCTAAGGAATACTTAATCAATCTAATAGACTCACCCGGGCATATTGATTTCAGTAGCGAAGTATCAACTGCATCAAGGCTATGCGACGGTGCTGTCGTGTTGGTCGACGCCGTCGAGGGGGTTTGTAGTCAAACAGTCACAGTCCTCCGCCAGGCGTGGACGGAGAAATTAAAACCTCTTCTGGTTTTCAACAAAATAGATCGACTAGTCACCGAGTTGAAAATGACCCCAGGCGAAGCTTACATCCACCTTAGCAAGCTTTTGGAACAGGTAAATGCTGTTTTAGGAAGTTTCTTCCAGGGAGAACGTATGGAAGAGGACCTAAATTGGCGAGAACGAATGGACGAGAAAGTTGCTGCGGCTGCGGCTGCGACAAGAGAGGCAAAACTTGGAGATATGGAGAACGAAGCAGGCGACCTACAATTCGAGGAACGAGACGACGAAGAACTATATTTCGCGCCCGAGAAAAATAACGTCATATTTAGCAGCGCCATCGATGGCTGGGCTTTCACCGTGCGGCAATTCGCTAGCTTATACGAGAAGAAGCTCGGCATTAAACGAAGTATCATGGAAAAGGTGTTATGGGGCGATTTCTACTTAGACCCGAAGACTAAGAAGGTTCTTGGGCGAAAACATCTGAAGGGCCGTAATTTAAAGCCTATGTTTGTCCAACTTGTGCTTGAGCAGGTTTGGGCCGTATATCAAGCAACCGCCGGCGGAGATCATGGAAAGGGGTAAGTTAATTTTCTTTCGTTTTCCGTCTATATTGATCATTTCGTCCCCTATTTGATACATTAAGTCACTGCATTGTCCAAAGCTGTATAATATTCTAGAAATGCTTGACTTATAAGCCTCAGATTGAGGACCGATACGCTAACTATAATACAGCGACCCGGGCCTACTCGAGAAGATAACAAAATCGTTAAATATCACAATCGCGCCGCATATTGCCAGGTCACGAGATCCCAGATTACTACTTACAACTGTTTTCTCATCATGGCTACCGCTATCAACAGCTCTTTTAGTGTCTGTCGTCGAGTCTCTGCCGTCTCCCAAAGTAGCACAGGCTGAACGTTTGCCCGAGTTGTTAGAATACTCTCCCGGTTCATCTCACATCGATCCATCAGTTAAGGATGCGATGGTGAGTTTCAAAACGTCAAAATCAGACCCCGTGGTTGCATACGTCAGCAAAATGGTTTCCATACCCGAGAGCGAACTCCCGGAGAATAAGAGGCGGACTAACCAGCTCAGCGCTGAGGAAGCCAGAGAAATGGCTAGGAAAAAACGAGCGGAATTCGCCCGTGCCCAGGCGGCAGAAAGCAACGGAGTGGATTCTCTCACCACAGCTCTCGATAGTGCGAGTTTGGGCGATGTCACACCCGAGGAAGAGAAAACGATCGACCCAGAGCATTTGATAGGGTTTGCACGGATATATTCAGGTACTCTATCAGTTGGCGACTCACTTTATGTCCTACCACCAAAATTCTCTCCCGCAAATCCCCACGCAGCCCCTGAGCCTCAGAAGGTGACTGTAACGGGTCTATATATGCTTATGGGCCGCAGCCTGGAGTCGCTTGATTCCGTCCCGGCTGGTGTCGTTTTCGGCATTGGCGGCCTCGACGGCCATATCTTAAAATCGGGAACTCTATGTAGCCAATTGGAAGGCTCCGTCAATCTGGCGGGCGTCAACATGGCGGGCAAACCTATCGTGCGAGTTGCTCTCGAACCGGTTAATCCAGCTGATCTGGATAAGATGATTGGGGGTCTCAAGCTGCTTGTGAAGAGCGATCCGTGTGCGGAGTATGAGCAATTCGAAAGTGGCGAACATGTTCTGCTCACGGCCGGTGAACTACACCTAGAAAGGTGTTTGACAGATCTAAAAGAGAGATTTGCAAGGTGTGATATCCAGGCCGGCGCCCCTATCGTACCGTACAGAGAGACAATTGTGCGCGCGGAGGAAATGAGACCACCGGCAAATAAGGAACTAGGACGCGGTGTTGTTGTTGGCGTCACGAACTCAAAGCAGGTCAGTATCACAATCCGAGTACGGCCATTACCCGAAAACGCCACCGAGTTCCTCCTCAAAAACCCAGGGGCTGTTAAGCGTCTTTACTCGGAACGAAATGCGCTAGAGGGGCCCGAACAAGGGAATGGAATCGACGGGGAACAGAAAATCGAGGAGGACGATGATGTACTCGAAGGCAAAAGCCTATCTCTCGATGAGCTGAAGAAGCAACTACAGGCGAGCTTAGAGAGCGGCAAAGGACGCGAGGGGTGGAAGGGTGTCATAGACAAGATAACGGCCTTCGGTCCAAAGCGAACGGGCCCGAACCTATTAATCGACGCAACTAAGGACGGCTATTTCCCCAAGGTGTTCACTCCGGGGAAGCAAGTGGATGATAGCAGCCCGAAGGCAGATGAGGCACTCAAGGCCGCGCATCTATGCGACAAGGTTACATATGCGTTCCAACTAGCCATGAACCAGGGTCCGTTATGTAACGAGCCTGTACAAGGCGTGGCTGTCATAATCGAAGACGTGACCGTCGCGCCAGCGGATGAGGAGACATCTGCACGGGATCGACTTGGGCGGCTTACAGGTGAGGTCATTAAGACGGTGCAGCAGTCTATTCGCCAGGGCTTTCTAGATTGGTCTCCACGCCTCATGCTCGCTATGTATTCATGCGAGATCCAGGCAAGCAGTAAGTTCTTCACTCTTCCCATTAGTTTATCCCGTTCCCTTGTATTCCGAGCAATATATTAACGCACGTCATAGCTGAGGTCCTGGGACGCGTATACGATGTCATTACGCGGCGACGTGGTCGCGTTCTCTCAGAACAGATGAAAGAAGGCACGCCGTTCTTCACCATCCAGTCGACGATCCCCGTGGCGGAATCGTTCGGGTTCGCGGAGGAGATGCGCAAGCGCACGTCTGGTGCCGCGCAGCCGCAACTCATCTTCCAAGGGTTCGACATTCTGGTAGATGAGGACCCGTTCTGGCAGCCCTTCACCGAAGATGATCTCGAGGATCTAGGTGAGCTCGCCGACAAGGAAAATGTGGCGAAGAGATATATGGACGGCGTCAGGAGAAGAAAGGGCCTGCTGGTTGAAGGTAAAGGCGAGAGGGTTGCGGCTGAGAAGCAGAAGACTCTGAAGAGGTAAAGGGGGGTAAATAGGTAGCCTAGTGGATATTCTATGATTGGTTAATGGATGCTGGATCGGAAGGATGTTGGGAGTCGAGCGATACCCAAGATTCGTAATACGATAATTTGGGGAAATACGCCTTGCGTTGTCATCCAATAGATTTTGTGTGTGCTTTGTGGTTTTGTTGGAAATAAGTAAGTTTGAATGCTATCGCAATGTATTATATAAGTTCTAAAGCTACCTAGGTATCTATCTAAAACTGTCTACTTTAACTAACTACTAGCTATTGGTACATGCATGTTCATATAGACCTTCTAAAGGATATTCCCCCAAGCCAATAGAGAAATAAAGGCTACACCGTCGCCCGATATTGGTTGCAAAGAAAAAGCTTATCCGTCTTTTTGGGTAGTCTGCTGTGGTGGGGAATAGGGGTTTCTTCTCAGGGCAGACCATGCATGGGCCAATATAAGAGGCGAAAGCGGCGGGTACCAAGGCTTGGTTGGACTCAGCCTCCAGTAGAACCGTAGGGTTGCCAATCATTAAAGTATTGTTATAGAAGTTGTAAAAGTTTCTTAGCTACCTAGTTACTTCTGCCATTTTCTAGCATTTGGTTGGGCCTCGGTACGAATATCCGCCCTGGTAGGTTGGCTAAGTTAGCATTTATAGGTACCTATACATCTAACAAGGTACCTAGATAGCTTGGACATACTTCGCTGTGACCAAGTGTCATCTGGGAAAGTCGATGTATAAGACGGATCGAGTTCCGATTCATGGTTAGGAAAGGCCTGGTGAGGGCTTGCCATACGAGATGACCAAAACGTGAACGTATCGACTCTCACACCTCTCTTTCCGCAGACGATGCATATTAGTTATTAGGTGGCGGAGCGTAGGTAAATCACCTTACTTACCGTAGCATAGAACATCCCAGATTCGAGCGTAGACAACCCGGCAGACGGATTGGAATTAATTGGGCTTCCTTGTGGTGACTGAGTATTGCGACGACGAATAAATCTTGGGATGTATTGGAGACTAGCGATGATGCACATGATAAATATAGAAACGGTACCAATTATTGCCTCGTCCGACAGCGTCATTATAAATAAAACCAGCGGTGTTCTCGATGAGTAGTTTGGAAGAGGAAATAGGTATCTTGAAATATACTTACAATTTTTGAATAAGACGGAAGGGAAAGCTTGCTTATATGTTTATTAAAGCTATAGAAATGACGGCTTGTTTACTAGGCGTTGGCATCAACGTGCGAATATTAGGTATATTGAATACGAAAAGGTGCATTTCGGAAGAGAGGCTTTGGTAAGGGAGATTTTGAAGGGGGGATTTTGGAAATCATATTTTTAATAAGGTCTCATTATGAGATTATGGTAAAAAGAAGCTATAGAAGGGGTTGTGGGAAAAGGAGATTGTGGAAGGAGATTGTGGAAGGGGATTATGGAAGGGAGATATTGGACAGCCTGGTTTTGCATTGCCGACAGCCTCAGCTAAACCCAGTGGTAATTACCTAGGTAGGCATATAGGTACTAGGCACCTATCTAATGCATAGGTACCCAACCTAATCACCAACCTATAATGTCCAAGCTACTTTACATACGTTCCTAGGTACCTACCTAGAGCCTCTTTCCCTAGAGCCTCTATCGATTTAATTCTAACTTCCTCCTCTAAATATCGATGTGCTTGATTACTTCATGGCCCCTTTAACTATAAACAACAGTTACCCTTGAATAGATAACCTGGCTTGATCCCTTCCATCGAAACTCCGTTTACCTAACTTACTAGAAAATTGGCATCATGTCATCGTTCGAAGGGCCGTCTCTGGACTCTGCTGGAGATGTATGGGTACAGAACAAGCAAACAATTGAGCGTCTTTACGCAGTCGAAGATAAAACCGCCGAAGAGGTGATGGAAATTCTGGAGAGAGAGTTCGGATGTCCACGCATCAAGTAGGTACCTTATTGGTGTTACTGTAGCTGATTTATTATTAATCAAGATCAATAGCAAAAAGGCTTTCCAAAAGATCATTCGGAACAAGCTCAAATTAAGCAAGAGGCTCAAAAAAGGCGACTGGTCGAGAATATACCGAAATAGCCTTATCCATAGAAAGGATAAACCAACTGTGGTCTATCACAATAACAGAAAGATTATATGGAAGGACGTGATAAAGGAGACTAAAAGGTCGGGGCCTTTGCCAGATACAGGCCAAGGTGAGTAAGATATCTTGGATATATATCCAACGTCAATGGCTACCATGGTAGAATAGAATATACGGGGTTAACATATATTAGATGGTGATGCCACTCTCCCAACGGGTATCATTTTGAGGACACCATCACCACCTGCGTCTCGATTGTTCCAATCCTCAGCAATGAACACTCAACAATCAATAGGCTCCTCATCCCAGCCGTCAGCCTTTCCACTTACAGCTCCTACTGTACCACTGGCCACAGGTTTACCTACATCCACCATAGGAAGCATTGAAAATGCCCTAAATGGCATTCCATGGGTCAAGCTCAATCACAGAATGCTTTGTATGCATTGGAATCCTTTATTTCTTTTATCCTAAGACATGGACTGATAGATATATTAGCAGCTACGGCTTCATATGATAGCGATACAACCTTTCCGTTAGACATTAACTCTTTAAGAGCTCTCATTGACACTAGGCTGGGAATAGATTCGTTTAAGATCTGGAAAGCCGCACTACCTTCCACTAAACTGCCCTTCTTGAGCAGTGTGCCCTCGGCTTTTACACTCGCACCAGATATCGACGCTTATCATCTCCTAGCCAAAGTTGTTCATTTACTTTCTAATAATTCCCATTGCTGCCACCTTGGCCAATACCACAATGAATTTACCGGAGCTATCCAACTTCTATCCAGTCAAATTCCCCAAGCAGTTCCATATGGATTGTTCCAACACGATCTCCCTGATCTCAAGATCATATGGGAAAATTTAACCGAATGTGCCGGTATATTCTGCTACCAAGGGACGTTCACTTCACTGATGAAGGCTGGATTCCAGCATAAGGAATGGATTCTCCCTAAAGGGGCTTTATACCTCTCTTTTGCCGCCACTCTAAATTCTCTTGATGTCGTCCAGGATCTACTCAACGTCAGCATTCGTGCCGATGATGTTGCAAATGGCAGAAATCACCCCGCTCTCATTGACGCCGCGGCTGCTGGAAATATAGAATGTGTAAATTTACTGCTAAGAGCATGCAACGTAAACCGTAAGATTACGCAAAGCGCATCGAGCTTTCAAATACTTCTCACCACCTTCGTAGAGGGTGGACTTCCCATACCTACCTCAAACTATTATCTAAACTTGTCAAGCTTCTCCAAGGGAACCAGAAGTGAGTAGCCCACTCTAGTCAGTGTTAGTCTCAAGAATGAGTCCCAACGTCTAATCCTAAAAATGTTTTTGAGTCGCGGTGCAAATGTCGACTTACCGTGGACACCCAGGTTTACCATCGATAATCGGATATACGATATCCCCAAGAAATGGCGTCCCACGACCTTAGAGAAAACTTACTACTGGGACAAAAATCTATTCTCCGAACTCGTTCCATATAGCACTGGCGCCACGGGACGCATTTTTCAACTAGATATATGTATCTTGGTGCGGGAAGGCAAAGAATTTCTTCGCCAATACTTATCCTCGCAGCCAAAGTCCGACCCCGAGAAGAAGGCGTCTTTGGAGTTGGTCCTCTTACAGCAAATCATATATGGTAAAATTCTTGATTCAGAGGACATGCGTATCATTATACACGTTATTCAAGGACTTCTTGAATTCGATGTGGATCCAAAGTTTCCTTCGCTAAAGCGCCGTAAAGTAGACTGTATATCTATACAGCCTCTGGACATCCAAAGTCTCTTTCAACATCTAATCTTAAAACCGGACGTCCATATCTCCGCGAGCTTTGATACGGTCCTAAAGTTAATTCTTAAATCAGGAGCAACCATAAGTTCGGACGTCTTGGCAGCTGGTGTTCGAAAGGAAGGAATCGATGTCTTGGAGGCCCTTGAACGAGTTGGCGCCGATGTGAGACAATATGGCGCTATTGCATTAGTTGTAGCTGCGCGGGTTGGCAACTATGATGCAGTTACGTGGTTATTAGATTCAGGGGTGGACTTCAACGCAGTTGTCCCTGGCCGTTATCAGAGTGTCATTGTATTAGCAAGCTACAGCCGTACCTTTTGTCAGACATTTCGAAACCGGTGGTATAAACAGTGGGACGAGATTTCTGGCCCAGCAAGTTGCGAAATGCTGAGATACTTGATCGGTCGTGGTGCAGATTTAAAGAAGCATCCAAACGATCGAAATGCTTTCCGATTTTTGCATACTCTCCTCTTGGGATATGATGCGAATGGCTCTCTATTTGACAAGGTGGAACCTTTTCTGTCGAAATTGCACCCTCACGACTGGCTGAACCTGATGGCTCCAGCGAAAGTATATCCGGAGCTTGTCTCTATTCACCAAGACGGCATCGCGCCGATGAAAAGCAAGCTGAAGCCCGAATAGAAAAGAATGCGGTACTCGAATTGCTTCTCGAGCGTAGTGTACTGGTTCAGGATGACCTTGCACAACCAAATTTGGCTTATCATAGAGGGCCACCTGAGTTAATTGAAAGGCTCCTAGAATCTTGTGTGAGTCTTAATGCATATATTGAATTCGAGAGTCCTTTGTTCACAGGCAGTCTTATTCAAATTGCAGCATATCAAGGTGATAAGGCTCTAGTTGAAAAGCTGCCACAAAAAGGGGCCGACATCAACCAGGCAGCGGCTGCCATGTGTGGGAAAACGGCCCTTCAAGCCGCATGTGATTGGAATGAAGTTTCAGTAGGACAAGAAATAAATAGAGTCAGGCTTATACAATTCTTGATCGAGCAGGGTGCGGATATTAATGCTCCTATAGATACGGGGACTAGATATGTGGGCACCGGATATACGGCCTTGCAGGTTGCTACTGTGCAGGGCAATATAGAAGTTATACTTTTGTTGCTATGTGAGGGCGCTATCGTCAATATACTCGATAAAGATGGGTATAGTACGCTAGATCTGGCGGCAATGCATGGAAGGCTTGATATAGTTCACCTTCTCTTGAACGTTGATGCTATTAGTAATATCCGGGGGCGGACTGGTTTTGATGGAGCAATTAAAAAGGCAGAAGATAAGGGATATTTTGATGTGGCTGATCTTATATGACAGTATGCAGAAACTCATCCAAGATATGGTTCAGTTTCGGATGAGCCTGAGTCTGGATGTTAATCTTTTTGAAACTTGGCTGAACTGTTCAGAGGGTTTGGCCCGAATCTAGGTATCTTATTTCCGTCCTCGATGGCAACAGGAACACAAAAGCCCATACCAAAATCAATATATACACTCGAAGTCTTGATGAACAAGGATGTCTTCAGCATCTCCAATACTTGATCATCATTACTATCTTACGCAATAACAAGAAGGAAATCATGGCGCTTATTTTCATTCCCCTTCTGGGTCGTAGCATTTTCTTCTTGATTTACTTTATGATGGATAATGTTTCTATAAGTACCTACCTAACTAACTAGTGAGAGGGCCTTGAGAGTTTTGATCGGCAAACAAACTACTATATCATGAATAGGAGCCGAGGCCCTCATAAGGTATGGCTATCACGTCCCGAAGGAAAATATCTTTACGAGAGATGGGGTTACACCCGTCAGAAGACAATAGGACGGCCCCTTAGAGAGCAATTCGATATCAGGCCTAAATAAGGGGGGTACCCTTCCCTGTTACTAATATAATTAGGTTAAGAGATGATCAGTTATTAAAAGGCACAAGGAGCTAAAAAGAATAACGTATTGATCTAATAGCTATACCTACCTACCTAGGTACCTAACTAATATCTATCTACTGTTATAACGTAAAGCTTAACGAACCATCTCCCAAGATTCTCATTTCAACCCCTTTACATCTTTCACACAATAGTAAATGACCCTCTTGCTCGCCAAACAAGCCTTCATGTACCTACTAGGCAAATTTGCAAAAGGGTGAAAGAAGCTTACTATCAACAAGACTCAAGTATACGCTCGCTCCACTTCTATCACCAACTTAAGACTTTATTTACAAAGACAAACCAACAAATAAACAAGCAAAAGGATAACTACCTAGGGAAGAAAAAGAAGAAAAAACATACATACAACACCGGGGATTCGCTGGTCGTCACCGACCCAACTACTGGTCCGGCGGTATCGGGTTTATCGAGGGGAGAGCGGACGGGATCCCGAGTTTTCCAGATCCTATGGTCGTATGTGCTAGACCGAGTATCTGTTAACATTTATATACCTTAGGTAGGTATCTAGGTACCTTAGTGGGCATTCCGGCATTTTACCACTTCCAGCCAGCTACCTCAGTCGAGTTCTAGTACCTCACCGCTATCTTGGAACGACAAAAACACCCATCCTGCTCGAGCGGGAATTACCGACTTGAAATATACCACTTTACGAACGATCAAAAAGACCCAACTTGTCATATCTCGGATAGAAATGTGCCTGTCTTTGACTCTTGAGAACATATTTATTCAATGTGTACCTAATTAGTCCTATGGACTTTACGGTTTCAATCCCCAAACTCCATAAGTATATGTGTGACTATATATACGAGTGATATACGTTGCCTCCACCGGCCGCTTTGCCCCTTTTCCGGGTATTCCAGTAATGTTCCTTGGCGTGATAAGTAAGAAGGCACCCCCTTTCCAATACTGGCAGTCTAGATGGTATGTAATTATGGCTTGCTGGCGGTGGTGCGCAGCGACGTTCGGTAGGTCGTGTTAGCTATTCATCTGCCTTTTAGATGGGCGTGCATGTGGTTATGTGGGTATCATAGCAGGCCTCGGTGCCTGCCTATGTAGAAACCGCTTTTTGTGTTGGGTGGACGGATTAGAAGGAGCTTGTTTCGGCTACTCTTTTTTACGACTTCGTCTCCTCGTCCCATCCCCAGACCTGGGATAGGTATCGCTCCATATTAACCCTCTTTGTTCGCATCTCCATCATCCAAGGGTGCTCAAGCATTCTCCATGGGCTTGCCCGACGGTTTGGTTCTTTCTCGAGACTACTCATCCGTTAGACTTTTTGACTTCCTTCTATGCACGAGAGATTTAGATGACTTACCAGCACTCGATGAAATACTTAAAACTATCACTCCAGAATATGTTGGCGTCCGGCTCGTCCTTTAGCTTTGGTATCGGTTGTCGGACGATGTAGGTTAACAGGTCGATTAGTCCTGCCTTGGGTTGCATCTCGGTCCCGTCAGCTGGGAAGGGGAACCGGTGCTGAGCTACTTCGAGGAGCGTTACTCCGGTCGACCAAACGTCTGACGTGATGGTGTAACTTTGACCGGTAATACGCTCTGGTGCCATATAATAGCTCGTACCGATGAAGGTGTTAGCTTCACCCTTGGTTCCAAAGTCGCCGGAAACACCAAAGTCGCACAATTTGACTTCGCCGTTGCGGCAAAGCAGAATATTTGATGGTTTAATATCTCGGTGGATAATCTTTTTGCTGTGGAGATAAGTCAAACCTCGGAGGACGCCTTCCGCAATCTTCCCTAGGACCTTTTCACCTGTTCGGCCACCGAGTCGCTTTACTTCCTTGTAGATGCTGTCGAGGGATCCGCCCTCGCAAAACTCCATGGCGATAGAGATTGTGGCTGTAGCAGGGTCGCCAAAAACACCGTAGTATCGGCAAATGTGCTCCGATGCGCATTCCTTATTGAAGTTGATTTCACGGAAGATCTGCTTCTTAACATCTGGGTCTGGATTTGTAGTGATGACCTAAGAAACATGTTAGCACCTATGCGCGCTCCCATTAAAGTCGTGGATTAAAAAGTAGGCGACATACCTTCAATGCAAATACAGTCTTCCCACCCTTCAGCTTACATCGTGTGACAGCACCGCCAGCACCCTCGCCTAGGCTGCCTAACTCAACAATTCTATTTTCTGCGCTCGCGATTCTCCAGCCATTATCATCGAGCTCATCCACGTCGGCAGTTCTTGCTTTCTCCAGAGTCAGCTTATCAAAGCTATCCTCGAGGCCCTGCGTGCTATTATCTCGCTCCATGCCGATACCCCCTTCGCTTCTCTCGGAGTAGATAGAACCCACAGCAGATATGGGGTCCGGAGTGCCCTGTGGCCTCGAACCGATGCCATATTGTGAGGCAAACGATAGGGCAGAGAATTGGGAACCTGCTGATGTAGGGTTGCTAGCTCGTCCGTCGAGGGGACCAAAACTACCGGATCGCGAGTGCGCAGCGCTGCTTTCGCTACCGCCGCTCGCAGATTGTCCCGGCTGAATTGTAGGACGATGTTGTTCATATGGCGCGATGGTACTACCCATCGGAGTGGCGACATGTACGGTGAGTTGAGGTCGCGACGGACCGCCTGCGGCGCCTACCGGCTTAACATTAGGAGATGGTGGGATAGCTAGGCCTAATCTCGGTGTTCGTCCGCCACTCGGCCGGCCGACTCCGAGCGCGGGTCGAAGAGGAGCAGGGGAGGACGACATGATGGGAATAAGTGCCGGGGCAGGTGGAGGGGTGCTGACGGCAGCATCGAAAGTTGCTGTAGTTGAAATCTTCATGGTAAAAGTACGTTAGCATCGCAGACACACGAGCGGGGAAGCTTGCTGGACGTAGGTGGAAACAAAAGGACAGAGGCATGGAGACAAAGAGAAAATTAAAGCTAATGATAGCAAAGCTAAGAGGGGAGAGCACAATTACATTTTGGATTACGGGCTCAGAGGCCTGAGGATTCTCGTGATCGGGCATTTTGTGGTAGGTCGGTATTCAAACCACAGATTGCGCAGCAAGCCTGTGGGTGAGTGCGTGTTCGTGGTGTAGTTTGCCGAGGAGGCGGTCGGGCTGATCGAGTACAAAGAAGAAATAAAAGGGCCGAAGCTGGCTGTATGTAACAGTCCGTCGACACGACTCGTCCAGGTACGTCCACATACGTCCAGGTTATGCTCTAACGAGGTCACACAGCGCCGCAGGGTAATATATTCGAGTGACGTATTGCCAAATCCGTTGGTGGCACCGTTTTGTAGAAAAAAAAAGAATTATTGTTGTATTCGAAATCGTATCAAGTAAATGAAAGGATTTAAGAGCAATCAGAGTTGGACTTTGAGAAAAATGAAAATGTTCAAATCGAAATCGTTGATGGTTCGTGGGGGAGAACCGAGGAGTGTGGAGGAGATAGTTAGTTTGCTTGTGTGCCGCGCGTAGTTGAAATTAAACCCCTGCAAAAATGTTGGATGCCCAGCAGTCCAGGTAGGTAGTCAGGTAGTATAAGTAGAATATGTGATGTAGTAGATAGTTGTTCTTGTCTAGTTTCCTCTCGTCGAAGCGGAGAAAGACTTGGCTAGGTTAGACGTTGGACGACAAGGACCTAAGGTAGGTAGGTAGGTAGGTAGGTAGGTATGTAGGTGGTGAACATTGGCTTGTCCCGCTAAGACCTTGGGGTTTGATGCGGTTTTGAGTGGTGGTGGTTTTTGGTAATGATGAAAAAGACGGGGCGGATGAACCAGAAACAAGACTCGATTACAGGGATTTTGATGCGGGTTCTCATGCCAATACCATGTCAGTACCAGGTCCCCAGCGCCAAATTCCTGTAGATTGGGCGATAAACGACAACTGAGCAATCAACGAGCGAATTGATGTGGAATGGGTCAAGTTAGGTTAATGCGACTGGTGGCTTGCGAGTTGCTAGTTGATACCCAGTTGCCAGTCGCCAGTCGGATGTACGCAGAGGGATTAGCTGTCGTGCAGGAAATGTGTACTATCTCCCGTATGTGTATTAAGTAGGACCAATAGTGCCTAGGCGCATGCGCTGAGCGAATGCGTGGATGCGTGGATGCGTGGGCAGCAGATATAAAAGATTTTGTAACGAGCAAGTTTAAGGCAGAGAGGGATAGAAGATAATAAGTTCGATGTCAAAGCATGTATCGAAGTATCGAAAATGTAGTGGGGGTTGCTAAAACACAACCTTATAGACTAGAAGGTAGGTACAAGTCTCCAAGTTTAAGTCTCTAAGTTTATCAAGACCGGCCCGAGCCTAGGATAGGTAGGTACCTATCTTAGGTATACGTAGAAGCTGACCCCCCCGTAAGACTGCTATAGAAAAAATAAGTGTCAGGTGGGTGCCAGTGCACGTTGGCTTAGTTTCGAATTAAAATACGAGACGAGTTGTCTGGCGGTTAACAATGGATAATGAAGATAAACCGAGACAGTAAAAAACCATACTATGCTAGGAAATATGGAAAAGGAAAAGGGCATAATACCTACAATATAATACAATTATGATAGGTACTATGCATATTGAAGTACGTACCTATTAGAACCGCTTAGCCCTCCCTCCCCCCCCAGCATCCTGAGATGTGACGACGCTCGGGTCTGAAATGATCATCCATCCACATGAATGGAATGAATGGTCAATCAAAACATTTGCTCTATGTATATTCGTCTGCATTCGTCTGAGAAGCAGCTGTTGCGCGCAAGGGGTTGGCCTGAAGTCGTACAGTACCATCTCAATGCAATCTCAATGGTCGACTTACTGGTCGACCGATCATAGACTACGGGTCCCAAGGAATCAAATCGTGGAACATTGCGACCTCCAACTAGACCCCTGACCAGCTTGGCCGGGGGGAGCGCTGTCTACCCTGTCCACACATCACTGATCCACCTTAGTCCCGCCTCCACCACTCACCATCGTGGAATCTCACTGTCGAAGAATGTTTCGACAAGACTCGAGCAGGTCTTGTCGTTGCTGACATGTCCGGTTGTTGTGTCAGACTGTATTAGGTCGACCGCTAATGCGTCTACTTCTCGCTACTTCTCGGAGTAGGCGAGATTATCTCAAATTTAGTCGGGAACCGGCACCCAGGAAGGATTAGCGAGGGCAAGGTAGTTCCGTACTTGGGTGGTAAGCTGGCATGGAATTGTCAACCACCTACGTATGGATTACATGTATGTACATGTCGAGCGCTATGTACCGTTGCGGGCACTGCACGATGGTGAGGTGAGACTGTGCTCATCTAGATGCTGTATGAAACCCCCCGACTTTGGGGGGTAGCTCGCCGTCACGCATGAGCTTCCTATGTACCTAGGTATGTAGCCCTAGACCGAATACCCCAACTCTGTGGAACTACGCACCATAGGGCATAGGTACCTCGAAGCTCAAAGCTCAGAGCTCAAAGCTCAGAGGCTGTGTTGGGGTCCAGTTTTGGGGTTAGACGGCATAGACCCCAATTCTCGATAGCGACACGAAGCTAGAGTAGATTGGCTCGGAAGTCCATTTGGAGGTTTGCATATTGGGGTCCAAAGGCTTCAAAGGATGACCGGTGCCCGATCGTGATGCCTTCTCGTGTAGAATAGTGAGGTTGAACGATGGTGGTTCGACTACGCGAGGGATGGGATGCATTCGTAAGTCTTCTCACAAGTTTTTTCATCTCAACGTCTACCCCCCCTTGCCCCTATGCCCCTATGCAGTGTTCATACTTGGCTCGTGAAATCGACCTCTCTCTTGTATCTTGTAGCAAGGCTTCGGTGAACCAGCTGCCAGCTATGGTCAGGGGCAATACTCATCATGTGCATAGCACATGCATGTATACAAGGATGGACAGATGCTGTCCCGTCTAGACCCTGCTTGAGTCTGCCAAGCGCTCGAGACGAGAGATTGGCTATATCTTAGCCGAAATCCTTTGGGGCGATATATGTTCGGCTTTGAGATTATCACAACATAGGGCTGGAAGACCAGGCCTGGGCTTAAAACACCGACAAGCTCTTCCCCGGCTTGCTAACGGCCATAAAAGTTGGTAGTCATGTTTTCCGGTTTTCCGACGACCCCATCTAATACTTGAAACATCAAGGACAAGAAAAAGTTGAGAGTTTGATTAAGGGAACATAGGACAACCAGCATGAATTACAGATTACAGGGTGCAGCAAATAGGTGATATGTACCTAAGTACCACTTTCCCGCATTACCTCCATCACATACATGTACTTAGTATTTTCGATGCAGGGAACAAGTCCAATCGATGCTGTCCACAGGAGTAATAAAGATGGACCCATCAAAAAGGTAATCTGGCAATGGAGCAATCGATTGCACCAACAGCCGCGCGTTTACTTAGCGTGGCTAGGTACCTTTGAGGCGCAGTAGTTCATTGGTCTATATGTATGTTTAACCTTTCTCCACATTTAGACCCTTGTTTTACTCGGGATTGACTTCAACTTTTTTTTTCTTCTCTTTTCAAGCGCTTAGCTGTATGTCGATTAATGCGTCTTCCAGGAAGAGATTAAAAGATAAATAAATAAAAATAAACAGCGGTTATATACGGACTACGTGCGTATTAATACAGAGATGTCGGCATCCGTAGCGGACGTAGCCGCTGCATCCGCATCTGAGTCGGACGATCAAATATTGGACTCGTCGTCGTCATCGCAGCACCAGGCCATGTCCGATGGAAGCGAGTCGGGATCAGAAGCGGAATCTGACTCGCTCGACAGTGCGGCTTCTCGTAAGAGGCGCAAACTATCTGCAGAGTTAATCCCCGCTGTCGCCGAACTAGGTACATCGTCCATAAATGTACCATCCAGGATCAAGCGGAAGAGCGCCGGCACTGGGCAGACCAAACCGCCAGAAAGCTTATTACCGACGGCTGTCCTTGTGAATACTCCCATTTCTGCCCCTGTGGACCGTCATACGACTTTCGAGTCTCTGAGTTTGAAGCCATGGCTCGTTCGCTCTCTTGCCAATATGGCAATCAAACGGCCGACAGGTATCCAGAAGGCCTGCATCCCTGAAATTCTCAAAGGTAGAGACTGTATTGGAACGAGCAGGACAGGTTCAGGAAAGACGGTTGCCTTCGCCGCACCAATCTTGCAGAAGTGGTCCGAGGACCCAAGTTCTATCTTCGCGGTAGTATTAACAGCCACCCGAGAGCTAGCCTTGCAAATCTACGAGCAGTTCAAGGCGATATCTTCACCCCAATCTCTGAAGATAATATTAATAACCGGAGGATCTGATATGCGTCCACAAGCCATTGCCCTCGCCCAGAGACCTCATGTGGTAATCGCCACTCCTGGCCGATTAGCAGACCACATCAACTCTTCCGGCGAGGATACCATAGCTGGCTTGCGGAGGGTCAAATTTGTAGTACTCGATGAGGCGGATAGATTATTAGCAGCGGGTGGGCCCGGCAGCATGTTACCTGACATTGAAGAATGTCTAGGAGTCCTTCCGCCATCCAGCGAGAGACAGACACTCCTTTTTACCGCTACCATCACTCCGGAGGTGCGTGCGTTGAAAGACATGCCGCCGAAGCCTGGGAAGGAGTCAGCTTTCGTATGCGAGGTCGATACGCAGAAGCTTGCCGTCCCGACTACCCTACATCAGATGTACATCCAGGTCAACGTTACGCACAAGGAGTATTATCTACATGCTTTCCTCCTAACAGAAGCCAATATCGAGAAGTCACTCATCATCTTCTGCAACCGAACCTCAACAGCAGAGTACCTCCACCACCTATTACGGCTACTAGATCACCGCGTTACATCTCTTCATTCTAGACTACAACAACGTCAACGCGTGGATAATTTAGGACGGTTCCGGGCATCAGCTGCACGAATCCTGGTCGCTACGGACGTCGCTTCAAGAGGTCTAGACATTCCAGAAGTTAGCCTCGTAGTGAATTACGACGTCCCTCAGAACCCCGATGACTATATCCACCGTGTGGGACGTACTGCTCGAGCGGGGAGGAAGGGCGATGCAGTTACTTTTATCGGACAGAGGGATGTGGAGCGCATTCATGCTATAGAGACCCGCACTGGTAAGGAGTTGGAGAAATGGGACGAGGAAGGCGTCAACCTAGAGAGTAGATTTATCCGTGATCATATGAAGGAAGTGGGAGAGAAGAAGCGGGAAGCTTTGTTGAATATAGAAGAGCATCGGGAAGTTGGTGGAAAGAGAAAGCGAAAGAAGTTGCGACTCGAGTAGTGGTTATGTTTAAATTATCGAAGGGGAAGTTAACCATCTATAGATAGCCACGAAAGATATAACTACAAAGCCATTTAATCTTGCATCTGCGTACCGACGTTGTATTACTATATTCGCATATATTTACTTACATTTTAAGACCTATGGCAGCTGGTTATCTTAACTTGACTTTACGTTGCTGACACTCACTAGAACTAGCTGAGCTTCCACCTTTAGTACATGGTCATATCTAAGGGAGGAGAAGTATTCTTCAACAAATCATTTACAACCTTAATAGACTAAAGGGGATGGTTTTACTTTAGTGACAACAAATCTACTACAGCATAGGCACCTACGAACCGTTCGAATAATCAGTATTACAGGCCACCACTACAGCCTTCGCCCCCTTTGCAGGGACTTCAGGGTTTAACACGACAATTCAGGGGATCAAGGCACCCGCGTTCAACCCAAAGTGCGCACAAAGAAGTGTCATTAAATTATACGAAATCCACCAATCCCACTCGGCCCAGGGGTATGTCTCGTACTCGGGACCGAAGTGCCTAGAAATGCCATCACAAACGGCTCCAAGACGGGACGAGACGACCCACCTCTCGGTCAGTAAACAATAGGCTACTAGAACCCGCGGACGGGCGTGCCGTTGACGCGGGAACCGGCTCGGGACGGGGCGTTGGAATGGCCTGGGGTGGGTCAGAGCAAAGCACAACCCGGCATTACGGAAAGGGGGTCTGGGTTTTAAGATTTAAGATTGTTAGGTATGTAACCTAGGTAGGTACCATGATACGTCTAGTGCAATGCTGCACGGATGATGGACGGTTTACGATTCGCCCCTATTGCGTTACGGTGTCGGGTTGGCTTGGCAAGCACGGGCGTTGAGGGGATTTACATTGTGCACATACATACCTAGGTAGGTACTTACATAGGTACATACGAGGCTATTTCGATACGTTGAATTGCTGCGCTGGTTCAACTCCAACGTACGAATATGTACATACACCACATCAAAGGGCATGTAATTATCTACACCGTTTGCTCGTGCCATCCAAGCCCGTGCCGTGTCTCAAAGCTCAAGCCCGTAAACCATAGCCGTAGCAACTCGATATCTGCACGTACCGTAGGCGAGGAAACGCTGGAGTCGGCGACCACGGAATGGGCCAGCCCAGTTAGTTGCTGCGGCTGGAACCCGAGGACTTGGGTCTGGGAAGGAGGGCTGCCGCTGCTATGTACCTACATATGTAGTGGTCGGGCTGCATCTGGTCAATGCGGTGATTCCGCGGCAACCTGCCGCGCTACCGTGGCTACGGGATATGGTATGGGCTTGTCGGTGAAACCCCTTGAGCTGTCCGTGCGCGACGATACATGTGTATTCGTGCGAAAGAGGCGGATATTGGTTTTCTCCCTTACTTAGTGTATGTAGTTGCATATTTACTTTCCTACGTACTATGTAGAGACATACGATGGCTGGGCTGGGCTGGTCTGGTGGATGCGGCATATGATCCGGTATATACACACGACACTACACTAATCTACCCAGCTAGTCGTACATACCGCACCGTTATCAGTGCTGAAACCTTTCTTCTTCTTCTTCTTCTTCTTCTTCTTGTCCTAGACCCTCAACCAGCCAGCCAGAGGAGGCTTGAGATCTAGGCCTGCAAAGCTTGGACGCGAGAAAAATTCGCACTATGGCGTTTTAACTTAATTTTGCTCCCGCCTCGTACCGTAAGCTAGCGAGTCCCTGAGCCGCACCGGCTAGAATTACTACTTTTGTCGTTCCGACGAAGCCTGCCCCCTTCTTCGAAACCTCGCGGAAGGAAATTGCGGACTAGCGCAGATAGGTACCTAGGTAGTCTGAGCGTTAGGACTTGGGAAATATCGTGGCTGGAAAAGACTACTATGTATGTATGAACTTTGACGCTTGTTACATAGATCACATGTTTTATGGGATACGATTGTGTGTGTGTGTGTATGTGTTGTGGGTGGGTGGGTGAGACGACTTGCCCCTAAGCGTTTCCGGGGAAGCGTATGAGGCTTATGAGGGTGAGTATTCTTCATGCATGGAAGACTTTTCTTCTAGAAGGAATTGCTGACGATAGATCCCCTACATAGTATGTATGTAAGGATCTCGTGAACCCGAGGACTTGGGCTTGGGACGGGTCTATAGAGGTATGTGATATGATTAATCGGCCCTGGGCTGATCTCGCAGACTCTTGCCCATCTTTCGGTCGCTCGCAGCCTTATTTCTTACTGCATTGAGGAATAACTAATACCAGCAGCGCGGACGACGGCTCTCATTGGGTGGTGCGGACAAGGGAATGTATTGCCTGGCTTACGCCCCCGAATCATTTGTCAATGGGGAAGCCCTACCTGTCCGGTCGCCCTTTTTCGGGG
The DNA here is from genome assembly GCA_022432525.1 of Daldinia grandis. Lineage (NCBI taxonomy): Eukaryota > Fungi > Ascomycota > Sordariomycetes > Xylariales > Hypoxylaceae > Daldinia > Daldinia grandis. The sequence goes on along the minus strand of JAJKLB010000003.1, from coordinate 2,641,178 downwards.
TTCTGACGGACAGGCTTTGTTGGCCGAGCACCGTGAAGGATTGCTTCATCGTATTCTTATTAGTTATGCTACTGACATGGGCTGATGAGATGCATAGGTAGATAAGGACATAGTTGGAGCCTACTACGAGATTATCAGATAGTCCTAGGGATCGTTACATACTTGCTTCATTACAGGTAAGGACGGATTCATACATTTCATACATGGTAGCAATTATCACGTATTCAGGGACCAGAGTGTCATAGCTCCCAACCCCTGTCTATAGTAAGCTTAACCCTTAACCAGTGTCAGTCGACTGTTGGGACTGTCTTGCTTGTCCCTTGGGTACGGTAATACCGTATGTACTACGAGCAGTAATCTCCCACATTTGCCTATGTACACTACTTGCACTAGACAGCTCGATTATACACTGTACATAGGTAGAGGTAGGTCCGGGAAGATGGAGCCGTGATCGGCGTCGTCACCTAAGGTACGAGTGTACATATCTGCACATGAAATATGATAGAATTCCCAAAGGGGCAGTCATGTCTCAGATGCATACCAATGCATGCTATTCAATGTCCGCTACTCTGACATAAGAAAGATGATGAACTGGTAGGACACGCCGAATGAGGAATTAGGAAACGATACTAAGCGAAACTACCAACTACTATACCTCCCTACCTGTTAGTAGTTACACATGCTAAGCTTGAGCTACTATGACATGCTTAATATCGATGAAAGCTCGACACAACGAGGTTAAGAGATGCGAACCGAGTTCCAACCGCATGCATTTGTTCTGTGGATTCTTATAACTCTATCCACTCGTAGGGCCGGAGCCGGCGTCCCAGGGCTGTCCAAGGCTGTTCAGGGCTGTGGATGAGGTCCGGTAGTAGATGCCACCACGGCTTATCTCGGAGTGTAAATATGTATATTTCTCAGTATATATGTACGTACCTATCTAACCTAGATACATACATACATAGAGTATGTACAAGAAGATCACTTCCCCGTTTATCCGATGATGAACCGCATAGCATATGCCCGTGCGTACACGGGTACCGGCAATGAATGCATGAAGTCCTTCTAGAAATATCGAAGAATAATTTGAAATTATTGATTACATCTTCCCATTGATTATAGTCCCACTTGTCGATCTACTACTACATACATACGATCAGGATAGTTAGTGCTCGCAATCTACTTACAGCTGCCGGATATGTAATCGCTATTATGATTACATATCAAAGAAGCGCTTACATCTCTTCGCTAACATAGCTGCTGCTGCCCTAGTTAGCGAGGCACCATGTAATAAAGAAGAAACATTACCTGCCTAGTCGAGCATGCTATGTACATACATCTCACGCGTGCGTTGCAGGGTCCTGAGTGGTGTGTGGTCCCTTGTCTCACTCGTCTAGCCACGTGCGAAGAGACAAGGGGGGCTGGCCTAACCCCCATGCCCCTCGTCCCATTCTCTCACGCTACCTACGTGCAGAAGTGCCTATCAGCGAATATGAGGATACTATGTAGATGAGGTAACTACCTAGGGCTAGAACTGCGGCATATGAGTTCTCCCCTGGCAGAAATCAATAGATAATCTGATAGTGCGGCACAGCGTATACTCACAAATCCCCGTTATCTAGTTTACTTCCCATGTCCTAGATACCGAGGCGCTTAGGTTCGGATCGCGGTCTGCACGCTGCTGTGGGCTTATTCCCGCAAGACGTGTACCAAACCGGCGTGCGTTACGTACGAGCGTGTATAGCAAGAACAGTAGTTTCTGACCTGTTTTTACGCGAAAGAATTAGCAAGCCACGAGGGCATGTATGTATGTCTCGTCTGCATGGCGTCGACCGTGGAGCAGGCTCTCGGCTGTATGGAAAGCCGGCGAGGCTGCGGTTGCGGTTGTGTCAGAAGGAGCTCATGTATACAACCTATTCCATCATCGACGTTGGAAATATAACAGCTCCCTCTGTATTGAATAGGGGTGTAACAATTCTGTGTACAACCCTTTATCCCCCCTCCAGCTTCCATCTTTGTGATGGTAGGCCTCCATAGTATGATAGCTGTGTTAGTTCACCTCATCTCATAGTATCCCCACAAACAAAATTAGAATTGTTAATGAGGGTGTGGCTGCTGATGTCAGAGAGGAAATTGGACTGCCGAGTTGTACGATTGGGGTTGCAACGCAGGGACCGTGGATGCCACGTTTTTCTCGTGCCAAAAGGAGGGTTGCACATACAAAATCCTTCGCGCCCTCCTTCGCTAATAGGTGCTGTACATTGCTTTGGTACCTGCAATGGTTGGTTGGTACACGCAGAAGCGAAGGATTCGATGTATCCTCTCCTTCTAGCGTTGCTACCTACAGTAGTAGTTAAGCTGGAGACTGCTCGCGCCTGTGCGAGAAAGGAGAACCAGATATCTATAATGGTACCCCTCGGGAACGAATAGCGGCTAGATGCGAGTAGCCCCCTTCGAAAGGATTTCACGTTAGTATACTTGCATAGCTTGCTCGCATAGGCGTAGAAGGCTGTGGCCCTCACGCGGAGTAAATTGGGTAACATTGACGAGCTGGCTGTTGTATCAGATCCACGCATCGATTAGCCAACGCTACAAGTTGACTGGCTGGTTCGTCTCCAGCTCGAAGCAGCACTTTCACATAAGCGGAGTCTCCTGCAGATCCCAACCACGTGTATGCATGCGAGAGAAGCCTTCTGGAAGGTCTTCTGGAAGGCTGAAGTACGAGCGAATATTGTTCTCTGCAACCCTAACTAAACACGTAGCATTTGTCTTTAGATTAATTTAGATGATGCATGTCAATCCGTTAACGCACTCGACCAATAAGCCCATCAGGAGAATTTCTTTCGCAAGCTCCTTGACTTTGTTGATGGATGGTACGGTACACGATGAGGATGGCTCCGAATGGCTCGCCAAATTACTCTGTTATGGGGATATTACATAGAGAGGGTGGGCTAATTCCGACCCGGTCCCATCTCCCCCCGTAAGGACTCGGATCTTGATCTAGCGGCATCGAGCCACCCCCACCCTCAAAGGATTGTTTGCTCTTGGTAGGAACGCGAAGCGTATTGCGTCGCATAGTGCTGATTAATGAGTATACTACAGCTGTTTAGCCCGTCAAAGTGAAAACCCTATGTAGGCTGCCACGACAATGAGCCGTTTATGTGTTTCGGGAATAGCTGACATAGCTTTCCGTCATACTTCTATGCAGTCGTCATAGCAACACCTTGTAGTACGAGATCGTTAGGACAAGACAATCCGGGGGTAAGTATAACGTACGAGAAATAAGACTTTGAAATTGCAAAGCCACAGAATGCCAATGTCAAGAGATCTTGGCTAAGATATCATCGTTACGTTACCAATCACGCCAATAAACCAACTAATTGCTCCCGCTTTATGAAAGCGGAAGGCGAAAGGCGGCATTGGCAACTCCCCTAATCCCCTAACCCCCTAAGGAGAATTAGTATTAACTCAGCTGAACGGAGATCCTGGGGAAAAAAGTAATCTCTTACAAACTTCCGGCAGTGTGGTAACCGAATCATTCAAGGAACCTAATGGCCTCTTTGGAGGCCCTACGTATACAAGTACCTGACTTACATAATAATGCAATTTCAGCCCTACAATACCCAGTAGGTAGTGTAGGTACATGAAGTAACTTTGTTTTACGGGGCTGGTATAGCGCATGTAAGCTGACAGGGGCTAGGTACCTAGCTAAGGCTTTTTGAGTCGCATTAGATTCCATCATTCATCATTTCATAACTTGTTCTGGATGTACTGTACTTTTTCTATCTTGCTCTCCACATGGGTCGTTTCGAATTCGCAAATCGGTCAATCAGTTAACGGGAAAAGGCCAAGCAGCAAGAATTGTCAGCGTCACATCGACGGAATTGGAAATCTTCTGGAAGTGATTTATGATTTCGCATCCAAAGTACAACGCAGCTGTATGTATTAGTGTTATGCAAGCACGTCTCGAACAAAGGACCTCGATACCCAATCAGGTCGAGTATACGATTCATCGACAAAGGGAGACTCGAGGAGGGATGCCCTTGGATGCGACGTCGAAAGCAAATGAACGATATCAACGTTTACCGTGTTTGTCATTCTGACGCGAAAGTCCTACCCGCTCCTTGCTTCCGTTGCTATTCGACGGGCGTAACAAAGGTTACGACGCAAGTGCGCAAAACGGGTGTGCCTGAATCCCTCGTGACATAGTGCTCATCTCATGGTGCGCTCAGGGTTTAGCTGCGTTGCATGCGTCTTCGCAAACTGCGCCATGTGGACAACGGGCGATCCCATATGAATCAACTGGGGATAGACCGCGTGTAGTATCTCGGTCGCGAGACCTTACCGAGAGCAATGAAAAAAACAGCTTTACCTGCTACGGCCGCTACATGTGTTGTATAGGCGCCTTACGTAACTTGGCGACCGACGGACGCCCAACGGGCTCAAAAGAGCTATGGCTGATCATTTTCCTTGCGGATGCCACGGGATGGCGGCCTTAAGAGGGATCCGAGATATATGAAAAGGCTTCGGGTTTGGCAGGTAAAAGAAAGGCTCTCAAATCCGATATGTGCCTTGCCCGAGTCCTGTGACGAAACATCCTTGTGACGACTGATTAGATTGCAACAGGCATGCCTTGTACATAGCGCATGTATTGAATTACCGCGCCTTGTTATTTTATGGATTTGTCATTTTATGCGAGGCGGCTTTGCTAATTTGATGTCGTCATTGATATTGGGTTGATATTTGAATTTTAACCCATCAATCTAGGATTGTTTGTTGTTGTCGTGCATGTGCTTCAGTGATCGATCGATTCTGTCTGGCGCTTGTGCGCGGGGATTTACGGATTTGGGGGAGATGGGGGAGAACTTACTGAAGCGGCGCATCAGCGTCGACAAGGTAAGAGTCATAGATTGTCGATAAACTGATTTTTATTGTAGAGGCTGCAAATGTATGATGGAAATCTTCATTCACTGCTTTGGTTACGTTATTTGAAATGAAGCTGATGAATCATATTAGGTAGTTAGCGTTTATGAATGTTGTTAGTAGTACCCAGCCTGGAATAATATCTCCGGAGTTCGATTGGCCTGGTTTAGGTTTGGTCCGAATCTTGAATCCGACTCGGCGTTATGAGTTATGCCTTTTCGAAGACTATTCCTTGTAGTTCGGACCGTAGTTGGTAATTATTAATCGTTGGGCAAACGTCTTTTCCCCAGACCCGACTATTCGACCCTTACCGGTAGATCGCCGGATTATGTGTGCAATGTATTGCTCAGCAATCCCGACACAGATCCGATTCGTAAGCAACCTTTCTAACACTGTCTATAATACTCATTGGTAACACGTATAGTTTTATAATGATCAATTGAGAGTTAGCGTATTAGATCAATCTGACTCTTGGTGCATGTTGCAACATGTTGCAACCATAGTGTTGAGTTGTGCAATAACATGCATGGTATTATGCTGTTCCATTTTGATGTCATAATTATGAACGGGTTGTTCAAGGACCGTCAATCCTAGATTCTTGTAAGCGAACGGATTGGAAAGCGAAAGCGAGCATTTCAGGTATTGTATGTAGGTAGATGTAGATAGTATGAGAGTTCGTAATACGTGCGGTGTCACGGCAGAGCCACAATCCGGTCAGCAGTCAATTCCCGACTTTCTAGGTGGACAGGTAACTTCAATATAAGACCTTAGCAATACGCAGATACGGTCGCATCCCATCCCTGTCCGCCTGTCCGTCCGTTCGCAAATGACTACTTGATTGCTTGTCTCCGATGACCGATAACCGATGACCGATGACCTAACGACTGCACGTAGCATAGGTAGATAGCGTAGCGTATGTATAGGCATACGGAGGTAGCGGTTAGGAGGTAAAGGAGAAAAACCCCCTAGGTTAATACTTAATACCTTGTTATGTGGGATGCGGAAACGGGCTTATGACTTAAGCAAGCTTTAGGAGCGGTCGGCGAAGTTAGGTAACTGCGAATCGATATCTTGTGCAAGCAGCCTAGGCTCTTGGCCCGACTCGCTCGCATAAGTCTGGTGTAGGCACATCGGTGGGAGCGGTACGGGTACTTTGTTGCGGTGAAGGAACAACTTACGTGCATCGCGCAGTTCTCGCATTTGCGTAAGAGCGACAGGGGTGATAGATTGGCGCTGCCTAGTCTCTGTACATGTACTATGTATCGTTGCACATACATGGATGTACATGCTTAAAGTTCAATGTTGTCAAGTACCGTACCTTGGTACGTACCTACATGTACGTACAATCGTAAGGCCAAGTCAATTATGAAATGTACACTACCTGGGTACCTAACCTAACGTACCTAATGTAAAGCAACCGGGGCCTTGTACTGCCACGCGCGCCCATTACGAATGATCCGAACCCCCGCCAATCCGTTTAAGCCCGAGGGACCAAAAGTCCATCCGTAACCCCATCATGGCATAGGTAGGGCATTTATTACAACTCGATACGTTTGTACACCTATCGTTTGGGGAAACAAGCACCCATACGACCTAGTCAGCGGACATTACAAAAGAAGCTCTTGTTCCCCCTTCCCGTCTTCGTCCCGGACAATCCAGCTTGAATTCTTATCTATACATAAGACTCGATATCCTGGATCCAACTCAAGCCTAAAGGCAAACGATCAAAGCAAAGCAAAGTAAAGCAAAGCAAAGCAACACAACGCAAAGACCACTACCAATCTATCGAGGACTAGCAATATATCAGGAACGTATCAAGAACGTATCCTAATAGCTCGAGATCTCATCGTGGCACGGTCTAGATTCAATATTACCTGTCTGCAGCACAGTGGTTGAACTTGGTTCGGCTGGATATTACGCAGATATTACAACAGGCACGGCGCCCTTCCAACGCAACATTCTCAACTCCACACCGCAAGCCTCGAAATTCCACAACAGCGGTCGGTAGGGTACACGTACCTTGGTACCATTGTATCTTTGTATCTGGTAAGGTACCACACCCCGGTCGCTCCATCCACCCAACGCGGACAACTATTACGCCCCACACCCCTGTCGAAAAAGTTCAAACCATCGCAACTGAACATAAAAGACAAGGACTCGCTGTTTGGTCATTGCTTTTACCCTTGGCCGGAAATCGGTGCCTGACTCACACAACACAACAAAAAAATAATAATTGCTACCTATTGCACCATATCTGCGGCAGAGACGCATATCAGCAATAACATAATACAAAATGGTTTCAGCAACCTCACCGTCACCCTTCCACTCTCCTACTTACTCCTCCTACCCACAAACTACATCGTCACCACTGCCGAGGAAGAAGACAATGTCCGTCACACAGACATACTTCCTCGCCCACAAGGCACGGGCTAAGCTATCTAACGAGGCTGCCCGCCCCGACCATAACCTCCGACTGCTTGTCGGTCACGCCAACCTGCTAGACTCCTTGATGCTCGACCTTGCCGAGGCCGAGCGGGAACAAGAGAGCTGGTTCAACCAATCCGTCCGGGGAGCCGCACCTAAGGCTGAAGAGAGGCACGTGCAATGGGCCAACAGCGTGACTACGGAAGACGACTGGGAGGCAGACTCGTCCGACTCGGACAGCGACAGTGACGAGGAGGACGAAGACGTAGAGATGGCAGACGCATTACCGCTGCGACGGATAGCTTCCAGCACGGTACTACCACCGGCATCTCCTCAATTACATCTGATGGATGAGGATGAGGACGACTTCGAGGAGGACGACGAAGACTACGACGCTTTATCCCTTACTCGGTCACCATCCCATTCTATAACATCACCACCCGAGCTCGAGCACGACTCGGACTCATCAGAAGACGAGGCAATGCCCCCATCGCCGCCAGCGGCATCAATACCTACATTCTCAGAGAAGCAGAGGGAGAGCACAGTCACAACCAAGTATCTAGACTCGAGACAAGAGGACGAAGAGGACAACAAGAACGACTTTTACAGCGAAGGATACTACCTGCCGCCGCGAAATACAGCACGAATAGTATCTACGATATCGGTGTATTAGGAACGTTGTATCACCTCTTCTCCTTCGTCTTAATAATTGCATCAGCATAGGGTCTGGTTCACATAGTGTGCGTTATTCATCTGCATCTGGGCGGCGTTTTAAAATACCAATAGCGGCGTGGCATTTTACAAGCGCAAGCGACTTCATTTGATTTCCTTTTTTGTCTCACTATGGTATTATGAGGAGGATAGTATCGGGTATTACCGCGGCAGCCTAGAAACCAGGCTTGGCTCTATTTTTTATTTTAGCGGGAGGGAGATGTCACCGCTCACAAGTTATTTTTTCTATTGGAGGACTATCGAAAGAGTGTTACCGAATGTGGTAAACACTTTGGCTACAAGCGGGGCTTCCTTTCGCTCCCTGGTTTTCAACCCACGCAAATCATTTTTTTTTTTTGCGCAGATATCGGGTTCGAATCTCAAAGGTCGAGTGGAACACGAAAGGCCCTCGATTCATCTAAATCTCATTTACATAGCGAAGGCTAAAACAGCTTGCACATGCAGCTATAGCCCGTCAATCAAAACTAAAAAAAATATAATTAGTCAACTCTATAGTCCCTCAACGTGCCAGTGATTGATTGCCTCGTGAACAAGCCTTATCACATTATCACATTTTCTACTTAGTATGATGCCAGTTGTACAATGATTATCTGATTGATCTGACCCACAAGCTGAGCGCAGATCACTTTTTGAGTCATGTGCTATGGAATTCGCGGGTACAAAATGCGCGCCGCGGCGTCCGCAAAATCGGCAATAAAAAATTTGAATCGTTATCACGTTCGAGATGCCGAGGTGGGAGCGGCATATTACTAACTCGCCGGCAGGGCTTCAGTCTCTACTAGTAATCGAACCCTAAGAATTCTCTTCTTCCTTACTAGTCTGTAAGAAGCGAAAATTAATTGCGCAGTCTTGGCATTTTCTTTTGAACCTAACACCATATATTACTTTCAAGTTCTTATACAAAGTTATAAAAAATTGTAAAAAATTATAAAAGTTTAACAGTTATAAAAGGAATTATTAAATGACTGTTTCCTATTTTATTCGTTTATTTTATTAATTTCTACAATTTTTTAAATTGAATAGATTGAAAATAACCAGTGCCAAGACTGGGCAATCAATTTTCGCTGCATACAGCTAGTGTATATATGTGTTATTATCATTACGATTCCTTCTGCCGCTAGCCAAAACTACAATAAAAAAAATAAAAGGACTCGGTGCGAAGATAAACCCCGCCTTAGTGCCGGACCCCGAGCCCTCGCCAGGTCTGGAGCCCAAAGCTAGTTAGCTTGCTTGCTTGCTTTTGCTTTTGCTTAATCTCGAAAAGTCCGAGGTCGACGGGACCCTTGGCTTGTCGAGACAAAGGAATTTGGTAGAATATGAAAGGCGTCACTTGGACTAATTTAGCGAAAAAATGTCGGGTTCGTAAGGCATGCATCTCCCCCCCCCCCCCTAGGTCCCAGGACATGGGGGAAGTAAGTGGTAGCAGCGTATGTAGTAAAATACGTAGAAATGGGAAATTAGCCTGACATTAAATCCGTAATGTCCGACCTGTGCCGGAATGAGGATATTGATCATTGGGATTGAAGAAAAAAAAGGCTTGGTTCTGCCTAGGTTGGATTAGGTAGTTACGAGAGAGAGGCAGGTAGGTTTATTACATACCTAGGTACCTACCTTAGGTACGCACGTAAAGGAGCTGGATGTGCAAGGAAGCTTAAGGTACCTAGCTTAGCTTTTTCGCTTACCCTAGTCGTCTCTTGCTGTGTAATTACTCACCACCAGGCAGTAGGCAAAACGAGACAAGGCTCTCCCTTCCGGCTGGTGATTATCAACGGCTTGGCGTATTTCTCTCTCGCACTCCTTCCATCGTGTGTGGGGGAAGGGAAAGCCAAGGGAACGTGCCACAAGGAGAGTGATGATTAGGTAATATACGTAGGTACCTTACCTACATACACTAGTAAACAGGTACATGTAGGTGGTGCCCTTGATGTCGGGTCGTCGGGTGGTTACCTATCTATCTGAGATCCACCGGCCTTAGATACCGTTGGTCTAAGCTCAAACGGGGTCTAGTTTTAGCCTTTAAAGTGCAAAAGTCGAAAAAAGTACCGTCGAAACTTACCTGTTTTCAGTCCCAACCGTCTGGGTTTCCCGCAACCGGGGGGTGGAGGGCTAAAGAAGAGGCAGCGGCCGTTCATCGTCCAATCAACTTCTGCCGCGATCTTCAGGCGGACCTTCATTTTGGGGGCTGAGCTGTTCTGTGACGCTCCCCACAATCTCGTTTACCGTCCTGGCTGAAAGAATGACAATGTGGATTTTCATTTGTTATTTTCTTTTTCGTTTTTCGTTTAATTGTTTATTTCGTTTTTTTGTGAACCTTCGGCGATTACTAGGTTTAGCCATCAGCTGGGTTAGGTAGTTAAGCATTTCCGAATCTAAAAGTCATGGTTTATTCACGGATGACTTGATACCGCATCTCGTACGAAGCACGGAGCACTCGATTCGTGCTCAATCTCCCCTTTCGGACGCTACGTTGTTTTGTTTTTGTTTTTTTCTTCTCCCCTAGGCTCTGGATCTCCTGGATGGCGACGAAAAAGACGGGTATCTAGGTACCTATCTACATATGTAATAGGCAACTCGGAGAAGTACCGTTCAGGCCAAGGAGAGATACAACAAGGAGATAAAGGGTACATACATGATATGATGGACCCCTACTAAATCTAATGTCTCGAACGGATATGCTTTCCTCGCATCCGGCTGGGGACGAATTAGCAGCCGGGAGCCAGCCCAGGTTAGCCAGCCCTACACCCTACATCCTACACCGTCAAGAGCCGCCCGTCTGGGACAAAATGTTGTCTTGGGAGCTGTTTAGCGAAGAGGCGTCAATATGGCTTGGGGTCTAACCGTTCCCCGATGCCGATTGCCCTATCATTGCCGGCAACGCGAAATGAAGACATCTGGCGCATTGCAGTAGCTCAATCTCTGTCCCTCCCTAAAGAGGAAAGGCAGCGGAGAAGCGCGAACTCATTGATGACGATGCTGAGATAATACCAGAGCTTGCTGCGGTCGAGAGATGGTCGTCTCAACGCACTCAACACACTCAACGCACGGCCGCGCCTTAACACCCCCCTGCTCTCCCGCATACTAGGTAACCCAAATCTGCGGTCAGCTTCAACGCCTGTCACCGCTCTCTCCATAGATGGGGCGACGGTTTAGGGAGATGGCCAGTCATAGCGGTTGATTGTCGTTACTGTCGCCGCGGGTTGGGTTTCATCCAAGTTTTCTACTGGTTCCCCCTTGACGATTATCATGACCGTGCATGTTCTATGCTGTCCGTAGAAGAGAGTTTACTGCTTCTTCCCGCTGAGACCAATTTACAATATATTGATCTGCTAAGCAGGTAAGACCGCGAAGAGGGTGCTTTTATTGTTTGCTTTCAAACCCCGACTTTACAGACCCAAATCACGATATCTACAATGTCGCAGCCTTTCGCCGTCTTGACATGCGAACATATGATTTTTGATTCATCGATGTCGCACGCATAGGTATCAACTGCACGTTGTTTAATCTGTATGATTAGAGCATCGACATAATGATCAACCAGACCACTATCGGCAGACTGCAATCCCCGATATGACATTGTGATAGAATTCTGACTGTCTGACAGACTATCTCGTGAATTGACCATTAAGCCACCGTCGCGCATCTCGGCATCTTATGCTCAAGATCGCAAGTTGGATCAAATAGCAATATAATTGTGTATAGTCTCAATTGTGCGGGATATGTGCACGCTTGAATTAATCTAACGGCCCCCCGAGACAAGACAGATTAAGACCCCTAAGGGAGATCCTCCCGTGACCCATATGTAGGTAGGTACCTACGTAGATCACCCCTTGCTATGTACATACCTACGTCGACTGGAGAAAACACGTCTAGAGCATTCGGTGAAGATATTACATATTGCCAATCGCGCTATTGCGAACTTGAGAATTAGGGCTGGTTGGGTTTCGGGTCGGGCCATGTACCACGGATACGTGATACGTGACCAGTACAAGATATGGTATGTACCTAGGTATGCTAGGCATGGTTATGTGTCTAACCTATGTATGTAGTATACTTGGCTATAGAATAGTAGGCTTAGACAACTTGTATGACAGCTTGTATTGCACACGGGTTAGGTTAAGTTGGGGTTAATGGACGGCTCATGGACGTACTACGATGAACTGACCCTAGTCGACAAAGGCAAGGTAAGGCAAAACAAGACAAGGCAGGTTTTATAAGTCGAGTTAGTTAGTTATCTTGCCATCTCGTTCGCGCGCGCGCACACATCTATCTACCCACCCGTCGACCGCCAGAACGTAGAGGGGCCACTGCGGAGCAGCCACACAAACGGCCTGGCTTGGCCGCTAGCCCACGTAGAGGAGCGGTGAGGCTTTGCGAATTGGCGGGACACGACGGTGGTAAGGAGGGGACCCTCGGCGGGGGAAAGCGACGCTGATTCATCGATTCTCTGGCTCAAACGGCCGTGTGAATCATCCGAGCTGCATGTCACTCAGCTAGCATCGTCTTAGCCACGGTTGAGATTATAGTGTAGAGAGCTATACAGTCTCTTGACTGGTTGCACTAAGGGGAGCTAAAGATGTTAGCTGCTGGCTGCTGGCTGCTAGCTATTACATGCACTCCATATTCGACATCTCATAGGATGACTAAACTATGTGGTTTATCCGTTGAACCTGGACCTTTGGATAACCTTGGGTATATTACAGGTAGTTAGTTGAGCATAATGGTAGTTTGGTACTGCCAACACACCAGCAGGAGGATACTTGCACACTTACATGCCTATACTTACATATGTACGTACAACAACAAAACCACATCCCATACCACGCCAAAGTATGGATGTACCTTAAGCAGGGCGGATGGATCTATAGACACGTTACAGGTGGTGACACAAATCCGGGCTTTGCTCTTAATGCTCGCTGCTGCATGCAAGGAGATCGTCATGGCTCTGAATGGTAGGTACTTACGGAGATGCATATGCAGGAAGCCTTGAAAGTATCGACTTTTGTTGGTAGTTATCGCACATAAGGGAGTTACCTTACCCGCGGGGCACTCGTTCGCGGAGTGTTCCCTCGGTTGTGATAATCCTCTAACCGGGTAAGAAACGTACAGTGTGCTGCTGTGTTGTGTTGTGTAAGTCAGTAAGTAAGTAAGTAAGGTAAGTAAGGTAAGTAATGTTGGGTAACTAACTAACTATACGATTTATGTAACGATAGGTATGTTGTGACATGAGTCGGATTAAAACAAGAAGACTCGTACATACGTGCGTAATGCAGAATTGAATTGAATATACCGATTGCCGAGTTATTATTGAGTCGTAGTATGGGCGATCTGTGATAGCGATCGTGGACAATTATCCACATTAGATAATGAGATAACGGCCTGGTCGCTGACGTGATAACCCTAGCTCCCCCGGCATTGTAGGTACCTATGTACATATGCCTCTCTCTATTTTACATACGGATGTTTTCTCTTTACCGACTTTACCCATTTTGTACGTGCACATGTGCTGGTGCAAGTCAGTTATGCAAAAAGGGTCCAAGGAGATACGGGAGATATGCGTGTACAATGTAGCCTCTGGTCCCCATTTAATATGACTAAAGTATGCATTCAAGCCTTCAATTAGACCGCATCGCGGACTATACGGAATCCTAATCGAGTCAATGTACAGTACATGGCCCGGTCTAATGGATCGACAGAACAATTAAAGTTTACAACCTTGGTATCAATCATTGTAAGGCGGAATAACCCCTCCAAGGTTTTACTAGCTGATGTTGCTACCGAAGTAAGGTACAGGTATAAGGTTCCGGGAGGATTACCTACATATTGCCCGCCGTCGAAGGTATCTAATTTAACTTAGGCAGATACTTTCGTCAGTAGGGCTGTTAGTAAGGTCAGGTGCCTACACTAGCAGCCTCTGCCTGCTAGCTTAGGCACCGAAATAAAATAAAATCCAAATTTCAGATTTGGGGCTAGGAGGATCCAGTCCTAGGTTTGGAGACTAGGGTTTCGGAACCGAAACCCCCGAACTCCGACCTCGGATACCGACGCCGAGCCACCCCCGAACTCCCAGGAAAATGGTGTTAGTTGCTTACCTAACCTATGCAATGCTCGGCCGGAAAGTTTCGCAAAGCGGCACGGCAACGGATTGTATGTAATAAGGAGCCAACGAAAAATTACATCACAGCTCTTCCATCCGAGGCCAAACCCCCCCGCCTTCCCCCCCGGAACGCACGGTTCGTTCGAACACGCCAAGCCGACAAGGCTACCTTACACTACCTGCCTCTGCCGCGCCGTACGACGAAATTCCCTCCAAAGCCTCGTGATAATCCCTCCCTTCCCCTAGCCAAGGATTCCCGACATCGCCCAGAGACTTTGGCCTCGGGCTTCGCTGGGTTTTCGGTAGTCCGAAAATATAGAATACCACGTAGCTGCAAGCTGCAAGCTACGAGTTGCGTATTGCTTACGACTCTGCGGCGCGGTTATCTATCCATTCCCATTCTGTCCTGTCTTGTCCCATACGAGAGATTTTACGCGATGCCGATCTTACCGCGCAGCACCCCCGGACGCGGCCTCAGCCCCTTCCCTCTACCTTTCGTATGCCAGTCGTGCCAGAGGTCGCTGCGCCGTTTCTCAGTGACGTCAGGTCGCGCAAGTGCTACTACTACTACTACTACTACTACTGCTGCTGCTGCTTCTCCTCCGCCATCACCGCCCCCGTCCGGCTATGCGCTACTGACCTCCCGGCGCTTGATCAGCCTTGCCGGCCCGGATGCGCCTAAGTTTCTGCACGGCCTGATCACGCAGTCCGTTGTTGACGAGCCCGGGAGCGGGAGCGGGAGCGGTAGGCATCGGCATAATACGCCGGTTTCCTCTCACACCAGTCTTGCTGCTGGGGCACCGGTTTTCTACAGCGGCTTCCTGAACGCGACGGGCCGTGTGCTGCATGATGTCTTTGTCTACCGGGATACGCTGGGCATTAGTGCGGGTGTGGCTGATGGGGAGGCATTTGTCGTCGAGGTTGATGCCGCGCAGGTGGATACTCTAGCGCGGCATATCAAGCGATATAAGCTGCGGAGCAAACTCACGTTCCGGGTCTTGGATGAAGGTGAAGTTGCTGCGTGGCAGGTGTGGGACGGTTCTTCTCTCTCCTCGCCTGGCCCTTCGCAGTTATCGCACATAAAAGACGGTATCGTCCTGCCGGATACTCGTGCCCCTGGAATGGGGTATCGGGTACTTCGACGCGGAGGAGCGAACGGACTGGATGTGGACCTAGCGAAAAGCGACGACAATGCCTATCGCGTGAGACGGTACTTATTAGGTGTGGCTGAGGGCCAGGCTGAGATACCACGCGAGCAAGCACTTCCGCTCGAAGCCAATATGGATCTCATGGGAGGCATTGATTTCCGAAAGGGGTGCTACGTAGGGCAGGAACTAACGATCCGCACACGGCACCGCGGCGTCGTGCGTAAGCGTATACTGCCGTGTCTACTGTACCCATCCAGTCCCTCTTCCCCCTCTCCACCTGGGGCCCTCGAGTACAAGCCCTATATTTCCGAGGAGGGTACACAAGGGGAAGGGGGCAAGGAGGGATTGTCAGCAGAGGACATCCCGTCGAGCTTAAGTATAGGCAGACACGGCGCTAAGGGCCGCAGCGCTGGGACCTGGCTTCGCGGGGTGGGAAACGTGGGCCTGGCGCTGTGCAGACTGCAGATCATGACAGATGTCGAACTACCGGGGGAGACGGCTGCTGGAGCACCGTTTGACCCGACCCGTGATGAGTTTGTTGTCAAGTGGGGAGTAGATGAGGAGGGCAGTGGAGGGCAGTCCGTCAAGATAAAAGCGTTTGTGCCGGATTGGATGCGGGAGAGGTTACGGGAGGGTGCGTGAAGAGTTGGTTGGTTGGTTGGTTTGGCGTTGCTAGTGGTTGTTGAATGGGTGGGGTGTATAAATATCATACATTCCTAGAGGGTATGCGTAGATATCTACCTACCTAGGTTAAGTAACTATATTGCTATGGGTAATATCTCATAGCTTGAACCTGTAGACTGTATCGTATATACTAAAGTCCACTTCGTAGACATATTGAAGATCAATCTTCCATTTCAACTATCAGGTACATTATATATCAGAAAGCATACAGAATTCCTAGCAAGTCATGCTACAGCTTGGGATTCTCCAAATGTTCATGGTTTAGAACGGCAATCTATCATGTGTAGGTAGGTATCTCGAATATATCGTCTCCGTTCCAATACATGTACTTCAAACTCAGTCTATTATATAAAAGACTAAAGGGGTATCATAATACGTAATAGAGACAAAATCGAGAACAGCGACAGCTATCTAGTCAGGGACACTTAATCCTGATCATTCAACTAGGTGCTAACGCCATCAGAATTAGCGGAAGAAGCAAGAGCTTCTTCCGCTTTCTTCCTAGCCTCTTTCTCAGCCTGAGCGGCACGCAGTCGAGCCATCGTCGACGCGAAGTCCCCCTTGGCTCGGGGTTTGCCGCTAGTAGTAGTAGTAGTAGTAGTAGTAGTAGTAGTAGTAGTAGTAGTAGTAGTAGTAGTATTGCCGTTGGTAGACGCAGAGGGGGCGGAGAAGGAAAAGGGGTTTGGTGTTCCCGACGTGGAGGTGCCTTTCTTTTCGTCAGCTTGTGGTCCCTGCGAGGCATCGGGAGTAGGTGCAGTCTCATGTGTCTTGTGCTTCTCATCGCCATTCTTCCGTCCCGTCTTCTTTTCCTTCTTGGCTGCTTTCCGCTGCCGCGCCTCTTCTAGTCTTCGCTCGAGATCCGCGATCTGGTCATCATAGCCGTCCCCGTTCGTTGATGGTGGCTCTGGGTCGATATTCATCTTCGACTCAGCCGCACTCGAAGTATCCGGTGTTTTTCTTCGACTCCATTGGTCCTCTGGATTTAGCGGTTGTGCCTTTTTCTGGTTCTCTTTACTCGCTTGTACCACTTGTTCTTTTTCTCGCTGCCTTTCCCTCTCCTCCGCTTCTCTCATTAACCTCTGCCTCTTTTCTAAGCGCCGTTTCCCAGCTTCGACCAGTCGTCTCCTCTCGGCTTCGCTCATCGTAGGACCGTCGCCCTCGCCGCGCGGGCGCTTAATGGCCCCGCGTTCTCGTGCTTCGAGATCTTCTACCATGGCGCGTCGCTTAGAGTCCATGGCGCGGCGCTGCTGTTCGCGTAGGAGGGCGGCGGACCGTTGCGAGTCGTAGACTTCGCGTGCTGGGGCGTCGGACAGTATGTCCCGCGCTCGCTCGAATAATTCCCATTTCGCCGGATCGAAGTTGGTTCCTGCTTTGTCGGGGTGGTATTTTAAGCTGCGCTTGCGCCTATGGAATATGTGTTAGTACCGTGATTTATATGTATGAGATTTTCAGATGGAGGACGGAATATGACGTACCAAGCGCGGTGGATGTCTTCCTTGGGCGTGTCGGACGTCACGCCCAAGAGCTCATACAGGTCCTGCGTAGTCGCATACTCCTTAGCATATATAAGCAGGTCGGATTTATCCATGGTGGTTGTTTTGCCAATGCTAGTCTCCCGGTTGGATGGGGAAACGGAACTTGCTTCTCTTGGAAATATTTTGAAAATGAAAAAATGTCGAAATCCATAGCAAACGCGAAAGATAATTAGTCCCACTAAATAAGGTAAGTGGTCTACTGCGGTTATAGTGGGGCAAAATTGTGAACTAGGTACATCGGTACCTGCGTATGTGTGCCGATGTATGGAAGGTTCAGGTTTCCAGTCTGATGTTACAACTCTTCAACCATGCAACTCAATAGCAATGGCTTATAATCTTTTATAATGAAGAACATCATAATCGCCGTCAAGCACCCCTTTTAAATAGAAAGTACATCAGGATAAGACATGCCTGACGGTATGATTTAATTGGATTCGTATAACTATACTCATTGCCGGCGGCGGTGTTTCTTTAGTAGACCCTAGCCGGCTTTGAAGTAGGCGGTAAAGCTGTATTTTGTGTCTACTATCGAAATGAAGCAGCCTTCGATAAATATATCACACATAATAGCCACATTATACGGACTTGTCGGCTACAGAACTTGAGCAAATCTTACCTTGCCAAATCGGAGACTTGACTTTGGGGGTTTTGGGCACGCTTTTGGGATAAGCCCCGATAGCTTTAATCACTAGGCACCCATTTCTGGGCTAAAATTCAACACCATGGATCTCATTAGTCTCAAAGGACAAATCGACTTATATCTCCATGCTGAAACTCCGCCAGTCACACTCATGGCTAGGTACCTACCATACGATCTCGTACCGCTGCTCTTGGGGACCATTTAGCATATGAGGGATCTACTGAAATTCTGGAAAAGGCCTTGGGAACTGAATCATATAAGTTATAAGTTTATTATGGTAATGCGATCATTTGTGTGAATATGTATACGCACGTATAACTTCGCCACGAAAGTGGTGATTTGTCGGGAGAATAAGTAATCGACTACTTTTCGTTAGCTGTCCAGTCGGTTGGCCCCGTCGTTGGTAGACAGTAGCAAGCGGGTTAATGGATTAGTGATAATTATAGTGATTAGGCCTACGTATGAAATTCTATACGCTCACAAGCACAAACAGATATTTCTTGGTTGTGTAATGACTACTTGTATTATTTGAATATAGCCAATCAAAGCTTGACTTTGCCGATAGCCGACTCGGTTCCCGGGAGTAGACGTTGACTAGGATTAAGATCGACGGCATTCAGGGATCTTCATCCGTGCCGTACAGCATCTGCGTAATTACCCCACAGGTACCCGACTTTCGGTATATTTAGTATATTCGATGCAGGGATATGAATATGCAGTATTAGGTAGGTAGGTTAGGTTTGCAAATATTTGACGAGCTGATCTTTTTATAGTTTTAACCTGGGATATTATAAAAAGTAATGTTATTTTTAAATTACCATGACAGCTTTTCCAAGTAAATTATTTTATAAAATAGGTATAAGTAATTGGTAATTAAAATTATTAGTAAAATGATATGGCTCTATTTGGATTTACAACCGTTTTAAAAGTCTTTTTATTTTAGTAAAAAAATTTTACGATTTTTTAAAAAGTAAACAATAATAATAAAATATTACGATTTTTTTAATCAATCAACCCTCGAATTGTTACAAGTTTTTTTTATTATCGAATAGTTTTAAAATATGCGTAAATTATATTTTGATAATAAATATTAAAGGTTAAAAATAAGCGCAATACTCGTTAACGTATAAATTAAGGTATAAATACAACGGTAATATTTGGTTAAATTATGTTATTATAGGTTTTTTCGAGCGTTTTAAAAACGTTTATAACTAATTATATTATTGTAATAAAGCCATTTACGCTTTATATTAAGTTACGTTTATTAAAACGGTTACGACGGTTTTATTTTATTATATTAAGAAAAGGTAGCGTATAAGGTTATTTTAATTAAAACGAATCGATTTAAGTAATAAAAAGGAAACGGCGAAGATTGTTAATGGCTTAATTGTTTTATTAATTAAATTTTAAGGTTTATTTATACATTGGGAATTAAAAAAATTTAAGTTTATCGAATATTTTTATTTGTAAATTATTTTTTGTTATTTAGTAATATTTTACCCTATTTACGTTATTTTTTTATAAAATTTATATAAATAAATTTGTTTGTTTAAATTGGTTAATTTAATATAGATATTTTTTAGTAAAATATTGTTGTTAACGAGAAAGTTAAATGTAAATATTGCTATTTGTAAATTATTTACTATTATTTACAAATTAATATAATTTTATTTATAAATTAATATTTTTTATCCGTAAATTATTTTTTTAATTATATTATAAAATACGGTTGCATTTTTTTAAATTTAATATTAATTAATTAATTAAATTATAAATAATCGAAAGATATTAAAAAATTTGTAAATATTTATTATTATTATTAAAAAATATTAACGTTTTATAAAAGTATTAAAGTAAATTAAAAAAATATCAATTTATAATAATTTTTATGGCCAAGTGTATATATCTATTTTATGGGGTAATTTATATTATAGGTCCGGCAAAATAATCTAAAAATAACATCACTTATTATAAAACTCTATTAAAGGGATTACGTTTACTTGAAATCTTTATAAACGTTCTTCCAAGGGAGAAAAAAAAATAGTATAGCGGCACATTTTCTAACTATATGCTACGTTAACGGCTTAGATATAATATACCAAGCTAAAGCTAAATTCCTTACCCACTATCATCCTTGGTAGTAATCTGTAAAGGTGGCAGTGCGTCAGCCCCCGTCGTGCTCTTTGGCGATAAATACGACCACAGCAGAAGGCTTTACAGGATTTATCCATAGCGTGGGTTTTAGTACGTAAGAAGCATATTGCCATTGCCTATTAAAGGGGCATAACCTTCTAATTCTCGAACGAGTCTGATGACTTTATAACTTTCTCTTTCAACGCCGATAGGTTGAAACATAGTTCTAAGACCGTTTTGTTTCCCTTCTACAATGTTGATTCCTAAAAGACTTGTCACTCTTACGACAGGCCTCATCGCAGGTCTCCTGACCGAGCATGTCTCAGCTCAAAATGGTTGGCCGGCTCCCGAGGTCATGAAAGGCACAATCCCCAACAACCCTATCGCCCAGACATTGGACCCTGCCTTAATTCGGCGTCAGTCGGACAATAAGCTGTTCTTGTATACCACGGGCAAGAACGGCAGCGTCTGGACGGCTAGTTCATTATACGGCCCTTGGACGCACGAAGGCACAGCAAAATTCCGCGAGTATGGCGGTGCCCCTTCGATACATCGCGTGGGTGATACGTACTATGCCTATATCAACAATCACGAATTCGACTATTCCACAGTCGGAGTGACAGATCCTGCCATACACACGTGGGCACACAACTCCAGTCTCCTAGCCGCATCATCCAAGACCCTCGAGATCGGCGACTGGGCGTGGCACGGGCGTCTTGAGATCGATTGGGCTCAGAGGTATAACATCCTCGACGCCGCTCTCCTAACCATCGACGACGGAGGAAAGCGTCGGAACCTCCTCACATTTGGCTCGTACCAGCAGGGCCTCTTCCAACTCCCACTGGCGGACCCGCCGATCAAGATTGCGGATGGTGCTAACAAGAATATTAACCACCTCGCCAACAACAAGACATCAGCATTTCCAAACGGTCCGACAGAGGCGGCTTACATCTTCAAGTGGCAGGATTGGTACTATCTATTTTTCTCGTCTGGCCGATGCTGCAAGCAACAAGACGGCCACTGGGTCGACAGGGGCGACGTATACAAAGTTATGGTGTGCCGCTCCAAGAATCCGGGTACCGGCTACGTCGACGACAAAGGGGTCGACTGCGCCAACAACAGTGGCGGCAAGGAGATTCTGGGAACCCACGATAACATATGGGCTCCTGGCGGTCAGGGGGTCCTTGTCGATGACGAGGCCGGGGGACCTATCATATACTATCACTACGGTAAGTACTTTTCTCGCTGTTACATACTTTGCATGACAACGAGGACATAAGCTAACTTAGTATGACCTTAGTGCCATACGACGTCCAAAGCAAAACTCCTGCGAACGAGTTCCGCTTCGGTTGGAATAAGCTCGACTTTAGCTCTGGATGGCCTGTGGTTGTTAAGGGGTCTTGAAATACTTAATTTTGTAGTTTATAGTATTGCTATGTATGTATTTGTGATTATATTCATACTGGATTGATATTCGCCGTAAAATTATAAAGTTATTAGAACCCCTGCGGTATATTGCTATGCAATTCAGTTACTTACACTCATTTGGAATTAATCTGGAAATCCCGCCCTTCAGCGTGGTTTAAGAGGGCTGCTGAACAATATGGTAACGTGAAGTAGGCGGGAGCTTGATCCTTCCCGTCATGTCTAATAGTTTCTCGGAAATGCCTGCGCGCGCAACAATATAATGCTTTCGTGTATACCGCCTGGGCTAGGATTTTCTACGGTCCTGAAGACAAGGCACGCTGGTACGCTACATATTTAGTAGAAGTCCCCTAGGGGGCCGGGGGCTGTGAGGATTCCTACGAAGACCTATTTAATGGCGAAGGGCTCTCTTCCAACAAGCTCGAGGTTCCGATTTCTATAAAGCTTTGTGATATCTCCCAACCTATGATCCTACTGTTCCACATTGAAGAAGCCTGGCCGGGGGTGACCGGATGGCAGTAGCTCTGCTACTAAATTACTGTCGCTTACCATATTCCTCAAAAAATATAGCTTACGTAGGTAGGTTATGTCTGGATGTATGACGGTGAGGGTGAACATATATAAAGTAATGGAGTAGTAAGAACTGTATGGATAAAACGTTTCAGTCCCAGCTATGTCTCACTAACTCTAAAAGATGAACGACCGCGACGAGAGTTGGATCTGCTGCCCTCACCCAGTACACTCACAAGTCGTCAACCAAGCCCATAGTAGGATGTATTCCACTTCCCAAGACTCAGCTGAGCGCTCTAATCGCCATCGGGGATATTAGCAGTGTCAGGTCTACCAGGGTAGAGCCGTGCGAGGCCGAGGACTGCACCCGTAAGTTTCTAGCTATAATTCCTTTAACTTGAATGGTATGTATAGAGGCGTCCTTGAAAGGTAACTAATAATGATAAGATGAAGTCCAATTCTACGTTTCTCCTAACCGCGACGTCCTGGGCCGTGGAATTTCTAAAGTTGCTTACTTGGCCATCGCCAACGGCGTCCACAACTTCAACTCTTACAAGTCCGATTGCTACTGGTTTACGCTAAGCAAGACACCTGGGCAAGTTGTTGTAAATTGCCTATAGTGGTTTTGTTGCGTTTTGTTATGCTGGTAAAAGAACACTAAAAAGCAGTTAAATTCATGATTGACTCTCTATTTCGTCAGATCCGAGAACAATCGTTCTCAACTGGTCTTTGCTCTTAAGTCATAGATTACATCAGAAGGCGCGGATTACTGGTCGAACACTCACTTCCCTTTTCGTAGAAGTGTCCGGTCCCGGTAGTTGAAAGATCTAGCCAATCGGATTGCGGGAAACTTAGATATCATCCCCTTTTTGGAACTGTTGGTGTGTAACCCCGGTCCGGCGAAGTACTTGGGTACAACGGCAAGAACTGGATACCGGGAAAGTGCCCGACTCGGATGTCTGCCGGATGAAGATGCGTTTTCGTCGCTAAATTTCTACCGATCTTGCAAGACTGTCCTTTGAGCTGACCTCTTCCGTATTTGCAATCTGCAGTTGGGCATATATGGTCGGGGCTATGGACTGGTTGCGTATAGGTTTGCAAGTATTAACATTTTGGCAGGTCTTTTCTCGGCCCATTCCTCTCTTTTATCATACCTGAAACTAGGATAGATCTTCGTGCTCACTTACTTGAAGATATCCCGTCTGCTATATTTTCGTCTTGCTAGCCCGGGTATCGTTTCCCCTTAAGACTACATACTTTTTATCTCGACTATCTGCGATAGTTGTGTCAACGGGCCACTGAATCTTTGAATCATATCAGTATGCCGACCACGGTACTAGACAACTTAATAAGATCTGCCAAAATTGGGAGTCGCGCTGGAGGTACGATCCAACCTACGCCGTCTCCTGACAGCGAAAGCAGAAACAATGTCGGCAGCGATAATAAGGAGAATCCTGATGTACCACATCTCGGCAAGGCTAAGCTTACTCTAGTCCTTAATTATGCTATGCTTGGCCGTGTTCCTTGCTGCTATCGACGTCGTAATAATCACACCGGATCTACCTAGCATCGTCGCGGATCTGGGTGCAGCGAACTTGGCCTTCGGCTGGATTGCTTCCGCATACTTAATCGCCCTGTCCGCCGCAGCGCCTCTCCGGGGTAAAATAAGCGACATCTTTGGACGAAAGTCAGTTCTTATCCTCGCGGGCGTTATCTTTTTCGAACCTAGGCTAAGATTATTATATTACAAATTATTCTTGCGTTCGGCATCGGCGCCAATATACAGACCTTAGTTATCTATATTTAAGCGTTGGTGGCATCTGAAGATATAGGAGCCGCAACATCTACGTTGCATTTCGTCTGCAACGCTGCTACTCCTATCACTATTGTTATTGGCCAGGTCCTCTACGGTGCTCGTTTAGCGAAGAAGACGGACGCACTGTTAGCTGCAGGTCTTCCCGCCGATACGGTCGAGGGACTTGTGAATGGCGGTTCAATCACCAATGGCGCTGAACTCAGGGGCTCCTTAGATTCAGACCAACTTGGAGCATATAATAAAGCGATAGCCTAGTTATTGTCTACTATGTGGATTCTGTTCACTGCTATCTGCGCTATTGGGTTTGTTATCACATTTGGGATACGAAAAAACACATCTAATGACTATACATGAGTTGACCAAGACTGGGCTTGGAGCGGAGGAAGAGGAGCGAAAGAAATTCGAAGCTCAAAAATAAGAATCCGGTGGCCTGGCTGTCAATGGCGAAAAAGCAGAGGATGCCTAAGTCTCGGCAGATAGGAGTACCTCTCCTCAACAAGATATTTGCTATATGCTTAGAGAAGGGGAAGAAGCATCGTGATTGTTATCGTAAATCTAATAGACCACTTGTTTAAGAACGGGATGGCTACATAGCATATGACGCACGTCTGAATAAAAGCATACTTAGCCAAATAGCACACAGAACGTGGCTCTTACTTCCTGCATCTCAAATTAAATGTTACATAGGGACGCAAGTTGGAATATAAGGGGAACTTAAGGTTGGGGTTAGGCCTTAAGGCGTTTGATTATCGCCTTAGGTAGATTGGTTCCTCAATGCAACGTTTTCCCTCCACCCAACCAAGATTTCCTTTTAGTCCATTTATTGGTTCGACGTAGGCCGTGTGATCTAAACGCCGGCCTATCGGGGTCTATATATTCTGAATTGTCCTGTCGGGATTCATGCGATCATAAATAACCCTATGATAAGTGCACCTATCGCACTTAATACTGCCGAGAGGTAGTATATGCGTGACTGCTTTAAATATGGATTGTAGTTTTACTTTATTGTGCCCCTTTCGTTATTCGAGCGCCATTATATATTCTGAATGTCCAGTAGACATGTAGTTGTACCCTCGGGGCATACTTCTCTAACACCAGGTAACCTTCTGCTATTACCTATACTTATCACACATCCCACCATTGATCGAAGTCACTTGTCGTATCGCTTAATCTACAATCAATATGATAGCTTCTAGAAGGTGGTTTGTCGGTGGACTATCTGTAGGAATCCACCATCTTCACAGTCCTTGATCGTAGCTGATTAATGAATAGGTTTGCTATTCAGATGATAGAAACCCACCGAATGATGTACTCCTTGATATAAACAGGGGTGGCTCCGATATAAACCAAGGATTTGGGGGAAGGTTGGTAGTTTCCGTAATTTATTGCCTAGAGTATTAAAGTTACCACAGGTTCGTTTGGCTCGTCCCCCAATGGACCCAGAATCCTAGAGAAGCATGCACCTACTTGGGAGTAGATATACGAGGCGACTTCGTCCCAGATTTCCAAGACCTTGCGGCGGGGGCAGGTGGCGATTATCGGTATCTCGTTACAAGAAGAGACGAACACATTCAGTTGAAGGTCCAAGAGGTAGCGCTGTACAGGAAACTCAACGACCAGGGCCCTATGAACGGAGCAGATTTTGCGCTCATCCAGGCCCAGGGCTACTCTAGCTATTCACCTGATCTCAACCAGAACCGTGGAGGTGACTATTTATACTTGATCTGGAAGAGAGACTACGTAAACTGAGGGCTGGTCCACGGCGAATCGCGGAGGACAGTTGTTGGAACTTGAATATTAACCTAGATAGATCTTGATGGGATAGTTCGAACAATGTATGTGGGCTATTTGAGCATGGGGAAAAGACATCGGGAAAGCTTCATAGAGACTTCCAACTACAAATGCGCCTCTATCTCGGCCATGTCACCGAATGTAATTTTATTTCGATTTCCAGTAGCCATCAGTGATTTGTACGTATGTGTACTGTAGATATTGGGGACTGGCTAAGGGGTAATGTGATTCTTGTCAGCGATGGCTTGGTATATCCGGTATATCCAATATAGCCACCGGACTTACTATACACCCCTTATGCCCAATTCCCAGTTTCTGCTAACTTTAAGAATGTGTTGGCCCTGGAGAATATCACCGATAGCCCAGGTAAACATGTAAAGCAGCTTGCTTGCACTCGCTGCGTTCGGCAGCCCCATAATGGGCGCATTTGTGGCCACTGCTTGTCTGCCAACGTGGATTGTATTGAACGGAAGTCTCAACCTATCGGTAGGTCGGCAGCCCTTCGTTCATATCGACATGAGGCTGGTCTCACTCCCAACAGTACCTTGTCAGCCACTGCGTCATCCTTAACTAGGAGACAGCCCAGGCGCAAAGCCCCTATTGTAGGCGGAGTCAACGCTACTTTTAGCTTCACCTCCTGGACGGGTTATCAGATGTGATTAGTAGGATTGTAGGATCCCGGCAGCCTTATGTTAGGGCCATATCCGATATTCGATCAGTAGAAGCAGAGTTAGAGCAGCGCATCTTAACCACACTGCAGCAAATAAGGCTATTACTCTATGGTAGAGCCGATAGATGGCTGCATTACTACTGGCTATGGATAATCCTTTCTAACCTAGTGGCTTGAGTTATTATAGGGGCCCTGAAAACGCATCGTACTCCTAATGCATCAAGCACGGATCGTAGCGTAGTTGCGCATTGCCACTGGATAGCGAACCCCACGACTCGATATTTACAGCCAGAAAGGTAAAGAGTGGTTAATATTCCATACATCACTTCAATAAGTTGGTAAACCTCTAGGCCTCGCCATTATCATCCCATGCCCTTGGTGTGTGCATGTTGTCGATGTCTCGAAGAACCCTAGTCGCCGGTCCGGCTCTTTTACCGCCTTTCATGTCCGATAGCCTGAACGCCTCCGTCCCTTCGGCGGTCCCCTCAGCAGTCCCCGAAACATTCTGGTACGGACCAGAGTTATCCGAACTTCCACCATTCCCTTTTACAAACGTCTTTAGAACTGGCCAGAGAGTAGGTATGGTACCAACGATGATGATGACGTCCATCTAGAAGACATTAATGTGTATTAACAGCATTGTTCAGGGGTGTCCTTCATACCTCGCAGCTATCCCAAGTTAGTTTAATTAACCCTCAAGCGAAAGCCTAGCATTTAGGACGTACATGTACCACACTGCGATGCTAGCCCAAGACCATGTTATGTCGTGATGGTCGCCCAGATTATAGGCGTGCATACAATAGACTTTAGCAATAGTAGCTCCGGCAGCACTGCGTGAGGTTTAGTAAACTTAAACAAGGAGGAATATTTCGGAGATACTTATAATATGCTACCCCCCATCAAGCAGCTGAGACCTATCTTCATCTTGCGGTTGATGTTGAGCTTAGTGATTATGAGCGACGGGAAAACGGCTAGGACGATGTCCATAAATGCCGTATATGACGACTGAAAAATGGCATTGTAAGAGCTGGAGGATTGATCATGTAGTGAGTAAAGAGCTAGGTATACCCGTAGATGGATTAACGTGACGTACTGAATTTTAGGGTTTATACAGCTCCCTTCGATTTCAGGCCTCCATTGCTTCTCGATAGGGACGCAGAAACGAAGGAGGATAACTATTGCGATCAAGTTCCCAATAACTAATATGGCACCTAGAGTCCAGAGACAGGCGAAATGTCGTCGGGTAGCAGATACCCCCATTAGTCGAGTAAGAAATATTAGGATGGAGACTTTGCTAAGCGTCGACGATACGATTGATACTGTAGGTGCTATGATAGTATATTTTACTGCCATTTGTTTGGAGTAGGGGTCGGAAATGGTGTCGATGCGCTTACCGAGTCCATAGTGAACAGCAACCGTGACAAGTATGGAGCAGGCGATCGCGAATATCTATTTTAGACCCAGGTAGTTAGACTTGCCGCAGTGTTCGGATGGTAAAGCGTACGCCAGCCAAAGTCATGAAGATGTCATCCCAGCTGGCCTTGTCGATTACCACTACGAGAATAAGGATCAGCTAACGTCTTCTTCATACTGAGAGCTCCGATGGACCAAAAATGGGCTGGTGGGATAATCCACGGTACCTGGATTGACGTATTATACTCTGTTCAACCGACGAAGCGCAATGTTCCTGTAGCCAACTTACTTATTCTAGCCCAGACTCTTGTCACGCAGAGAAGAATAACCAACGATCCGAGAGTCCAAGATAGGACAATCAGTACAACCGGGTTACCAACTCCGGCCATTCCTTTATCAAGACAATATAGGTAGCCAACTAGGTTAGAGCATTGATGGGCTGTTGAGAGAATGGAATGGTTCCAAGACGTGATAAATAAACCCTTGGCTACCTAGCTACCCCCTAAAAGATATTGTAAAATAAAGAACAGGATAGAAAGTGGCGGAGGCTGCGGGGCATAGGTATCCCTAATCGAAGCCATGTGATATTTTAGGCATAAGACTACCTGCCTAGGTAGGTACCTAAGGAAGACCTTCATATTCTTTGCTAAGACATCTCAGAGGGCAACCTGGCAGGCGGCCCCTTACTCTTTGGTCCGCATGGCTCACTACAGCGAAAAACTATATTATTAGTAGCTAGGCATCTACCTCTCGCTCCGTTCTATATAGTATGCCGGGAAGCCGATCAATTTAGCAAAGGGAGGCGTATAGTACAAAAGGGGAGTATCATCTGTTCGCTTTTCGAGGCCGATTATTGACGTACGCGTAAACTTTATACAATCTTCACTAAGGTCAATGGGCATTAAATTAGGTCAAGTAGTTAAGAAGTTGTGGAAAATTACTCTAAAATATAGCGATAACCTTGTATTCGGATGACGGTAATCGTGCCCCAGTATGACGGTAATATCAAAGCTTTTTACGTTGTTAGCCTCGTACGGTGGGATAGTACATAATTATGCTAGGGAGGCAATCCTAGGATGATGTGGCGAGGGTTACCCCGGGATAACAATAACGCTGGAAGGTCTTCTCCTTTCAGCTTTCTACCTTTAACCAAGTGGTAGTAAAAAGTGTGATGTTATAGCAAGATGACGCATGTTTTATCTTCTTACTTTAGTAACCTTGCAACGGCTAGATAGTAGTTAATATGGTGAGATTGTCGTAAATGAACACGGCATCGTTGGAGTTGTAGAGAGTTTTCTTAGTGAGAAGCTTATTAGAGTGGGATTTTCGACGAGAGATTACTTCGGAGACCATTCAGGGCAGCGTGCTATCCCAGAGGCCATCTGGAAGGCCACCTAGAGGGCCACTAGGGGATGCCGAGAAAGGGAGGTTTTGTACAGCCTTGAGGGTAAGGCTATGTTAAAAGGAGTCGATCCGTCATGATACAATAGGAACAACCCCGTAAGGTAGATGTTAGAGACATGGCTTATATAAAGAGGTTACATCTCTCCTTATTCTTGGGAGGCATGGGTCAATATTGTTAATAATTACATTAGCAGCCAGTCTATTGTCTCTTACATACCATACATAGTACTTTAACATCCCTCTCTGAACCAAGAGCACACCGGCTATCATTCCCCTATTGCATATCACAACATTATCGTCCTACCTCGAGGGTAATTTGTAATTGTATACTTCAGGTGTTTGGGTAGACACTTCAAAATTCTACTCGCGTGTATACCCAAATACCGATAAACTCGACTGCAGTTCATAGCTATTAATTCCTCACGCTCACGATAGGTTGATATCACGCGTTACGCATTTTCTATCAAGGATGATCGTTCTTATAATATGAAAACTGATCCGCTTATTGCCTATCGTCGTTGCGCATGAAAGAACCCAGCACCAACGTCTGCCATGGCCAAGTCAGGGGATTTCCTTCGGTCATAGCTTGCTAATAGCTCGCTAATCTAAACACGGAGCGTGGTTCCAGCACAAGGGTAGTACCAGTATGCAGCCCGGGAGATCCCTCTGTTTACTTACTACCAATTCAACAACAGCTCCGAGGTCTTTTTTTGTTTTCTTTTGTTTTTGTTTTCGTTAACTGCTCCTGGGCCTAGGCACAACACCCCAAGCATTGTATCTTGTAATCAATATGCTTTCAGATTCGGAGAGGCTCGAAGCCCTCGAAATTGCTTCTTCGATCACCAAGATGCTATCAGGGGCGCCAGGATCAGACCTCTCCGAATCATCACGAGTAGAGGCGTTAGAGGCGGCACGAAAGCTCCAGAACACACTAGAGAAGCCGGAAGATGGAATGTTGAAAGTGGGATTTACTGTAAGATTAATGCTTGCGAATTTAACTTTGAAGGTTAATCGAACCCGTCACAGCCCATAGTCTGGATGTGCATTCGAACTTGCCTCCAGTTGAACGTATTCCGTATGCTCGAAAGGCAGGACGTAGTATCGGCAGAGATGATCGCCAAGGAAAACGGCGCCGACGAAATACTGATCCGTACGTAGCGCAACAACGCTCATCTACCTACCTGCCTGCTGGCCTGCCTAACGTACATTAACCATAGAACAGGACGACTTCTACGCGTACTAACAGGAGCAGGCTACGTCGCCGAGAAAGGCAACGGCCTATACGGACCAACGAAATGGTCAAGCCACCTAAGCCAGCGAACCACCGAAGGCATGGTCAAACACTTGTAAGTAGAACCCCATCTAAATCGGCACAGAGTGCCCGCTGATGGTTAGGAGATTTGATTTGTGTACACCCGCCGCAGTCGAAGCGCCTAGGTGGTTTAAAAAGACAGGCTACCAACTCCCAAGCGACCCAGCCAAGGGCATCATCCAAGCGACCCACGGCTTCAGCGAGCCCCTCTTCACCTGGTTCACGCGGCCCGAGGCCAAAGAAGCATGGGACGACGCAAACACCTTTTTCGAAGGCGACCGCGGCAGCAGCCCATCCTGGGCCTCTTGGTTCCCGGTGGAGGAGAAGCTGCTGAAAGGCTGTAGCAAAGACCTGCCCGTGCTGGTGGACGTTGGCGGAGGCCGCGGGCACGACGTTGTGGAATTCTGCCGCGCGTTCCCAGATGTGGAGGGCCGGGTCGTCCTGCAAGACCAGCAACCTGTGCTTGACAGCTCGGTCGCCGATTTACCCCCTACAATTGAGAAATCCCGCATTGACTTCTTTCAAGAAGCCCCCGTTAAAGGTACAGTTGCCACGCCCAATGCGAATGGGCCTCGGGGGCTACGTTGCTAATCAAATCAGGTGCCCGTATCTACTACATGAAGTATATCTTACATGACTGGCAAGACGATGCGTGTCTTCAAATATTGAAGAATGTCGCAGCTGCCATGACGAAAGGCTACTCGTATCTCGTTATCAACGATATGATTTTACCCGAAGAACGTTGTCCTCTTTTCCCAGCGTTGTGGGATATCTTGATATTTACCGTCCTTTCGTCTCAAGAGAGAGTAGGGAGTCAATGGAACGACCTCTTGTCTGCTGCTGGGTTAGCTACCGAAGGTCTATACCAACCCCCGGGGAGTGGGATAGGGATTATTGTGGCTACACTTAAATGAAGCACGTAAAGTAGTCGGCGAGGAATAAGAGACTGCTTATAATTACTGAAGGTTATGCTGGATCGTACGTACCCATGTAAGGTTAATGAGTTAATGCGACTTTGTCAAGGTGCTAATCTAGGGGAATTTTGTGGTTACGTTGGGGTCCGCATATAGTAAGTAACCTTAGGTACCTAACATAAGATAATTACGAGGACATGCATCATTCATACCAATTATAACTCCCAAACTGGATACGACTGACGCGTAATCATGAACCTAGACTGGCATAGGTACTCCATCGGGAATACTCTCGGTAGGTGTATTTTAGACCTGGCATTACCTTAGCTATCTTCATGCAGCTGCAGCACCTCAATAGCATTGCCCCCCATAACTGCTCTCCCACGGTCAGTCGCATCTCCCAGGGCTTTCCTCACGGCCTCCGCATTCCAAGTTACGCTCTCCCATTCGCCCTGCTCGTCGCTGTTCAGCGGCGGAAAGAATGGATGATCTGTACCGAACATCAATCTATCGGTCCCGCTAGCATCGATCGCCGCCTTTAGCCCAACCTCAGAGTACACAACAGCGTCTAGGTATATCTGTTCCCGAAGGATCTGCCATATCGTCCGTCGGCCGGGCCCCGCCTTGCCCTCCCGGACTAAATGCCCATCATGAACGATACAGCTCTCGATGCGGCCCGCTAAGAAAGGTAGCGTTCCGCCGCTATGCGCTAATATCAAACGCAACTCCGGGACCTGATCAAATACGCCTGCGAGGTACATCCTCGCCACTGCGATTGTTGTTTCCATGGGAAAGCCTAGGGCCAGCGGTAGCACATGGCCATATTCTTCCGTAGCGCGGGGACCCCACACTTCGCTCGGCAAGCCATAATGCGGGTGCAGGAAAATGGTCAGCTTGTTAGCGGCGAGCGCGGAGAAGACTGGCACTAAGGCCGGATCATCGAGACCTTTTCCGAGTCCCGACGTTCCTAGAATCACCCCTCGGCAGTACTTCAAGCTGCGGATATGTCCGACAGAAGCAAGTAGAGTCTCGGGAGGGGCAGTCAGCGGCAGAGTTGCAAAAAAGAACAGCCGGCCTGGCGTCGCGGCGCACATATCAGAAAATTCCTGATTGATGGACTTTGCAGTTTCCCCGGCGTCCTCGGAGGCGACAAAGTCGAGCCATGGGTTAGCAAGTGATATAACCGAAATGTCAATACTATGTGTGTCCATAAAATGAATCTTTTGACTAAGAGAGGAATAATGCGTCGTTACCGGTCGGCCGGGAAGGTGAGATGACGTCTTCTCCGGATGTTCCGACGTAATCTTGTGCAGCGATTCCGCTTCGGCGGGTAAGATGATGAGGCGGGGTTCTTTTGCGCCGGCGAACTTCCGGATTAGGGGTATGCTGTTTCGGGACTCTAGAAGCTGTACATATGCCGGGGGATACATATGGGTGTGGATATCCACTACCCGGTATGCCGATGAGCTCATCGTAGGCACTTTACCACCCGATAAGTCGGTTGTATGAGTTGGTATGTGGTATGAATAGGTGGGATGATGTACAACTAAAATACGTGAATGATATTCCGACTTCGTAAAGTAACTTGAACCAACTTTTGAAGCTTATCTCGAATCAGCAAAGAAAGACCTAACCTAGGCCATGGGTCTAGCCTTCAATCTTGGCTGATGCGAGGCTCATCAATGATACATTGATACCCCACATTTGGTAGGTGATAACTTTGAGGCGTCCACTCGAGCTATCTGGAATACATCACACCCCCTCCTCTGGACTCTTATCTCATGCATGATCTAGATGGTGATCCCTTATCTACGTGGCGGGGTTTGTAGATATAGTTACCAGCAGATGGAAAGTAATTGTTCTTACCTGATGCCTCTGAATGTTATTAGTCAAGTAATCATAGGCGTGCTAGATTCGAATGAATATCGAACGGCTTTCATCCTTTTTCAGTCTAGATTCCGCGTTCAGATGCAGTGATACTTTGATAAGCCAGGTATTGCGCTCCGGGTAGAAGATAGAACACTTGCTCTGGCATACAATCTCACAAAGGAGCCAACCTAGAAAGTTTTACTTTTCGTCGGATGTAGCCGAATTTAATTTGCTTACCTAGGTAGATATAAAAAGCAGGTACCCTGGCTTAATAGCACTTTACCGTATGTAGTTGTACGAAAGTATTTTTCTTTCTTGGTTGATTTGTCTTGCTCTTTTTCCAACAAGCCCACCCTGAGCAACTGGCTTAGATCGGCCAATATAAAGTCTGCGACAAGCCGTTTTATACGCTGCCCGATCGAAAGAAGCAATGGAGGAAGCAGCTGTAAAAAGCGATGGCTTGTTCATCCCGGTAGGTCTTAGACATGAATTTGTAAAGCGCCTCGAGGCTATATTGCTGAGGACTAGAAATACTAGCTTATCGATTTTTCTCAATTCCTTAATGGCAACCCGCAACAGAGGAAGCAGACTGCCGATTCCATTCTCCGCGGTTTCCAAACATCCGGATTTATCTACCTGAAGGGCCTGCCCGTCAAGTCGGATTATCGGAAGCATGTGTTTGATACGTCGGCTAAGTACTTCAGACTTCCCGTCGAGACCAAGATGTCCCACTGCTGGACTACACCTGAGGCGAACCGGGGTTACTCGGCGCCAGGCAGAGAGAAGAATACGGATCTGACGGACATGGACGCCGTTAAAAAGTTAAGGGATGCGGTACCAGACCTCAAGGAAAGCCTAGAAATCGGGCGCGACGACGAGCCCGGCCACGAGAATCATTGGCCCGATGAAGAAGGCGAGCTGGTAGGCTTCAAGGAGACAATGCTTGACTTCCATAAAAAGTGCAAAGAATTGCACATTGAAGTTATGCGCGCCATCGCCGTGGGCCTGGGCATCGAAGAATCGTGGTTCGACAAGTACACGGACGTCGGAGATAACACTCTGAGGCTTCTTCACTACCCCGAAGTTAAGAGAGACGTGTTCAAAATCAATCCGGGACAGGTCCGGACCGGCGCGCACAGCGACTACGGCTCCATCACTCTGCTATTCCAGGATTCCCAGGGAGGTCTACAGGTACAGAGTCCGACGGGCGTCTTTGTTGACGCGGCGCCCATCGAGGACACCTGCGTGGTAAACGCTGGCGATTTGCTGGCAAGGTGGAGCAATGATAATATCAAGAGTACTATTCATCGTGTCGTAGAACCCCCGTCCCGTCGAGACGACGTTTATCCGGCCAGATATAGTATAGCGTACGTACACGTGGAGTCTTGTTAGGCGTCCAAGTGCGTGGCTAACAAAGCTTTACAGATACTTCTGCAATCCCAATTTCAAGGACTACATCGAGGCCATCCCTAACACTTACGCTACCGAGCAGGACAGGAAATACGAGGGAGTGAATAGCGGACAGTATCTTGTCCAAAGATTGACAGCTACTTATTAGCTAGGATGGTTCGATCGGAAGTTCCCAAGGTGATGTCTCGTGCAATACTTCATGTTGGTCGAAAATCTCCATTCGGGGGGATCGTCAGGACTGACTGTCGTGGACATCGTATATTGGATCGTAGGACATTTCTTCATTCGGCAATGGGTCCTATCTATAGCTTATTTGGAGGCTTCGAATTGGACGAACCAATTTTCGATTTTAAAGGTTGAGACTAAAGGTTGAGACTTCAAACTTCGGATTCCGTGATGCGCATGTGATTAAAACGAACGTAATATTGTACATGGTGTAAGAGAACTGATAAGCGAAGAAGCTCTATTAGGTGGGACTAGCTGCTGAAGAAACGTCATTTTTTAGAGCGAAGAACCGCCGGGGGATAGTAGAGCCCCACTGGAGGGTACAGCACCTACAAGGTATACTAGGGGCATCCTCAGCGCTGATCTTACAGCCCTAAGGGGACTCAGCTATCTTAGGTAGTGTAGGTGTCTACCTTGCCGAGTCTGAAACTTCCCAACTTTTATCTTCCACTCCAATCTCTCTTTTGTACTCCCCCTTTTCGATGGGGACTCAAGATGAAGAAGACGCTGCTGCTGTGTTTTATCCACGGCTTCAAGGTGAGTTTTTTGAAACTTTGCTTCTCTCCCTTCCTCGTTACTTCTAGGCAATGCCGCCTTTCTAACTGCATGATCTCGACTATAGGGGGATGACGATACCTTTGGCGAAAAGTCCGAGTTCGCGCTGCACCTCGCTGCCCTCGTAGGTTCTGCGCTACCTAAAGTCTCGGTACGCGCCATCACATACCCTCAATATGAGACCCGCGGCGACTTACACGAGTGCGTCGCTCGCTTCCGCGACTGGCTGCTTAACAAGGTGATCGACATCGAGGTTGGCGCTGGAACGCCTTCTCCAACCATCGACCCTTCCGTCCGTACGATCCTAATCGGACATTCTATGGGCGGTATCGTTGCCGCCGAGGCTGCCATCGGCCTCGCTTCCGAGGTACCCGTTACCCATACCAATAAAGCTAGTCATCGCGACAGCCTTACCGTGTTAGTCGGCGAGTCTCCGGGTCCCACAAGCCTCATGTTCCCCTATATCCAAGGAGTTCTGGCCTTCGATACTCCATACCTTGGGATTTCTCCCGGAGTTGTTGCCCACGGCGCCGAGGGCCACTATAACAGTGTCAACGGCGCCTTGACCCAGCTGAACGGGCTATCCAGCATCTTCTGGAACAATTACAACCAAGCGTCCGGAAATACCGGAGGCGCCGCCAAGAAACCTGCCGGTGCTCTACCCGCTCCCCAATCGCCCCCAGACAAGACCAAGAAGGAGGGCGGCGGAGGATGGGGATGGGGCCAGATTGCAGCAGTAGCC
This sequence comes from Daldinia grandis, assembly GCA_022432525.1. Classification (NCBI taxonomy): domain Eukaryota; kingdom Fungi; phylum Ascomycota; class Sordariomycetes; order Xylariales; family Hypoxylaceae; genus Daldinia; species Daldinia grandis. The sequence continues at coordinate 2,604,809 of JAJKLB010000003.1, read as the reverse complement.
GGAGCAGCTGGTGCCTTGGCGGCAGGCGGTGCGGCGGCATATATGAACCGAGAGCATCTCAACTTGGGGTGGTCGTGGGTCAGTTCGCATCTCGAATTCGTAGGGTGTCTAGCCAGAGGTACGGAACTACGAGATCGGGTAACAAGGATGGTGAAGTTGGACCGGGAAATGGGCATCGGCTTTGCGAATCTATACACTCGGCTTGGGAAAGCCGCATCTGCGAAGGAGGTTAGCATGGTGGGAACCGTGATGGGTAACGAGCGGACTTTCTGCAATGTACCCGCGCGCGACAAGCGGACGATGGGTCTATGGATGGAAGCTATAAATGATAAGGCAAAGGACGAGATAGGGGCACATATGGGTAAGTCCGTTTTCATTGCTTTTGTTTCTTATTTCGCGGTAATTCAAACAGCTTGAAGCGGGCACTGACGTTAGCATGCAGCAATGTTCGAGCCCAAAGAGAACCCCGGGTATCGCAAGTTATCGGAAGACGCAAAGAACTTGATAGTGCGCTGGTCCCGTAACGAGTGGTACGAGACAAGCGACCGACGTGAAATTGAATAGACAAGAATGGCTAAGCGGGACTTGCAAGCTATCGTTTATAGGTGTATTTTGTCTATACTTCTACATATATATTACCCTAGCCACTTACGTGGATATTCGTGCATACATTCCATTTCTTCTATCGGGGCCTCGCAACCCGTTCCCTTTCGTCATATTACGGCTGGACACATGTGGACTCTACTTTGTAACCTTCTTCTGCGTCTTGGTCCCGAAAATCTTTCGTCTCTGGGTCATCATGTGCGTATATAAGAAATACGCAGCTAGAAGTATCACGTTAGCTTCCGTTTCTCGGTAGAGCTAAGGGTACTCTACTTACAGGGGGGGTAAACCAAAGCAACGTATCCAAAAAGTACGGTTGAGTATAGCGGGCTTACGCCGTCCTTGGCAGGCTCAACAGCTCGCCAGATCAGGTAGGCTTCGCTAGAGATGCCGATGGGGTATAGAATAAAGAAAGTGTGGTAGCGCAGCCAGTGCAGTATCGCAGGTGGCTGCCCGCCCGAAGAGAGCGACAGTGCGAAGAAGGAGTATCGGATAACCTCTGTAACACCCCATGCTACTAGCATCGACGAGTACGCGAGGCTGCTGTAACTGTCACCGCTACCGCTTCCGAGGGCAAGCTCGGGGAATAGTCCGGTAATCCCCCACACGATCGCGTATCTACTAAAGACTTGCATAAAGGTCGTAAAGAAAGGGGCGCGTACGACACCTGTTAGAAATCGAGATGTTAGCTCTCTGAGACATCCCGATAAGTTCACCTAGGCTAGGAACCAAAAAATCCTTTTCCAAGCCATACGAACACGGTCCGTATATGCACGAATAAGTAGCTGGGGGATAAAACGTATGTACCTAGTAGCGAGTGCAGAATCTCCATTCCCGCCATTGTCTGCGTCCACTTGCAAAACTCGCCAACGGCAGGGTAGACCGCCTGTGGGGTGCTAGTCAGGTTGACGATGAAGACGCGGCTCAGCACGGTGAGCCAGAGAGCAGCCGACACGGCATTGTAGAGGATTAGATATCCATTCTTGACAGGCGAAGACTTCTTGATGGGCTTCGTAGTATCGGCCATTTTGCTTGTCGGCGCTCAATGGCTGTGCGAGACGGAGAGTAGTGAGGTTGATAAATATATGATAAATATATTGTAGAGTGTACGTAATTGTAAATTTCGTGGGACAAGAGAGCTACATGTATGTATGTACTTGCAACTATAAGTGGGACTAGAGCTAAGGACTTAAGTTACACATACACTTATGTAAGGTACCTAGGTATGTACGTATTGGACTCTTTTTCATACAGGGGGTCAAGCTCAGCTTCTTTATATGTACCTAACTACTACGCACCTAACTTCCATTGAACATATTAACCTAGTAACCTCGATACAGAGGTAGATGTCTTCTATCGTTTAATAGTCAAGCAGACCTTATTTTATCTTTTTAATTTATACTTACTTTCGTAACCCAACCTCCGATAAATTGACTCCGTTGAATCAACCTTCTCTCATTAGAAAATGCGTAACAGGATGCTAGAATCCGGAGATAATTAATAAATCTTGAATATTACCCACGTTAAACAGGCCATGCCTTAATCGTCCGTCAGATCAATAACTTCCTCTGGTATTTCTAGGGCAACTCGGGAGGACTTTGCGGGCCGCTCAGTCTCGTCGCTCAGATCAACGACTTCTTTAAATTCCCGTTTGAAAGTAGGCTTTCGCTCTTCCTTCACGTTATCATCTCCCTGGGCCTAGTTAGTAGGCAGACAGGATAACCAATATTAGCATGGCTACGTACCTGCAGCTGGGCGAGTCTCTCCCCAGCTAACCGTTCTAGTTCAGCACGCGACATTCGAGCGACTTCTCGCTTTGGCCCTGGGCTTGGCGACGGGGATCGAGGAATGACCATCTCGCGTTTTAGAGCATCTGGGAGATTAGTTCAACTCTACTTTTGGTTTGATTGTCACCTGCTTTTCATACATACCTCTAGATCTATAATGGAACCGAAACACCGCAATTGGCTTACGATCCTTGTCGGCATACCATATGATACACCCATTAGGAGCAGATATGCGTTCCTTTGACGAAAATCTGTATCAATTCAGCATCAGCGCATGCTTTGCACACATGATATTCATCTGGAAAAAAGACGTACGAAGTTCCGTGCGATATAGCTTTACCTTTGAGCGACTTTTCCGCAACCTCTAACTTCCCGCTTGTTATAGGTTTTCTGTGTGCTGGAGTTGTGGTGTGTCCCAAATAGATGCACGGATGTACTCGAACCTCGATCAGCCCAAGGTGCTTAGCTATCTTGATGTCGTCCTTGATTCGATCCTTTTTTGCGTCATCAACTCGGGTTTTTGTTAGTTCACCATCTCCACACGGACAACTATATGAAGCCTACCGACATCAATGGCAGAGAACTGAAATTTTTGAAGCATCCATTCCTTGGTCTGAGTGTAGTACACCTTCTCCCCTTTTCTAGTTTTCATCGCAATGCCATTGACTATGTCCTTTTTCTTCATGACCGGACCCCAAATACGGTTACCGTCCACGCGAAAACTGAATAAAAGAGCATCTACCTGGCCTCCCCATGGATAGTCGCTGGCGATTTGTGTCGTGATGCTGAACTCGGCTCCATCAATGCATTCGATATACATGGTTGAAGTGGGACATACCGCGTCCGTGGTATCTTGCTCCGACGCGTTGGGATCTTCGTACTCAGTAGCATCACTACCAGCAACCTGCATAGTAACTGCTATACCCGGAACCTCGTCGAGGATAGCCATGTCGAGGCCCGTGTAGCTTTGGATTCCCTGGAATAAAGACTTGGAGGGTATGAATTGACTCGGTACCTATGGAACTGATATAAGTCAGGCGCGGTGAAGATTAAATTGATAAATTGATAAATTGATAAATTGACAAATTGATAAGTTGTGAGATTCTTCCGCGGTGCAGAGTATACAAATGATGACCCACCGCGACCGCATGGATATCGTTACCTAACCAGGTAGGTATGTAGGTACCTACCAACCCAGGATATAGGTATCTTTAAAAAGGCAAGCCAAGCACTCTGGCACTATAGGGATCCAAGATTCTAGTTTACGGTACGGAGGTAGCTGCAGCCCCATATCGAGATAGCCCCGTAACAAGGTTAATAATGTACCAATCGAGTATTGTAGCTGTTACCTTCCATTACCTACATAGGTACCTACCTACTTAGGTACATATATCATTTATGCACATCCAATCTTAAGTACTAAGCACCTTTTAACTCCCATAGAAGGTACCTACCTAGGTACATATGCAAAAGAGAGATTCCTCAATTCTCCTTCTATCACATCTCCATTAACTTCCCCCCAAACTCTATCCTTAAGCCTCCATCCTCTCCTGGTCAAGGAAATCGCGGAACAAGGCTAGATTTTCAAATTCGGCCGCCAAGTTCTCTGCCATGGCTTGTTCGGGGTGTTTCAGTGCTAGGTCCAGATCAACCATAAATGTAGCACGGGTTCTGTGTCCTAAATCTTGCTTTGCATTATCTGGTCTTCCCTCCTTGAGCTCGTCGACTATTCTTTGCGCCTCGCTTCCTGTCATGTCCGTCCCCTTCAGGGTCATGGATAACAAGCCTTGGACGATGACCTCGGATATGCGGAACGGACGACTGAGACTTTCGTAGCCGTATAGGCAGAGCATCAGATAGAGGCGCTGATCCGGATCGGTCGTATCTTTCAGCGTGGCGTTCGCTAGGTAAAGGAGCCCGGTATGCCAGAGGATCGAGCAGGTAGATTCCACGAAGTTGCTACGATACTCGACGATAAGATTCTTAAGTTGAGCGACCGAAGCGGCGCACACCGCATCCGGAGAGCTATCCCACGCCGAGAATGTCGTGAGGCGTGGTCGTTCACCTTCTGATTTCCCGACGAAAGGTCGGAATATGTCGAGGATAGCGCAATGAAGCCATATGCTACTTCAAGTTAGCAGCAAGCAATATTTAAACAAGCAATTATCTCGGGATGCTCACTGGAGTAGAATGACATGATGGATCTGGTCCTCCGTTCGGAGCAAAGGTAACGGCAAGGCTTCCGCCCAAGCGATGAGTTCGCGAAACTTATGTTCGACGAGAGCCATCCTAAAAACATCCGGCGGATGGCCTAGGGCTGGAGTATATATCCACGCAGCTCCTTGAATTATGTGCCAAAATTTACAGAGCGCGGGGAAAATTATCTCCAGAAGGCCTTCTTCGGCCGTGAAATTCTCACCCACGTCATCATCTCGGTGCACAACCATCCTCTCGCCTGGGATGGGTAGTACGGGAGCTGAGCTGGGGCTCTCGGAGCCCGGCTGGCGATAAAATAGCGATACAAGTCTATTATGTTAACACAAGTCAAGTTAATAAAGGTTATTTTTGTCGAGTCATTTCGCTTACACATTCCAATTAAACGTCCCCCATGCCGCGTAACAGCGCGCCGTCATATCCTCTTCCGACATCTTCTCATTTAACTTTGCTTGTCCTCCCCCGTTATCGTCGAAGAGCCCCAGATTCCTACCCGCTCGCATCGCTTCCTTCGCATAGGAGAGAACTGCATGATCCTTACTATTGCCTATGAGAGATATACTGAGTAATACGGCGCCCGCCATGGACGAATACGAGTCCGGTTCTTCTTTCTGTGCCTTTTGAGCTTCCTGGAGGAACTCGTCGGCAAACTGCATAGCATCGTTGTCAAATGCGCTGTACATTTGCTGCGACTAGTCAGCCTTGCTAACGAGTTTTCACAGTTCTTTTTTTATTTTATATTTTACTTACACATCCCATGTACATCAACGCATGAAAAAGAAACCTGGAACAGAATCTATCTTGCCGATTGACTAGGTCTCTGATAAAGAGGGACGGACTGAAAAGGCCTAAGATGGGGTGGTCAGTTTTTATATAAAGAGAGATGACTTGCGCCGCAAATTCGTTAGTGACCATGACATTAGTCCAGAAATCAGCCTGCAAATTATGAAGTCGTTCGTCGCAATAGCCGACTCCTCGTCCGGGACTTACCGGAGGAGGGAAATGTCTACCTTCTAAACCAGCCTTGGCGGGAAGTGGAGGGCTCCTATAGTTTGGGAGATTAATACCATGCGTCCTCATCGAGGTCTTGTCGTTACGACGGTCGACTTACATCGGGTTAGTGTCCACAGGCCGTCGCATAGGGCGTAAGAGATCGCTCTCAGCCAAGACATGCGCATCAATACGACGCAAGGGAAGAAATGACCTCGAATTGTTGGCCATCAACTCTAACTCGAGCATGTTTCGAGGAGGAGCGAACCCTCGGGCTTCCGCACCTAGGAACGTAGGCTGTCCCTCCACGTCACCCTCTCTCAGCATCGACAAGGCGCTTGCCGGATCCCCATTTTCTCTCAGCGAATTTAAGAGCCCAAACGCTTCGCCCACGGGCAGCGATTTCAGGAGCTCAATTAACTCAATCATCTCGGGTCCGGCTTTAATTTTATCAATATAGACACAAAATTTTACCCCTCGTTTTACGCAATTGGCGCACTTGGGTCGCATGCCATCGCACTGCATGGAGTTAACAAGAGCAAGTTGGGATGAGTTAGATAAGGGCGTCAATTAAAACGCTTGCCTTGATCTTGCGACGTCTACAGGTAGTGCAGGCACCAGGTCGCTGCCGTCGCGGGCCGGGACCGAGGCCAGGGCCGGGGCCGTGATGCAGTGGTTCCTCCTCTTCGGGCAGAGGAGCTGACGGGAGGATCAGTGGGTACTTTCTCGGGTACATTGTTACAGAATGTGTAAAGTGATATTGGAATTTATGTTATGGTTACTCAGCGTGCAGTCCATGCAAACGTCACAATGACGATTGAAACTCATATATAGGTATCGACGGCGAAAAATACCCCACGTGACAGTCAGCTGATGAATTAGAAGAGTTCTGCTCGATGGCTATCAGCAAAGTACATGTACGCCACGACCGGCGTTTTCCAAGTGTACAATGCCTATGCGCAGAGGTATTCCAACGAGGTGCGCGTATCATGAGGAAGAACATAGGGTCACCCCGCATGCACGCACGCATGCATCCGAGATCCCTGAATCCCTGACACTTACATAGGTGGCGTCCTTCGGGAGTTATCTTTTAGGACATTTGACACATTGGCGATCTCTTTTAAATTCATATTTTTGATCCCTGATTGGCTTAAGCGATGAGAGTCCTCTCCTCACGAAGGTCATAATCCGTTGGCATAATCCGTTGGCATAATCCGTTGGCATATATATCGGACACCTCCACATCAAGCCTCTTCTTCTCTTGCTAACTGTATCCGACAACCGCTCGCGGGCGTACATGTAGGTCGTTTAATGCGAGATACCGGAACGACCAATTGGAACCTAAACTAACGTCGTCCATTTCTCGAACACCCCCGATATAATTTCCCGGGGTCGCGCGGTGGGGCCTATGGGTGTCCATACATGTTATACACATGTTATCTTTGGTGTCGTACCGTCCACCAGCTGCCGCCAAGTCGAGTTTTCATTTAGGTAGCATAGCCGGGTCAATCGAGAATTCTAAGACGCTGGCAGTCGAGCATTTGATGAAATCGACGATGGTGTTATTATGGTAGTAAAGGTTACTCCATGTGCCCACGTTGATTTGCCGTGCTACCCCTATAGGGGCTCCAGTCATTATGGCACATCATTCTTAACATTATAGACGAGATATCTCTGTGCGGACCCTCTATTTAGAAGCGTAACCGTGTTTATAGAGAGTCTGGGTACTTTGGTGGCTAAGAGGACTACGACTTAGCCACCATGAAAACAAGTACGGTGACTCTAGGTTAACATACAAAACGCTAACAAGCAACCGTTGTTGTATCTGTCCGAATACGAGCCTTGCACTAGAGACCAACGTTCCATCCGATCTCTTCTTGGCATAACCCTTATGACGCCCACTGAACCTCAAAAGTCTTGAAATTGACCTTGAGCGAGCCGGTCGCGTTTTTCTCCGGGCGAGCCACCAGCGGGCTTACATCCAGAAGCCATTCTTCGCCGCCGGCCTCGTCCTCATCCGCAAGCACCCAGCAGATCTCCCGCAGGGGAATCCTCTCCGCAACGCCGCCGTCCGCATCCAACACGAGCCGGTACACCCAGAAGCTCTTACCGTGCTCGTCGCCCTCGCGCGCAATTTCGATGGTGACTCCGCCCACCTTCGCGGGCTCGGGCTCGTTCTCCACGAGGGTCAGGGGCGCGACGCTCCAGTCCGCAAAACGGTCGGTGCTCACGGTGCTCAGCTGCGGCCGCTCAAGGTAGTACTCGACGCCCGTCTTGATCCATTTCTCGGGCGGGGAGATGCTGCCCGAAGACCGGCGCTTAGGTACGAGGAGCAGACCGCCTTGGTCGTACCGCTCCGTCCAGTCGGCCCAAAAGGTGACGCGGGCTGATTTGAAGTTCTTCAAGAGGCCCGAAGATGTGTGGGATATGGGTGCTGGGAGGGGTTAGCCAAGAGGAAATAAGTACGGGTAGAAGGGAGATAGGAACGTAGTACCCGTCCAAATATTCGTCGTCGGCGGCTTCTTCCAGATGTCGGTATTCGGCGCCGCTTCAAGGACGACGGATGTTTTGATGGTGGACATGATGAAGGATGGGGTTGATATAAAATGTTTGAATTATGACTTTGGTCTCTCCCAGCTACTGGTTGACACATACACATTCGAAACCCAACTGGCAGTGGGCTACCCCAAGTTTAAATACACTTCTGAGAGCTGAGAAATACGCCATATCTTGGACTTGATGGCAACTTTACCGATGACGGCCCGGCGGCCCTAAGCGGCTAGTCTAGAGCCATATACGGAATTGCCAAGTTGGTTTGCTGTCGGGTGTAGATTATCACGTCGAATTGAAGGTATTCCGATGCATGTAGTCTAATTATTCCATCCTTCACCCACCCGTGTCAAGCCTGAATCTCTAGCAATCATGTCAGAAGCTTAGTCAAGACATTGTTTATGTCGGAGATGCCTGAAGAAGACGAGATCCGCAGCTTCTTGGCTGCTGATGTAAGGAGATCGTATAAGCCAATTCCCCACAACCAGGTGCGGAGGTGCCTCTTATCGGGTCTCCGACGAGCCCCTTTTGACATCAGCTTAAGTATCTATTCGTAGAAGACTTAGTCATTGGCGATATTAGTTCTGATAGGAACAATACTTGTAGACTCCTGGCTAGAGACAGGATGTAGTGTCCACTGAACCTCGCTTTTATCTTCAACTTATGTAGATAGCTATCCCACTTACTGTATGGATACCTAGGTAGCTTTGTAGTTAGTCGATATTGTGGGCGTTAGCAATCAACAAACAGTTACTCATTGATAAATGTGATCTTTATACACATTCAAGTGATGTTTAGTAAATTCGATTAGACTTAAAATAATGTGTAGTAGCTTAGCTACCTCTTAAATCCTAATCTACCATGCACACGTTCGAGGCCAAGTAGCATGGGGCATACAAAAGTAGTGGGAGGGTTAAATAGAACTATATGTTAAAATATAATATATAATGCCTAGGGTATATATGCGATATAGAGGTTACGTTATGACAGTCTTTCCTAGCTCCCATACGTGCTTTATTTACCGAATTATCTTTCTGAGGGTTAGACAATTTCTGGTGAAGAATTCTATTAAAATACTCAGACGTGTCTTTCGACTGTGAATAGTTTCATGGCGTTATTACCGCTTCAAATTGTATATCTGCAACTGTGAGAAACTGAAGTCCTTAAGCACGTCATGTACAAAATCCCAAGGACTGCCCCAGCAGTGCAGCCTTTAACAGGAACCCTTTATTTTTTTCCCTTGTAGTTTTATTCGCACATAGGTACCTAAGGTGTACCTAGGTATCTATCAAGAGCGTAGGTAGGCAGTCCTTGTTGATTGTTAAGTACTTTGCCGACCCACCAAATCATGGCGGAGTAGTAGCAAAAGTGAAGTCGCAACCAATACATACAAGGTAACGACGACGACGTGATATAATGGCCCACTAGGAAACGATAAAGTTTCTTTGCAGGTTACAACAATAATAAGCCGCATTTCAAATCGAATTGCCCTGACGATTCCCAACTTCACCAATTTTTGTTTACAAAATGGTCACGCTCGCCACGCAGCGACAGTAACCACCCACGATATCCGTCAGAGTATTCTAGATCATTACCATGGGATATATATCATGTGCAAGCTGTGGCAAGCCAGCAACAGAGAAATGCTCCGGTTGCCTGACCGCACCGGAGCATCAACCAGGCGATGCTCCAGCAACTACCTACTGTGATTCTAAATGTCAACAACAGCATTGGCCAACACACAAAGCGCAGTGCCACAAATTAAAGAAACGAAAGAGCCTGCTAAGAATTGCGCAGCTGTTGAAGACCACCTTGTTGGCTTATCGTGAATGCGTATATGATCTCCCTCTAACGGAGGTCAAGTATGAAGAAGGCACCCTCCTCTTGCAACTGGACCCGATGAATATTCCATACCGTCCCTGGCAGGTCCCTTTTCCGAATGACGTACAAATTAGTCCTCAACATAAAGAAGCAGTTTTAGCAACTAACCAATGCACAACTGCCCAATGCCTTCTTGGCCCCTTGGCTCGCTATCTTCTCGAAGGTAAGATAGCCCAACCCTGCGCATGAGGCCCTGGAAACAAATGCTCACAATAAGATAGGAATCGTATCAACATTAAAGATTGTCGAAGTAAATGTCAAGCCAATAACCCCGTGGAAACTTGTATGGACGAGCGATGATAAAGGCGGAACGCGAAGCCTCATCTCCAACGCCGTGACGCACACCATCCTGCTTGTTTGGATAGGCAACGAGGGATGGGTCGTCGATATAACGGGCTGTCAGTTCGGCTTCCAGGAAATCCTCTTCCCGTTGAACGGTTACTTCAAGAAGAGGGTGAAGAGCCACGCCCGCGGACCATTCGCTTATACAGAGCACGAAACCAGCGACTTGGATGTCTTCGACAGCAAAATGTCTCTTAATGATACTGAGCAGAAGATCCTAAAAGCCGCACACGAGCGGGCGGGCCGCCTGCACTTGGCAAAGTTTGTCAAGGAGCGTTTCGGCCGCTACGAGTCCCCGGGTCCCTCGAAAGAGTTCCTCGGTGGTGCTCCGAAGGAGTTTCAGCTCAAGCTCGCTCGGTTCGAGAGCGAGTTGAAGGCACATATGATGAGTTTTGTGGTTTCTGCTTTGGGGAAGGATCGTTTATGAGTCGGATTGACGTTTGGATTGCTTGTCGCCGTGATATCCATGTAGGGTCATTGACAATTTGATACTCTTTGGGCGGTGTTTACCCAGAGAGCCTAATGTATTATACCGAATTGAAAGTAGAAGTAGCTACTTGTGGGCTTTGAAGGCCTGTAGCGGTTGTCTGTCAAAATTTGGAGCAATACTGCTGAATAGCGACCAAGGATTAAATGTCAAAATTGGGGTTTCTCCATTTCCTCTCGGCTCTCAACCTTTTCTTAAGTGCTCTGTGTTATTCCTTATTGAGTTTACGATGCTCTGATGGCTTTTATGACCACCGGTCTTTATATCGTCAGGGTATAGGGGTAAATTCAGGGGTAGGTCCACTGTACGAGGCACGTAGCGTCCTTGTAAGATAATTGAAGACAGGTATCAATGGTTCAATTCCATATATGGCATTCACTCTAATATCTCCGTGGTTCCATGACTTTTGCTTTCGCCTCATGCCACCCCTCCATTCGTATAGACTCGGTCTCGCTCTCCGGAAGATACCACGATCGCATATGCTTACCAGTACCATACCTCTTTCTTTGGATATCTGCTGGCTCTACACTAATCTTTTGATAAATCCCTGGGCCCTAGGTAATTCGTCGGAAAGTTGTTTCCCCAAGGCTCTCAACCACTCCTCTCTAATTCCCGTAGCTAGTACACTTCAATTCACTAGCACACTTAAGTTCGTAAAAGGTGACTTTAAGCACGTGTATATAAAGAAGGAATTATTAGGGGTTTAAAGTACTATTTTTACCGGAGACCACAGATATACGCCACACGAAGGCTACTTCTGCCGCAGCAGCTACCTTGTACAATGGATGCCGGCTTGCGTATCGTTGAAAACGCAGATGGAAATTTGAGAGGCGGCATCGAGAATAATCCTCGACCTTCATCAAACTAGAAACCAGTACAGAAAACAGCGCCTAATACTAATACTTCGGAGGGATTGCGCACCCCCCCTTTGCTAACAGTCTTGATATGGGCCATGCTGTCAAGTATAAGGATACTTCTAACCCTAGTGAGCTTGGCTCTCAATCAGCTAGTCCGCCGCGAAAGAGGAAAAGGGGCACTCGCGGAAAGGGTCGACGAAGAGCTCGGACAAATGCTCAATCTGGACCTAATCATCCCGAAAGGACGTCTGGACTAGAAGACCAATCTAAATTAAGAAATTAATCCAGACCACAAGATCGTTCTAGACCTAGAGAGTGGACTCGACCTAGTGCACAGTCGCCGATCCGAAATCGCTCACAGCACTGGAGTCCTTCAAGAGGCCGGTATAGTGGTATGTAAGCTAGGTACCTAGTTAAATATAGTTAATAACAGCTAATTGATTCTTTCCCTGGAAACTTTTACCTATTATTCGTAGCACCGTAATTTCACTTAGACTAACCCTGTACACCGTTCATAACGTGACAATATAACTATATAGACTTCAGCTTCTGCGTTAGTCTATAGCAGTAGATCGTAAACTAAAGGCGACCCTGTTGTATTACGTATCGTAGGTGTGGGTGGGTAGGCGGTACACGGGTATACAGGTAGATATTTATGCCAAGTCAGATATCTAATGTTAGGGGATGAGTGAACTGGAGTAGATTCAAGGGTGGATCTATTATATAATAAAAAGAGCAACATTAAATGGACAGTTAGGGGATGGCTGTGCACTTGTAAAAATGGGCGCTCCCCCTTTACATTCTACAGCCTATAGCCTGTTAATATAGCCAAGTACTCCGCGTATTCAAGACTGTCTCCTTGCTTTTAACGCCGATGTACTAAATATTATTGTCTTTCTATTATATATAGCCCTAGCGGAATGACTGGCTACGATGTAAAAGCCGCATGACTAATTCATAGCCAATCTCGATCTTGATCTCCCCTTTTAGAACTTGTAAATCCTGTCAGGATTCTAGATGTATCATTGAACAGGAGCTATGTCTCCTGAAGAGTATGGCTCACTACTTCAACTACCTAGATCTAAGAATAGACCCAGAATAGCTGATAGTGGCACTATACTTTTTGTAAGACTTGTAATGGACTGATCAAAGAATAAAGATTTTGGATAGCACGATTAGAATAGAAGACTGTAGACAATAGTGACTTGCTTAAAGACGGTAATGATTGAGATTGGAATTTAATTGTGTGGCTAAGAAAAGATGTTGTTGGATGTTTGCTATATGAGCTGATTAAAAGGAATGTGTGAGACAGGATCTTATAAGGATCCGTGCTGAAAAAGGTTACGTAATACTACCCTATAATACCCTTGCAACACGACACTAGTTCATCATCTAGAATAAAGGATATATGTGTATATATGAGCCGAAGGTTCCTCGGATAGGATAGAGTCCCTTGCGGAACAACGAAGTTGTTACCGTGCTGTTTGGTTCCACCTCGTGACAGATGGTATCCTGACAGAAGACGCAACCAAATCAGCTACGAATCTCCTACTTCGCATTACAGCCATGCAGTTATTAACCGGTAATAATGAATGCATAAGGACTATGATTTGGCACTGATAGGAGACTCTGATCGGGTCACAGTCATATCGCGAGTCAGAAATCCCGGCGATTGCGAACCATAGAATTCCAGCTACCAACCCATAGAAATCGTGTGTGCGAATTGTCACAGACATGACCACGGTCTACAAGGCTGTGTAATGGTTTGGGACCCTTCGGGGATATTCTAGGTTGTTACCGATGCAACGTCTTGTCCCATACCATTGACAACTGCCCGGATTATAGGCTGCGGCTCGACCGTGTCACACGATATCAGCTGGAGGTTGTAGGCCGTATCGGCCGACCTCCTTTGCGTTCAGCTCAAGGATGGAATCAACTCACCGCGGTGATGAATCATCAGGGACCTGGTCCCATCAGCAGAGACAGAATGGCAGCTCTCGATCGCAATCATTTTCGGCAGTGTAACTATAATATCCCGCCAATAGACTAGAGATACCTGCTGGTAGAAGATTCCACGACACACCACCCGGTTTACGTCAGAGACCTTCCCGACTAGGGCTACGTGGAAACAAGACTCCACGAGTCGTGATGTCGACTCCAAGATTAGGATAGTATGCTACCTAACCTGAGATATTAGCACAAGATTAATAGGAAATAAAGTTCCCTCCGCTTGAAGATGACTTCTCGGTCTTGAAGTTTCGTATCCGTTCTGGGTTGTTTAGTAGTATTGCATCTAAGCTTTGAAAGAGGTTTCCCATTCAATCTTAATCCTTCTCTGAAATATCATCTCAGTAAAGCCTGAAAGAAACAAATATTCCCCTGCTAAATGAAAACTGCCACGTAAGGCCAGCGCAACAGTCATGTGGTGCAAAAATATACAGTGTCGAACATCCAGCTCAGACAGAAAGATACATGAGTCAACTGTCCTACAAAATTACTGTCGCCTAGGAGATGAGGTGGATTTCTGGTCGATACTTTTACAATATAAACCTAACATTCGTTCTCTTTAATCATCTCTTGTTTTCCTTTATTTCACCACATTTCAAAGTTCCATTCCATAACTCAGTCTAAAATTGATTACTCCCATGGTATCCAGCTCCTAAGCCTAACCGCCTCATTAATCATGAATAGACAAGGTCTATACACGAGGGCATCGGCCCCGTATAACCATGGGTATCCCACCAATGTGTATGGCGCGCATTCTAATTCGCGACGTACCGCCCGACGAAACGACGTCATTTATCGGAGTGATCTTTCGGACGCTTCTGTCTTTAGGACGGATCTGTACCGCGGAGACGACCTCTACAGTTTATTGAGCAGAGACATGCAACCTTGCTGCGATAAATGCGTCCGAATGCGGTTTGAAGTCTGCAAGGATATCCTCGAGCAAAACGCATACACGTTGGGCCACTTGCTTGTCCTTCTCAAAGATGTCGTGGAAGAGTTGCGGCAAATGCGCTGCGTCTTTTACGAAGACGACCCTCATACTTACAATCTCATCGCCACTCGGATGCTATATTATAGAAACTGCAAGTGTTATGACATCTCACCATACCTCTCTCATCATTTAGCTAACAACGCTCTTAGGTAATAGATATCCCATTGCAGGCAGATTTGCGGAGCTATACCCGAACAACGGAATCTCTCAAGTGTGGTCAGATGCGGCAGGATGCGAAGAGGAGACTTCCGATCGGCCGCATACTCAGCCCTGTCGGCGACAACAGGCCGGTTATCCAACTCGATTGTTCACCCCTAGCCAATCATCATCATCATCATCGTCGTCACCGTCACCGTCCATCTTCGAGGGCATTCACGTCCCATCAACTCTAGCACGACGAACGACGGCATGGAATAACATTCGAGGAAGCCAGACCGCGACATTCCCAGGGTGCGAGCCCTTCGTCATCCGGCTACCGACCAAGTACTTCCACTGGGATCGATGCTACGGCACACAAAAGGAGCTTACACAAGCGGTACAGAAACGGTTCGGTCTGATCGAACCCGTCATACGCCTCTCTCCAGAAGCTCCCACGGGCAAAGAGATCGTGCTCGGGATGCGCCACGCCGGGGATTGGGACGATCCAGAGGCCCATCTTCTTCTCAACAATCTATTCGACACTATGGCGTCCTACAGTCTCATGTTGCTCGGCGACAACTGCACCTTTAGCTTTGTCGAGTACCAGAGATGGAGATGCACTAAGCTGCTACGCGATGGCAACCGGAGGGGTATGCATTAAAATATCCTCGCCGGTTTTTATGCCAACAGGGAAAGGGACCCTGAATATGAAGGATTCGCTGGATTATCTTCTATTTGCTTAGGTAGTTTCGCTAAGGATCTGGATTATTATAACAATATTACAACGATGTAGTCTTTTTAGCCATGTGATCTTTGATTCGTTTGTATTATCCAGTATTTTGATATGGTGTGATTGGTAGGTAGTTAAACGGACTTGGGTGGAGTACTTGGCATGGCGACTGTGGCTACAGCTGTGGTTTTATCCCCTTTTCCATGATTTTATATGATACCTAGGTACGCAACACTTCGTTGGAAAAGGCAGAATGGCTTATGCGGTATTAAATTAAATAAGTGGATTTATTATTCGTATACTGTGAGAGAATTACAAGACGTGGCTCTGTGTATAAGCGACGGACTTCACAGCTTACTGCAAAGATCTAATGCCCGCATTGAAAAAGATAGAGGTTTAAGCGTTGATCGGGTTATTATTCTCAATGCCTACCATATAAAGCTTTACGGCATTAAATATTTGCTTTATTATGTATGACATACATGGGCACCTTTTTCTCACAAGATTTAAGAAGAATGTTCAAGGTGGTAGTGCAATAGTAATATATCAACGTTTCCGTTATATCGCTCTTTTAAGAAGATCTACCCCTCTTATATACCTACCTCCTACATTCATTACGTATATCTATCCCTATTACCTGGCATACATATATTAGCTTAGTAGATATAGAGGAATTCTATTTATTTTCCTGTTCAGTGTTTGCGTCGAAGAGATCTCTCGGGGGCAACCACTCCCCACAGACGTGACTAATTCATCGTGTTTGAGTGCGTGATGTCGAATGGTAGATTACTAGAAGTGAGAAGTGAATATTGGTGAAGGATGAAAAGTTGGTGTCACACGGACAACATGGCCAAGACTTGTTGGTTAGAATACGAATGTAGCCAAGAGCCAGTGAAGTGGCTAGGATAACTATTTCCAGACTTATTGGATGAAATGCATCACAAGACGACGCAGGTAGAATGCAATTATAGTTAATACACAATTAAGGGGGCGGTTAGGTACGGAGATACATCTCCTCAGACTGAGATAGAGAGATCATCAAGGACCTTGAGACCTTGGAAAATTATTAGTAATTTGAATACGTTCCAAGCCCCTACATACCTTGTTACAGCTGTAGTCCCACTGGGTAAAATGAGCGGGCGAAAGCGACGTCGCCCTCATCCTGCTGGTTGGGCCAGCGGCCTGGTGATTCATTGCTACGGCAAGCCTGTTCCATTTTTGAGTTTATCTCAAAGGGGGCCGGTTGATGCGATTGAATACTTCGATATTATATCTTGGATTGTGGAGGCACGCGTTGAGGTCTTTCCGGGTAGAAGCTGGGCGGTGCGTCATGTGGAACGGGTCGGTTGCTCTGGTGACGCATTATGACCCGGTGCTTACTTGAGGGGTTGTCCGCGAGGATATGCAACTGTCACGAGATGGAACTAGACATTGAGGGGGCAACCTTGTTGTTACGCGAGGTCTAGAAACCCTCCCCTATGAAGTTCAATTTGGCACGTGAGCAACCCAGCACGAGCTTATCACGTGATCACACCAACCCCTATATCTATATAGTGCTGATAACAATCTTCACACTGTACTTACATAGGTACCTAAGATGGATGGTATTTAAAAGACCTAGATAGGGATTGGAATGAGCAAAAGGCATGGTCAAAGTTTACAAGAGTCAATGTTAGCAGTGAGACTATGCGGCTTCGATTATTTACGAGGCATCTGCCGGATGATACAGGAGGTAAAAGGAGGAAAATACGCCGAATACTGTTGGAGACATTAAGTGAGGGACTTGGTCGAGGTAATTTGCGAGAACTACGAGTAATGATCACAAATACTGGTGGTGATGTCTACCGTGTTGCCAATTGAGTGTTAGCGCCTCAAGGCTCTTAAATCTTCACGATGGCGTCTGGCAGGGGGAAAAACCCTCTCTGGGCTGCCTTTTCCTCTTGGTGGAGGTGGTACGTTCGAGGCTCCTGTCCCTGTTGCGTGAATCTACCGACATGTGCGAGGTAGGTAGAAGTCGAACCTTCACTGGAAGAAGCGGCATTGTCCTCTCCCAAAGTTTTCTAGACTCTTCTCCGGCCTCGGCCTGAGCACGAAGCTCTGCTGCTCTTTCGAGGGTTTTTTCCGACAAGACTGAGTAGTATTGAGTCTCGGGGATCTTCTTGTTCGAGGGATAGTCGCTACCAGGCCTAATCTATTGGACCATTAAGGATGTAAGCTTGGCGCCCCGGAGAAGAGAAAGGCCCCAAAAGTCCACGTTGTCGAGAGCATGAATTAATATAACCATATCGATAATCTTGATAAAATAAAGATCTTAATCGCTCCGGCGCCGAGAACTGTAAACCCTGGCTGCTCTGCCTTAGGGCATCTTTTCACGGATAGACTAGGCGATCTAGTTAAAGAATGTCTGGTAGAAACCTGGCTTGGTACCAAGTTCTAGCTTTACCTGCGAATAGAGCCTTTCCATGCTCTCCTGGCCGGGGCTGTTCACGATGACGTTTTGCTACAGTGGGGAGAAAAAAAAACGTCCAATTGCCATTTTTACACCAAAACCTACCAACTTTCAATAGTAATAAACCAACATGATTATATTAAATTAATATATAATATTTATAAAGCTTTTCAAATTTTAAAATATTATTAATTCTATCTATTTAAATTATTTCTTAAAATTTTAATTGTGTAAATAATTAATATTAAAGTTTTAGTATAATATTAATTATCACTTTTTATACAAAAAAAAGTAATGTTTTTAATTTTTTTAAAATTTAATTTTATAAATATATTTATAAACTTTATAATTCTTATTTTATTTTTATAATTAGATGTGGTTAGGTGGTAATATATTACAGTTAATGTAATAAAATAGAAAATATTTTTGGACGTTATTTTTTTTCCATTGACTGTAGGTCCTAAAGGACATGCCTTTTGATTGCAGTCGATTAACTTTTAAGGCCGAATGTTATAAGTGCATATTTGATTTATATATTAGATGCACGTAACTAGAGGCTCGAGGTCGCCTACCTAGGTACGTAGGTAGCCAAAGGTTTTGGAAAATATCAGTGCTAAGGCTTTTCGAGAAACCTTTAAGCGGGAAAGGGTTGCAAATACGTATCCCATTTTCTATGGTTACTGTCGGATTATTGGTGTAATCAGGCTTAAGTTGGTATTTTAGACCTATAAACTGGTTGTAAGTATAATCGTAATATTGAAGAAATAGACGGAATACCGTTCCAAATAAGTTTCGTTTGATGCAACGTGGCCTCTCCAAGGAGTCGCAACCTTCGACTGCTACGTATTCGGCAGTATGCTGTTCTAACATAAGAGGTCTAGCCATGTCGGCTTGCTAATTATTAATTACCGCATTCCGGTCCTCTGTGGTGAATCTGCTGCGCGTAGGCGCAAACGCATCTAGTTCCTGAATGCTTTCGGAACTATCTTCTTCAGAATCCGTGGGGCTTCGATACCTTTTGTTGCCGGGATTTCGGCGAGATCTAGCATCTGAGCGGTGGGAACCGGAACTTCGGCTCGTCTTAGAGTCTCGGTAGGATTTCAAGATGCGAGGACGCTTTGCCCTTCGCGGTGTTCTGACCTAGCATGGTAACTTTTACGTCGCGGTCGGTGGGGTTCAGAGGATCCAAAGGAATCGGGAGAAGAGGACCTGCTAGATCCCGATTCTTCAATCGTCGAGTTCAAGGAGTAGGTAATCGGGTCCTGATCCTCGTATTCTTCTTCTTCTTCGATAGCCGGGGAGATTGATCTGGAATATGTCTGGGCGCCACGTGGCGGTACCAAATGGTATGGAAACAACTTCGTTGTCCTAGATGTCTCGTCTAGAGCCCTGCCACCGGGGTAGATTATCCGTACTGCTGTAATTTATATCCTATATTTATATCAGTATTTCATGGTTGGCTGATAGCTACGTGTGTGAGATATCCTCGATTGTTGGGTTTGGATAGCGTGTAATAGAATGAATATATTCATGTAAGCTTTACAACACCTAGGGTACCCAACAACCGATTTCCGTGCTTACAATATGCTAAGATTACGGCCGACAGTTGTGTAAGTTGAAGAGCAGATATCTGAGATCTTAAATTCATCAATCTTCTAATGGATATTTCGTAGCAGTAGGATTGCAGATGAGTAAACACGTTTTAGTTTCAAGATATGTATATCCCCTAAGATTAGCTTGACCCTGTTCAACAACCTTCGAATACCGATAAGCCTATAAGATATTCACACGCATAGATCTGGGCTGGAGTAGAGGACAATATGACAGCAAATATCTTATAAAAGGAAGAATTTAGCCAGGGGTAAAATATGTTGGACCACTAATGCAGTTGGAAGCCCTGTGTCGCGGAAGCCCCGGGGGTCCGGATGTAGAAACCAGTGCACCACAAGAAGCTATGCTATTAACTGATATTTCCCGCGAGGTAATATTTGAAGCAATTATTAGGGGATAATTGCAATACTATGAACTAGCCATACAATGCTAACTACCTAGGTACCAAACACCACCCTATTTATAGGCTCCTTGATAGAACTTACTCTCCCAGTCGTATAACTATTACTATACTCATATGACACCGATACATTGTGTTGAAATTAGGCGCAGGTTATGAGGTGTATATTCGTTGTATTAAATACCTATCTAGTTAGGTGTATGAATGGGCGTGTATAGTATATAAGGGTCATGGGTGTAGGTAGGATATATATTCAGCCCCCTAGGTTACCAGCCACGCATATCCTAGCACATTGTATGGGTTTTCTCCATTGGCCCCCGCCCTTGCTTTAACCTCTACTATTTAGTAAGGGCCAACAAGCTATATTATTCGAGAGGTATCGTTAGTTATAGCTACATGCAACCCATCGTCATGTAATAACACATGCTGTCTTGTGCGTCACAGCAGCTGAGGTACTCCTTTTTACGGCACTAATACTATCTTCAAGGAATCCCTATCGAACCAATTGACACGGCTGCGATCTGGAGCACATCAAAGACATGATTTGAGCGCCACCAGTCTCCGAGTTACCTTTCACAGACATACCCCCCTAGAGTCAGTGGTGAAAATGCTATCATAAGTCTGCGCAGCTTTCTGAGCCGGGATGAGGTGTTGAACCACTGTCTAAAATGTATAGCAGACACGGGAACTTTGCGAAGTATGCCCGTCGATGGGAAGACCATCCGTTGGTACCATGCCAGAGCTACCGCAAGCGAATTGATGAAATCGTTGGGGACCGGTTCGAAACTGACCTCGACCCTACATATGCCAAGGAATTGAAATCGACTTAGCGTCACTTTCTCCTGTTGTAGGCGGCCCCAGCTCTGTTGAAGTTTCCAACTCTCTAAACAAACTCGAGCCACGGAATATTGCTTCCGACAAGGCTTGTCTTGTTTATCTACGGCAATAACAGGGGTTCAAATTTGCCTCAAGCAAGGGTTTTCTTCGAAGGCTTCGGAACGGGTTTACTAGAGGGATACGAGGTCGGCGTAAGTGCATCCAAAGGGATTCTTCTGGTCGCAACGGTATCAAGGATGATTTAACAGGCGTCGAGATATCAAAGCTCGTTAAGCGTCGCCGTAGATTCTCATACTAGCAAGGAACTTCAAGGCTACTATCACTAAAGAAGTATGACACCTCCTAGGCGTAGATAGTTGGCAAACTGCCATCTAATATGCAATATATGATAGTTTTGGAGGCTGGAAGGCTAGACAGGCCAAGATCGAGGCTTAAGGACAGTGCCATCATCGGTAATATTCTCCCTTATCCGTAAGTATTCGTTCGGATGCTCCTGGATGCTTTTTGGGTCATGAAGATTGGCATTACTTAATCCATTGGTTAGAATTGTACATGTTGTGTCAGTGCATTATCCCAAAATTACAACGCATACAGATTAAGAGGACTGAGAACGTATAAAACTATCATGCAGTATTATAGAGCGTTGAAGGGATATTTTATAGACTGAAAAGGTATTAATAGGTCCTGAGTAAACTTTCCAGCGCCACTGAAACCGGGTTGGCGGCCTTGTAGCCCCTAATGGAAAGCGACAGCCGTAAGGGGAGCTTTTGGATTGGAACAAGCAATCTGTGCAGGATGGTGATGAATTATTTCACGTCCAGTAGATGTGTGACGATAACTGCGCACCCAGTTCCCCAATAACACATCAATACATCCTCGAAAGCTCTTAGCGGGTGCGCGGTGAAGTATAACGGACGGCCTTTATCTGATGCTGCTAGGATTATATATGGGACATCTAGGACAAAAAGTACTTCTAGTATGTATAACTACCGGGTACCTAGTTATCAATAGGATACCATAGCTACCTAGGTAGCTTAGGGGGCCTCACGGAATAGCAAAGCTGTTTCCATGCTTCTTACCCCACCTCATGGTAGATGCCTCTCAGGCTTCAGGACGCGCACACTGACAACTACCTCTGTAATCTATAAGGTGTCATGACATTCGATTGCCAGCATAGCGAGATCCAGCTTCGAACCCTTCTCGCCGCAGTCCATCTATGATAACAGGAAACTACCATAGCATAACTCTAGGAGTCATGAGCTGTAGAGGCTACGAGAGGGACTACGCGGTTAGAGGATTTCGAAGCGAGGATTCGTGGGTCGCGAAAACGTACGGTAAAGTCAACGTAAGCTCGGCGTTTTGCTTCAAAGAATCTAAGGGTGACTGAAAAGGTACAAATAAATGTAATTTGGAGCATAGATTGAATATAGGAAGCTATAGTAGACTTGTATTAGTTAGGCACAAGAAATCTGTCGGAATTCGAAAGAAAGATTCGAAGGCTGGAAAGACGCCCAGAAGCAACTCTTAGGGTCAGCGTTTTAAAAGCAATAAGAAACGTCCGGATCAAGATTGTGTTGTGTTTTTTCTAAAGGGTTTGGCGCAACTTGAAGAAAAGAATCTTGGATACTTGCCTTACTTCGTCTTCCATATATTGGTATGCATCAGACATATAACCAGCAGATAGAGTTACTTAGAAAAGATAGTTTAGACCTAGTAACCATCATATTCCCCGTCTTTGTTGATATAAGAGCCATGACTAGAATTAAAACACGTAGTTGGTGTCTCCAATCCGTCTTGAACAGGCTTCATTATTCAGCTGGGGTGTAAGGTAATGTTCTTATTTGCTTCAGCTACTGGTATAACCTGAACCGACGTCTTCGAGATCCAGCCATGGATTGTAGCCACTGAACGAATCGAAATTATCATGAATAGCAACTTGGCCGGTCTTAAAGCAAGATTGATGGTCATTAGATACTAAAACAGGTCCACGGAGGCAAGGCTTCCAAAAACTTATTAAGCCTAGCCCTTTCTCATCTTTGTAAATCCTCAGAGCACCCAATTCCTCTTTCTTCCAAGGCTAAACATTTGGTAGGCTTCTAACTCGTAAATATAGGCGTATCTACCGTCTAGAAACATAATTGCGGAATATACAAGAATAACTATATACTATATCGGTCTAAGTGTTGTACCCCTAGTTTATCTAGACCCATACGTATTGTCATTGAGCTATGCGGATCTTGCTACAGCCTATTACAGCTACGCGCCCCCGTTAGACTTACTGCTACATACCTGCTACTATACAATGAAGAAGGACACGTGTGGGCCTACAAGGTGATAAGCTACGATCTACGTTTAGTCACAAACCAAGTTCAAGGATCAGGAGCAATACGTGGCAGAAGAAACCCCTTTTCCACGCATGAAGAAAGTAGAATGTTCGATAGGCAGCTTCGGGGACACCAATGAAATGCTAAGGCAGGCTTCGTTCTTATTTTGGAGACGGAACTGCTGAGAGTCACCAACAGGGACAAAACCCAATATAGCCAGCTAGGTAATGTTATGTACGAGGGAGAGCTAGAGAAAGCTAGCGAAGAGCCCATGTGGCTCCACGGAGTGCACAAAAGATTTGATATCGAAGAGATAGCCGGTATCTGCTTGGCCCCGTGCGATACGCGCGTCTAAGAGGCGATTTGAAATTCCTTGATAATATGTTGGTCAGAAGTGACTACATTAGAACCAACGAGACTGTATGGGCAGTCTACGAGGAAGAATGTGGAATTGTGTGAGAGAGATACGTCACTTCGAATGATTTTAAGGCCTATATTAGCAAGCTCTCCTAGGCCGCATCCTATTTCTGCAAAGACGCGTCGACGATGATCTTCAGAAGGAGCGCAGCACCTGTTAATATGAAGGCTCTTGTACCAGAACATCGCCACCTGTAGTGATTTAGCAGGTAGGCGTTAAATAAGCCCTCTACGCTATATGCTTACCTCCCATCCGGCTATGACATCTAGACCGTCCATGTGCATTTCCGGGCTTTTGGTACATACGGCGATCGGAGCTTGGTGTCCGTGTAGGCAGCAGAAAAGAACAAGGGAATATTTCGATAATGCTTCAAAAGGAAGAAGTATGCGACCCTCAGGCTGCAAGGGATAAGCTTACACCGCTAAGGATAAAATGAAGCAGAGCAAGCCTAGTCAAGTTGCGAGAGCTGATAATCTGCTCATTCATGTAGCTACGAGTTCGATGGCGTTGTACTACTCTGGGGATGCTTCCGCTGATTACAACACTGCCGGCTTATTTTCTCTAGCAGGTAACACAACCCCGACTTAAGGCACCAAGCTGCGAGGGTATGCAATAAGCAGGTTAACGTAGTCTCGGCTATCCCTCCTTATATCGTTAGTTGTTGGTAGAAGCTTGTCCGACACATATTTGTGCGATGGTTAGCCTTCGCGACTTAGGCGTCGTCATAGAAAACACCAACAAAGCTTTCTCGCTCGTCTATTTGCTAGACTAGGCGGCTAAGGTGGCTGGAAATGGGCGGCTTTAAGTGTATCGTGTCTATGAATGGCTATAGTAGCCAGCCGTGTCGTAACTGTTATGAAATACTTTGATGGTGGGGATGGGGAGAGAAGAACCCGTGAACCGATTCATCCTCCTAAAAGTGCATCCTGATGAGATCCACACAGTAGCAATTATCTGATGATCTTGACGGTCTCTCACGATATCGCGTCCCGAAAATCGATAGGCCGGTATAAATAAAGCAGATAACATGATGGCCACTATACCGGTCGAGCAAGTATCGTCCTTCTGTCGAAGCTTATTGAAAACTTGAAAGTTGTTGACATGGAAAGATTAGCGTATCTAAAAGGAATCCTGCGGAGGTCCACGAAGTTCGTTGCGTAGGAGCAAGTTGACCTTTAGTTACGATGTGACAAAACTATTAATAAAGAATCAAACAGAACGAAGCCCAGGTTTGGGGAACGTAAGCGTAGTGGTGGGGAAGGGGGGGACAGTGCCAAGACTCGCGAAGCCAGGCGCCCGGGATTTAAAGAGGTGCTCCATACCCGATTCCCGCACGGGATGATCGAGATCACAATGAGATAGAATTTGGTTTGTCTCTGGTGTAATGGTAATGGTTTTGACGGATTATAAACAACAAATACAAAGACACTAGGTTAAGTGGCTAAAATTGACATTGCGGCTGATAAGTTTAGCTGAGATCCATGGGTCTGCCAGAGCTGCGCCCCAAGTTACTGTGGATAAAATGTTTAGTATGTGGGGCGGACGTGGGAGTCTGCGAATAGCATCGATATCCAGGATTAAATTAAGCTTAAGGAGCCGAAAGCCGGGACCGACAACGACCCCACCCGGAATCTCTAGATCAGCACCGGGACCGCGCTTACTTACTCCAGTCGCCAGGTAGGGTACACCCGTGAATATTTTGATATTGGCACCCTCTTTCGTATAAGCAACCTATGCGATAATGAAAGGATGAAACACGGGCGCGGTCTGTCGCGAGAGAATTAGGATCGTCCATATGGGAACGATCAATGACAGCAAGGCTGAGGCAAATGCCCTAGGTTAGTCTTGACTGAAACGTCTCGAAGGGAGCGGTCACGGCTGCATACGATCGACGAGCCTCTTGCACAACTCGGGCTGGTGGCACAAGGAGGTAAAATTGTTAAGCCAGGCTTATTAAACAGAAGAGACCTTATTTAACTCAACTGTTGGTATGTGATGATTGTGCCACGGCGTGCAGCGAGCTGGGGTATACATGTTACACCATGATTTACCATAGGCGGTTATTGGGAGGGGGTAACTCGGCAGTAGACCGGCTCGCTTACATGCTTCCGGGGAGGAGAGGAGATGCATATTGAAAAGGGAGCAGTGCAGGCCGGGAAGGGAAAAAGGAACCTCAGGAATAAAGATGCAAAACTCGCCGTCGAGACTGCTATGTAGGTAGCTATCAAACGCTCTACAACAGCCAATAATACCCACCAACCGATCTAAGATAGGTACCTACCTACGGTTAGGTACCTAGGTAGGTATGCTCTCAGCTGCGGCCATAGAGATTAGGAGACATAGTAAATATAGGTACCTTACGCAAGGTCAAATTCCGCCTGCGAACCGCGACTAGGCAAATCCTATGTCTTACGAGGGTTGTACAACGCGAGATGAATGGGCAATGAATAGGTAAGTCAGCGTAGCGAGAGAAGGTGATAGGATGATAGGAGCGGACACTTCGGCCACGTCGTCGGATCCGACGCGACAAAAAGGCCTGGCATAAGATTGTTATCACTGTGTGCAACCATCACGTAGCGCCTAACATCCGCCTGAGCGACTCTTTCGGCACTAGATCCCCAAGGGGGATCCTTCGATTGAGCATGGAAGCCACACGCTCCCGGCTCGCGAGCTCGCGCCTACAGCTCCCGACGAGATGAGCCATAACTAAGGCAAAGCATCAAGTCTTTCTGGACGCCATCGGGACCGGATGCTGACGCCCCTCGTTACACACGCCGAAATATCCATAGTCCTTTGAATTCCCGCCTGATTGTTGTATCCAGCTATAGCACTGCCCAAAAGCATCCGAGGACAGAGCATTGGTTGATGGAAGCGTGGCTTGCTCCTGGTGCGCGCTAAGGTAGAAATCATATCAGGTGTTTCCCATGCACAAAAGCATTACGGGGAAGAAAGATTGGCTGGAGCGCGACTTATGAGTGGGCTAAGCTTGTGATAAACCGCCCCCGCGTAAGCTCTAAGGATAGCTACCAATTGCCGGCGATTCTTCAACAAGACACAGAAGGTGAACGCTTTCGTAGGTGGCTTAACTCCGTGCATGTGAGGAAAGGAAACTTCGTAAGAAGTCCTAAACGATGTCGTTCGTCTACTGTCGAAGGCTAGTCCTTGAGATTGCTTGGCTGATTCGCCTCAGCTATCCTGGTAAGCTTTCGCGCCTCGATCTCTAGGCTAGGTCTATCACATCTAACGTTAGTTTGCTCATACCTGCGAGTCACGATCTCCGAGAGATTTTAGTTTCAGACCCAACCGGAATTTAAACCGGTCAAATTTGCGGCTGTCGAGCACGAGAACATATGGCGTACCCCACGTGTTACTAGTTTGGGGTGACTGCTGGGATTCTACCTTTTGTACCTCAACGGTTCGTGGTGGCATGTGCTGTCATTGTTCGAGACACGCTAGTGGCGCTCTTCCATGTTTTACGTAACACATCAATAATGTCAAAAGCAACTGTCGAAGTTTAGGTCTGCCCAAGAGTTGCGTGGGTTGAGGGTTAGGTAAACAGGGTCCGATGCGTCCCCTCTAATGTCATCGACATGTGATACCAAGCCGCCATGTCCCCTCGTCGAAGCGTATAGCTTTTTCGCCAGCTTACGCTACGTCTACATTTAGATCCTGGAGTAGGATCGGATAGGCCATCTATATCTCCGGATGGCTCTCCAAGCCGTCGGGAACCCCCCCCCCCTCCAAGCTAGGTAGATGAACGTGCCGTAGGATGGATAAGCACTGCATTCCATCCTCATATGTATTCAGCTCCCTACTAGCTCGAGGTACATTGTAGTATCGAGATTAGATGAGCATAGTAAGCCTGGTGGAAAAGGGCGAGGAGGTAGCCTTTCGCCGGTCAGTTCTTACGGTAGAGAGCCGTGGATTGGATGTACCCCATACGCAATATGCACGAATCCCAGTGTGCTGACCGCCAAGCCTTCGATCACGACTCTAATTTAGGATTAGAAGTAGCTAATTTGTCTGATGTAGCAGCCTGTGTCTCGAATAGTCATTTCCGCAATTCTCTAGATGGTTAGAGAGCTATGGAGTTGGCTTTCTCGTTGGCATAGCGCATCAGCCACGATAAAAATCAGATCAGTGTCATAAGCTGCCACCTTCCCTGTGATCTCGTGCCAACTCTGTGACGACCCCTGTCTTCACGGTCATTGTTGGCTTTTTATTCGCGAGCTTCTCTACGGAGAGCGATCGGACTGGGATGGGGGCTTTACTTTTCTCAGTTATCAAAGCAACCAAGGCCGTTGAAACCGGGAAGCTTTTTCGTGACTGATAGGGAGATAGACATAGAGTATAAATGATGGATTGCGGGATTAGAGGACAAAGGATCGTATTTGTTGGCTACGACGACCCGAACACCGGGGACCGGATGCCTCTCGAATATCATAGTTGCATTCCTTCGTTACCGATAGTAACCCAACGGAGGAGCTTCCCCTGTCGCCTATGCGCGCTCCGGCAGGTCAGAGCAAGCTGTCGTCATAGCCGATACCACGTGCAGTAGGCAGTGTAACCGGACACGCTGAGTTTGATAGCTTCTGGTGCATATGAGCAATGCGAATGTAATGGCGACGTCGGTTGAAGTACGTAGCCTTGCGGCCTCGGGAGAACCACGTCCCGTTTACCGGCCAGGCCCAGCCTGCAATGTCGAGGGTAAATGTCTGCGAAGCCAAGCATATCCCCACGCCTAACGACTAAAACGGATGCCACGTGCAGTTCGTATCTAAAGAAAGTTGGGTGCTCGTTCCGAAGTATTTTTGGAAACAGCAGACCTTCGGATTCGACCTTACGGTCAGCATGGCGATAGTATCAATATCCAACGGATACCAAAACTAAATCCCCGTAGCTTGAACACGTGATGCGTGTGCGCGACTCTATATCTACTCATTAGCTAGAGGAAGAGATGACAGCTCGTATGCATTGCAGAATAAGTAAATATCTGCGGTGCTATTGGGAGTACCAACTGTGCGAATCCCGAAGTGGTGGTGGTGGTAGTGGGGAGGAATAGTGAGTTAGGTCAAGACTATTGGTCTGCTGTATTGGGGGAATATTGTAGACGATGTGATGGTAAATCAAATTGATGTTGTACAAGAACGCCACTAGAACTATCATCTCACGCTGTCGAATCAAGCTTCAAAATAGTCGAGGGGCATCCACTGCCCATGCACCTCCGGGAGCCCATGAACCCGCCATTTCGTCCCCATCCATGGTGCATTCATGTACTAGATACATCGTAGCTTTATCGGTGGCTGGTTTTCCGATTCTACCTACACCCCTGTTGACACAGCCCTACAGGGCGTCAAGAGCGTACGATACTTCCATGTCAGCGTGTGGCTGCAGTCAGATCCACGGAGGCCCCCAGCAGACCTGTCGAGCACGATCACACACCGTGACAGGCAGGCGGGAGAACACTGAGTAATACAGGGGACGAACGATCCTCCGCAAGCCAAGCTGTATCGGCTCTTTGCTAGGAGTCGGTTCGATTCTTCCGCGCGAATTCGTCATGCGGATAGGGCTCCCACCGTTGAAACAAAAGGGTACATCCTACTACCATGTACCAGAAGCCAGGTCGATATTTCGAGACCTTGGCGTTACTATACTTGTATCTTTATGTTGATAA
This sequence comes from Daldinia grandis, assembly GCA_022432525.1. Taxonomy (NCBI): domain Eukaryota; kingdom Fungi; phylum Ascomycota; class Sordariomycetes; order Xylariales; family Hypoxylaceae; genus Daldinia; species Daldinia grandis. The sequence goes on along the minus strand of JAJKLB010000003.1, from coordinate 2,575,519 downwards.
TAGCTCGCTTCCTGGCATAGATACGAGACCCCGGACGAGTAGATTATTTGTAGATGTCGGAGCTAAGCCGCGTCGTGCAAGATTGTATGTACGGCTGATCGTCTCGAACTTGCGCATTGCTATCCTTGCAGGACCAACGTGCTAACCCTAGAAATTCTTTATATCTCACGGGTTCCCACACCCAGTCCTACCTCTAAGGTTTGGCGAGGCTAGACGTATCGCAAACGACCCAAAGTCGTATTCGTCTGATAGGTCTGTCCCCCTTTCAGATTTTGGCAAGCCGATGTTGGGCACGTACGATGCAATAAGGCTGGTGTTGTTTGATGCGCTAACAAGTCTCGTAGCTATCGATATTCACCATGGTCGGCGTTCCTGGAAAGTACAAAGGCTGTAATACCTGCCGAACTAGACGAGTCGCATGCGACAACGGAAGACCCTTTTGCAAGAAATGCACGGATTATGGCCGCGAATGCGGCGGATACGAGAGGGAGGTTAGTAGCTAAACTCCTGGCCCGTGGTCGGATCGAGAAATATACTCCCATGAAATTCAATGCCCAAGTCAGCTTTCCATATACTCTCCGTCCGCACCTCTTAGTTGCTCTATAAATCGTGAAGATGAATGGCTGATAGTCGGGTGTGAACCAGACCGTATTTATAGTCGGCACTCAGGACGACAAAGGACGATGTTCGTCTCACCCACCACGAAACCAGCAGGGCAGAAGAGCCAAAGGCAAAGAGGTGCAGCAAGCAAATAAGCTGGATTTCATAGCTAGCGAGCCGTGGCAGCCCGCGTGGGTCGATGTCATTTCCTTGGCGTCGGGCGCCGGGTCGCATCGCGTTCGATTTGTTGCTCTTCAGACGGACCTCGACTCCGCGATTCGGCCGGGAAGCGGGTCGCCGCGCAGAGACGAAGACGTCAGGTTATCGCTAAAGCGTTTCCGCGCTCTCGACGTAAACCCGACGTTCGCTCGCGAAGCTTTCGGCATGAAGTCTCGCTGTCTCATCAATCTACCGCCGAAGAGTAGCAGTAGGGGGGCGACTAGTACTAGCACGGAAGGGCTTTGCGTGTTCTTATACGAGGTGCGTCGGCATTCCTCTAACCGACATATTTGCTGAACTAGGGGGTCTAGCAAAACTCCTCGGCCGCTTACGGTAGTGAGGCGCGGTGGAAAGCCTCTGCTACCCTTGCCGACCGGATCCGCGACCAGGGCCCCGCTGCGTACCAGTTTTTCCCAGAGCACCATTTCTTTGCTCGGGTATATAGGCCCAGTGCCGTAAGTAAGCAGCCGTTCGAGAGTATGTGGTTACTGATGTCTAGGGTAGATTTGGGCGGCTTTGCTTAATCGTCAACCGACCTTTCTTTGCTCTCCCGAGTGGACCGTCGTACCTTGGGAACGGCATCCTAGGACGCCGTTCGACGATCTGCTCGACATAGTCGTTCTCTTACCATCGGTTTTCTCTCAAGCAAGCTGCATAGTATCTCCAGATGCGTCCCCCCTTCGCCACCTAAAGGAAAAAGAGTTTTTGGACTGTTGCGTCAACATCGAGCGACAATTTGATATCTGGTATAGCATGTTGCACCAGAGGGTGAGCGAGTCGGGGTCTATGCTATACTGGACAGCAGACGCGACACATTGCCACCCGCATATGCCCTTCTCTGACGCATTCAACTTCCCTTCACCATTGATGGGGCTAGTTCACGTCTATTACTGGGCCGTTCTTATCAGCTTTCACCAGTGCATATATACGATGCTGAATACTGTCGCCGAATCCGAGGGCAAGAACTCTCTCAGCGGCGTCAGCATGCTGCCTCAGATGCCTCTAGGAATAGATATCCAGAAGTATCAGCCCTCCCAAACGAGAATCCTCGCAGAAAACGTGTGCCGAAGCTTGGATTTCACCCTCCAAACCACGTGGCAGCCGGATCTCTTAGCTGCTCCCCTCTGGGTTGTGAACGAGTTCTATGATGGAATCGGACACTTTGGAGACGGCGGGCTGGAGCGCCAATGGTGTGCCGGCTTTAAGGGCAGGCTGGAAGCAAAAGGTCGCGAAGTAAGTTTATGTTTACAGGAGAACAAATGGGTTGATGTCAAGCGGTTTGGATAGGTATAGGTACGGTAACATTGGCAAAAGTAACTCTGGCGTAACGGAGGCGGGACCAGGACTAAGGCACAGCCATGGATGAATATCCGTTAGACATGGATTTGTACAGTAGATAATGCCTTTCTATTTGATGGTTAATGTTGATGAGATCATTCTATTAAGAAGATCAATTCCGTGTTATATACCGTGTTATACAAAAGGGAATAATGAAGACGAAAGTGTCTAAGCCAATTAGATTTGCCTTAGTGTAGAGAGATCGTACGTGGCGGTGCATACTACTTACCTAAGTAGGTACATGGGTACATGCAGCTTTCCAAGATTAGAGCGATCTATCTGTGGCTTGAGCTTCAGGCGTCCGCATCTAGCGTTTGGTTGCAGGGAGCTTCGTAACTCTGGCAGCCTTGCGTAGGTACCTAGTTAGTTACATCTCTCGTAAATCCGTAAACCTCGCCGAATTCCCAAGTCATTCTTTGAGCTTTACCACAGCTCCCCCCACGCACCTTTTCGGACTCCATCTAGACATTTTCAGTTTTTGATACATTTCACCATGGCGTCAGGATACGATAGGGCTCTTTCCGGTAAGTTTATTTTTCCCCAACTAACGTTCCCAACGGCGAAACAGCTTAGCTAACTATATATATCTACCTACTTATAGTATTCAGGTTCGTATCTGAGTAGTTCCGAGTATAGGACACTACGGAGTATACCTTTCTGACGCATATATAGTCCGGACGGACACGTCTTCCAGGTGGAATATGCCGGTGAAGCTGTTAAACGAGGTATGGGCACTACTAAGCAGTTCAATCGCTCGAAGCTAATGCCGTCTAGGTACCTGCGCGGTCGGTGTGAAGGGTGCAGATATCGTCGTCCTCGGTTGCGAGAAGAGGTCTGCTATGAAGCTACAAGACACGCGCATTACCCCGTCTAAGATCGGTCTCATCGACACCCACGTCTGCCTCGCATTTGCTGGTCTTAATGCCGACGCCCGAATTCTAGTAGACAAGGCGCGACTGGAAGCGCAATCGCACCGTCTCACAGTCGAGGATCCCGTATCAATCGAGTACATCACCAAGTACGTCGCCGGCGTACAACAGAGATATACGCAGAGCGGTGGTGTGCGACCCTTCGGAATCAGCACGATGATCGTGGGCTTCGACAAAAACAGCAAAGTGCCCAGACTTTACCAGACCGAGCCGAGCGGTATCTACTCCGCATGGTATGCTTATTCGTCTTCTACGATAGTGGCGGGGTAGTAGTGCATGTGCTAATACACTATACAGGAAGGCAAACGCCATCGGCCGCTCGAGCAAGACGGTCAGAGAATTCCTAGAGCGCAACTACAAGGATGACATGGATCGCGAGGCAACCATTCGACTAGCTATTAAGTCGCTACTAGAAGTCGTGCAGACGGGCGCAAAGAATATCGAAATCGCCATCATGGCTCCCGGAAAGACCCTGGAGCTGCTGCCAGTGGAAGATATCGAGGGTTACGTCAAGAATATCGAGCAAGAGAAGCAGGAGGAAGCCGCCAAGAAGAAGACTGGCCGAACACCAGGAACAGGCAGCGCGGCCATTTTGACCAGAGAGCAGGGTGGCAGTGATTAAACATGGGACGTAGCCAAAACTTTTACAGGCCTCTAAAATATGAATCAAAGGGCATGCCACTATTTGTACACTACCCCGCCCAGAAGCATGCATCGTCGTCCTTCATCTCTCGGTGCCATTCTGTTGTCCTAGAAGTCTAAATGTGTGGTATCATGTAAATGCATCGCCCTGCAACCCAGAATCATGCTCGTCGTAATTTTCTATTTATAACCTGGGGTCCGTCCCCCTTCTTCATCCCAGCTTATCCGCGTCGCTCTGAATGTCGAATATAGTTCTGTTCTGGTTTCCCTTTACCCGTTCGTCCTTGAGCATACGGTTGTCCATCCGCGCGTCCTCGCCTTCGACCGTTAAGGCGGGCTTCGGCACGACGGCGTCGATGACAAAGTGGTTATCGCAGTGGGGGCAGTACTCATCGGCCTCCTCGAACTCCTGGGCGTCCTTACGGAAGCATTTTTTGCACTTCTTGCAGGCGAACGTCATGTCCAGGCTCTGCAGCAGCTGGTGCGATTCCTGCTCGTGGTGGCATTCCGCGCAATCAAACCATTTTTTACCTAGGTAAGGAGCGTTAGCGGGTATCGGAAGAGGTAAGTCCAAACGAGTAAAGTCGCGAAGAGGGTTGTAGGTAGGTATAGTCCGCATAGGGGTATCTCGGGGACGTACAGCATGGCGAGCGGATCGCAACTTGAGCATTTAAGACGTGCTTGCTGTACGATGGTCAACCTTCATATCATATTAGAAATGTACGTGCAAAATCCTAGGCTTACCACATCGTGAAGGGTTATCAGGTGTGACGGCGCACTATCAACAACTATTTCGGTAACTCACGAGCAGATTCGCTTTATAATTTGTTACGCGTTATGAATTTTAGAGTAGGTTTCTAATCGGATCCTTATCCCCTTATCCCCCGGTGGAAAGTGATTACCTTATTGCGGGGTCTTAGCGCAGTTGGTCCCTATCAATGAGCCTTTAGCGCATCTTCTAAATCCTAGGTACCTACCTAGGTTAGGTAGCTACGAGATGTGAGGCTCAATTCATCTTTAACCGCAATGCACGCAGTTTATATATGAAGATTTATCCTTATAAAAAAAAGAATTTCGAAAATTCAACAATCTTCTTTACATAGTACTCATAGTAAAAGCCATGGTAAAATGGAGTATACAATTTCGCTAAAAAGACTCCTCTGCATTCTCCAATGAAAGAGAAGAAACCCACGATTACAAATTCAAGGATATCAAGGCTATACCATCCATTATATAGGTAGGCATCTCTATCTACATAGGATCATACCAAGAACAACATCACAAAGGATAGCCAGCATAAGTTATCACCTCCAGGATTTTAAGCTATACATGCGAGCCCTAACTCCATTCCGCCAAGTGTAATTCAAACCCATCCGAAACAGCTCGTCTCATGCACCCATACGTTGCAGCAAATCCATTATCATTCCGTCGATACAATATCTTGCAAATTACTTCCTCAATCCCAATCCTAATACTCAGACAAATGCTGCCACGAACTAGATTTAAACTTCCTCTGCTCCTAGCCTGTCGTATAACAAGCTCTTCATCTCTTTATCCGTAAATGTAATTAGGCCCTGAAGCAGTTGAACCTTCCAAAGCTGAACCGCCATGGTCCTCGATGTACGCCGTGTCGACCGGCAGTGACGTTGGTGCCGAAGTGGCGGCCGCCGAAGTTCTTAGAGTAGAAAAGTGGCATTGTTTGTGGCTTATTTTTGTAGCTGTTGAACTTGTGTGTAAGTATGTGGTTTGGCTCATTAAATGTTGGATAGGACTTTTGGCTTACCTTTGGTTCTTTTAATGATGCCTGTGGATGTAACGTTAATGACTTTGTAAATGTTTAACGATGTTTAACGATGTTTGGTGAGAAGTTGATATATAGACGAGGAGAGTTGTATGGAGTATTTAAATAAGGCGGTAATTGGGAGATGTCTAATATCAGGGAATATTTATTTCGGCATACCTGGACTTTATGGCAAGTCGCACGATAACTTGGACTTACACGAATTACGTCACACAGAAACAAAAGAACAACGGTCACTGAAGCTAGGACTAGCAACTCTTGTTGATTGGCTAGAAGACCTTGGCGTGCTGCATGATTAGGTAAGTGGCATGATAAGGCTTGGCAGAGCACATAGCCACAATATCTAACCCCGTTCGATCTAGCGCCGCTTCTGCATCAGCCATCGCGCATGCTGGCATGTTACCTTGTGGCTCCAAGACTTTAAGAAACTTCAATGTTCAATCTCGGATGCTAAATGCCGCTTTGGTGATGAGCTGAACACTGGAAATGGGAAATGATTGGCCTATATCCTAGCAATATGTACTTGGTAAACAGAAAAGGACTGACATCTCGTACAGCCCTACATACGATAGTAATACAAGGGTACGGCATTAGTCCTGTAGCTAGAGAATCCTATAAGCCCCCTATCAGCCCATCCGTCCAAATGAAAATGATTTGTTCCTGAAACTTTCTACGCATCCAGAAAATAACGACCAAGTCTTCGTGCACGAACCCGAAGAATGACCACCAACGACTTTACCGGCTGGGCCATTCGCCGAAGCGGCTCCTGCGTTGGGGAAGTTGACTGCGGCGTTACTAGAGATCCCTTTCACGCCTGCTGCCCTTCGTCGACGGCGTGTCCAAGCCAATACAACGTAGCTTGCTGCCCATTCGGCCAAAACTGCACGGCAGCGGCTGTCGAGACACCGAAATGCGCCAATGGATCGTGGGCCATGTTTGATAACGCAGGCTTCTTCTGCTGCGAAAAGGGCTATATAGGATACAACTATCGCGGTTCCGACGGATGTTCCAAATCCGGGGCAAGCCTGCCGGATGGCGCATTGCCGCTTGCCGAGATATCTCAAGGTACAACTATGTAAACCGTTAAACCTATTGAAGCGACGGGTCAACTAATCTTACCCGCCCTGTCCGTAGCCAGCTTCTCCTCGAGCTCGACGATATCGACAATATCGACGACATCGACATCAACACCGACAGCAACACCTGCGTCAGACTCGCAATCTAACTCCGACTCCGATTCCAATTCGAACAATTCTGCCCCCGTAGGCCCAATAGTTGGAGGTGTACTTGGAGGAGTGGCATTTCTCGCGATTGTTATTTTATGTTTATGGTTTGTTCGCCGAAGAAAAGCGCGGGTTGAAGACGCGACGCAGAGCTTTATGCTGAACCAAGAGCCTCCGATCCCAATAAGGACTGAGAAATATGCGGCAAAGGCCACGCCCGGTCAAGTGGAGATTGACGGTAGCCCCCGAGCTGAACTATCGGATGACGCTGTTAAGAAGACATATGAGTTAGCTTGAAATTTGTGCATTGGCGGAATCTGAGTTTTAGGGGACGCGGGAGAGCCGGCAGATTGGGAGTTGTCGACGCCACAGTTCCACAGAAGTAGAAGAAAGTCTGTGACAAGTGACAGGTCGTTTAGGAAGTTGGTACATACTGCATTCTTACAAAGGGAATATCGTGTACATACCATAATCTTCATGCATAGGTAGAGTCGTCGATTTTTAGGAATATTCTTAATATATATAGTAGGCCATCAGAGACCGCATCTTATCACCTATTGGACTTTAAGATCAATGTAAATACACTAACCATACTTCAACATGTTCATACTTACAGAAAGCTCAAAGAAGACCTCTACGCCGCCATGGCCAGTCTGAATTGGATGTTACTAGTTCTATAAATACCTTGATACGGACCACCAATATTTCTTGATTTTATTTAACTACCCGTATTAGTAAACTATATCTCTTCGAAGCTTCAAGATATAGAACGAGTTTCTCTGCTAACTTGTTAGCTTCGCAAGGCTCGATTAAAAGAAATTCCGAGTTAAGTAAAATATAACAAACTGTGGGTGTGAATATCCGAGTTGAAAGATCGCTGTTCCTGGTTTCTCTTGTTGTATACTTATACAGTTCAATATGCTAGCTTAGGTCCCTAACCTCGAAGAAAGGCAGTAGAGGAATTGTAAGTTGTAAAAGATATTCCACACATAATAAATAAACAACCATACCCTTCCCTAGTGCAAAGATGTCTCTATGAAGGCGATATAGTTGATTCTTCGACTACTTAGGGCCGTATACCAAGAGAGGGATAATCATACCATAGATTATATCAACTACCGTTCACTAAACCAGAAACAAATATGTCAACAAATTCAACTTGGAAATAGAAGAGTCCGTTGTTGCACAAAGGAACTCATAATCCGAACTAAAAGACTTGAATAATATCTCCCAAACATCAACAAAAATATTTTTCCAATCTGACCACAGACCACATATCTAAAACAGTCCTCCCAGCAAAAGGGATCAGGCAAACATATATAGGTAGGTATATATATATTAACCCCCCAGGACGAATCGGTAGCTCCTCGGGTCCGAGGAGGCGCAAAGAATCCACTTCAAAGACCGCCTTACGTGTGCCTCATTACGCGTAGCCATGGATGTGCCTACCTACCTACCCCTAGCACGCGGCCGCCAAATGACTTTCTTACGTAACAATACCAGGCTGTTATTTATTCTAAACCCGTTGTTGAGAATAACAATTACCTATGTGACGACTACTCGAGTGGATGAATTAGGGATATGAAAGACATGCACTTCTCTGGTGGCTCAGCTTCTATTACGAATTCCCACGGTCCCGATTGAGCGGTAGCCAGCCAGCTACGGCGAAGATGACAGGCCGAGAGCAAACGGCATATTTAATATATAGGACTAACTCCCTTGACGAATTGGGGGTCGTACAAACCGGCGCGGCAGGGCTGTCGGCTTTTTCCGTCTATTTATGTATTGGATGATATGATAAGATGTGGTGCTGCATATAAGCCTGTCGCAGGATAATTATTCAGTCGTTTGCGTATTTTACGCGTAACAAGCCTCCTTGGTTTCAAATCCGCCTTTGGCGCAGCGATGGAGAGGCGGCTGGATTGCGAAACTTCTTACGCTTGTCTCCTGAAAGTGCAAACAGATCGACGAGTGAAAGGGAATATAAAATTTTCCTTATAAACGTAGTGTCTTTCCATGATGAAAATTTTTTCACTTCGTAGCAAACATTCTTGTATCGTCAACCAAGGAACTAAACGCAATCTATAAAAATTTCGATTCATCAAATCATTGCCTTTCCAACTTTCAGAACTAAAACCTTTTTCAACTAACTGTCTACCATCTTAACAAAATGCTCTTCAAAACTCTCCCGTTCGCAGCCTTACTTGCCGTCGCCCTCGGCTTACCTGCTCCGCAGCAGCCGGGCTCAGTTCCAACAAATCTGCCTCAGCCGGGAGATTCAAACAGCAACCACCCTATTCCTTCTGGTTTCACGCCGCCTGCTGGTGGAAGTCTCACCGGCCCGCCGAGCGGCTTCCCGACCAATTTCCCGAGCGGCTTCCCGAGCGGATTCCCGAGCGTCTTTCCTAGCGGTCTTCCAAGTGGCTTCCCAAGCGACTTCGCCAGTGGCCTCCCTAGTGGCTTCCCTACAAGCCGCCCAACTGGCTTTCCTACTGGTCTCCCTACTGGTGGTTTCCCTAACGGCGGTGTCCCTACCGGCGTCCCAACTAGCTTCCCTACTGGCTTCCCTTCAGTTCCCTCTGGTTCACCTTAGAGGGTTCGCGATGATGAGGTAGCACCCAGGGTCATGGCAAGAAGGAAGTTTCGGTTGATAAAATAAGGCGAGCTTAACGTTAGATCTTACTTTGCATGGGTTTATCTCAAAGGCCACTTTCTGATACTCTCGTTTTCATTCACCTTTCCGAGTCTATTTTCGAATGGTTGTAACATTGGTCATGCTTGGGTTTCATTGACTGTCATTCGTTGTTGGGTTATAGCTAGATAAGGAGGAATCGAAGTTGGCTGCTGTCTGGAGTTGGTCTAGTATCGCACTGCTGGTTAACAAATATATAATCATCTTCCGAGTGTACTTGTTGCATATCATATTATACGTGACTGTGTGGTAGTTGGTACGAATGCCAAGGGGTTTTGCCTACCCCAGATTCTGCTCAATGATAAACGGAACCTTTGCCAAGAAAAGAGAAAAAGACTGGATTTGAGATCTTACGAAGAGTTCAAGATTAGAAATGTATATGAAGTAGTATAGAGGCCGAAGATACGTCCATGTACTTGTCGCCCGCGCCAAGTACACTATGAAGAAGCGCTAGGCATAGATAGTCCTATAGCTCTTGGCCGACGAACTGAATATTTAAAGGGATATCGTTCATGTCGTTTCCCGTTCTATTCTAATCCCATCCTACGTACAATTTACCTTTGTAGCCCCAACGCATACGAGTTAAAATTCGCGTTGGTACCAAGGAAAACGTTTAATCACTACTGTTGATGGGAGCTGAGTTATAGATCTTTCTGCGTCGCCACCAAGGCTGACTCGAAAGCTTCGGCGAACGCGACACAGTCCTCGAACGAGTTGTAAAGGGGAGCAGGAGCAACGCGGACTACGTTTGGCTTCCTCTCGTCTACGATGACGCCGCTCGTCTCTAACTCCTTCATCACCGGGTCTAGGATATTATCTGCCAGCAGCAGACTCAGCTGGGCACCACGCTGGTTTGGGTCGGACGGCGTGATAATTCTGAAGAGCTGTTTGGCATCTTCCGATAGGAGGGAGAGGCATTGCTCGAGGAACGCCGTAAGCCTTTTAGATTTTTCTCGGAGGGGCGGCACTCCGCCAGCAAGTTCGAAAACCTCGAGCGAGGCGCTTAGACTTGTGATGTCGAGGATACTGGGGTTACTCAACTGGAATCCAGCTGCCCCTTTTACGGGGTGGAACTTGGTTTCCATCCGGAAGCGAGTTGCCTTGTCGTTTCCCCACCAGCCTGACAGTCGTTTACCGTATCCCCTCTCGGGTTCCTCGTCGGTGATTGTCGTAGTCACTAAGCTGTTGCGAGAATTGATAAACATACCTCCTATGCAACCCGGACCGCCGTTGAGGTACTTATACGTGCACCAGGCAGCGGCATCCACGTCCCAGTCGTGCAGGTGCAGTGGAACGTTGCCCACCGCATGCGCTAGGTCCCATATGATGAAGATGTTGTGTTTGTGCGCATACGCGGTGATGGTTGGGATATCCAACAGCTGGCCGGTGTAATACTGGATACCGGGCAGCAGGATCAACGCCGTATCCGATGCGTGTTTCGAGATGATGGACTGGATATCGTAAGTAGTGATGAGAGCGTCCTCCGAATAGGGCGACTCTACGGTCACCATGGACGTGCTTGGAGAGAGACCATGATGGCGGATCTGGCTCAGTACGGCGAACTATCACGTCTCAGCGAACGCACGTTTGTCGTCATGCGGATCATCTCTTACATGATCACTTGGAAAGGCCCTGCTTTCTAGGATGATTTTGTGCTTCCCCTTCGGGTCCGGACGATAGAAGGCGGACATCAATAGATGCAGGTTCGCTGTCAGGGTCTGCATTACAGCTACTTCTGATTCATCCGCGCCGACTATGGAGGACATCGATTTGGCAGCTCGGGCGTCAGCGTCGAGCCATGTCGGCAGAGGAGAGTCGTCTAAAGGCTTGAAGTGCCCTTGAACGGCCTGGGTGGACCAGGTTTGGAGATACTGGTTGATGCGAGTTGCTGTTCTCTTGGGTTGCAGTCCGAGAGAGTTCCCGCAGAGGTATGTACATGCGGTTGTCTCGTCGGCTGGGGCGGGATCGTTACGATCTAAGGAAGTTCAGTATGAGCTGACGGATCTCGGTTGCTGCAGACCGGAAAAGGCAGTTCACCTTGTTGCTTCTGTTGCTGCGGCTGTTCCAATGTCGTTCGTTTAATATCAGCCTTAGTGGGGACATGAAATTCGTCCCTCAAATGACGGAGGTCATCCTCCCCATCCAAGAGTTCAGCCTGAGCACGAAGATTCGAAAAGTGCGATTGGTCAGACGAGGCACACATTCTAAGCTAGGGGGGAAAATACAATAATAGTGTTGCTTTGTATAGAATTGCGAAATATGGTCTACGTGTGAACTAATTCGATGAATAATAGTCGTGATCGCGTTTGTTGAAGATGGTAAGTGGTAAGTGGTGAGTGGTGAGTTACTTCCCATCAGTCCGACTTTGATTTTTCTTTCGATAACCCCGCGATTTGACCCCAATCCCTGCGGCAGTAACAACCCTTCTGAACCTTGAACCCAAACCCCAAATATGGTAGGTGGGGTAGAAAAGACGGGATTGGGGCGATCTTACTGCAAGCAATTACGTCGTTTACCTAACGCATACCTAAACTGAGACCAACTTCGATTAAGCGAAGAAAGCGTTTAGTCATTATCCATCTAAAAAGACAAATCGATCCAACTTACTTACGAGACAGAAATCCAACAAGCCGACCTACCTGGATGTACCTAATATCCGCAACGTGTCCAGACGCCGCAGATAGACCGCATAGCCAGACAGGCTCGGGTCGCACAAATTGGGTTAACAAGCTTCGTTAAGCTTTCTTGGACAGATCGGATATATTATCCTTCGGCATAAGGAGCGTGGAGAAGCATGTAGAAGATATGAAGATGGTATCAATTTCTGGATCGACGCTGCAATGCAACAACGGCTTGGCTTCTTCACCTCAACCCGACAAGAATCGCGAACAACGTTGCGGTTAGATAGATAAATTGAAAATACGAATTTCCACCAGTTGCCTCTGAGCTAATTGTGTAGGTAATTAACATCAACATTGCGTGGCCGCTTCCCATCGCCCATCGGCAAATCTAACGCTGGCGGATAAGGCGTTTGTATCCTTAACCCGGGGTGAACACCGGCAGAGCGGTTCCAACTGAAGGCTGCAATTATCTGCATGTCTCTTTTACGGGCCGTTCCTGGATTAATGAATACCACATGCGTCGACCTACTCTCTGTGGCTGTCTGGGTAGGTACCTACCTAGGTATGGTTAAATGTTGGAGCTAACTTCCAAGCCCTCTGAACCGAAAGACAATGCATATGCGTACCTTCGGATCATACCGTGAGATTATATCTACGATGATGGAACGGGAAGAGGCTTCTTCTAGTCTGCGATCAAATAACTCTGATATGTAGAAAAAGCTGAGGACTGAATGGTCCTCCCTCGTATTGTCGACCGTTAGCCGTTTCACAAATCCACACTCGTGGCGGTGCTTATCTACGATTCAGGGGTAGAGTGCGTATGCAGTACATACAACTCCGGTTTTGATATGCGTATAGTCGTTGATAGGAGGCTACAGCTGTTACAAGGCGAAAACGTGGAAAGAGAGTTTAAAAATAGCCCTGTTCCGGACCGTAATTATCGATCGATAAACGCTGCGCAATCCCACAAACTGGTTCTGGTTCTCCCCGTGTTCCGTATTGTTTGTGGAACCTTACCCGTACCGTGAATCTTTTTTTCGAGATTCTCTTCCCCTTTTTCTCTCTTGCTGAGGTTGCCACGAAGCAATACGCTTGAGCTCCCCGTCTTAGAGCTACCATTCTTGGAATTGCGGCAGAAGTTGCCGGCATAAGGTTGCTTACGTTAGTCAAAACGAACGAACGAACGCTGAACACAACTCCCTATCCTGGACGCGGCGATGGCAACAGATGATTGTCCCTGCAGTGTCACCTAGTACAGGAGTAGAGAGAGTAATTGTTCCACTTGGGCTCCGCAAAAAAAAGGAGACGATATTTTCGTTTCGAGATCTCAACCGGTTCCCATGACGTTGTTTTCGGAGGAGATGTCGCCATGAAAAACTGAGGAAACCCCCTAACCTAAGAGAACGGAGTGCTGGACCACTAACCTCACGACAAGTTTAGTAATGAGAAGTCGAACCCTGGGACCGTCGATGTATACCGGCAGGCCAAGAGAGAGTTGTTGAGCTATCACGAGGCCGTTCGAGTTGCCTGGCGTCAAATCGGCTGACCTCGTGCTGCTCCATTGGGTTCGATAGACGCTGCTATCAAGTAATATGGGGGTAATAGAAAATAAGAATCGCAGCATTTTTACGTGTGCGGTTCCTGGATGACACCGTCGAAATCGCGGGGCAGGTGGATCTAACCAAGTCACCCGAGAGGTGCAGAGCTGGGGCTAGGGCGCTATGCCCTATGGAGGTATGCTAAGAGCTAGTACGCGTTACTGCCGTTTTTGACTTACGTACGAAGTACCCGTATGTATAGAGGTACCTGCTCGCACTTAGATGTACCTGATTCTATCATTTCTACCTGTAGTGTAGGCAATTGTACCACCCTAAGCTAAGTATCGAGGTACTTCCCTATACCTACACGTACTTCGTACATAGTACATAATACATATAATTCCATTTGCAACAAGGTCCGCTTCCAATTGATCATCAGCCATCTCGAAATTTTCTCTCCCTTCAGCTTCCCGAAGCATCGAGAGCCAATTCCATCTCTGCGCTGTTTCATCATTCCTGGACTCAATAGCGATAGGTATTGCAACATATATTGGGTCATTAGATATACCAGTTGCGCCACAGCCTGTCATTGGACCTCTCATGTAAGAGGCGGTAAAGATACACCCCTTACGAGGTCTGTAGTTATTGATGCGCGAGCCTAACGCGACGAGCCGCTATCTATTATCAGAATGGTACCTGAACATTGCACTGGACTACCTCCATAGGCACACTAGACGGTATCCCTTATTTAACGATGGCCAATATGATTCGTTCTAGCAACTCTCCTTAGGGGGTTAGGGGCTGGAAAGATAAGGAGAAAGAGAGGTGAGCTGGTGATTGATAGACGGGATCAACATGCAAAGACGAGACCCTAGGATTATCAGTCCGGTCAAACAAATGATTTGCATATTACCTTACCTAGGTACTTACCTATCCGGAGGAGGCGATCACATTGCCATTCATGTAGGTAATTTGCAAGAGCTTACTCTTACACTATGTACTCATCTGCTGAGACGGATGGGTCTGGCTCCATATCCTATCCGCCAGACAGCTGAGGACAAAAAAAAGTTGGGGACTTGTGTCGCGTTGTATACCACGATGTATACCGCGTACCTACAAGGCGATAGATACTTGGTCGACCCCAGAGAAGTTCGGAGAGGTACCTCGTGGTCTCGATGTCGAAATCCTCCTCGAATAGCCGTCGGTACTAGATACGGTCAATAAGTCGTCTAGGCTCGTCCAGGTTTGTGAGAAAACTCAGACCGTTGGATCGCATAGTAGATCCATCGCGATCCACTAAACCCCGGTCCGAGACGACATGTGATGCTGAAGTTGGTTTTCCAACGAGTTCTGGATGCTCGCCGCATGGCTATTCCCTTGGCTACGGGTGACCCGTGTCACCGCTAGGACCCAAGTACCGTGGCATACAACTCCAGGCGACCCGGTACTCCAGCTTTACGGATTTTCAGGTACCCAGTGGGTTGGGCCAATAGGAGCGTAGCGTTCCGCCCGTTCCAGTTAGCTGCAGGGTTAGCCTCTCGTTTCGTTCCATTTGCGTTCACCGTGATGAAAGAATCTTCGATTGGTTTTCTTCTACTGGTCCATCGTGTCTTTCCAATACTAAGCGGAACTGGAATACCAAGCGATACCCTCAGATTTCGAGAACCGTATTGTACATGCCCCAGGAAACCCTGCGATGCTAAACTTGCTAACTGCAAGGATTTCCGTCGCGGAAGCTGGAACGAGTCCTCGACGTACAGTGCACGGAGTACACCACAACCACCGCCGCTGAAAACGTGATTCTCCATGTGTAATAGTTGCTGACGGTTTTGCTTCCTTGATTTTTAACGGTACAATATATAAGAAGCCTGTGGCTCCCCTTTTCTCGACTTCACGATCGTCATCAATTTGCGTTGGCTATGGACGAAACGACGAATTGGGTCTGAATCACACTCTCGACTCAGCTACAAAGTTAGTCTCTTATTATCCCTATCTCGCGGATTCGGTTTCCCGGAGTCCCCTATCTCGTTAGCTTAATCTTTACCCCGTCATTATCTTTGCCGCCCACCGTCATCATATACATATCAGCGCCGCAATAGGGCTGTGCGTTTATCTCTTCTACTACCTGCTCTTTAATACGCATCTCGGCCTAACCCAATATAGTCTATATTCTCGGAAAGTTCGAGGACGTGTGACCATCAACGGCAAGATCGTATAACGAGGACTTTTGATTTAAACCTCGTTGCCGCGCTATTTCCAACTCTGTTCAAAAACCTTGAAGCATAGAGGTTTCTTGCATCACCTTTATTAAGGTACCACTTCCATTCCTGTAACCTATTCCGGCATCCAGTCAGCCAATCAGCTATCCGGCCAACCACACCTCCAAGGTTGCTGTCGTCTTTTTTTGTATTTTTTGTAGTATTGCATATACAAGACCTACTTACAAGACCTCCTTATACACACGCCTCCATATCCGACCGCCTGTACCTCCAACTCTAACTAACACGCGAGAGCAGATCTTGCAGTTCATTCTTTACGTCGACCAGTCTCCTATTGACTTAATAGTGGATCCGTGCGTTCGTTAAGTTAATTCCGGAGCAACCTTCTAACGCTTTGTCGGTACGTCTCTCTTCTTGTTCAGCCTGTATGTGTTATTAGTTTCCTTATCAGGGGCATGACTGTCGACGTAACTCAACGCTACCCGAAGCATCGAGCGGTGAGGTTGACTCCATGTTATCTCTGGTCCGTACAATCCGAGACACGATAACGGCACTCGTATTTTTCATCTTCTAATATTGTACTGAGCTGGCTTCATTTGACCTGCCGGTGCTTTGCCACCCTTGTTAAGTGCAATATGGAACATGAAAATTACCGAACCCGTTCCCTCTGTCTCATTATACAACAGTAATCTCGTCTTGTCACTTACTTGCTCGTGGTACCCCGTTGCCAATCTCTGGGGTAGTCCCTTGAGCTCAACAAGAGGATAGTCATTATACACGGCAATGACGCCTTCTGCGTTACTCTTCGAGTTTGATTTTGTATAAGAGATCATCTCCCCCCCTTCTATCTCCCTGTTGTTCTGCTTCCATCCTATCCCTTTCCATGGTCCCGAGCCTTCCTGTGCGCCTTCATCTTGCATTGTCTCTCTTCCCGAGTCACAGGCCATTCGGTTTCTTGCCTCCAGCATGGTGGTCAAGATGTTGACGCTTCAGACGACTGACCTGAATCTGGATAGATTTCCCCAATACTCAGATCCGTTTGAGCCGTTTGAGGTTTTGGAACCTAAAACTCAAATCATGACGACTAACGGCGTTGCTTCAAACCCGGCTAACAGGCTGCTGGGCAAGGTTCAGGGTGCCGATCAAGTCTCTCGACACCCTTCGCCTCAACCCACCCACTTCTCAGTACCTCTGGGGACACTCGGCGGCAATGGTCACAGGGTTCTACGCTCCGCTACTGTGGGATACATTGCGCCCGAGTTTAAGGGTCGCGATGAGCAGATAAAGCAAGGTCAGTTGGCGTCGCTTACGGCATCCTCAATTTCTCTAACATATAATAGTCAAGAGCCTTATCCTTAAGCAAGGATGGATCCCCGAATCCCATCTTGATGAGCAAGTCTCGTGGTTCTACAACGAGCTAGGCATCGACGATGTCTACTTCCAGATGGAGAGCGTTGATGTTATCGCGACCCACATCACTTCCATGTATGCTGCCAAGGTTGCTGCTTACGCTCGCGTGGACAAGCGCGAAGAGATCCGCTTAGACATGGAAGCTACTGACCACGCCATCTATATCGACACAAGCGAGCCTGGTAAGAGCTCGTTGCACGGTCCGCGGTTCGAAAACAGGCTCGAGGCCAAGTATCTTGACAATGCCGACCCCAACAAGCGCTTCAGGGTTGAAACATTCCGCTCCCCCGGTACCATCTCTAATGATCCTTCATCTAAGGCTTCTCTGCGATGCTACTTTGTATACCAATGCCAGTTTGTGGACGCAAACCCGGAGCCGGGCGAGACGCGCCTCGAGGTTATTAGCGATCGAATGTTCTTAACGAAGGCAACCAAGAACACCAAGCAGATCTACGATGACATTATCAAACTTGCCGTTACCAGGACCGGGCCCGTCATCGAGGTCTTTGATATCGAGGGCTCTGAGGAGAAGCGTCTTGTCATGGCTTTCCGTTCTCGCACTGCCAGGGGTATTTTCAGCGCCATGAGTGACCTTTACCACTATTATGGTGTCACAAGCACCAGGAAGTACGTAGAGCAGTTCTCCAACGGCATCACAGTTATGAGTATCTACCTGAAGCCGGCAACGAACCTGGATACCAAGCCGATGCCGATCGAGCAGTCGATTCACCAAATTACTAAGGAGATCTCTCTTCTGTACTGCATACCCCAGAACAAACTTCACTCCTTGTTTGCTTCTGGTGCGCTGAGCTTGCAGGAGACCGTCTATGGCCACTGTGTCTGGGTCTTCGTTCAGCACTTCCTCAACCGCCTTGGCACGGAGTACGTGTCCATCAAGCAAGCTTTAGATTCCAAGAATCCAGCGCACGTGGAGATCCTTTCCAAGCTGAAGCGTCGTCTTCGTACAGAGACTTTCACGCCGGATTACATCCTTGAAATTATCTCATCCTACCCTAATTTAGTACGACTTCTATATGCCGCGTTTGCTAGCATACATCTAAGCGTCGGCCCTGGTTTCGAGAAGAGCTTAATCGCGCCGACGCCGGCCGTAGAAGTACTTTCGGATGCTCGACTTAAGGAGGAGATCACCCGAGAAGTGTCCAACGAGCACGACGAAATGGTGATGACAGCCTTCCGCATCTTCAACAATGCCATCTTAAAGACCAACTACTTCACCCCCACGAAAGTGGCTCTCAGCTTCCGTCTCGACCCATCCTTCTTGCCAGAGATCGAATACCCTCGACGTCTGTACGGCATGTTCCTCGTGATCAGCGCAGAAGCCCGCGGCTTCCATCTACGGTTCAAGGATGTTGCCCGAGGCGGCATCCGAATTGTCAAGTCCCGAAGCAAGGAGGCTTACGGCATCAACGCTAGGAATCTATTTGACGAGAACTATGCTCTCGCAAGCACACAGCAGCGCAAGAACAAGGACATCCCCGAAGGTGGATCAAAGGGTGTGGTCCTCCTTGACGCCAAGCAGCAGGACCGTGCTCGGGAGGCGTTTGAGAAGTACATTGATAGTATCTTGGATCTTCTCCTCCCTGCCGAGACCCCTGGTATCAAAAACCCCATTGTGGATCTTTACCGCAAAGAAGAGATTCTTTTCCTAGGTCCGGACGAGAACACTGCGGACCTTGTCGATTGGGCTACCGAGCACGCTCGCGCTCGTGGTGCACCGTGGTGGAAATCCTTCTTCACCGGCAAGTCGCCCAAGCTTGGTGGCATCCCTCATGATGCATACGGCATGACGACATTGTCCGTCCGCGAGTATGTTAAAGGTATCTACCGAAAGCTGGGTTTGGACCCCTCCCAGGTGAGAAAGATGCAGACCGGAGGTCCGGATGGCGACCTTGGCAGCAACGAGATCATTCTGAGCAACGAGAAGTACACGGCCATCGTGGATGGATCTGGTGTGCTCGTCGATCCCAATGGTATCGACAAGGACGAGCTCGTACGCTTGGCCAAGAAGCGTGCCATGATTTCGCAGTTCGACCTCTCCAAGCTGTCTAAGGATGGCTTCAGAGTCCTATGTGATGATAGCAACGTCACATTGCCGACCGGCGAAGTTGTCCCTAACGGCACGTCTTTCCGCAATTTCTATCATCTCAGAGATACCGGCCTGACTGACGTCTTCGTTCCTTGCGGTGGCCGCCCCGAGTCGATCGACCTTTCTACAGTCTCCAAGTTGATTAGGGATGGCAGGACAGCGATCCCTTACATCGTCGAAGGTGCCAATCTATTCATTACTCAAGACGCCAAGTTGCGTCTCGAAAAGGCTGGTTGCATCTTATTCAAGGATGCATCTGCTAATAAGGGTGGTGTGACCTCGTCATCTCTGGAAGTTCTCGCATCGCTTAGCTTTGACGACAAGGGATTCGCCGAGAATATGTGCCACAACGGAAATGGCGAGGCCCCCGAGTTCTACGAGGCGTATGTCAAGCAAGTGCAAGCTACGATCTGCGAAAACGCTCGTCTCGAATTCGAGGCGATCTGGCGAGAGCACGAGCAGACTGGCGTGCCGCGGTCCGTGCTTTCTGACTCGCTTTCCCTTGCCATTACGACTTTGGACGAAGAGCTTCAGAAATCAGACCTATGGGAGAACCCCAAGATTCGGAGGTCCGTTCTTGCAGATGCTTTGCCTAAGTTGCTCATCGACAAGATCGGTCTGGATACCATCATCAGCCGCGTTCCAGACTCGTACCTTCGTGCCATCTTCGGAAGTTACCTTGCTTCCCGCTTTGTGTATGAGTTTGGCAGCAGCCCCAGCCAATTTGCTTTCTATGATTTGTAAGTTACCCCTAATCCTCGAGCTGGAATACTCAAGCTAACATGACAATAGCATGTCTAAAAGGATGGCCCAGATCCAATGAGTAATGACAGACATCTGCATGTTGGTGGAAAAAAAAAGGAGGGGGATTATAAAAGGGGGTTTGAAAATTTGGCATTTCTTCATGGTAGGAGGTATAATCATGAAAGACGTCTAGCAACAGCCATGGTATGCTATGCCGTATGCACTAGGTTCAACATGAACCGGGAGAGGACGGTTTCATGACTTATGAATTATCTCGAATTTCGCTTTACATGGAGCATGGGTGGGAACGTCAGATGCAATAGATGGGTTACGGTAGCACCTATTGGCTGCGAAAAAACAGGTCTTATAGATTCGACTTTTCCTATACAGCTTAACCGTTCTTTTTTAAAAAACAGAATCAGTCTGGTGAACTGTAAGGCTAGATAGCTAAGTTGTGAATGTATACTCGGTAGTTACATAGATATTGAGATCGAGAGTACTGACTGGAACAACCCCTATACTATACCGGAAGGGAATTCTTATCGTACAACCGGTGGGTGAGGTTGGAATATTGTGATTATCAGAGAACAGCATATAGAGAGAGAAGCAATGGATTGAATAAAACTGCAACCAGAATTAATTACCTCGAGTGCCCAACTCTCAACAAACCTCAAGAGTACGAATCCAATGCTCACACGCCTAAACAGGTACACAACTAGTCAGAATTCCCACTTGGCATTTTCCACCCATCTTTAGAAACGATATCATCATCATCGTCACCAGCACCAGCACCAGCCCCAGCAGTAGGAATAGCAAAAATAGACCGCCTCCTCCTCTCGCGATACAGCAGCGCAAACCCCCAAAACGCCACCGCCGCCGTCGCGAAAGCAGCCCCGACCAGCACCGCAGCCAGACACCTCGACGTCAGCACGTGGCCTCCGGGGGGCAGCAGCAGCAGCCCGGCAGCCGGTTCCATTCTTTTGTCCCGGTCCCCCGCTGCCGCTGCCGCTGCCGCTGCCGTTGTTGTTATCGTTCTTGGCGTCGGCTCCAGCGTAACGACTTCCGTCACCGTAATTACCACCGCGGACGGTTCCCCCGAGGCCAAGCCCGGATGGCCAGTACCGGCACTACTACTACTACTGCTACTGCTGCTGCTACTGCTGCTCCTCAGCACCAGCGGAAACACCTTGCGAAACACGGTCGCCGCGTGCGCGGGGTCCGACTCCTCGAGCACGTTGGCGGTCCAGGTGTACCCCTCGAGCACGGTCGACGTCGATCCGACCGCGCTCTCGGTGGAGAACTCCGGGTCCCAGCGCATCCAGATGTCGGTGTCGGCCGTCCCCGTCAGGTAGCTCTGGCATAGGCGCTGGGGCGCCTTTCTGTCGTCTTGGGCGGTGGCGGTGGCGCAGGACCATTGGCCGGGGGGACAGCACCATGCTTGGGGGTAGAGCTCGCGCACCTTTTCGTCGCCTGTGTTTCTGGTCTCGGATCCATTCCTGTTGTTGCTGCTGTTGTAGTTGTAGTTGTCTATATCGCCGTCCCCAGCCGTAATCGTCGTCGTACACGCCACCGTCCACCCCGCCACACACTTATCCCCGGGAAACGCAGCCGTCGAAGCGCTCCCCTCGTTGCCGCTCTTCGACGCGCCGTCCATCTCGCCCCACTCGTTGTCGAACAGCGCGAAGTAGTTCTCGGGCCAGCAGTCCTCGTTGTAGCCGATGTGGTGGTAGGGCTCCACGTCCTGCACCGCGAGGCAGTGCTGTCCCTCGAGGGGGTGCGCGTCGTGCGCGGCTGTGTTCATCGAGTACACGTAGTACGACAGGCTGGGGCAGTATACGGAGAAGGAACATGAGGAGGGCATGCCTTGGCCTTGGGAGGGGGCGAAGGGGGTTGTTTGGGGAGGAAGACGGTACGTTAGGGTTGTCTGTACGCCGTCGGCGCCGTGTAATGTTTTTGTGATGGCCGTCATGGTTAGGGAAGTATTTTGCTTGTGTAGTAACTGTGATTCGCTATTTTACTATGCGATAATGATATCGATATAGGAAGACAAGCAATATATGTCAAGTACCTACCTACCTGTATAAGAGCTAGACAGCGCAGATCAGACGACAGATAGGAGGTCTAGTTATAGCCCACCACCCATCCCACTACCACTTATATAGTTTCAGCGTACATCGTCTACGCCGGCACCCGAACCAGATCCATAGGACGTAGCCAGACCGACACGGAAGGGCAAACACGGAAGCAGGCACAGATTACGCCAGATAGCCATCCAGTGCCACGATCGAGAGCCGAGATCTGGCGGTCCGTGTCCCTGCGTCTGCAGCTTCGCGGGCTGTCGTGAAACCCCGACAGACTTATATCGTACGGAAAACGTGCGTCGGTGTGCTGTAGGTAGAAACCATAGGCCGGTTCACGTTGCTCTAGGGTATGGGGAGGAAGATTATGGTACGGTTGGCGAATGTAGTCATGTAATAAGTCTACAGGCTCGTTAACTCGAAGCAGTATTTGTCCTACCTTGTTGGAACACTCATTTCCGCTTCCTGACGAAATACCCGATGGTGTCGAGTCCTGGCGTAGGACGTAAATACCCTTCATCCTCGTTAGCATCAAGCTTACGCGGCATTGTAGGGTAGTTGCCCCTATTCGTAAGTCCACGGTTATGCACTGTGCCTTCATTCTAGAACGTGAGATTGGGAATGCCTCGATTAGTCGGGTATGTTTGTGATCATGTCTACATCGTACAGAATCCGACGCTGGTTATCGCTAATATACATCATTGTACACTGAAGGGCCCCTCGAAGCGAGAGCGCTCGGGTGCTAGGCTCGGACTGGCTGTATCGTGGATCCCAAGATTGCGCATGATTGCTTCTGGGAATCTCGCTGCTGTGGGAGGCGGCTAAGTTCCTTACCGTTTACCTCTTACCTAGGCCCCATTTGTATATCCTATCTTGTATCTCTTCCCAAGACATCTGCTTTACGGAGCTGAATGGGTGTTGGGCCTCTTGCAGCACCACAGTCGGAGCGCCGCTTCCTCTACCGCTGTTTTGTACTAATCCCCCTACAATCTGTTTTGCCACCCGTCGTAAGTCGTTAATCGTGAGGTTCTCGATCCTTCGACACATCTCCTGGACCGGTACCTTGCGGCCGTGTACCTGGACTTGCCTGCCCAAATCTTCTAGCTCGACCATTCGACTCTCTAGGTTCATTAGGAGACTGGACCGCAGCTGATTCTTGGCACGGTTGACTTCGGCGTGGCCAAGGGCAGCGAAACCGGTGTCCACAGTAAGCGCCTTCAATTCTTGGCACATGACATCGAGCATGTTCTGTGTGCGGTCGGGAGTGCATTGAGCAGATATGCCGAACAGCCCGGAATCCGTATAAGAATGGTTGAAAGCGATACAAGACTCTACCCAGGCGTGTTGGTTGAGCACGTTGGTGTACAGTCTTGAATACATGCCCTTCCCGGGTCCGCCGGCAGAGAATGATCCGCCACCGCCGAGGAGAGTGTTAAGCGTTGCCAGTGCATAAATATCATCTGATGCGATAGGTAATCCCTCGAAAGCGAGATGAATGTGAGTGAATACGGGTTGGTTGGGATTAGCAGAAGGGGGTTGTGGCGGGAGCGCGACGAAACCACCCGTGTAATGGGCGGGCATGTTGAGTTCTTCCAGCGACGGCGGGATCGCAGGTGTGGTAGAGAATGCGTTACGGCTTGCGGAAGTGGAGAGGTTTTTGAATAGGGGTATCTTGGACATTATACTAGATGTTGTCGATGGGGGAAGCGATGATGCTGAGGGAAATGAAGAAGTTGAGCTGTCGGTGCTATCCGATGACAGCGAATCGACAGAAGTTTCTGATCCCGTCCGAGACAGGAGAGGGTGTCCAGACGCTTGCATATCTCCGAAGAACTTGGATGCTAGTTGCACCGCTTCGGAATGCGGAACACCGGCAAAGGCGACAACGGTCCGCTCGGGACGGTAGAAAGTATCTCTGTATGTCCTAACTACCGAACTGTTGATTTCCGGTATTCGTTCCCGAGGACATAACAGAGGGTTGCCAAGAGTGTTACCCTTGAAGGCCGCCATATGCACCAGCTCGGGCAGAATAAGCTCAGGCTTCTTCCAAATCTCATTGATTTCATACTCGGCCGTCAGGAGTTCTCCGGCGACCTCTTCCTCCGTAATTCGGGGATTCCGTATCGTATCGGCAAGGAGCTCAGTTGCTGTTGGGATAGCCGAGTTGAAGGTGGCGGCTTGGTACATCATGGACTCCCGAGAGGATACGCATTGTACGTTGCCTCCTAGAGACTCTACTGTCTCTTGTATGTCCTCTGGCGTTTTATTTTCCGTAGAATGGAAGGCCAATCGATCAACGATGTGGCTCACCCCGCTCAAGTAAGTGTTCTCGAATCTCGATCCGCCCTCGATATACACGCCAACACCGGAGAAAGACCCCGGTAGAGCCTCTGATGCTACTCGGACCCCATTTGGTAGCGTTGTTATCCGGTCGAGCTCTGTCGGTTCCTGTTCTACGTTAGTTTATAAGTTTACAAGTTTTGGGAATTTATAGTGGTGAGGGCAATAAGATAAAATGAAATAAAATGAAATAAAATAAGGAAGACATGGAATTGTCGACGCACCTTTGGTTTTGGCACATTTACACTGGCGAGCGTACGAGTCTGAAGAGGTCGGAATGTCCTAGCGCATGTTCTCGCGGGAGAGGTAAGACCTCTACTTAAGTGTCTAGACGAATAAGAGCGAAACATACTGAGGACATCGAATTTGCGACAGACGTTTACACGGAAGCTGAAGGAGATTCGTCTCGCCCGTGACGACAGAAAAGTTTAGGTGATTGAAATCTTATCGGCTTATCGGTTGCTTAGACTTGGTCTGTGCATTCCACTTTTATTCACTTACCAGCAAGAACACTAGACCGCCTACCAATCCTGTGCCATTCTGCCGTATGCCCCTCCTTTGACCTCCCACCTTCAGACCTTCCAAGTCCAATCCGGGATAGTGTTATAACTAATAGCTTGATAATGAAATATGTCTCTCCTGCATACCTACCTAGGTACCTACTACCATAGCTAATTGACTTTTAAACCCCCCTACAACCAACACCGCTACAATGTCCAAGCCAACACACCTCGAGCCGTCCGAGCTGGGCACCAAGGAATAGTGTGTCTCTTCCACCTCCATTAGTCCAATCATCATCATCATCATCATCATCATCTAACACCAAGCCAAACCAACAGCTGGGACAACCTCTACACAGCCGAAATCTCCAACCACGCGCACAACCCCGCCGACACCGGCACCGTCTGGTTCGACGACTCAGACGCCGAAGCCAAAGTCATCGACTTCCTCTCCGACCCCGACCCCGACTCCGAACTGCACCTCTCCCCCCAAGAATCCTCCTTCCTCGACCTCGGCACCGGCAACGGATCTCTGCTCTTCGGCCTGCGCGATGCTGGTTGGCAGGGCCGTATGCTAGGCGTCGACTACTCGCGACGGAGCGTCGAGTTCGCGCGGCGCATCGCGGAGTCGCGGTCGCGGTCGCAAGACACGGAAACGGCAGGTGAGAAGCCGGTCGAGTTCCGCGAGCACGACATCCTTCAAACCCCAGCCTCTGCGCTCCTAGCTGATGCGCAGCAACAGCAAGGCTGGGACGTCGTGTTAGACAAAGGAACCTTCGACGCGATATCGTTGTCGTCAGAGACCGACCCTGCGAGCGGACGTCGTATTAGTGAGTCTTATAGGGCGCGGGTTGCGCCTCTCGTGCGCGATGGGGGCTTGTTCCTCGTTACGAGCTGTAACTGGACCGAAGAAGAGCTAAAGAACTGGTTCGAGGGTGCTACAAGGGACGGAGAGGATGACGGCGACGCGAGAGGATGGCGGTTCGACCTTGTCGGTAGCGTCGAGTACCCTAGCTTTAGTTTTGGCGGCGTAAAAGGACAGACCATCAGTAGTTTATGCTTCAAGAAAGCCAGGGATACTTAAAATAATAAACAGGGGCGGCACGGACATAGATGCAGGAGTGAGTTAATCTTGGAAAAGATACCCCAAGTACAGTACATTTAGAAGGACGGAACAGCATCACTGCAAACCTGTTTGACTGAGATATATTAAACTCATCATGCTCTTTTTTTCGTCTTTTATCATACACATATTAGGCAACTTCCAAGACGAGAGCGCCGGTTCGGGGCTCTTAGCTCGAAGCTCTTCTATAGAAGTCTGTGCAGCTTTCAAGTCCCACGGGCCTCAACGCCGAGTAGGACACAAACCTCCAAAAAAAAAATGCATTCGACGGCTGTATGCGTGCCTCCCATACATCTACTCTACGGACCCTCAAAATTCACGTTCTGAAGGACCCCTGCATGAACTGACGCTGGACAATTCGGGACGGCTATCTCGCGAGAGGTGCAACTAGGACACTCTAGTACATGGCTGCATGTTCGAAAGAGTTCTCTTCAATCTTTCATCTACGGCGATGTGTTCATAGGCTCCCCACCCATTCCGGGAATTCCTGCCACTGCGGTCGTCGCAAAGTAGCGCACGTCTACGTCGTCGTCCTTCTGCAGCTTCTCCAGGCTCGGCAGGATGCGCTGCTGGATAAGCTCGGTTGCGCGAGGAGACGGCGTAGTCGTCGTCGTTCCGGCCTTCTCTAGACTGTAGACGGTACCCTCTTCGGGGAGTCGTTTTAAGACGTCGATGAGCACGGCGTACGTCTTCGCCACGTTGAAGCGTATGTTAGGAATCTCGTCCTCCACAAGCTTTTCCAGCATAGGCAAAATCGACTTTCCAATCACGTCCAAACTGACCACGGTTGCGAGAGTCTACGGCTGGTTAAAATCTTTAGAAAGCGCTGGGAAGTAGCAGGGAAACTTACCGAGATAGCGAAGCAAGTCGTCATCCGGTACAGATAGTTAGGATGAGAGCCCATAGCCATCACCTTCGGTATGATAGCTTCGCTAGCCCACTCAACTCCAAACACTTCGGTGAGCTTCTTTAGGTTGTGGGTGGCAGCCTCTCGGATTGAGAAGACCGTATCCCCTAGCCAACCCATGCACAACGAGCTCAGCTTCTCGTCGAAGAACTGTACGCCGAGTTGACTAGCAAGGAGCGGGATATACTCGATGATAGCAAGTCGTACTCTCCATTGCTTATCTTCGGCGAGCTGCACGATCGCGGGCAGAAGAGACTGGGAGAGTAAATCGATACCGATGACTAATAATGTTAACAACGCCATCTTCTACGGGGTCTTGCGAGAATATATACCTTGGTTGACGAGTTCGAGTTTGGAGATGATATGTAAACGAACTTCTGGGAACTCATCCTTCAACATCTGCAAGAACATCGGAAGAAGGTGGTCGATAGTTCTAAGAAAAAAAAAAGTTAATAGCTAGGATCTTAAGATTTAGTAGATAGGCTTACTCTTGTTTGCCCAAAATTGGGGCTAGACCGCTGATCTGAGTGCCTAGAGCGGCACGGACGTGCTGTGATGTGTCGGAGACTAGGTCTTCGATGGAGCTCATGATATCGTTAAGCAGCGTAGTCCTATCAACCAAAGTGCAGAAGCCGGGGATCTGGCCGGCGATAGCAGTTCTAACTTCGGCCTCGTTATCCTTCAGTAGCTTGACAAACGAGGGAACTAGGTCACGAGTGACCACCTCTTCGTCTACAGCCTTCGCAATCTGCGTTGCTTGCCATTAGCCTGGGCTATACAAAATATGAAGCAAGGGAAGGGGGTCCATACCTTCTCAAATCTATCTGCAATCATATATCGAACCCTCCAGCTCTTGTCTTCTATCAAGTTTCGTAACGATGTGAGCAAAACGCCATGGCTGCCCTGCTGCTCCTTGGGTACGACCTCGGCGATAGAAATCAGAATCTCCACCGTCAATAATCGCACGCTGTCCTGGTCATCCTGCGCAAGGTGCTGGAAAAGGGGTATCATCTCCTCCACAACGATAGCCGCGGGCATTTCTTTCACGAACTTAGCCATATTGGTAGCGGATTGTCTTCGCACCATGGGGGTTTCATCATGTACTAGGTGTCCAAACTGTTGGCGAAGCTGTTCTTGGACTGGGGGGGACACCTTCGAGTAAGGAGCTGTGAAGAGGCCGCACCCGGATACCTTGGAGGTAAACCAGTCTGCCTTAGATAGTCGGATGGTGAGGGGGATGAAGTACTCTTCGACCTGCTGGGGTGATAGCTCGGTGCAGATCTTGTTGAGGGACTCGACGGCCTACGGGAAATAGTTAGTAAATGGTTAGTAGATGACGCTAAGGAAGGATTCCGCAAGGCTATATTATATGTACGAACCTTATCCCGGACGACGGGCTCTTCGATGGCTGCGAGGTTCTCGAGGGGGGAGAGGAGGACGTGACCGTATTGTGGGCCGCCTACGTATTCGATGAAGCTGCCCAGCTCCTCGCTGAGGGCTACGAGAACTTCATCTTCGTCTTCGACCGACTCTGATGCTGAAGTTAGATCATGGTTTGGCTTAGAGGCTGGGGTCGGTATCTGACCATCTAGAAAGGGAATGAGTTCGTCACGAGTGCGCTCTGGACCTAAAGCGAGCGCGATTGTTGAAAGACGATGGATGGCGTTCAATCGGAGAAGAACATCGTCGTGCTAATGGCAAGGTTAGAGGATGGGAATCCTAAATATGTGGTGATATATGGGTTAGGGTCACCGCCTCACCTTTAATTCATCTATGAGCACGGCGATAGGGTACAGCTCATCGTTCGCATTTGGCGCGTCAGCCATGATGAGGTGTAATTATGCAGTGGTAAAAATCGAAAGGTGGTGAAGGCGTTGAGGCCGGCAAGTTGAGAACCGGCTTGGGAGTGCGCTTGCTGATCGCGTGGGCGGTCTGGTGGAGTGATGCAATGAGCAATGAGTTAGGTCGATGTCGGGTTAATTTGGCGGCTTGGAGACGAAACCGGGCAGAGATCAACTATCGCTAGTGCTCCGATAGCCAAAAAATAAATAAATAGATATATGTTGGATGGGCGGAGTTGTAGATTTGCTATGAGTCGTCTACGGGTGGACTTTAGTTCGCCGTGAATCGTGGATCAGGTCTTCCAAATTAGATCATCGAGGGGTATCATGGGCAGGTCGCTTTGGTGGATGGGATTGTGTTGTGACCAAGAGAAAGATGCTTTTGGTGGAAATAGGTTTAACGCGGGCTGGAGCTGCTATGTACTTTGGATATTGTACCGTAATACTGTACCGTACTGCACCTACTTCAGGTATTATCAGGCATGGGGCAGGTAAAGGTAAGTGAGTAGGTGAGGTAACAAAGGGGGCTTGCCTTCCATGGTTTCTTAGTTCCGAAAGTAGCGTATTGTGGCTTAGGTGTTGTCTGGTCCTATCTGGCTTGAGATAATGATGGAAATCTCTGACCGGGTGCCACAGATGCCCCACATATCATTTTTGTTCCCTTCCACGGATTACATAGGTACCTAGGTACCTTGGAATTATGTACGAAGTACCTACGTTACATGCACTTCCCCGCCCTAAATTGGACAGTCCTGTTACATACGCGTTGTACCCCTGGCTCCTCTTTTACCTTTATTTTGAGGACCTTATTAGGTTCATGTACCTAGGTAATTTAGGTAGGCCGTAGGTAATTTTCTACATCTGTTCCTAAACGTGTCTTATTTGAAAACAAAGTCGTCTCTTAATTATTGCCCTCTAGCAGATTGAAACAAGTTAGCGCTTATATCCATCTTAGGCTTGTATAGCATAACTCAGCGTTGGGCTGCGTATGTTATGTGATGGAACACATTCACGATGTGGCCAAATGCAGTAACTGGAAGCAGTGATGTCACTCTAGAGCTCTATTTGTTATACTGCAGGCGACTTATAGGTCTGACAACTTTGAATAATTCCTAGCTTACGAAATACGGTCAAAAGGCTGGGAAGTAAATTAAGCTGATTGGCGGGGAGTATGAGCTATCAAGTTTCGCTCGAGGTCATCCAGCAGATAGTGTGACCTCTAGTGTTGCACTTGTAAAGATATCATGTTATATTTATACCGAGTAAGTTATGATAACCTCGTAACTAGTAGAAGGAGCCTACCTGTTAGTTACTACTATTAGAAACTCTGATCTTTTTCTTCAACGATTAAGAGGATATGAATAAACCAAGGTACCTCCTGCTAATGGAACTTGGTTTGTACTTGTATACATTTCCGGTTTAAATAAATATCTGCGCTAAGATGGGTCGCACACCCGCTATTGCATAAAGCAGATCTCATGGTGGGGTTGTCGTACAACCGCAACCCAAAATGAATTTCCAAAGTCGATGGTGACTCAGGACCGACCAATTCCTCGAAATAACGAATTGCGCAAATACCCTCGGCCTCTAGGCTCTGTTCTACCCTCATAAGGGGCTGCATAGAAGATGCCTACCATATCAGTTAACAAATATGACCTCTACGAGGCTCTGGGTCAACAGTTCGTAGCATTCAACCCCTCCATGACCCTGAATATTACCCCACTAACACGTACCATCGTCCAGGTTCACCACCGCCGAGTTCGAAGAGCTATGCTTCGAGTTTGGTATCGAGCTAGACGAAGACACGGAGAATGAGGAGAGACCTATCGTGGATGGCGTCCAAGAACCCCCCCAGCTAAAGATCGAGATCCCCGCCAATCGATATGACTTACTCTGCTTCGAGGGTATAGCCCTTATGCTCAACATCTTCCGGGGGAAACAACCCACTCCCAGCATCAGGTTAGCACAGCCTGTCTCCGGGAACATGCATACCATCACCGTCCTTGAGGATACTATGAAGGTGCGGCCGCTGGTCGGTGGTGCCATCTTGCGCAATGTCAAGTTCACCCAGAAGAACTATGACTCCTTCATCGCCCTTCAAGACAAGTTACACCAGAACCTCGCCCGCCAGCGTACGTTAGTCGCCATCGGGACTCACGACCTAGATACCATCAAGGGGCCCTTCACGTACGAGGCGCGACCGCCGCAAGAAATTGTCTTCACACCCCTCAACCAGACCAAGCAGATGAGCGGAGAGGAGCTGATGGTTTTTTACGAGAAGGATAAGAATTTAGGTAAATACTTGCACATCGTCCGGGATAATCCAGTTTACCCCGTCATCTACGACGCGAATAGGGTAGTCTGTTCGCTGCCACCCATCATCAACAGCGACCATTCCAAGATTTCTCTCAACACCAAGAATGTATTTATAGAATGCACGGCGACGGATCAGACCAAGCTAGAAATTGTCGTCAACATGATGGTCGCAATGTTCTCCGTTTATGCCGAGGAGCCTTTCACCGTCGAGCCTATCAAGGTCATATCC
The DNA here is from genome assembly GCA_022432525.1 of Daldinia grandis. Classification (NCBI taxonomy): domain Eukaryota; kingdom Fungi; phylum Ascomycota; class Sordariomycetes; order Xylariales; family Hypoxylaceae; genus Daldinia; species Daldinia grandis. The sequence goes on along the minus strand of JAJKLB010000003.1, from coordinate 2,544,102 downwards.
GACCACAACGGCCAGACACGGATAACACCCAACCTAACACCACGAACAACGACTGTCGAGGTCGACTATCTAAACGGTTGTCTTGGCCTCTCCGAGTCTGCCGAGAACATTAGCAAACTCCTCTTAAAGATGGCCTTAGCCGCTAAACCCTCAAGCGAGGACCCGAACGCCCTAATAGAAGTGACGATACCACCGACGCGCGCCGATATACTCCAAAGATGCGATATCATGGAAGATCTCGGCATCGCATACGGCTTCAACAAGCTTCCCAGGATGACCGTAACCAAGACAGTCGGCGCGCCCCTGACCCTCAACAAACTAGCCGATATCGTGCGCCTCGAGTCCGGTATGGCGGGCTGGTCCGAGGTCATGCCCCTAATCCTGTGCAGCCACGACGAGAACTTCGCGTGGCTGAACCGCAAGGACGACGGTACCAAAGCAGTCAAGCTCGCCAACCCCAAGACCGCCGAGTACCAGATCGTGCGCACGTCGCTGCTCCCCGGCTTGCTAAAGACCATCCGCGAGAACAAGGGCGTGGCCCTCCCGCTCCGCATTTTTGAGACTTCGGACGTCGTGTTCAAGGATCCTAGCGTGGAGCGCAAAGCCCGCAATGAACGCCACTTCGCTGCTGCTTGGTGCGGCAAGACCTCCGGCTTCGAAGAGGTCCACGGCCTTCTCGATCGTATCATGGCTATGCTGCGCCAGGCCTTCCTGACTCACGAAGAAGGCCTCACCGGCAAGGACATCGATTTCAAAGTTACTCCCGAACACCTCAAGCGCGACGGCTACTGGCTCGAACCCATCGACGACGAGGCTACTTTCTTCCCGGGCCGCGCTGCTGCCGTCTTCGCCCGCCTGAGCGGCAAGACGGCGCGCATCGGCGAGTTCGGCATTTTACACCCCTCTGTCCTCGACAACTTCGAACTCAAGTACCCCGTCAGCACCCTCGAAGTCAATCTCGAGGTCTTCTTATAAACAGGTTGTGGAAATGGGATGGGACGGGACGAGACGAGAAGATTAGGTGGTGTTGCTATCTATGTCCATGTTCCCGCGAGGATAAGACACTAGGAATGAGAGTATAAAAATGAAAAAAATAAAATAAAAGAAGCTTAGGTATGTGATGTGATATGAAATTTAGCTGAACAAAAGACCTAGAATAGGAGGTTGATAGGAAGAATACCTAGCATGATTCAAAACTCCTCCTAGCTTAGGAATTTTCGTGATGTCTTTTAGTAATAGTAGTACATGAATCCCGCCACAAAATCTTTCCAAAGCCGCTCCAATACGTGTACATACAGTAGACCATGACCAGATCTAAACATCAATACCCTCTCGCCGTCTAACTAACTAGGTTAACCTCTTGCCCAAACCAAAACACCCCTCCTGGGAGCCAAGAGCTAACACCGTCAAACGAATGCCTGTACATGGGTAGGTAGGTAGGTAGGTAGGCAGGTAAGGTATATGGTAAGGTATATATGCGAAGCATCAACACACCACGCAAATAGCGTGTCATCTCTTCCTTTGTTTATTCTCGTTCGTAGGGCGCCTAGTAGTAATTCTTACAATGCCATACCATAATCATGCCCACCTTCTACTCCTATAGCCAGGGGAGGAAATACCTCCCCATCACGCAATTTCCGTGCTCCCCTTTTCGCTCCCCATCGGCATATCCGCCATCTCCTGTTCTACCCCTTTTACGCTCGCGTCATCGCCAATGCTCGCAGCGCTAGACCCCCCAAACATACCCCGTCCCATATCCAGCCCGGCTACCCCGTCCTTAATCTTAGCAAGATTTGTCGTGAATGCGTTGGGCGTGTCGGCGCTTGCGTTGTGTTTTAGGCCTGCCAGATTGCTGGTTACCGCCCGTTGTTCCGGCGTAAGTGCTTCGTGTGCAGATTCCACGCCCGTGAGTACGCTCCTGCTCAGAGGTAAGCCTGGCAGTTGGGGACTGTGCGACGGCTGTGGTGATCTATTTGGAGAGCCCGTGAAGCCACCCGGCATAGATGGCGTCGTGGTGCCCAAGGCATAGCTTCCGAGCCTCTCGTCTCTCGCCGCAGCTAGATCAAGGTACTCGTTCATCTCCGCATCTGTCCTGCCAAATAGCTGGTACCACCAGCGTACATCGGAGAGTTTCGGGAAGATGAGCCTTTCGCGGCCACTTTGCCGATCATCTATGGTCGCGTCGTAGTCTCGGTTGATAAACTCTGGTTTCCGTGATAGGAAATAGTCCCATACCGACCTCGTCCTCTCGTTTGCTCGAGCGTCTTTGCGGGCCTTCTCGTTATTCCATAGAAACGTGCCGTATTGTCCGGCATAAAGGTGGTAGAGGAGTCGCCGTAGGAATCGCTCGCTGAATTCGAAGCGATTAGGATGTTGTCGTAAGATCTGGTATGTTGCGTCGAGGAATTGGTGGAAAACGGGGGATATTTCGTTGGGTCGAGTAGCTTCGCTGGCTTCGGGCGTACCTGGTGCCGGTTTTTTGACTTGCGACGGATCATCAGCTGGTGAGGCCACACCGTCACCGTCCGATTCCGCGTTGGCTTCGCTGCTACGGTTCTTGAAGAATCGCTTTGCGCTCGCGAGAGCATTTTCGAAGGCTTCACCCGCGCGACCGTCCGAGTCACCAGGCTGTATCGCCGAACCAGCCAGGGAATCGCGTTCTACGGCGAACCACTTCTCGTGGTTGAGCAGGCCAGAGCGTTGTTGGAACATGTGCCCGAAGGATAACCAATCTTTCTCGATTAACACGATAAATCCTTCGATCGTGCGGTAATAAGGATCTAGCATCAGCTGCGACAGGGCCGATAGCTGGCTAGTACGGTCCCAGCCGTCCGAACAGTGGATCAAGACATGCGAGTGTCTTATACCGACTTGGCGTGCAATCAGGGCCGACCCATCGAGTATACCAGTAATGTGTTTAAGCCAACCGCTCTTTGCGAGCAGTTCGCGATTAGGAGGCAGGCGAGAGATGTCCCCATCTTTTAAGGCCTCTATAACGGTGTTAAGAGATTCTCTCATAACATGAATGTTCTCGATATTCAGATAGGCTTTCTTAGCGAATTTGTAGTATTCCATATTTTCTGACCCCTTTCCCATCGCCTGCATTACAACTGCGTTGATGGTTGGTCGGGCATCCACGATGAGGTTGCTCTGCTGTGCGCCATATACTAGCCGCTTTCCCGTTTTCGTGTCGTAGTTGCTCTCGTCCCCCGCGATAAGCTCATCTTCAAGGCGTTCCGTTTCCGAAGTTTCCACGTCTAAAGTGTCTCGGAGATCTGCATGGCTAGATGCTGGACTTGGCTCGGTCGTATCCGCTATTGGGGTCTCTATTCCATTAAATTCAACGGTGGCCGAAGCGGAGAAGCACGCGCTGACTAGCTTCTCGTCCTGTATGCTGCGATTCCCCCTGAAACCGACCATAGGTTGAGAACTCCGCGTGATGGAGCAATTATTCAGGGAGTGAAGGTAGGTTAAGACAGGTATGCGCTGCCTCGATCGGTAGGAGCCGGCATACTTGATGACATTGTCGGATATCTTAGAGGGAACGACGAGAAGCCCAGGGTAGGTTGGTGAAAAGTTGTAATCCTTATTTATTAGGGATACCCTCCATCCTCTATCGACAGACTTGGTGCTAATACCTTGCCGTCGAAACTCTGCTCTGGGATCGTATATATTCCATCCGTCGAATGGTTTCTCTAACTTTAGGGGTTGGTAGCTGAAGGCGTACAGCTTTTCTATCGAACCGAGCCGACAAGTGCGGCTCCGGATGTATTCAAACGCTTCCTTTCCCTGTACCTCATCCAAGAAGTTGAAGTTTATAAACATAAAATCGCGACATCGTAGCCGTATTGAGGATGGGCGCCCAGTTGCACTAGGACATGGTCGAAAGATACAGTTGGCAATTATGGGATAGGCGATATAGACCTCGCGGGGTTTTGGGGCACTCGGCTGTGCTGGTGCTCCATCTGGTTGGGTACTAGGAAAGGAGAATATGATATGGTGTTCTGTAAGATGGAGTTCACCAGAGTGTCTCTCGCCGCCCCTGATGGCATCGACGTTGGGTATCTGTCAGCGTGGGATTAGCAATGGAGAGACCAAACGGAGAAGGCGGAAGAAAGTGTCTACCTTCTTAACTTGCATTTTGGCACCTGTGCAAGTGTAGATTTACATTGAAGCAGTTAAATGCGAGGCCGCACGTGTTGTCGCATTTGCCCAGCGAAGGGAAACTTGAAGGTGCCCGAAAACCCGAAAACCCGCAAGGCCTTAGATTTCAGCTCGATAGGAGGGCAAGAGGACAGGAAGACGGTAGGATAGGCTTAGATAAACTACAGCTGATGAAAAGAAGAGAAGAATTGTTGCTACTGAGTGGATATGCAAGAATACTACGGCTTAACCAGCTGCATCGTGGTATATTGTGAGTTGGCAGCGCATCATATGTTAAAGTCAGCCGTCACATTGTCCAAAGCAAAGGTTGGTTCGAGGTGTAAGTGTAGGTGCAGGTGCAGGTTGCATTGGCAGATTAGGTAGACGTATAAATTCAGACCTACCAGCGTCACTGGTCACTGGTCACTGGCGCTGCTAAAGTTGTAAGATATACCTTAGGTACTTTTTAGCGGCGGGGGAGCTGGAGTTGAGCAGTTAGGTACAATGGATCCAGCAAAAGGCGAGGCTGAGAAATAGGAAACTGGGGAATCGCATGTGGCTGACACCGACGTCACACAGCGACCTCAACCTAAATGGATAGATTACCTAGGTACATCAGGTACATAGATACATATGTACCTAGGTACCGAATGTACCGCCAAGAATTACATAGATGCATCGCTACGGAATAAATCTTATCGATAACCACTCTCTAATCTAGCACACAATTCTCAACCCTAAGCCAAAAATTCATAGCCAAAAATCCAGACAGTGCATCCCACCACTGTCGAACATCAATCCCACTAACCGCCCCGAATTTTTGTGACGAACTGCAAACTCCAACCCGGCAAGCTGACTGATTCTCTCTCCCCAAGACACCTTCAAACCACAGATAGACCTTCAGCAGCCGTCATTCATATCCAACAGTCAACATGGCCGTCCCGGGTTCTCAAATGTGAGTAGAGTCTTTCTATTCTAATTACATTTAGATTTGATCTGGCTGGCTGGCTGGCTTCAATTACCACTGAGATTGCCCCTCTTCAATCAAGCAAATCGAAATTCCACGATGGACTCAATCTGTTTCGTGTCCAACGTACTAACCTAATCCCTCTCTGCAGTTCCAAGCGCAGAAAGTTCGTCGCTGACGGCGTCTTCTACGCCGAGCTGAACGAGTTCTTCCAGCGCGAGCTTGCCGAGGAGGGCTACTCCGGCGTCGAAGTGCGCGTCACTCCCACTGTTACCGACATCATCATCCGCGCCACCCACACTCAAGAGGTTCTCGGCGAGCAGGGCCGCCGCATCCGTGAGCTCACCTCCCTCATCCAGAAGCGCTTCAAGTTCCCCGAGAACTCGGTCTCCCTCTACGCCGCCAAGGTCCAGAACCGTGGTCTGTCCGCCGTCGCCCAGTGCGAATCCCTACGCTACAAGCTTCTCAACGGTCTCGCCGTCCGTCGTGCCTGCTATGGTGTCCTCCGCTTCATCATGGAGAGCGGCGCCAAGGGTTGCGAGGTTGTCGTTTCCGGTAAGCTGCGCGCTGCCCGTGCCAAGTCCATGAAGTTCACAGACGGCTTCATGATCCACTCTGGTCAGCCCGCCCGCGACTTCATCGATAGCGCCACCCGCCACGTTCTCCTGCGCCAGGGTGTGCTCGGTATCAAGGTCAAGATCATGCGCGGTTCTGACCCCGAGGGCAAGGCCGGTCCCTCCAAGTCTCTACCCGACGCCGTCACCATCATCGAGCCCAAGGAGGAGTCCAGCATCGTGACGCCCATGAGCCAAGACTACGGTGCCAAGGCTGCTCAGATCCAGGCTCAGGCCGAGGCTGCTCGCGCCGCTGAGGAGGAGGGTGGCGAGGAGGCTGCCCCCGCTGAGGAATAAAGGATTGAGCAGTCGGTGCTGGACTCTTCGATCTGAACGGTGGGGAAAGAAAAACGGGGGGGAGGGAAATAGATGAATTCTAACGAGGAAACGCGGTCTGTATTTTCTCGGGGGGGAGAGATTCTTCGGCGTCTTTGATCATCATTTGCATTGCAGGGACGGGAAATACCGGATGCGCTATTGTCGATTCTAGGCTGGCTAGATACGGTCTCTACTAGGGAGAGCTATGAACTACAAAATAGCAATCGTCGCACAAGATATGAAAGTCCTAGTGATAGGTGCTATGCGTATTAAAGTGAAATGCCCTTTGACTAGACGTAATGTGTACTAGTCAACAAACACTTAAATCTGCTATTAATTCGATATTTCAATCGCAGGCCACTTAATGGACACGAAGACGATTCACGGTCAACATCCTCAAAAATCAGCCTATACGCACCCTTCTCATTCTCGTAGGATAGGTAATTTTGCCTAGCTAATACCACAAGCACATAAACTTCCCTCCTCGGCACTAGATATCTAGCGAACCATAGTCTAGAGTAGATGTACTTGAAATTCGACACACATCTATGCTAGAGGATGGCGTTCATTAAGTACCCGCCATCTCCTAACGGCCTATACGTCCCAACAAACTTAGCGACGGTCATTCGGAGCCGCTCGCTAACCCGTTAACCGTCGCACCAACTCCGATCGCTCACCCATCCGGCACCAGATTCGGCGCAGTGCAAAAAGAACCATGCCGTTTTGTTGTTCGTTATCTCGCTTCCGCGCGTAGTAATCATACAGAAAAAAAGGGAAATAAGAAAAAGTTGATTCCTCTCAAATTCGATAATGGGAAAGGTATATTTGGTAGCTTGCTACCGTTTCTCGCGCCTTGACGAACCAGAACCGGAGCCCTCGCCTCTGCGCCGAATGTGCCGGAAAGTACTTCCAAAGTAACCCGTTTGTTCCCCGGAACGCCGCGGTGAGATAATCACAACCAAGAACCCAAAAAATAATGCTACCTCTAATGCCCTTTAGTGAGCCCGATATTTCCCCCTCTCCAGCGGAGGAGAGAAGGGAGTACTGCCGTTTTACACCCTAAGTTCCAGTCTGGAACTAGCAACCTGATAATCCTTAATATGAATGATGTCCACCTGTGGAACTGGATGTTCTAATCTTTCGATGAAGAGCGCCGCCGAATAGGAAAATATACAATGTGATCGTAGAGATGCTGAATAGGGGCATATATGAGATACTAATCTTCCAATATGAAGATAGTCTATTGCTCAGGTGATTTCCGGTTCTGTAGTTCGATCGACTCGTGACTCTTCGTTGAGCGTACGGCCGCGCCATTCCTCCTCGACGACGATTCGTCATCGCTATCTTCAGTAAGGTCATTGAGGCTGAAATCGCCTGCTGCCTGTTCCAAATCGTATGCGCGCATCAGCCCTTCTCTATCGGAATGTCCCCGACTTCCTATGCTCATCCGCGAGCCGGTACTTCGTCGGGCTTGCATGCTGAGACGTGTCTGTAGACTGGATATCATGTCGGTACCGGCAGCATCAGTGCCCTGCCCGGCAAGAATTTTCGTCCCGTTAGGATCGCGTCGAGATAAGTTTAAGAGATAGACGCCGGTGAAGGTTATGAGAAACCCGGAAAGCAGGGAGAGGGTATTGACCACATCGGTGGTGTTGAAGCCAGAGAAGAGGATGAACGAGGCACAAAGGGTAGCCGTAGTGAAGGTCACATAGTAAAGTGGGTTAACTCTGCAAATAAGTCAGCTTTGTTAATGAATAATAGAGTATGCGGTGGATCGTACATTTGGGTGCTGAACTGGCTGAGCGCCTTGTTGAAATAATTCATCTGAGTAAGGATGCAGAGTGCGGTGAGGATCATAAAGACGTAGGTTGAAGCGTGGGTGAATTGGTTGTGGCCAGCGAAAGTGAGCTTTAGCGCGATGCCGAAGGCCTTCACAGACATGACCGATACGGAGCCGACAGTAGAGCAGATCGAAAGGTAGATCAGCGGGTTCTTCTTGCCGTGGAGCGGCGCGATCTTGTAGATCATGACGGTCGCGAAGATGGCCACAACAGCACAGTATAAAAGGAAACCTAGAAACTTCCATTAGCTCGTGTCCGGGAGGAATCCCCTTGCGCTGGGGTTTAACTCACCGGGCCTAATCGCATAAGTGAGGATTTGGTCGATCGTCTGAATATCCTCATCAGGAGGCGCATGCAGGACGATGATAATAGCACCTAACAGGCAGATAGCACAACCAAGTTTTCCCAAAGTTCCCAGTTCCTCTTTCAGGAAGTATGACCCCAAAACAGCTCCGATTAAGACAGACAGAGCACCCAGGGGCGTCACTAGAATGGCTGGAGCAAAGGCATATGCGGCGAAGTTACAAATCTCCCCAGTAATCACTTCGAAGAATGGTTCGTCAGTTTACTAATTTACCAATGACTTTAATGGGAGGAATTCTTACTGGTTACCATTCCAGCCCACCATAGGGGGTTTCTTAGGTAGATGTAACCTTCGCCGGAGAAGCCATGCTTTTCTTCTGCTTGTATCAATCCCTACATCATATTAGAACGAACTCTTCCAACAAATATCAAGCACAACTCGGCGCTGGTTTCATCGGGTCACGGTACCTTCTTCGTTATTACAAAACTCGTCCCTATAAAACGGAATGATGTTAGCTAATGCATTCTAGAAGCACGCTTTCTTCTCTCACTCGGGTGACATACCGATGGCTAAACTTGACGAAATAGCTAACGCTAGTCCGATGTATCTATCCAAGAATTCAAGTCAGTCCATTATCGTCGAAGACAGCAACTCTTGGCGTGGGCTACGAAACGCATTATCACGGTGGCGGGTCTCCAGGGGGTCATCCGTACTTCTCGTCTAGCATCATCATTGCGATGGATCTATGGCTGCGACAGAAATCGCAGCGTCTAGTGAATATTGGGGGGGTAACGATGGAAAACAAAATTGAGGTCGTCGCAAGAGTAGATAGATGACTCGCGCCGGGCGAGGGCAAGCAACGAAAGGGAGTGGTCAGGTGGTCCGATTTGCGCTTCGATCAGCGGAGATGCCACGAATGCCCGAAAGGAACGATCGAATCGGTTGCGCGCCTAGTCGAAAAGGCCGGTCGGTGGCTGAGGGTCACACGTTTAGAGCGTCGCTTAGTAGATAGAAACCGAGAGGCACGAGGACAATGTATAGGAACGATACGAGAGAATGAGCTTCTGCTTGGGTTTGAAAAAAAGAACGAATGATACTTTTCGCAATAGATCGGCTAGGATTAGAATTTGGGAGTTCGTTGTGTTTGGTCGTGATTTGCAGCGGAGTTGTTGAAAGCCTGTTCTCTTCTCTTTCTTTGACTTGCAACATTGGAACTGCAACTCGAAGTGGGAGGCACTGGGGTTTCAGAGAAACAGTACGGGGTACTTCCAGGGAGGTTAGCCGCTTGGAGATGCCCCAAACTTAGCCACCCTGGTTCTGCCGTGCGTAGGGGCGTCATCGTCCGTTTACTGTAATTAGAGATGCGCTAACCGGAGTTTAAGCCCCGTATTTAGATCTTAGTATGCACTTAGGCTGGCCTAAGTGAAAGTTTAACCCGTACCTGACTACATGGACATACGCAATCAGATGTACCAGATGTACCAGATATACCAGATGTATACATCGTAGTGCACCTATTCAGCACCTTGGTTGTTCTCAGTGATCACCAAAAGGTAGCTTGATTTAGGTACCTACCTAGTTGATGGCTCAATTATGGATATATTACATGGGGTAAATTAGTACAAAGTAATTGGAAGTTCTCGAGACAAGCCAGAACAAAGTCATTTTCGGATCTAATGGCGGATCCCGAATGTATCTTACACGTATCTTGAAACCTTCTTAGACAGAATTTAACCCACACATAAGAACCTTGGAAGTTTGTAGTGTATGTACATATACATACATACTTCTCTTAGAAGACCCACCAAGACGAGGCTGTGCCTCCCCTTGCATCCGTAGAACACGTACGCAATAAATACCCTGAGCGCTCATGCCTTGATTGACCGATTCATCTACAGGTACCTAGGTACATCCTGTAGGAGATCTGAACGTTAAAACGGTTGAACCTCGGTCGTCCTATTGGCTGTATCTCCGGTGGTAGAACTGGAATCTAAAACATGCCTCTTCCCTGCTGCTTAACTGCGCTTAATCCTGACTATTTCCTGTTCCTGAAGGCTGATCATCTCCAATCTGATCCATCCCTCTATTGATTAAATACCCCAATTAGGTTTTAATATTGAAGAGGCTGGATATCAAATGCCAGTTTTGGAACCGACTTGTTTCTGACTTGTACATATAACTAACTGCCTAGCCCATTTTCGTATTTCGCTACAAGGACGCGCAAAATGCTGACTGCAGAAACGCCACCTATCTATAAGGTACCTAGGTAGGTAGGTAGGTAGGTAGGTATATATGTAGGTAGGTATGTAGTTAGTTCAACATTCAAATTGGAGATGACGACGCGTCCCCACCTTACTCGTCTGCAGTATTTTTCGTTTCCATCCCAAGTGTGTCGCGATACTACTACCACTCGTATAGAATACTGAAAACAATCTTTTCGCAAAAATAGGTGTAATGTGTATTGCTACGGAATCTGCGACTGCATTATCAGAACCTAAGATATTTTCAACTAAGCTATAGCGGCGCAAGGCGTTGTCTATCCAGCATGTCAACAAGTTGACTCGGTTGGATTAGAATTGCCATTGTAGCTCAAGCTTCCTTCCACAATACACCTGCAACGCAACATGAAATCTTTACTCTTCCGTAGGTAGTCATATATCAGCAACCACGCCGGGCTACTCCGTATTTATGACATTTGCGCCAGAGTTTCCATAGATTTTCCCTTGCCGGAACTCCTAAATACCCCCCCTAGGACCTTGTATCCTTTTACGCGGTGCACACTTCTCGTCGTGAACAGCCGGTGAGCGCCACGGGTATCAGAAAAGAAAAGGGGCAAAGTAAAAAAAAAAAAAAAAAAAATTCGAAGTAGAGGAGCCCTCGTCGCCGTCTCGTTTCGTGACGAAGCCGTTTTGCATATCCTTACGAGCTATTCGTCTTTCGTTATTAGAGTAAACTTACCATCAAGAATGCTAAACCGCTTTTAGCACTCCTTGTACCTGTTATGTTAGTATGCTGAAATCAAATTACGTCCCGTCGGGAACAGAATCGCGTATCTGTGGGTTGACTGCAAATATGCAAGTTCGACATCAGCTCATTAGTGATGCGTTCGAATGCGTTGCATGTCGGAGGGGGGAAACAGAAACAAAGAGAAAATTGGGTTGGAAAGTTCGGAGAAATCATGACGGACGACGACGCTTGACATCTAAAGCAAGTTAGCAAAATAGGTAGATCTATATCATTCAAAGTCGACCACGTACCGTTACGTTCAGTTACGCCCTCGTCTAGGTCAGAATCTGACCGAGCGCGTTTTCCAGATACCGGTGACACTTGTACCGTTGCCTTGGAGGCAGTGACAGGTTCGTCCTGATCATCCTCATTATCTGACTCCCACGTGATCTCGTCGTTGATAGGCACCTTAAGGGTTGCCGACACGCCGATACCACTATTGGATATAACATCGTTGCCACCCACAATCTCCTCTCCATCATCGTCCGAGTAGTCGATCTCGTCTTTGTCGTCACCGTTTAGCGTGGCAGTGGCACTAGTAATGTCGGAGCTAGGGACATCGGCTGTTCCGTTCGTTGGTGACGGGTGTTGATCAGGGTCACTACGTTCGCTAGCGGTAAGGGCATCATGCTCGTCCCGAATCTCATTTGTATGATCGTGTGGGGAGCCGTTTTCTTGTTGATCTTGAAGTTGGTGAATGTTAGTAACTATTTGCAAATTCTCAAAAGACCCCAGTGCAGGAATAAAAAAGTGTTGCTCGGTAGGAGAAACTGTCGACAGGTTTATATTGCTCTTGCCTAGCTTGCACTCGAAAGGCCGATCAGTTCCGACGGTACTACCGGACGAGGCTGATTTCAAACTGTCGAGATGCCAACCGGCTTCCATTCCCATAATTTCATCCGCAAAGCAGTCGTCGCATATGCAGGTTTTAGTCCTAGTACAACCAGTGGGGACCGAGGGGTTGAAAAGAGAAGTGTGAGAATTACCCTGCTTCGTTGGTGAAAGGTCTAGTTCGTCATCTGAGAAGTCAATCAAGCCATCCGCTGTGGTCGCATCGGCACTCGCGTCTGCATTATTATCGGCGTTATCTCCAACTTCGTCGGCTGAGTTCACTACGTCTGCTGCATCTGCTGTATCTGCTGTATCTGCTGCGTCTGCTGCGTCTGCTGCGTCGGCATCGTCTGCTAGGTCTTCAGTGTTTGTACATATGCCCGAGCCATGTACTGAGGGTGAGCTAGGCTTGTCGTCATTCTCGATTTCACCTGCTTCACCTTGGTCGGCTTCATCTTCCACGGGGCCGCTTTCTTCATAATCATATGCGTCATCTTCTTCACCAGGGGGCAAGGCGTACGGAGAGTGACTATCAAAATCGCCAGCTTCCTCGCCATCAATGGGCGTTTCTTCTCGATAAATGGCAATTTCTGAAAGGCCACGACCGGAATCTGCGCTATCTCGAAGCGCTATAAAGCGCTGCCTACAATTAGGCCTTACCATAAGATACGTGTAGAGATCTGGTGGCGGTTCTGCCCCGTCATTTTTTACCAATACATCATAAAGATCAAGAATGTCACCAAACGTGAACTTTTCAAGTATATCGGCGGTAGAGGACTATAACATAGTTAGCTTTTGCGAGGTTAATATGGGTTTATAATTAAACATACCTCAGAGAACTCCAGCCCTAGGCCATCTACGTGCATGACCAATTCATCCAGAGGGGAAAGCTCATCTGAAACCACATCCCGTAGGCTGGACAACAATTGGCCGAGGGGAAACTCTAACGCCGCCATATCACTCAGGAAATACTTGTTAGGGTCGTCGGCTTCGGACTTAGCGAACAGCCTGTAATCCGTGTTACCGTACGAGATATACATCTCATGGCGCATAGCAACGGAGAGGGGGTGCTCTACAAAGGCTTTAGTGGCGTGAGATATTTTCTCTTGGTTGCCAGCAACGGCTGCTTCAGAATCTTCGGGATCTTCGCGTTCAGCATCGTGCTGACCCGACTGACTTTGCGTCTTATCGACATCAGGGGCTCCAGTCTCTTCTTTACTGTAGGTTTGATTACTAGATTCATAGTCGGTGGCAGACTGGTGCTCAGGATCCTCTAAGCCGGTCGGATCTTGCTGATCTACCTGTTCCTGCTCTTGTTCGGCGGGATGTTCTGCCGCGGCTCCGTGATTAGATGCTACAGGAGCAGAAGGCTGTTCTTCATGCCGAAGGGAATTATTGTCGTCATCGTCACTATCGTATCCAATTTCAGATACATCATCGCCTGTAGCATGATGCTGGATATCTTCATGGGCTTCGTAAATATTATTACCTTCACTGGCGTGTCCATCTGAGTATGTATCATTCTTTTTCTCGTATTCCTGTTGCTTGTGTTGCTCGTATTGCTCATCAACAACAGGCTCCTTTGTAGACTCTTGGAGGCCAGCGTCAGCAGATACATTTTGCTGTTCGTCATACACACTCTGCACTCTGCCTCCTGATTCAATATTGCTATTCTCACCGACATTAAGGGCGTCTATTTTGTTGCCTTCGGCTATAGCTGCTGTAAAGTCTTGGGAGACTACTTCATCCCCTACGAGAACTTCATTGTCCGAAAGCAGATTGTTGCTTGTTGCGTCAATGGTGCCGACATCAACCTGGCCGGCTTCTACTTCATCGGGCTTGCTGATAGAATAGGTTGATGCTTCTAACCAGCTACCTTGGCCATTACCAGTATTCCCGGTGTTGGCGGTGACATTGTCATTACCAGCGTTAATAGCTTCGGCTATATCGATTTCAACAACTGTCTCAAAATTATCTTCGTGGGCGGTATTCTGCTGCCATACATTCTGGTCGGGGTCGCCAAGATCGATCTCGATATCGTTGGAAGCTGGTGCCACCTCGTTATTCTCAATGTCATCGGCGTCTATCATACCGTACGACGCATCATCCCCCTCAGCCATCAGCTCATCTCTCGTGTCTGAGTTGAAGTTCGGGATCTCTTGGACTTGATCGAAATCTGCAAGCTCCATATCTTCATCGGTCTGTCCGACTGCAAAATCTAGGTCTATGTCGATATCTTCACCGAACCCAGCATGACCGAAATCGGTTGTTATCTCCATTTCTTCTCCAGGCATTGTGCATAGAATGCTTGAATACAAGGCTATCTGATGGGGGATCTATGGCAGAACCTAACAGAGAAATGCCCTTAGAAAGGGAATGAAATTAATTTCGGATGTATTAGATTGGTATAACGCCTGTGTTATCCAGTTGTTATATTGGTAGGAATGCAGGAAATGATAAGTCTGTTGAACAAAGCAGCTCGAAGCCGGAGCGAGGACTGTCTACTTCCGGAAAGAAAGGGATTGTAAACTTCACTTGCTTGGTGTTTGCTAGAGCCTATCCTCAAGCCTGCAAGAATTTTTCGTAGCTTCACAGACGCAAGGGACAAGATGCGGTCGGAAAGTTGATAGGGCCTGACCGTTTGCCACTGCTATTTAATGTGCTTCGCAGCCCCGATATGTTGTGTATCTGGACTAAAGGATTGTCGATTGATGGTGAACGGCGTGTACAATGCAAATAGTTTGCATAGAAGTAAGAATCATTTGTGGTAACCGAAAGTTCACTTATTGAAGATCGATCTTGCTAAGAGGTTGTAGTAGATGTAGTAGAGGCCTGGTGACGATGGTCCTTTGTTAGGTAGGAAGTAAATAGGAAAAGGGTTGGAAGTCTTGGACAAGTAAATCAGGTCAAGAATATTGAAGATACGTAGGAAGGCGCGTAATAGTTTGCTGTCGTCACAGTGCTGTGTAGATAAACGTGAGGTAACAAGGATATCGTGGTGACTGTGAGATGCGAGTCGCGTGGTTTAGGTGGGATTTACGAAGGAGGGAGTAGGGAAAGAAGGGCGATGCTGCCTCATTGAAATATGTCGAGGATATGCCGAGAATATAGTTTGTGGCTTTTACATTAAAGTTGGCCCAACAGGTCGTGATTGATGGGATAAAACGTCGAGAGTGGAAGGCACAGTGAGTCGATGAAGGTACATTCAAGAAGTGATCGCTTTTAGGTTAACAAAAGGTAGGTCGGGAACAAATAAGTTGGGAAGGCATTAGGTAATTTTGGGTTGACAAGACCCCACCTGCCCGACAGCTGAAAGCTAACGCATGCAGCAAGTTGACGGTGTCTGTGTACATACCTACTCCGGGTCGGATAAATATCGGCAAGAATACTTAGGAGTAATCCAGTCAGCCAGTTCAAACATGTGGCTTGACAGGGGATTAATAAGTCCAGTACCACATTTTCTACGTACGGTGAATTGGCTTGATTGTTGTACAGCTACAAGCCTCAGTACATACAATACCAACCCTCATTTCGCGGCATAACTTTACTTCTTAGCATATCAATCCTCTTTGATTCCACAGAAGTTGCATGTCCCTGTGGGCATAATACAGACAACATGGTAATACCACATTCCCATGTACCTAGCGTAAGGTTCCCCAATGATCTCTAACTTGTATTAGGTCGTCTTAGCCGCATCTATTTGTACTCGAGGCGGGAAAGCTGTCCTCTCGAGGCAGTTCCGTGAGATGCCCAGATCGCGAATCGAAGCCCTCCTAGCATCATTTCCTAAGCTCGCCGATTCGGGCACCCAGCACACCACCGTCGAGCAGGACAATGTTCGATTTGTCTACCAACCCCTCGACGAGCTCTACATGGTTCTCATCACCAACCGCCAGTCCAACATCTTACAGGATATCGACTCCCTCCACCTGTTTGCGCAGGTAGTTACTAGCACATGCAGAAGCTTAGACGAGAGGGAGATATTAAAGAATGCCTTTGAACTACTCAGCGCCTTTGACGAGTTGGTTTCGCTCGGCTACAGGGAAAACCTCACCATCAGTCAGATCAAGACTTTCTTAGAGATGGAGAGCCACGAAGAGCGCATCCAGGAGATTATTGCGCGGGTATGCTATCTACCCACGAGGCTTTCCCATTGCCCTGCTAACGGCCGTACAGAACAAGGAATTGGAAGCAACCGAGGAGCGAAAACGAAAGGCCAAGCAGCTGGAGTTGCAACGAAAGGAGTCTGCGAGGACAGGTCGTCCTGCTGCACCTCGAACCCCGGTATACCCGACTTATACGCCACCTACGCGTCCTGCGCCTGCGGATACCTACGATACCTACGAAGCTGAGAAGAACAAGAGCCATAAGTATGAAATACCATAAATGTATCAGGCGCCAGACTAACATAGAATCAGGACAACGGTTATGAAGGGCAAGGGGATGCAGTTGGGCAAGAAGTCCAAGACCACAGACATGTTTGAACGCGTCCGAGGAGACATGGGAGCCGAAGTAGACGAGTCACCCCTAGTGCCCATCGCTCCCACTCCGGCTGCCGAGCCTGCAGCTCCACGAATGTCTTCAACCCTAGACCGCGATGCGATCCACGTTACTATCAACGAGGCCATTGGAGCCAAACTATCGAGGGAGGGCTCTCTAAACTCCCTAACTGTTACCGGCGATCTAAGTTTGAGAATCTCGGATCCTAGCTTGACCAAGATCAAGCTCAATCTTACAGCAAACGCTTCTCATGGTGCCCAGTTCCGTACGCATCCCAACGTCGATCGTGGCTTATTTACAAGCTCCAAGACTATCCAGATGAGCAACGCTGCGCGTGGTTTCCCTGTCAACAATTCCGTTGGTGTGTTAAGGTGGCGAGCTACGCCAAAGACAGACGATACCAGCGCTTTGCCCATTACTTTCACCGTCTGGGTGAACAAGGGCTTATCCGGAAACTACACGATAACGGTCGAGTACGAACTCACTGGAGGTGACGCCCTAAAAGATGTTACCGTTATCATCCCGTACGTTACTAGTGAACCATCCGTGTCTAGCTTCGATGCCACCTACGAAGTATCTGGGGACAGTCTCGAATGGACTATCGGAACCGTCAGCGACGACAACCCCAACGGTTCGTTTGAATTTGATGCCCAGGCGGATGATGAGAACGAGTTTTTCCCCATGCAAGTACGATTCTCCAAGACGACACCGTTTATCGATGTTGATGTAAGTACTATACTCTCACCTGCAATCCAGCATCTTCGCTGTATTAACGATTTATATAGGTCACGTCAGTTTCGTTGGTGGAAGAGAATGAAGAAGTGACTTTCTCCAAAGACATTAGGTCAGTGGCCGAGTCCTATTTGGTCGAGTAAGGATTTTTGGGCAAGGGGCAATGACTTCAGCATGAAGCAACGGCCATCAAAAGAGGACGAGACAGGTTGTTATATAGAGAAATGGCTAGATAAAGCATGCTAATTGATTGTGAATGATGCCATCAACTATAATCCTTCCAATACAATCCTAGCATGAGAGTATTGGTCCCTGTTGTGGATTCTGAGAGCTCGGGAAATGCCACGATATTGTACACAGTAAATAATGATTGGATATACTGTATTGGGTACTCAATTTAGAGTGGCTTTACGGTTACAGCCGCACCGTTTTAGCGCACTGTAGACTCATCAACCTTTGCAAAATCGCAGCAGCAATGATAAGAATCATCTTTCTAAATAATAACAACGTCAACTTATAAAATGCTGCGCCATGATTAGAACCCTTCCGGATACTCTCGAATTAGGTACCCAGTCTTAGGAGTAACCATGACTGAACCAATTGAGCTCACACTCCGTAACGACTTACGTCTCGACCCTAAGCCGCATAACGGCCTTCTCACATATAATCCAGCCATCGAACTCTTCGCCGGTGCGGCTGGGTCGAGGACACTTCAGATATGGCGGTCAAATGGCCAAGCTGTTACTAAAAGTAGTCAACGTGGCGATCGAGACACTGTCGAGGCTCTCCGCTGGAAAGCAGATGGTAGACTATTCTCGCTTTCATATTAGAATAGCAACTGGTAAACTAACGCGTATCAGGGCAATTTCTAGCGGTAGGATGGAGTGATGGAGTAGTTAGGTTGATGGGTTTAGAGACGAACAAGGCTGTTCACCAGATGCCGGTATGCGAGGCGGGCAAATCACGAATCACCTGCATCGGCTGGGCTCGTAACAACGCAGGGAGGCGTCAGAATCCGGTCTCGGAATCTTCTACGGTGTCCTGGGAGGATATAATAGCTCGCGATCTCTTCCCAAGCAGCAGGAAGACCGCCGTAGACCTTCCTCGGGAACTCACGTTTCTCGAAGTCGAGAGCGCTCTACCAAAGCTCAGCCCTTTGCCCGCATCGGGGGGTTCAGGGTAAGGAACACAGTCCAATTTATCATAGCAACTACCTGCTAACGAGGCCTTAAGGGATGACTCCTTCGTATTCACCACAAGGGCGTCGCTAGAGTTCCTATTCCAACCCTTCGCTCCTCATGACAGTGATAACGTCGATGTCATGATTGTTGGCACCGACGATGGGCAAATTCACGTCAGCATATATAATTCTTTTGTCATTGGCACATTTAAGTACGCTCTACCTCAGCCTCTTGGAAAGAATGTTACCCTGCAGTTATGCCACCACGCCTCTCATCCCGACTCGTCGACACACATGCTTGTATTCAAACCATCCGGGGAGGTTAAGACAACAACCACCTATCTCGTACCCATAGACCTAACTTTTATCCATTCGTCACCTGAGAATTTGTCTTTGCTGGCTTCAAGAACTACTACACTACAAAAGCTGCTGAGGTATGTAAAGCAAGTACAGATACATATGCTACACGAATGGCAGTCAACCCGCGAGCTTCCAACTCGATTTTTGAACAGCATAAACGAAACGCTACGCGAATCCGGAAACTACGGCGAGATGGGCATCGGGCAGGCCTTATACCATACTGTGGTGACGGGCCATACATTCCCAGAAGTCCGGGAATGGTTAGTTGATCAGTTGGCGGAGCGGGTACGTAAGCTTTCGTTCGTAGGCTTGAGTGAAACCATGAGACTAAATACCAAGATAGGGTCATAAACGGTGGGATAAGGCTGTTTTGTCAGGCCTCCACGCGCTCCGCAACCTAGTGCATGAAAACTTCCTTCCAGCGCTCGAACGCGTCGGTATTATCCTCAGTCGTTTGCTCGGCATTGCGCGCTTCCACGAATCAAAGGAGGAGCCCGGATTCACCAGCGCGCAGATCACCAGAGTCATGGATATCGTGTCCTGCTTGATGCTAGTAGGAAACAAGATTCTACTCGTCGTCATGGAGGAGCTGGATCTATTCCAGTCCTTTTCCATCTGGCTCCGGCACGAAATCGATAGACTAGCAGCGCCGTCAGCAGTAGAAGAGCTTTCTGAGAAAGAGGCAACAATGGAACACGGAAAAGTTCTCGCCTATATCCAACAGTATATGGCCGCGAGCCCCTTACGGTACTATCTCAGCAACGTCCCAGCTGAAAGCTCAGATAAGGGTCGCCAGCTAGCTGAAGGTGGAAGCTCTCTACTAGAGCTTCTTACTAAACAGCTAAATAAACTAGAAACTAAACAGCCCGACGAAAATTCGTTCGCACAGGTCGAATTCTTGTGTGGCTATTTAGATGGTAAGGCCACTGCTATCTTTGAAGGCATTGCCGAGGCGGAAAAGCGAAGCGTGCGGTTTGGCCAACCAACTACTATCGAATTGGATAGTAGTATTGCGAAATTTGATGTCATAATGTCTGCTGTATCTAATGCGGTATGTTCGCGTCCAAGTCGCCTCTCATTCATTGTTAATGGTCTCCTTAGGATACATCCCAGGCACCAACATACACAGCTCTAATAACGGAAAGCAACGAGCGCAGCGGTATGGATCACCACTAAAATAATTCACAGCCTGGTACTGACTCTTTTCCAATAGTATACATATTCCGAACGACCACAAGCGTATTGAATGGTATCAGCGGTTCTGTCACGACCGAGGTCTCATGCATGGTCCTTGGCGAAGGGAAGGTTCTCGACCTCAAATTTCTACACGACGATAGTCTTCTCGTCTTGTGGGCACAGAGAGGTAATTTAAGCCAGTCTATTTAGCATTCCACCATCGCTAACTTCAGGCAGGCCAATCACTACGGATTATCAGGATACCATACAAGTCTAACGACTTAGGGTATCAGCCGTATTACTCAGGAGACAAGGTAACACCGCACGTCCTAAGCAGCGACCAACTTACCAGTGCATTTATGAACGTGGTGGTGCCCTGCGAGCCGAACTTCATGCCAGCCCAGATGGAAATCAGGGAAGCTAGTTCCGAGCGCGGCAAGGTGCCTGTTAGAGTATGCCTGCTTGGGGGCGATATGCAGACGTATAAAGTATTTTCCTTACCAGAGGACTCATTCAAACCATCAACGGGATAGTTGTATGGTGATGGAATATTAGACTGGTAGTATTTCTCTACCTTGCAGACTAATGATCAGCTACGGTATCCATTGGGAAATAGGAGAAATTAATTATTGCTCGTTTAGATCTCAGAGTTGCTACCTCTTATTCACCCCTGACATCCCTAAACAATACATCGTCGGCATTAGGTACCTACCTACCTAGATAACCTAGTCCGATAAAACAGAGAGCAGTACGAAAGCCCCTCAACCGCCACGTATGAAATCCAAGACCCAGCAAGACCAAGTCAAATCAGATCGAGTTAAATGGTCTCAGACCCAGCGCCTTCGCTCTTATAAGCAGTCTCTACTAAGTTGATTCAGTACCCCCTCGACCAATCATGGGCGAGACAGAGGCGTTCACGACTGAAACAAGATGGACTACCATGAGCCCTGCGATGTTCACAATATCCCCTCTTGAGGCTTACGCCATTCACCTGAAGTACTATTGGAGGCTAGGCTGTCGTGGTATCATGGCAACACCTCTGAACCGAACGAGGGGAACCTTGAGCGCGCGTCGTATCTGTAGATAACTTCTGCTTATTGCAGATTAGTTAGTTATCTAAATCTAGGTGTATTTCTATTTACAGTAGAGTAGCTCTGAAATGCTCCCTGGTTGCTTCTTGGTTTGAACTGCCTTATGATATACAGACTGCCTAATAATTCCGCACCCGCTCTCCGGTCATAAGCCATATAGGTACCTACCTACCTAATGTCATGTCATGTCATCACTTCCTCCCTGTCTTCGCCCACTGTCTCAGGACGTTTTTCTGAATCTTCCCTGTACTCGTCTTCGGGAGCTCGTCGACTATCTCAACTTCCCGCGGGATCATAAACTTGCTGATGGTGCTTTGATTGCGGGCCCAGTTGATCATGTCTTGAGGCTCTAGTGTCTTCCCTTCTTGGACCGTTAGATACGCCTTGGGTCGCTCGCCCCAGTGCGAGTCTGGTACGGCTACGACGCCTGCTTCGAGGACGTCCGGATGCTGGACTAGCATGGCCTCGAGTGCGACGGAGGAGATATTCTCTCCGCCTTGACATGTGCATGTTAGTATTTATGCATGTAGATAAAACATATCTCCGGGAGGAGAAAGAAAGGAGGCAGGCGTACCGCTAATAATAATATCCTTGGCTCGGTCTTGAATCTGGGCGCTCCCATCTGGATGCCAGACAGCCAGATCACCAGAGTGTAGTGCGCCACCAGCAAAGAGCTTTCTCGTAGCCTCGGGGTCCTTGAAGTAGCCCTTGCAGCAAATATTGCCGAAAAATATGATCTCGCCAATCTCTTTACCGTCCTTGGCGACGTCGATGAGAACACCTTCCGGCTGGTCGGCCTTGATCACGCGTATCGGAAGACTGGTTATGAAGCCGTGTCCCTGGCGAGCCATCTTGACGTACCTCTCCGACTCTGGCAGGGCATCCCACTGCGGGAGGTGGTATCCCTTGGTTATTGGGCCATACGTCTCCGTTAGCCCGTATACATGGAGGGGGTGTAGATTTAGATCGGTCTGAATAGTTATATTAGTAAGTTCACAATATATATATATATATATATATGGACGTGTCTCATACCATCTGCTTAAAAAGATGTGGCGTTGGCGGGCTCGCAGCCACGGTGACCTTTACAGGTTGTGGTAATCTCGCTGCTTCTTTCGAAGTGCAGAGCAAAGTATTCACCGTCGGCGCCGCACTGAAATTCGTGATCCCTTCCTCTTTTAGAAGTTTCCAAATTAACGGATAGTCAACTCTCCTGAGGCAGTAATGCGTGCCTCGAGCTGCGGTTACTGCCCACCTATAATACGAATAAGCCTTTACTTTCAAAGTTTACGACTGTCGGATAAACTTACGGGAACGTCCAGCCTACGGCATGAAACCTATAAGTGTTAGCAACGGAAGAGATATCGTCTTCCGGAGTAGTCTTACATCGGCAATGTCCAGAGGTATTTACACCGCCCCTTATCAGGACTCAACCCGGATTCAATGACGTTAGCTAGTGCCGCAAGATATGCGCCTCGATGTGTATAGACGCATCCTTTCGGTCTCGAAGTTGTTCCTGATGTGAATGGAATGGCGATCATATCATCTTCATGGACGCCCTGGACGTGAAGACCAGCCCATCCCTTGCCGCCCTGTGCTTGGTCATATTTCAACCCTTCCAGCACTGCTTCGTCGAATGGTCCACAGAGCTCACCCTCAGTCGCGTCGGTATCCTTAATTTATTAAGTTAGCATATTTATTTGACATCCAGCACTGGACGCAGATCGGATAAATCAGGTAAATATGTTAGATAGGTAGGTACTCACTAGGTCAATGATGAAAGGCACATTAGGATGGGTCTTCTTAAACTCGTCTAATAACGGTAGATATTCGTTATCCACGATAATGGAATCTACCTCTGCAAAATCAAAAATATAGGTGATATCATCGGGTTTTAAGCTACAAAACAATCATCAGTATTCGGAGTATACTCCAGCGGGGGTAGATGAATCTCCGGGGCGCGTACCGATAATTCACAGGGACGATAACCCCACCACCGGCCACAATCCCGAATATCGATTCGAGGAAAGCAGGCGTGTTAGTTGCCAGCACGCCGACACGTTTATAGCCGTGTTTTCGGAGGTAGTACGCCAAACCCCTAGCACGATCCGCAAATTCGCTATACGGCCTTCTTAGGACTCTGTTGTTAGCGGTGACGTGATATATAGCGGGAGCGTCGGGTTCGATGGCAGCGGCCCTCTCTAGAAAAAATGTTGGGGACAGCTGGTGGATGTGATAGGTATGGTCAACGCCAACGGGTGACTTCGGGGTTGTCGGTCCTAGATGACCGAGTAGGTTCCTCAACCGTGACGTCGGTCCAGACATTATTATTAAAGATATTGCAGTCAATGAAATGGCCGTCCCGTCTAAGTCTTAAGAGGTAATATTTAAACTAAACCGTACAGCTAATACGTAGGGTAGAGGTATCCCGTATAGGTGTATGACGGGTAGGGTATAATGCAAGTATGAAAGAAGATGAGATAGAGCTATTGTCATCGAAGTTCACGACAAACCCCGTTGGGGAGGGTATCGAGACTTATAACAATCGATACCAAGGTACCTCAGGTATGCAAAGCGGTGTCAGGAAAAAGGATGGCGCACTAGTATTACCCCATAGACCCCCCGTAGCCCGTCCCCCATGACGCTAACCCCGGTCTTGTTCGGTTAAGGGCTAAGCATTACCGGGGAACCAGGGGTCAAGCGTAGGGGGCTATTAGTTATTAACAAAAAGTAAGAATTAAGGCGTTTGTTAGCCTCTTGGGGTTGCGTCACATCCGCGACTTTGCTACTTGTTATATTGAGAGGTAACTAGAATATATCTAACCTAGAATAGTATGAATCCCTTTGTAACAATTCCAACTAATAAGGAGCCAGATATCCAAAGGTAGAATGCTATATCGTATACCCGACTTAGCTCTTCGTCTCAAAACTCCTATTAATGACAACGGTAAGAACTCGAGTAAAAAGCAAGTGATATAAACCCGCATTTATCAAGGAATTTGGTAAATGTTGAATCTCAAATTTAGAGGTTAGATCATGAACTTCCACTTTACAAACCCCCATTTCGGGGTTAATATTTTACCGCCGACTAACCGACGAGCCGACTTCATAACTTTATGATGCTGTAGTATAAAATTCAAAATATGTAGACGTTGTAACCGGATTATGAGACATTTCATAAATCCTAAAATAACGCCTCGGCCATGACATCCAGTTTTAAACCTTTCGAGCGACACAAATCCAAGCCGACATCTCTAGTATTCCTGTTTCCTTCTCCGTATCACTCAGTTGCTTTCGTATCTCACCGTTCCAACGCCCTATCTCTTCTTGGCTCCATCCCTCCCAGAGTTTCGCTGTCCACATTGGCGAGCTAAGTGCTTTAACAGCCTCTTCTTCGGAACCACACTCCCAGTTCGGCTCGGCCTCGAAAACTTCAATTTGATCACCCGGGAATCCTCCATCCTCCATGACGCTGGAAAGCTTCTCTTTCGTCAACCATTCAGGGGGCATGTACATAGGTTTTAACCCGCTGTTCGGTCGGATAGCATCCACCGCGCCTTGCAGCACCTCGACAGCCCGTCGAGTCTTCCACGTAGTGACTACTGCATAGCCGCCAGGTTTAAGTGCACGGTGCATCTCTGCGGCGCCGGCCACCGGGTCCCGGAGGGTAAATATGCCTAGATTCATAACGATAGCGTCGAATTCGGCGTCTTTGAACCGGGAAAGGTCCTCCGAATCTTGGACGTAAGCGTCGGCTGTAGTCCAGTTCAGCGCGGCTTTGTTTGCCATGAAGTGTTCAACCATAGCGGGGGCGAAATCTATGCCAGTGACTCGGGGCGGTGGAGACACTGGCAACCCGGGGACCGAGACGTCTGCTGGTGACGGCGATAGTAGGAGTTTAGCCACGATGCCCGGCCCGGCCGCCGAGTCTAAGATGTGACTTGATGAAGAATAACTTAATAGGGGTAAGTAAGACAACGCGGCGGCAGCAAGGCGCGTACTAGTGCCGCCTGCAAGTTTTTCATATGTAGAGGCATTTTTCTGGAAATGCACTTGCCCGGTTACCTTGTCTGACGTTCTCGAAGTCATGTTGGCGATGAAGGTAGTTGTTATCATGTGTTGAGAGTTAGTGAGAGACTTGAGACCTGCAAAACTGCAAAATATAATTTGATGTCTGATAATGTTTCTGAACATTGAATAATTAATTGCCTTAGGTACCTCTCATAACTACATGATTTTACCTGAACCCAATGATATATTTATATCGTGTCGGATACATATTTTATTTTGCGAAGAGTCCCCGGAATGTCTCCGGGATCCTCGTTTATGGAGACTTTACAGCTAAGCTCTATAAGTTACGATTCTCTATTTCTCTA
The DNA here is from genome assembly GCA_022432525.1 of Daldinia grandis. Taxonomy (NCBI): domain Eukaryota; kingdom Fungi; phylum Ascomycota; class Sordariomycetes; order Xylariales; family Hypoxylaceae; genus Daldinia; species Daldinia grandis. The sequence continues at coordinate 2,518,663 of JAJKLB010000003.1, read as the reverse complement.
TTCCCCTACACTAAACATTCTAATCTCTCTATTGATCTTTTTTCCTTTTTGTGGACAGTTCCTATAAATTTCCAAGTCCAGCAATAGTAGTGTCTTTGTTTGTAATTTCTGAGCCTGCCCCTCACGATGCGGGACATACCATTCATAGCAGAACCTCTAAGTAAATTTCGCTCCACCAGATAACCCCTGATGATACCGAGCTGGTAAATTTTTGATATTCGTCTCGTGAGATTCCATTACATCACGTATCGGAACTATAGAACGTATTAGCAAATATGAATTCCCGTGGATATCCCCGACTTACATAAGGGTTCTCAAAGTCGGTGTGGTCTTGTTCACCCATTTCCAAACCAGCCTTGATGCTATCTTCTTCCGATATGCCCAGCTCCATCATCCGTCTGTCCCTACGCCTGTTGCGCATAACTAGGACGACTCTCCACAGCAGTATCAATAGCATCTGGATTCCCAAACATATTACACAGCCAATCGTCCCCGGGATGTATCTAGGCTGGACATTGTTAGTATTAGGTGTATCATCTTGCCTTAGCTTGACATACCGCATCCTTGGCCTGGAAGATTTGAGTGCCCACCATGTTTCCAACGCAGTATCCCACGAAGGTGATTGATGATACGACGGTCCGCTTTGTTCGCCCGGCGACGTTTGACGGGATTAACGACCAAGCAAAAAACGTGCCTACTATATAGGGTGAAGTCATGAGAATTCCACTCCATTTCGTCCATTTGTATCGTGGTTCGTTGGGAAGAAGGGCGATGACGAGGAAACCAGCAATTGGCGGAAATTGTGAGAGCGCCATCACCCACCTAGATACATATTTGATTAGGATATAGTTACCTATGTCTATAAATCGGGATGTCTTGGCACTTACAATCGTAAGTTCTTCTTTCTAGTAACTAGCGGCCCGATCGCAAGGAAGAACAGCAGTAAGAAAAGCATTTTGGGAATGTTTAAAAGAATATTTTGTAGGTTTGCTAGACTATACTAAGCCAAGGTTATATAGAGTGTGGTAGAGTAGAGGATACTTACTAAAACCATAGCTGGTGGTCAATATCCCCGAAAAGGCCGTCAAGACGCCGTTTGGGACTGCTCCTAGGAAGGCATTTGCACCAGCGATCCAGAACTAGGTTTATGAGTCAACTTTCTTAAGTCGAATATTGGAATGCTCAAGAGGTGGCTGTAAGGACATACTACTGGGTCCACCAGACACTCTCTAACTTGCTCCCACTTCCAGCCCTTGATACCTGTTTTATCGTGACCAGTGTTATTGGATAGAATGCGGGCTGTGGCTATCTTCTTTTCCTCTGCGGACAGCCAGCGCACTTCAGATGGTGTACCAAGGAGAAGAAAGCAAGATAGTCCCGCGACAATCGTCAGACTACCGAGGAACTATCACAACATTAGCCAGCGGCCCACTTTGACATTGGATAACTTACATAGGACATGTACCTCCACGCTTCGAAATTCGGGTTCTTGTAGGTGACGGTGCCAATCCCATAATTTATGGATTCGGTGACAAGGTTGACTCCGGCATAGCCGCTTTGGAAGACCAAGGAACGCGAGGGATGTTCTCGTGTAGTGTACCAGGTCCCAATTATCAACAGGAATCCGGGACTTATACAGCATTCGAAAGCCCCTTGTAATGCTCGAAGAGTGACGAGATGCACAAAATTCTGAGCAAACCCAATGCTCAGCACGACAAATCCCCAGCATACTATGTATATCGACAAGATCCGGCCCATCGCGTATCTCTGCAGCAGGATGACAGACGGGATCTCAAAACACATGTAAGTAATATAGAAGACTGTCGTCAACCATGAAAACTGCTGTCCAACAAGGCCTGTATCTTCGCGTAACCCAAATGTTGCTTGAGTACCGACGCAGGCCTTGTCTACTTGCTGGAGTCCATGGCAGAGCCACATACTGTCGAGGGAGAATTAGAATTAACAAATTCGTCGAGAGAGGTTTTCTACAAGACTCACAGGGGAAGAAGGTATCTGTCTACTTTTCGTTTTAGACGATTGTACTCTTCGTCTGTATATTGAGGTGGGAGTCCCTCTTTATGGTCTATGGCGACTTTATCATCGTTTGAGGACTTAACGCTATCGTCTGACCCCATCTTGATGAATATAGCTAGCGGTGCTCGGTATCGTGAGTATTGGCCCTCTTCTCGTGCATCGGATAGCTATAATGTTAGAATTATGTTTAGTGGGAGAATATAAAGCTCTGTGTTTCGTGCCGGTAGGCATAGTTATAAGTAGTAACGCCGCCGATAGCGACCGATTAGAGTATAAAAAAAATAAGAAATACTTAAAGTCACCTTTCCTAATGACAGTCGATTCCTGAAGTCTGGGAGGCCGCATTGATCGAGCCCGAAATCTAGAACATCGAGGCAGGACATAGGCCGGGAAGGCGCACGAATCAAACAAGCAATCCAGAGGCAGATCTCATCACAGGTATACCAAAGATTACGTCCTTTCCACGGCATTATCTCAATTTCTAGCTCTCAAGCCACAATTTCGGTGCTCAGCAATCACACTAGATCCCGGGATTGCATTGTGTAATGTGGTGTCTTAGTACGTAAGACAAAAACGGTAGGGAGATGCCATGCGTTATTACACAAATGCTCTTACACAAATGCCGCCGTTGAGGGTGAAATATTGTGTAACGGGCTAAGAAACAATAGACACGGAAAAGCAAAGAACAGATCGCGGCATTGAAATGCCCAGCTTCGCTCTATTGCAATATCTAGCCGCGAGGCAAGGAGCACTTAAGATCGCCATCCTTAGACAGCTTATCTCTTAATATTGGGCCAATAATAAGAGACAGCGGGCGATCAGGATACAGAATTTCCGCATGGCTTGAGAACGGTCTCGCAGACGATAACGTTTTTAAGTGCGAGGGCTGGTTTGTGAGACAGCGGCAGAAGATACATTGCAAATTAAACGTCGAGAGTGACGGAGGGTCTGGAGGGACTCTATCGTGACTATGGGCCTTCTACACTGCGGCTGTCCGTTATGATAGGCACCTATTTATCCATTAGATACCTGGCTAAGGTCATGCACACTGATAGCTTCCACAGACCTCATACTTGCGTGTGGCTTGGATTAATTCGGTAACAATAATTGTATCAATCTATTCTAGAAGCTCCACAGCCAGGTACTCAAAGGGTCAGGCCGCGTCTAGCGGGACCAGGGGTATGAACTCGGACTCCATGAATTACCTGAGCCAGCTGACGGATGTCTAAGATGGTATGTATTCTTAAGGGTTTAGCTATATGACCTATAAGTGGATGTTGGAATTGCTGGATACTAGCCCTTGCCTTCTGCAGGATACATTGACCGGCGTATGAAAAACACTGAAGATATAGACGAGGGATCCACTCGATCGGAATGCCGCGGCAGGCTAGACATTCTATACAGAGGAGAAGGTTTGGCATGTAAGGCGTGCAGACGCCATTTATGCATGTAAGAGGGATACATCTCAGCATAGGGTGCGTGGACCTAGGGATACAAATCGAGAAATCTTGTAGACCCCTTACACTAATAGAAAGCTCTCTTAGGAAACTATGAAACGGTGGTCATGAACTATCTCGGTGAAGCTTTAGGCTTACCCATGGGTAAGAAGTTGCTACATACCTGGGATGGGGCTAAGAGAGGAGAATTGAGTTAAATTTCCGATGGACATCTCCTGGCAAGTAGAACCAAACTTGGCCCCTCGAAGCTCTGATGGCTAGACATTGCCAGGCAAGGTCAGACAGAAAAGGCATTCGCTGCGTACAATCTAGACAAAGCATCCGATAGCATGTAAGGGCTATTGGCGGTGTGTCAAGATTATACCTAGGTGAGATATCTAGAACAAAACATATTCCTGGGAGGTATGTATAAGCTGTCACTAACCTCCATGATTTGGGTTTAGAGTCCTCTGCGGTATGATCGAGTCTGTCTCATGCCGCCTAGGTTCGCCTCATGACAATACGTAAAAAGTACCTAATGTTGAGATATAACTAGGTACCTAGGTAGGTCTGTAGGTGATATCTATTGGTCGGTACCGATGAATGTAACTAACCTAGTTACTTAAATACCGTTAAAGCATGAAGCCATTTGATTCCCGTAGGAAGATATCTATATACAATGACATCTAATATCGTGCTTATACTATATCATACATAAGCCGAATGATTATATACAGGAAGGTCTTTGCACCGCAAAGACTACATATATGACACACTACTAAGACTGAACTGCAAACTTCGGTGCGCTCGCCGCCAGCAGGCTCTGGACGGCTTCAAGAGCACTTAGCTCGACACCCAAGTCCGACTGGCCGTCAAAACCACCAGTGTACCATTGCACGCCACAGGTAGCATTGCCGTAGCCGGTGCAGCTAGCAGCAGCACCCTGAGCAGTAGCTTCGAGCAGCGCGTCGATATCGGATCTCAAGCTAGGAACCAGCACTGCCGTCTTTCCGAGCCAACGCGCCAGGCTGGCCTTGAAGCTAGTCTGGTCGATGTTGCACGCCGAGTCCAGTTCGCATTTCTGCTCATACATCACGCCGGTAGCGTTGGTCGTGGGGTTAAAGAAGGTACTCTGCGCCGTACGGACTAGGCCCTGCACTCTCGATTCCCACGTCGAGCTGTTGGTGAAGGCGTACATGTGGGCGGCGCCATGGATGTAAGAGGCTATGTTATAGCTCCACTCGTCCTTGTTGATCGCCGTGCAGTTCGCATCCTTATCATCTCCCGCGCCGTCGAAAACGTGGAAATCAGGGCTGACGAAGCCAACGCTCGTAGACCAATCCCAGACCTTGGTCGCCCAGTCGCCGAAGGTCTGGTTTCCGGTGTACCGCGCAAGTCGAGCGGCAGTCTGGAAGAAACCGGCATTGGAAACGGAGTTTTTGTAGTAGTAACCGTTGGCTGTCTCATCGAACTGCCATTTGAGACCACCTCCGCAAGTTGCACTGTCTTTATTCCATCGCGCCACGAAGTCCTCAAAGGCGTTCGTGCCGATTGCGAGCCAAGAGTTGGCGCAACCGTCCCCTGCTTCGGTCTGAGACTTCTCACATGGTAGAGCTTGGAAGTCATACTCTAGTGCCGTAAGAGCGTTGTACACCCAGTAGACCTGATCGTCGTTCGCTTCCCATGACTCCTGTTCGGTCGGAGCGAAATCGTAATTCGGGCCCACGTTCTTTGCCAGTGCGGACAGGATATCGGCTTGGTAGGTTGTGTCGCCCGTGTATACAGTGTAGTCCATCAAGCCGTTCCACGCCGAGCCCGATAACCACCAAAACCAAGGTTCCGGCTGTTTAAACTGCCCTGCCGTCGAGCTAGGATCATGATATACGTAAAGACCTTTTGCGACCTGAGCTGCGTTCTCCTTGATAGAGGCCTGGTCTTTCAGGTTGAGGGTCAGAGAAGACGCGACAGGGGCGAGTGCTGCCCCCGCAACAATCTTGGATAATCTCGTCATATTGGATAGGTAACTACCGATAATTCTCTATAAACTCTACACAGTTGAGAATGAAGTAAGAATCAACAAGCCATGACTTGGGAATTCGAGCACACGCGTGTCGTTCGTCCATGCTGAAATATGTACATAAAATCCCCCTTTCTGAAGCAACGTTGCCCATCTAAGCTGACCACGGGCTGCAGGAGTGAGCTGTCGATCATTTCACCTTACAGCAAGTCAGTATGTGAGAGCGGCCACCAAAAGAGAAAAGGGAAGTTGGATTACAAAGGCCAGGCACACGCGAGTGGCTGAGCCAATGAATCGACTGCGACCCCCATGATCCTTGGCGGGTTTAAGCTATTTACAGTTACTGCAATAAGAGGGACAACTGCTTTTCGGTGTTTTTTTTAGTACATTACCATCGGATCAACCGTCACCTGCATATGTTTTTAGATTTATTTAGGAGCATGTGAAGTTTTATGTTTATAACTTTGAAGAGTGTACGGGTGAGTTTTCGGAGACTTTGAGCACGATGTGCAAATTGGAGTCGATCCTTTCTTTGTTTACTCCATCAGGCGGTGATAATTGACAGCCACGAGGGTTTCCAGGCTAGTGCTTATCGTCTAGTTATAAGGTAACTCGAGTTGAAAGTTGTATCCGGTGAAAAAACATATGCGCCAAGAAGTTGTTATGAACGAACCTGGGGAAGATTGCATAGAAGAACCCCGGTTGCTTTCGGGAATCGGATAGGTATTGGACGACACGTGTGCCAAGGAAATTAAAGGAGCAATATTCTTAAGAACGACCCGAGAGATCCCATCCTCGGCTTACACATATCGCCTTAATATGTAGACTAGGTTAGGCACTTTCTAATACCCCCTAGGTTAGTAGAGATTAACCCCACGAGAGGTACGCCTATAACGAGATTGTGAGGAGAAGACAAATGCTTCCTAATACCGCCTACGCTTAAATGGTCTTATTTTATCGGATGCAGCAGTCCGACCTCTTATGGGACCAGCCGAGGGTTCCGGATGTTAGGGGGGTGGGGAAAACGCGATGATAGCTTCATAGAAAATAGTAGGTTAGGTGCCTATTAAATCTGTAGTACCCGTAGTTACGCCCTATAACTGACATATTGTTTCCTAGCTAGGTATTTTATAACCGATCAATACCATCGTCGATGACACACATTCATTATATTCAAGACTAAATTCAAGAGCTCAATAGTGAATAGCGTGCAAACTAAACTCGCGTCGCTCGGTGTTGTTCGCCGGTGAAGCCTTGACCCGACAGACTGGGCAATCAGCTCGCTTAGATTCGAGGTATATCGCTTCTGATGTCAAGGTAACCACCATGGTATTAACCAGAGCTTTTTGCCAGCTAAGCTACGATAGCTTCCCCACATTCCCCAGACTACCAGCGAAGCTTAGCTGTTTACCCCGAATGCCTAGAAGCCAACTGGGACTAGGGTCCTAGTCAAAGGAATTGGACTGGGTGACTCGGGAAAGTCTACGCCGAAGAGCTTGCTTGACAGAACGTAACAAATACCTACTAATATGAAAGAAATACGGCACAGCTTCAAGATGAGTTATCAGAGACTCGCGGATATCTTTGGAGCAGACGCAGTATGGCATGCGTCCTGTCACTTTCTCTGCTTCCGGCGTTGGCCTTCGCGGCAATCGGCAGGTGAGCTATTGCTAACAGGCCCGAGGGGAAACTGAAACTAACATAACCGAAGACATGCCGTAGTCTCTCGATTTAATGTCGTTCGTTCAAACCTTCCAGAGGTGATATCCAACCAGACGACTCCTCTTCAGGTCGGCAATGGAGATTTCGCTTTTAATGTGGACAACACGGGCATGCAGACGTTCATACCCTTCAACACGCTGTCCAGTTGGGGCTGGCATAATGACTCCTTACCGACAAACGGGTACGTGCCTACAGAACATTACAGGTTTCTAGCATTCATCAAACTAAACAGCTCCTTTCCAGTGAAAAACTCAGCGATTATCAAGGCGTCGAAGTGTTGACACATGGAAGAAACATTTCATATGATCTTGAAGATCCTGATCTGCCGGAAGTGTCCAAGTGGCTCACCGCGAACCCCAATCGCATCAACCTCGGCCGCATCGGTCTCAAGTACAAAGGTGACACTCTCGCGCAGTCGCTAATCACGGAGCCGCGACAAGAATTAGACGTATGGAGCGGTGTTATCACGTCGACTTTCAAAGTCAATGGTAAAGACGTGAAGGTAGTGACCCAGGGAGATTTCGACTCCGATGCTGTTGTCTTTCAGATTGATTCGGAACTTGTTTCAACCGGAGACTTGCAAGTCGAGTTTGATTTTCCTTATCCTCCGAAGCACAATGTGTCGGGGTCGTCAGACTTCGAAATATTCATGGGCTCCTATGAATTTCCCTTGAGTCACACGACGTCCATTGTGAAAGCATCCAACGGGCCTAGGAATGGTATTGCACACATATATCACGAAATGCAGGAGACGACTTACTATGTCAATCTCCGGTGGCCTTGCAGATCACCATTGTCATTGACGAGGAACGAGCCCCAGGGCTCCGGCGCAGTGACGGCGCATCGATACACGCTTTCACCAGCGGCTTCTTCCCGCTATGAGCACCCGCCGACTTCGATCTCATTCACTGCCCATTTCTCTCTCGACCTTGAACTACCTGCTTCACCGTCAGCCATTCGGAAGCGTAACCCCACCGCCTGGAATAAGTACTGGAACGAAGGAGGCTTCGTCGATCTTACCGAATCGTCCAATCCCAATGCCACCGAGCTTCAACGGCGTATCATCATGACGCAGTACTACATGAGAGTAAACAGCGCAGCGACAAGCCAAATCCCCCAAGAGAGTGGTCTCGTCTATAACGGGTGGTGGGGGAAATTCCACCTGGAGATGGTTGTATGGCACTGTGCACACTGGGCCACATGGGGCAGACAGCAATACTTCGACAGGATATTCCCCGCGATGTATGAGACGCTTATGCCCACGTCGAAAGCGAGGACTCGGCGTATGGGGTGGGATGACGCTCGATGGCCGAAGATGACGGAGCTCGGAACCGGAGGTATCGCTCCGGGAGAGACCCGAGCGTATCTGATGTGGCAGCAACCCCATCCCATGTACTTAGCGAACCTTGCCTATCAAGCTAAGCCGACACGACGGACATTGGAGGAATGGGACCGTGTCATCACGGCGACTGCTGACTATATGGCGTCCTTCGCATGGTACAATGAAACCGCCGGACACTATGATCTCGGGCCACCATCAAAGGGTGTAACTGAGAACTCTTTCCCGCTCGAGACCCGTAAACTAGCTTATGAAATTGCCTATGTAAGTAACATTAGAGACTCAATTTCCCTTCTTTAGTATGTGATCGCTAACTGCCGGTATCAAGTGGCGCTGGGGTTTAGATGCGGCAGCAGACTGGAAGAGAAAGCTGGGCCAACCCGTCCCCGAGAAATGGACCACCGTGGCAGATAACCTAGCTCCCCCGCCTCAGATCGACGGGATGTATATCCCCTGGGAGGGCTCGGGGCTGAACAGTTCGTGGTGGGAAGACCCGAAGCTCAGCAAAGACCCGCGCAGCGTTATCATGCTCCAAGGCATCCTTCCGGATACACCGGCGGTTAGTGACTCCCTACTAACATCAATCTCCCTCTATACGGCCTTACCTAGCGAATTGAATTGCTAACCTGGAATCATAGGTCGACCCAGAAATCGGCCTTAAGACCTCCAATAAGATGTGGGAAGTCTGGACTGACGAGAACATCCGAGGCTGGGGACGGTCCGTCCTCGCCATCAACTCCGCGCGAGTAGGGAACCCCGAACGTGCCATCTACCACATAACGAACTATGATTATTGGCCATTCGACGACGCAGGCATGCCCACTCGATCCGGTCCTAGTAAGTTGCCTCCCCCCTATTTATCAGAGATTACCTATAGTATTCGACTGTATATATAGGTACTTATCTAACTCTAATTCAACTTAGACCCGTCACCGCCGCCTTATTTCCCAGGAGGAGGTAGTTTCCTCTACGCGATCGGATATATGGTGGCGGGTTGGGAGGGCTCTGAAGGTGATGCTCCAGGATTTCCTAAGGATGGAACTTGGGTTGTCAAGCATGAGGGCTTACTCAAAGCTCTTTAGGTGTAACTCTATGGCACTGGATTATAATTAGATGGCTAAATGCCCCTGTGGATGTAGTATAGTGTCAGCGATTGATATCCCTGTAGTGGTGAGATCGCGACGATTGTTTGCCACGCCTCCCAATAACCAATAAGACATATAGCAAGATCAGCTTTAATGGCTTCTTAGTAATTTTAATCTGCTGATTGAAGTTTTATTTGCGTCCTGAACTATTCATACCGGTTGCGAGGCTGTATCTCTCGAGTAATTGGTTGCATGACGTAGAAAGGCAGGAAAGGGGTATAATGGTGACATCACGATAGCGACATCAAGGTGTTTTGCCTTTAGTTTTCCCTGCTGCCCTTAACTTATATATCAGGCTTCTATACTATTGATCAAACATTCGTAGCTCGAAAAGAGCCGCTTACATCAGTTTACAATTTCATATCCTCATTGATACCCGAACATCGTATTCTCGTCAACAGAATAGGCGAAATGTCCAAAGAAGGCGGAGATCTCAATCAGATGGCCAAGGACGGCACTAGCAGTAAGCTGATCTCGAATTCCAGCTTAAAGCACCATCCTTCTTTCTTCTTTTCTATCCCTTCGATTACCCCAGCCGTGTGTGACTTACACAATATGAACCACAGTTCCCGGAGATGCTGGAAAGCAGAACACGATCCCATCAGTGCCCAACCCGAGCCAAAAATCACAAGACGCTTCCGGCGGAGTCGGCGGGGCCTCACTACACAGCGCGGCCGACAATCCTATCGGCGCAGGCAAGAATGCGGACGACAATGCGGTTACGGCGAGCGGACACGCAGTACCCCAGTCGACGGCCGCCAAACCCAGCGACAGCGGTGGCAAGGAACGGGAACCTGAGAGGTTTCAGTATACTACGATGGGAGTGTTACTCGGAGTTTTATCGCATGGTTACCTACATGAGATGAAAACGGCATCCTGAATGCAATTTTAATAAATATAGATGAAAGTTCAATTACGCTCTCTCTGTGCGAGGTGTAGATATGATATGGTACGGTATGGTGTATTTTCATATACAAAGTACACACCGGGTATCCCGATCTCGAACGACACCGGCGTATTATAATAGGTATGATTCCAAGCAAAATAGGCCCCCAAAACGCCCCAGCTATGCGAAGCGGATATAACAGTAGTAGGTAAGAAACCCAGAGTGTCCAAGGTTACTCCAGTCTCTCCCTTTGAACACGATCCCCGTATCTTTTCATTTAATTATATTTTATTTCCCCCATACTTCCCCCCAGTCTCACGACCAGCCAAGGAGGTTGAAAAGATTGTTTCGCGGGTCCCCGTTGGCTTCGACCTGCAGGGCTGCCTTCCGCGCTTTCTCGACCTCGGGCGTGTTCTGCTGGGAGAAGATGCGGTCCATGGTGCCGGCTTCGCGGTGGAGCTGCGAGCGGACGTAGGAGCCCACGGTATAAGCTGTTGTGGCCAATGTTAGTAAATGGGGAGGGATGAAATAACACAATGTTAAATGCTGTGTTAAAGGTAGGATGTATGAGACGCACCAACTCCGATTACTACAAGGCTTGGTAGGATTCTATGCGAGATGTTAGCGTATATCCACAGCGATAGGTTCTAGACCAAAGCTAGGGGGGCTGCTTTGGAGCCTGGAGTCTGGAGTTATCCTTACCTTGATGATACAGGGCCGAGCTTGGGTGCTACGGACGGGACAGCTCTGGCGGCTGCGTGCATATGCGGGCGAAGACCTTGCGGGTGTGCGATGGCCATGGTTTTGATTGGATGGATAGGGGCTTTGTGGTGAAGTGGTGTTCTCAAAAGTGAGTAATGAAGGTACATGCAATGCTTGTAACTCCGGATGAAGTTGTGCGGATGTAATGTAATGTAACAGGTAGTTAATGTAATGTAATATAAGCTTGATTGTGTTGCAGGCTGCGATGAAACATAATGAAAGACGACAGGCTTAACGGCAGCATTATAAGCTTCTTGATTTCGTCAATAGTCGTTGTCGTTTCTTCCATCTTCTCGCCGTATAAGTCCAAGAGGTACTAGACGTGGGGTGATTCTGCGTGGTCGATCACGATACTATGGGGTGATGTGGTGTCGACGGCCCTCACCGAAGCTGCTGACGCCTGGCCGGATTCAGTAACGCTCGATCCCCCCAGCACCAGCGCCGCACGGAGTGGACAGACCAAAGCAAAAAATCGAGTTGAATAAAAGCATCCCCAGATCCCATCAGGGCAGTTATGACACCATTGGATTCGCTCTGCCGGTTCATTATCTCGCCGAAGGCCTGTTTCATCTGTTCATCTGAAGGCTTCGGCCGGGAACCGATAGTGGGACGGACCGCGGATTGAGAGATTATCAGCTGGCGAAGTCATCCTTCTACCCGATTTCATATTGCACGTAAACAAGGAGGTCATCTCCGAGTAGCCTTGTTATCAAAGGTCACCTTAACATCATTTAGTTGAATGATCCTGAACCAATTAAATCATAGATAAACGTAAGCTTTGTAGTGTGGCTATTGGGGAGACTTCATTTTGCATAGGGTGATTGTTCTTCCCAGTCATCCCCTAAAAGTGACCCTCGATAGGTACCTAAAATCTAAGGGCTCAGAGCCGTTCGAGCGACCCATGCTGGTGGTGGTATTACCGGCAGCGTGGGTGCAGGTCAAGCTAAGTTTTCATGGTATGGTCTCTGACCACACCCTTAAGTTATACATAGCATCATGACGATATCAGACGGAGCCGGGCGTTTACTCCTGACATCTCTTTCATCTCATGTTTTAATGCTTCGACAGACGTCCTACGAGCAAGACGAAGAGTACCATTATACATACAAGGTGAAGAAGATTCGAGTGAAAGAAGGATGTATGTGTGAAATATGAGAAATCCTCAGCCATCTCTTCTCCTCGTACGACCTACACGCAATCACAGAACAACCAATGACAGCTCGTTTACCTGCTGCGCACTCCCGTATTAGGAACTATGCAGATATTGAGACATTGGAATAGATTAAACCGCATATTTACATACAGAAATCGACTTATAGAGTAGGTAGGTACCTAATTATAGAAATTAAAAGAAAGTTGTACTATGCGCTGAGTGGAATCTTCCTCCCTTCATCTCAACCTCTCCCTCTCCCATTCACTTCAGACTCGTCACCATCGAGCAGTCATGACTCATCAGTAATCAACGCAGACTTAAGCCAGCGGTTTCTTAACCCTCAACCACCATACTCTTATTCCAAGGCAACATATATCATCCCTTAAAGACAAAAGTCTAAGCGTATAGCTCCGGGTACTCGGCCTTGATCATATCGGCGCCCTACAATCTCTCGATTAGTTACAAGCTCAAAGAAGAGGCTCACTTAGGCAATTCATACCTTCTCTGCAATCGCGTAAACCGAGTTCTGGATACGACAGTCTGGGATCACAGGGATCACGGACGCGTCGATGACCCTGAGATTCTCAACACCAAACACCTTGAGTTTACCGTCGACGACACCCTCCGCGACGCTGGGCGCCATGCGTGTGCTTCCGCAGGGGTGGAAGCCCGTCTGCGAACGCTCGAGGATCATCTTGTCCATCGCCGCGTCCGAGGTGCGCGGCATCGGCCACGGGTAGTCTTCGCGGATCATATCGCGCATGCCCTCCCCATTCATCAGCACGTCGTCGACCCAGCGGACGCCCTCGCGCATCGCCAAGATATCCAGGTCTTCGGCGAAGAAGTTCAGGTTGATTTTAGGCTGCACCAGCGGGTCTGCGCTGTTGAGCTCGACTGTGCCCGATCGGCTCTGGGGACGTAGGAGGTCTACGATGACTGTCATGTAGTCCCCTTTAGGCGGGGTCGGGATGTGCCACTGGAAGGCATCGCTGAACATGGGGACGAAGTCGATTTCAAAATGCGGTTGGCCCGCGGGACCGAAGGGGTCGAGGCCGCCGTTGGCTTCTTTGGCGGCTACGTACTCGGGGTACTTCATTAGGCGCTCGTCGATACGCGGGAGACCGACTAGTTCGAGCAGACCGGAAGTATAGGGACCTTGGTTCTTCCATCGGTACGAACTGACAGCTGCGTCGTGCTCAAGACCGGCCCTAAGGAGATGCTGGTCAAATCCGTTGCCGTCCTCAATGCGGAAGACGTGCGGGAGGATAGGGTGGTCCAGCAGGTTCTGGCCGACATGTGGTGAATCGACGATTGTCTCGATGTTAAATTTGGCCAGCTCGGCCTTGGGGCCAATTCCGCTGAGCATGAGCAACTTAGGGCTCTCAAATACACCGGATGAGACGATTGTTTCATATTTGGCTTTGAAGCTATGCGTCTCGCCTGAGGGCAGGATCACCTCGACCCCGACGCATTTCTTCGTGGCGGCATCGATGAGCAGGCGCTTGGAATTTGTGCCGGAAAGCACAGTGATATTTGTCTTACCCTCGAGGTAAAGCCAACTCGAGGAACGTTTACCATTGTAAATGCTGGTAGTGCACTTCCATAGGCCGCGCATGGTACCGTTGTGCACGTCGTCTGCCAGTTCACCACCTTTGCTAGTCCATGCCTTGGTCAGGGCATCTCGGAAGCCCTTTATCTCAGGAACTAGATCTGAATGTGAGACGGGGATGGGACCATCTGTACCGATATACTTCAGCTCCTCACTAAAAAGGGACCTGTCGTCGTGGTAGGTCGCCGGCTTATAAAGGTACTTCCGGACGTTGTCCCACTTCCACTCGTCTCCGCCGTAAGGAGCCCAGTCGTCGAAGGTTCCGGCCGAGCCGGGGATCCAAGTGTAATAGTTGAGACAACTAGAGCCACCAAGGGTTTTGCCGCGTGTGTTGGGCTTCTCGACACGTGTGTAGTCGGGACGGTCGATCATGGTTGTCTTGTAGGCCCAATCATACTTGCTATCCCGCAGCTCGAAAGCCCGAGCCGGTGTCGTAATGGCGTCAATGTCTTTCGGATTGCCAATGCCAGCCTCGATTACCAGGACGCGGACGTTAGGAGATTCGGCTAGACGGCCGGCGACGGCGCAACCGGCAGTACCTCCTATAGATGGTGTCAGTTAAGGATTCATCTCCCTTTTTTCATTACGTTCAACTCACCTCCGACGACGATGAAATCGAATTGCTCGATGGACTGGACTTGATTACTCATGCTGTACGTGTTATTGACACTGATATTCGGCTTAGGTTTGGATAATAAGGACGGTTGTTCAAGTTTTTATTAAAGCGAGGACAAGTCTTTAAGAGTCTTTATATGATGGTTGGAAGTCGATAGAAAGGCAACGATGGTCTTATTGGTATCTCTGCTTAGTTGACTGATGATGCTGATGGTGAGGACAAATATCTTTCATAATGGTCCCTATCTCAACCTCTTTATATCCTGAAGACGATGCGGGACTTTTACCCTTCTCCATATTGGCGTAGTATACCTCCTAGCACAATGCTATGCATAAATCAGCATGTATAATGAGTAAGCGTCGATTAATGGACGTCTAGAAGACGGTCTCCGAAGCGCCGCCATACGTTGTGTTAGAACCGGTATACTACCGGGTTGCTGACGCCAACGTCTATCTGCAAAAGCGAAGAAGAACCCAATCGGGCTCCTAATGGGATTTCCTAATTCGGTAGTATACTAGAAGAACTCTGTGAATGCAAGCCGCGCCGAAATATGAGTTTAGAAATAATACCGGAGATGGTCGGAATCTCATCCAGTATCGCATTTCACCAATTCAATCTGTGCAACTTTTTTCTTATTGCGCAATAGATTTCAAACAGAAACAACCCGAGCGAGTTAACCCCGTAGACTCAGATGCCGAACTAAGTGCGACGTCTTTAGTTGCAGTCTTACAGCCCGACTCGGTGAAAACCCGGAGATCTGGATATACTTAGCGACGTCATTAAGGATCTTGGAATTTGATACAGCGAAATTTTCACAGGGGTTATCTCAGTGCTCAGACTAGAATTCGTGGATAGCGGGCTACGCCCGCTACCTCCCCCGTCCCTATTGGCGCCATAGGCGCCACCTAACGCTTGGTCCATGCGTTTATATCTATGGGTTTTCGGGGAGGTGTTTTACGAATTTTAGTTTAAGTTTCTAACGAATAAAATCGAGTTAAATGGCACACTTTTAATCAAATTTTAAATATTATATTAACAATTATTTAAACGATAATAATAACGTTAAAAATAGTTTTTTTTTTAATAATTTAAAGTTAATATTATACTTTTTTTATTTTTTTAACTTTTTTATATATTTATATAATATTACGTTATAATATTATAAACCTTAATTTTTAAAAATACGAAATAACTTTATATATTTATAAGCTTATATTAATAATAATAATAATAATAATAATAATAACGTTAAAAATTTCTTTTTTTAAATAATTTAAAGTTAATAAAATAGTTTCTTTACTTTTTTAACTTTTTTGCATTTTTATATAATATTATGTTATGGTATTATAAGCTTTAACGTTTAAAAATATAAAATAACTTTAATAATATATTACACGCGTTTATACCTACGCGTTTACATTAATAATAACGTTAAAAATTCTTTTTTTTTAAATAATTTAAAAATAATAATATAACTTCTTTACTTTTCTACCTTTTTTATATTTTTAAATAGTATTACGTTATTATATCGTAAATTTTAACGTTTAATAAATAATAATTTTAATAAGTATTATACGACGCGTTTACATTTACGCATTTGCATCGATAATTAAGTAAAAAATAAAATTTAAAGTTAATTATTTAATAGTTTAATCCTTTTAATCTTTTTTTTAATTTTATATAATATTACGTTATTATATACCAAGTTATAACGTTTATTATAATTAACGCGTTACGATTAAAATTTACGCGTTACGATTAATGTTATAATTATATTTTAATTAATTTAATAGTTATTTTTAATTTAAAACGTATAAATTACTTTAATAATAATATTAATAATAGTTTAATATATAAAAATTACTTATTAATTAATTTAATTAATTAATTTTAATTAATTTTAATTAATTTTAATTAATTTAATTAATATTGTTATAAATTACGTAATTAAAAAATGTTTTAAACTACTTTAAATTAAATATTGGAAATTCTTTAAAAAGGTTGTGCCGGGGTTTAATTGGTTAAAAAATGGTGTGGTTAAAAAAGTATAACCCCCTTAAAAAAAAATTCTTAATGTTTAATTTAAAGTCATTTAAAATAATACAAAAGAAAGGATTTTATTTAAACTTTTAAAAACGTGAGTTAATGGCATTTAATAAACAAAAATTATAATACTTTATGTTAATATTTATTAAATAAAAATATTTTAATTAAATTCACGTAATTTATTAAAACAAATTTTATTTAAACAATTTATTTAAAAATAAATGTTACATTTATCTTTTATCGGCTATTGTAAATATTAATAATTTATTAATAATACGATTTAATTATTATAACGTTATTTTTTATATATTAATTTTATAATAAATTTAAAACTTAAATATTAATTTACTTAACTTTTTATTAACGATAAATTTAATAAAATTTAAAAAATTGTTTAAATCTTTTATTTTAATTATAACTTATTATATATATTTTTTAATTTACATGTTATTAATAATAACTTTTTTTATTATATTTTAATTTATTATATATATTATATTATTATTAAAAATATTTAAAATAAAAACGAAAAATTTAACATTAAATTATATTTATTTAAATTTTTAAATTTATTTACCGTTAATTAATATTAACTTATAAATTATATTATATTTATTAAAATTTATTATTTCCACGTTTTTAATTTTTATCGTATCGATTTTAATCGTAAATTTTTACTATTATATTATATTATATTATATTATATTATTTACGTTTAATTTTATTTTTTATTATAAATGCTTAGCCGTATCTTATTATTTCTACTTTTAAACATTGGGTTTTTCCCGAGAAATCCTTACCTAAACCGTGGAGTGATTTAGCGGCTAATAACACACCCCAGCGCACCGATTTTGCCGACGACCCCGACCGTGCCCGTTGCGCCGTTACAGCACAGTTGATAGGATTTGAGGGAAGTCATGTCATGCCCGTTACTACTCAACCGTGGCTTAAAGCCAATAAGATGCGTCGATATATCACAGCGGAAACACCAAATGCCATTTATAATGCCTCCAGTAACAAAATCCAGTTCTGCCGCGACTTTTATAAGCTATTCGACGACAACTTTTTGACTTTTGTACCAAAACCTAACGCTGCAAACGAAGGCAAATATAGGTTAACATTCCATCTTCTTACTTTACTTAAAGAACATTTTAACGTAAATATAGAAGCGCATGTTTTATTCCATAATCGCCTTTTAGCGCCAGTTCCTCACGTTTCTATCGAATTTCTATTTACTCGGTTTGCTTAGGCTATATTTACCAATGGAATTATGAAAATGTTTGCAGATAACGCTAACGACGAAGAATATTCTATTCTGGTCCTTAAAATGGATGCACAAGGTATGTCGAAGCCAACACAACAAATGTTATCAGTTAAAAAACTGCCCCCTTTGTTATCCAAAGCAACTGGTGTTCGGAAACCTGCTGGCAAAAAACGCAACCATGGCCAGATTTCTGAAAGCTATGAGCAAGGTGAAGAGAATAACGCCAAGCACTTCGATAGAAACTATATCTTTTCGACACGTACTGGGCAGATGGAACCGAATAGCGATAGTGATACTGAGTATCCTGTCGCCCGTAAACGCCACGCCGGCAATTTGGTTTTCTCAACACGTACTAGCCAGCTGGAACTTGACAGCGACGACGACGGCGACAGTGATAGTAATAACGACAGTGACGGTAACGATGATGGAAATGAGGTTAAGTTCAACGATGACGACTCCTTCAGCAGCTATTCTCTATTCTTTAGCGATGATGATAACGACGACGATAGTATCTCCGGAGAGAGTGACGCCGAACATAACCATGCAACTTTAGAAATCAAAACGAAGCCCAAATTATCTTGTTCGCCTGCTAATCCTGATCTTGTTCCAGAGTTGTCGATATCTGTAGCGAGTTTGAGTAGTAGTAATCGTAGTTCAAGTCGGAATGGAGACCATGTTTCGGGCACGCCTATCGCGGTCCCTATTAACAGCCAAGGTCCTTTTAGGCATATTTCCGATGATCATGTTCATTTAAGGATGGCGTTTCCTTTAATATATTATTTGTGATTAGGCTTGATAAGATGGGTTTCTTGGGTTGGATATGATATTTGGTAAGGCGTATACAGGTAGGTGGTAGGAAAGCTATATGACTTTATAGTATCGATACGTAATCGCTCGTTAGCTCTTGAAGGACTTCAGGATATACAATAATTAAGAATGTATTGGATTTCGCTCCTGGTGCCTTAAGAACCCCTAACCCCTAACCCCCTAACCCCTAACCCCTAAATAGACCTTACTCTTGACATCGCCACGTAAAATTGACTGCGAGTAAATACCGGGATTCTTTGGTCAATACACTTATTTATCGTCATAGCAAAACATACCGTTATTGGGAAGTGTCGTCTGGACCATGCGAATGGCTATTGCTTATCGTCTTGGATTAACTTGATCTTAGGGATGATATGTTCGGTACTGTCAAAAGAACCCCCGAGAATTTTCGCCTTTATACTGTACCTACCTACCTAACCAAGTCACTACCATTCGGGTCCCATTGCAAAGACCGCTATCGGAATCTAGATTCCGCAGTATCATGATAGGGACGCCGACTTTGAGTTTGAGCTTGGCTGGCGTTAGTCCGTTAGCTTCGGGGCTGAATGAGATTTTTTGAAGCCATTTGGAATACTCCATAACGATTATGTGTCTAGAGCAATAGGGATACCAAACCGCGAATGTGCAGTTCTTCCGCCGGGCAATAAAAGTGCTGCGATGCCAGACGAAGCCTCACATAATGCAATCTTCCCCTCTGACCGGTAATGATGACAGAGGGTTGAGTATAAGAAGGTTTTCCGACTGGGCCTTGAAGGTAAAAGTGTGCAAGATGGGTTCTTGGAATGTCGGGTATTAAACGCCCTCATACTTCTTTAGATCAAGCCAACACATAGCCCTAGGGACTGAAGTAAGGAGCATTCGCAAATAGAATCTCTCACCGGCTCTTGGGTGAACAAAATACATCCGACCGAGCTTCCCTCGCATATTTCGCTTATATTTGGTCAATTTTTTTCCCTACGTGCCACACGCAGTTAAAGTTGTATAGTTTTGCTCCAGTGCTTCAGCTATTAGATTATTAAAATATCAATATTAATTTGAAAAATCTGAATGTTCGATGAAAATTTTATAGAATTAATTGAACTCTTTTACTATTGCTTTAAAAGATTAATAATTGATATCATTTAATAAAGCTCGTTTTAAATAATATTTCTATGTTATTTACATCGTTGCAAACCCTTACGCAATAGAATGGTAAAGGAAAACGTTGCGAACTACGGTGCGATTCTAGAGATCTAATTGGTTCGTAAATCTGTGGCGGTACTAATAAAATAAATATAGGAGAGTAGAAGTCTATAGTTCCAAAGCTGAATTGTTAACTCAATAAATGAGAGACCTAAAAGACGATTCTATATAATCACTCCTTCACTAAAGCATTCTAACCTAGAACATTAGTCGAGAAACTACAACCTTTAGGCTCAAATAAGGTAGGTTAGTGAGTTCTAAATGAAATTCAAGTTTCCAACATATTATCCAATGGTTATATAAAATAGGACTCCAGATAAAAATATATGAGTTTCAATTCTATCTTCGAGAGCAAACCTTGTAGAAATCTCTTATTTCTATATACCGCCATTTTCTTGCATCTAAGACTTCGAGGTCTACATACGATTGCTACTCCATTAATCGAGCTCAAACTAATAGCGTCTATCTACCAACAATGCACATTACAACTTGAATGGCTATACTACTACCAACGTACGGCCGTCCCTCGGACTCGAAATCCTATACCATATTTCAAAGTTATCATCAACCTTCCTATCCTCCTTTTTAATCCGCAATTATTTAAATCATTCGAACTGTCATACTGGGAAGCAGACTCAGAGCTTCTACAGCATGCTACAAGCGCTGCCTTCAAATATCATGCCGAGCATTCTTGCTCATGTGACGAATCTTTTTACCATACTACTTAATGATCAGCTCTGCGATGTAGGAAAAGGTTGCTGGAGTAAGCATACCCGATGGAAGATAAAAGGAATAGGAATGAAGCAAATGGCAATACCGCCAAGGAGTGAATTGCCGGGACCAATACCGAGTTGGCGAAAGAGCTCTCGTGCCTAGGCGCACATATCAGTTAGACTTGGCGCAAGAGTGAACACCAGTGAAAACTTACGAAAAGGGGAAATGAAGCCCCAAACGATGCTCGGAAGAGTGCATTCCCTGCAAATATCGATGCGACACACGCAGGGTACGATATCCCAAGGTAGTTGAATACCGTATTGAACAGCGTGACCACGCCGACGGTAAATAAACTAGAGCCTATAATAGGCAAGATCCAATGTACGCTCTCCCGCGCCGTCCACCCATACCAGAAGAGGCAGATAGGAAGAGAAATGGCACCGACGAACGTTGGCGGGAGCACCATTTCCGGCTTAAAAGACGGCTTGGAAAACCTCGGAACCACGCCGTGTTTGATCCATAGCAAGAACAAAGGCACAGTGACGAGAGCGCCGATGAAGATGCCAAGAAAAGCCAACCCTTGCGCGCCAGTGCTAAACCCGTAGATCTCCCCAAAGACCAGAGGGAACGACTCGAACCACAGGAATAGAATCCCGTAGAGAAGCGCCGAGTACAGATCCATGAAGAAAACGATGGGCTCAGAGAACGTCAGCGTGAAAGCCCTGCCCAGGACAACCAGATGGTCTTTCAACGCGTGGCGGGCAGCATCGATCTCAGACTGACTCCTGAAGCGGGGATCACCCGTGATCGTCCGCAGCCTCTTCGCCCTGCGGTACAAGATATTCGCCGCGCTAGTCTCGGGGAGCAAGAAGAACAGCAGGACCACCACCAGCGCGCACAGCCACGTGAAGATCCAAATCGTCCAGCGCCAGCCCTCCGCCGGCGCGGCAAACCCGCCGATTATCGGGCCGAAGACGGGCCCCAGGACCCCGAACGACGACAGGATGCAGATCCCGTACCCGGCGCTGGCGGGGTCGTACATGTCTATGATGGTGGCGCCGCCGGTGGCCAGGGGCGGACTGCCGACGAAGCCGGTCAGGACGCGGAAGACTAGGAACATGGGCATGTTGATGGCGAAGCCGGTGGGCAGCTGGAGCAGGATGAAGGCGAGGAATGTCCAGAAGTAAAGGGGGCTGCGGCCGAGCTGGGGGATTTCGGACATGGGGGACCAGAGCATGGGGCCTAGTCCGTAGCCACTAGTGTAGTAGTAGAGAGGTATGAGTTAGTGGTGTTTTCCTTGGAGTTGAGGTTGGAATTGAGGTTGGGGTGGTAATGTTGGCGGTTCTATTCTTACAGAGTGAATAGGGAGAGCCCTAGCGTAGCCACGATCTCGCTGACGCCGAAGTCTTCCATGATGCTGGGTATGCCGGGGACATATATCGAGCTTGCGATGTAGAACGAGAAGTTGAGAATGCACATGAGGAAAGCGACCAGTAGCTTCCAGTTTCTAGACCAATTCTGAGGGTTCTGGACCGAGTGTTAGTGGTTTTCCTTCTTTTCAGGGAGAGAGTTGAAGCTCATCGGAGGAAATATACCTCTGGATCGTCAGGTCCATACCAATCTATCAGATTAAACTCCCGGTCCCCTTCGCCGGCACGAGTTGCACTAGGACTTTCCTTATCAAGCCCATGTGCGTCGTTGGTTTGTTCTGCCGGCGATATAGGTGTTGGGTCTGTATCGCCTTGTAGAGGTCTTTTCCATAGGGACGGGTCAACTTCATCTGGGTACCGAAAGAGTTTGTTTCTGAACAGAAGGCGTACGAGGTGACCGAGCTGCGTATCGCGGATCTGGGTGGCCATTTTGTTTCGTAAGAGCATCAAGACAAATTCGTAGTGTTCGGTTCTATTACTAGTAAAGAGAAGTTCATGAGACCTTTAGGTAGGTAGGTATTTATTGACCGTAGCTGTTTGGCTAATATATCTTAGGTACCTACCTACCTACCTACATAATAATACCCCCATGGAGAAGACTCGCTCTTCATATATTACCACCAATCTCATCCATGCTAGATGTCCAATTACTCACCCAGCTCTCATGTACCCAAAGTATTTCCAGAGCTTGCAAAACCGAGATATTAACCGCCCCAGTGTACCTAGTGGTTAGACATTCTGGTGGTTGGAAGTGATTTCAGTGACAAGATGCAAGATCCGGAATTTGCATGGAGCTAGAGAGGTTATCCCCGAGGTGCTCTCCTTTAATTCCAATACATGATGGACGGGCCCAAAGCATCTGATAAACACGGCACCTCGATTGAGAAGACGTTAAATCCTAGGACCGAGACAGACGGCAGTCAGCCGCATGCTGCTGACATGATAGCTTGCGATGCCTAGGAGGGTAAAGGGATTTTCATATTCCGTCTTGGCGTAGGTTAGGTATAAGTGGTAATTATTTCAATGTGCTATGGAATAGTGCGTTAGCTTTAGGAGGTAGCCATTAATAAGCTATCGCTAGAGTTGCTCAAGTCGAAAGTGTATATTTCCGATCTGTGGTGAGCGCTACTTGGCTGACTTATATGAGTCTTGCAATGTCTTATGCTAGTTAAAGAATAATTGGCCATAACCGTAAATGACATCCCCCTATTGCTTCTCTCAATTACCGATTTATTTCTCAATCACTTCTGGTAGACTCGATTAAATATAACTAACAGGTAAGCTTAAGTCCCTAAACTTCCTTGGGGTAAAACATAAAAAACTGCATTGCTTCGCCCTTTATCGACCCCTGGCATGTAAAGCTTGTCTGAACAGCCCTAGCTACTATGTGTATGAAGACTACATCCATAATTGGTAATCGGTTTGCTTAGAGTGAATTAAAAAGACGACGACATCGTTACGCCTCATTTAATACCCGCGCCTACGTATAAGCGCAAATAGCCGTGTGGGATCTCGGGAATTCGATGATGCATCCTAACCTATGGATTGCGGCTGTGTGAGTGTCATTAGGGTTGAAGACGTGGCAGGGTTTATGAAATTGCCTACAGGCAACACCATCCTCTCTGCCGAACCTTTCAACTACCTACTCGTCTAGGTTAAGATGTTATCGATTACAACGTTGCCCGGTTGCTGCATGCGGTTGGCTCGTAGCCCTCGCTCTCGGCAAGGATCGACAAGGGAAACCTCGCAGCTGAATAAAGCTTGGCCAGGACGCCGCGCCTCGAAATCTTGCCTTAAGCTGCTCTAGCCTGCTTGTCCCAAGCCTCTCTATAAGACGTAATTACCTAACCTAATAATTAACGTCGCTCATGTAAGACGGGAGACGGGAGACGGGAGAGGCATACATACATATATACAAGCGAGCCTGCTCTTCTCGCACGAGGTCCCTCGTTTTAATCTACTTGTACCGACCATCCAAGACAAAAAGACATCACCATGAGACACTCGCTTGCACTTACGCAGGCCTTCCTCGCCATCGCGACTTTGACCTCGGCACTCACTGTGACTATTCCAGGAGCAACTCCGCTCAAGCTGACCGGGTCGAAGCTAATTCCCAAGAGAAGCGTGGAAGCCAATTCTACAGATAGCATCTCGTGGGGAGCATGTCCGGATTCGTTTCCTCCTAACATCACGTGTGCAACCTACACCGTGCCGTTAGACTGGGAAGACCCCCAGGGCAACGAGACGATAGAGCTAGGCCTGGTCCGCATCGAGGCTCGCGACAAGAGCAATCGGATCGGGAACCTATTCATCAACCCGGGCGGTCCAGGAGGGCAAGCCACCAGCCTCGTCGCGACGCTCTCCACGCTGCCAGGCGTCGTCGACCCGCAGATCCTCGACCGCTTCGACGTGATCGGCCTAGACCCTCGAGGAGTCGGTCTCAGCACTCCCGTGCAGTGCGACACGGCCGCGTACAACAAGCGCATTACGTGGTTCCCCAAGACGCAGGACGAGTACGACGCGCTCGTCGCGTACAACAAGGGCCTAGGCGAGAGCTGTCGCGCCAAGACTGGCCGCTTGATCGACTTCGTCGACACTGTTAGCGCTGTCCGCGACCACGAGGCCGTGCGCAAGGCTCTGGGCGGTGAGAAGGCCAATTTCCTGGGCCTGTCGTACGGCACGCAGTTGTTCAGCCAGTATGCCGAGCTATTCCCTGACGGCATCCGCGCCTTGGTGCTCGACGGCAATCTCCAGCACTCCCAATCGGAGGCCAGCAACCTCCTCATCGAGGGCTCCACGTACGAGGCCACGCTCAAGAATTTCTTCTCCTGGTGCGCCGACGCGTCCGAGGACGTGTGTCCGCTAAGCGGCCAGGATGTCCGGGCCAAGTTCGAAAGCATAATAGCCAAGGCGACTAAATCTCCCATCCCGGCTCCCGGCTGCGACGACAAGGCCTGCCGCTCCAACGTGACGGGGGAGGATATCCGGTTCAGCATCCAGCCATACCTCATCTCGCCGGCGATGTGGCCCTCCCTAGGTCAAGCCATCGCCGACGCCGACGCCGACAACAACGCAACGCTGATCTCGCAGCAGCAGCCCCTCGTAACAGGCGACGCATACGAGGACTCCTCGCTCCTCGCCGGCACAGCAATCGCCTGCCAAGACTAGACGCACGCCTCGACCTCCCTCAGCGACGTACGGGCCAAAGCAACTCTCGGCACCACCTTCAACCCCATAACCGGGGGCGCATGTCAAAGCTACAAGATCCAGACCTCGTGCATCGGATGGCCCGCCGCCCTGACAAACCCGCCGAAGCCCGTATCATACAAGGGCGACGTGAAGATCTTGATGCTGCAGTCCACATTCGACCCCTCGACGAGCTATGCTTGGGGGCTAGGTCTGCATGCTGAGATCGGGAGCGATCGCTCTGTGCTGCTTACGCGCAACGGGACCGGCCACACGAGTTACTTGTCATTTGGCGCGACCGCGGCCGCGGCCAATGCTTACCTTTTGAATTTGACGCTGCCGGAACCGGGTACGGTTTTGCAGTCGTGAGCAAAGACTGGCGGACGGTGGTGTATGAGTTACGCATATGGATTGACTAGGTGTATATATTGAAAGGGCATCAACAGAGTACACATTTATTCTTGCTAATTAATCGTCCTGTATATGGATCAGATAGTGACGCGATTTTAAATTCAAACCAAAGCAGGTGAGGCTCATTAATGAATGGCTGTTAAAACCGCTACACGTTAGCTCTTATGCTACGAATGGCTTGTGTTAGGATAAGTCCATTCTTAAAGTATCAACTTAATAAAAAGACGATTGTATTCTCGGTACACCAATATATGAGTCCTACCTAAGGCGTGAATTAGGCGTAGTATAAAAAATTAGGCGTGAGCCAAAGCCTTCATAAGCAGTAAGCCATAAACATTTCCTACGTCCAGATCGCCTTGCGGTCAATGCAATGTTCCGCCACCTTACCACGCAATTCCTTTAGGCTCCTCGCCTCTAATGGTCTTTTTATAATTACATAGGGAGATTGGCCAACCCCTTTCAGATATATCCACGCAATTCTGAACCGTTAGTCATAAGGATAACAATGGATATCGACAATCCTATCAACTATTGGCTTGGTTGGAGCATCCCCTGAACCGACTCGATCTCATTAATAGCTTCGTTGAAAACGCGGGTGACCGAGTTAAGCACTTTCATGCGGTTATTCTCGCCTCTCGTCCTCCAAAGCTCTACCATCATCTCACGGTAGATCTGCTGCAGCTGCTCAATAGTGCAACCCGATGTGCGCTCGGTGAGACTCTCTAGGAAGTAATAGGCCTGAGAATCGTCTAGCTCGACTTGCTGCGAAGCCGATGATACGCCCGACTGGCGCTGCGATTGTGACTGCGACGGTTCGTCAAGGGGAGGGTCGTTTAGTAAATTTGCCATACTCGGGGCGTGCGATGATTTCCCGCCTGCAGGTGACGCTTGTGCGCGAGACCCGTGGAACGACCCAGGCTGGGGGATATATCCCCGTAAGAGGCCGTGAGCCTGAGAGTGGGGCCACTGCTCATCGCTGGACGTAGCCTGGCTATTTCCGGGGCACGGTTGGGTATCCGGAAGGTTGTCACCAGGGCTGAATTGTTCGTGATGAGTCCCATTGGTAGCCTGTGTGCTGAAATTGGAGGATCGATTAGAAGGATCCGATGTCTTCGTGGTAGACGCATCGTTAATTAATGCCGATGGCGATACGCCCGGAGGGAGAGACTGTACGGCTGAGATCTGGGAGAATTGGTTTGTGCCTCCTGCCGTCCCTTGTATGGATGTGTGTAAGGATTGAACAGACATACGGGGCCACTGAGAGGGTGGCTGCATGGGCATGTTTAGGCCACCGGGTGGCGGCTGGCTATCAATATCAGTCATGGTAGCATCGTCGTCCAAAACCCGAGACGGCGCAGACATCCCGTTCGTATTGTCATGATTTAGTGAGCTTCCCCCATTCGTAATAGCTTCCTCGCCGATAACTTGGAAATGGGCTGTTGTTGTATGAGATTTTTGCAACTCTAGCAGTTGAGGGCCCTGCAGGGATTTTCCACCGGTTTTGTTGGCAAGCGCTTCTCTCTTGCGGGCTCTCTGTATTCTCTTCGACTCCCTCTTCCGGAATTGCTCTCTCTTCCACTCTGCATCCCAATCGATCCTCTGGAGTTTGTCATTAATGTCGGAGACGTCCACACTCACGTTAGTAGCCAGTTCGTCAGCCTTAAGCCAGAGACCCTTGTCGCCAAGGTTCTTTGCGTCGCGCTCAAAAGACTTTACGTCCTTTAAGAATACCCACGGGTTAACATAGTAACCGTGAGCAAGCCTCGTCTCGATTGTCACCGTGTCGAGATTATAATAAAACTTGCCCGTCGCTGTCTCGAGGAGACCCGGGGCTCCCTCCGCATCCTGAGAAAGTACATAGGGGCGTGGCGGGGCCACGTCGGGTCTGACATAGTTCGGATTTGCCTCGTCAAAGAGGTATTGATACTGCGATAGAGGTATAATAGGGGATCGGAAGACCTTATATTTGCGTTTGATCTGGTCCATGATAGGCTGCAGATGGATCTTCAACAAGTTGAGGGCTTTTCTGTACAGCAGGTTTTCAGCATCAATCTCTTCTTGGGTCATCTGCTTAGGCGGGGGCGGCGGAGCCACGGGAAGCACTTCCAGAACCCTCTTTTTTCGATTAGTCGGTTCGGGGAAGTCTTTGGGGAGTCTTCGAATATGCCCCAGGATCCTATCGAAATATTCACGTCGATTCTCCTATGTTTTATTAGCATGACGCTATCTATTCCACATATAGGTTAGACTTACCTTCACTGGGCGAGCAATCTCCACAAAGTTGGAATTCGACCATCCAAAGAGATCGTGTTTGAGATCAGGACTGATCTGCTCCAGCTCCTTCTCTGCGGTACCTACGACCATGATGGAATCCGTAGGCTGTATCGTCCTGAGCATGGACATGAACGCGGTGAGCGCCGGTCCAGCCAGTGTCTCATACCACATATCAACATGAGGAATAAAGATGACGCTCGGTTTCTGGCGTCTGGCTTCGGCGAAAAGCCCGAATAGAACTTGCTCGGCAGGCTGTATACAAGTTAGCTGACACCCAAGAGAAGCTATTTAAAGATGCATTGCACCACTTACCAAGGAATCACCAAGTATATTTGCTATGTCGAAGTTTTGGACGTGGACACCTTCGAGGTAGTGGAGGATAGCAGCACTGATATAAACCTGTCCCATTCCCTGAGAGCCGCATATTAAAAGACGCGGTCGGTAAACACGAAATCTATGGAACTCCTGCTGCAGGGCCTCTCGACCGAAACCAAAATCTTCATCGTCGTAAGGCTCAAACATGGCTTCGTCCAAAGCCGTCACCTTCTTCTTTCGCGGAAAGACACCATCCAAGAGATTGGTAATAGTATTAAATTGGTCTCGAAGGAGAGGCTCAATAGGCTTTGGGAAGGGCGCGGCTCCGGATATCGCGGATCTCTCTGAAGAAGGCACAATCTTGTTTTTGGAGAGCATGAAATCGGTCATGTGTATGTTGATCTTCTCCGGATTGACGACAAGCTTCTCCTTGGACATATAAATTTGCGGATACGTTCGCTGGATTGCATTCAGAGCGGCCTCGGTGCACATAGCACGCAAGTCAGCACCGCCGTAACCCTTCGTTTCGTTAGCCAGAGATAGCTTGAACTCGTCAGTAAGGCCCCAATCCTTAGTGTGGATATCAATGATGGATTTGCGACCGTCCACGTCGGGTAGAGGGAAGTAGAACTCTCGATCAAAACGACCCGGCCGGCGGAGGGCAGGATCCACACTATCCGGTCGGTTGGTAGCACCGATGACTATCACTTGGCCGCGACCGTCCATGCCATCCATCAAAGCGAGTAAGGTAGATACTATCGACGCATGAATCTGCTCCTGCTTACTGGACCGTACGGGGGCGAGCCCATCAATCTCGTCAAAGAAGATAATGCTAGGTTGCGTTCTTCTAGCCTCTTCGAATAGGAGACGCAGCTGTTTCTCAGCCTCTCCAACCCACTTGCTAAGGGCATCAGCACCCTTGCGCATATAGAAAGTGATCTTCCTGCCGCCAATACCAGCTGTATTTGCGAGGGCTCGAGCCAGCAAAGTCTTTCCCGTTCCCGGTGGACCATGGAATAACACTCCCCTCGGCGGCGTAACGTGGAACCTAGTGAATAGCTCCGGGTATAGCAACGGCAGTTGCACCATCTCTTTGAGCTGATCGATGTGACTCGCCAAGCCACCGACATGACTAAAATCGACGTTCATGTCCACGCCGAGGGGGTCCGCATCAGCAAGAGCCTTCGGGTTCTTAATTTTACCGACATTTGGCGCCGGGGTAAGGAGACCACCTCCTTCCGCATTTGCGAGCGACGGGCCAGGAGGAGCCGCCGAAGTTGGTGTCATTCCCACCATTCCGGCCATTCCTGTTCGATTATTCATCTCATCATCGCTACTATCAGAATCTGCACCACCCGCAGCCCCAGTACCCCATGGTCCGCCTAGCAGCGAGCCAACAAGACCGACACCGCCTAAAGCGCCAGCAGTCGTGTGGAGACTATGATCCCAACCGCCACCTCCATTTGCACGTCCACGTCGACGGGCTGGTGTCGGAGCCGGGTCATCGTCATCTTCTTCCTGCTCAACAGTGAATGCATTGAGCGGCGCAATTGCATAATTTACTGGTTGCCCTCTACGGCGTCTGGTCTCAGCTTTCTTCTCAAAGAGGATTTGTGGCGAGCGACGTTCTCTGCGCGAACGAGAGTCCTGTCGGAGGTCTCTGAGTTCTTCTGCTACTTCGTGTTCGTCAACCTCATCTTCGTCTCCAGACTCGGCACGCCGCTGCGATCTTCTCACAGATGTTCTTCCCTTGCCTCTCGACGATCTTCGACCTCGGGCACTAGGGCTTGAGTTATCGTCATCATCACCGCCAACCCGACCCTTATGAGCTTCGGAACCAGATTCGTTATCTTCTGCGGATTCATTCCCGGGCTCAAAATCACTGCTAGGCTCTTGAAGGGACTTTCCGAACCGAGATTTCCGGGTTAGTCGGCCGCGAGTTCTCTTTACAGGACTGCCATCGTCAGCACGTGCGTCCTCGACGGCTACCGCAGTTTGGTTAACCCTCGCACTGCGCGTCTTACGTGCGACGGGGACGTCGTCATCTTCGTCATCCACCTCCATAGCGTCATTTGCCTCTACCGTTTTTATAGGCTCTTCTTGATCTAAGACGGTATTTTCGATCACTTCATCATCTACTTGACCGACGGCATCTTCCTCGGCCGCATCGACATCTTGGACGACGGGGTCTTGCATAACTTCAGGTTCGGCTTCGGCGTCCGCTTCAGACAATTTGCTCTCTTCCTGGGTATCCTCTTCAACTACCGTGGGAATTGTCATTTTGATCCCTTTTCCGCTACGAGTTGGTCTGCCTAGGGTTTCCGGGCTTTTGCTCTTAGAACCTCGCGCTAATCTTGCATGTCTACCCGAATTTGACAGCTCGACCAGCTCGTCTTCTGCTTCAACTGTGCGCGCTCGAGTGACTCTTCTAATGCCAATTGGAGCAGTCGCATTGGAGGTTGTGCGCGTTTTGCGCGACTGCGACTGCGACTGTGACTGCGACTGCGGGGGAACTTTGAGAGTAATTAATTTCCTTTGGCGGGGCGATTTCTTAGGTGGTTCCTTGATAATATCGTCCTTCTCTTCATCTGAATCCCGGATTAAATCGTCCTCATCCGAACTCTCCTTGTAGTTCTGGTGTCTAGTAGCTGCTTTTCGAACGCGACGACCGGTATTTTCGTTGATGGGAGGTTCGGGCTCCTCGTCTTCTATATCGCCTTCTCCAAATGAGTTCTCTTGCTCGCTATCGCCGAGCTCATCGTCATCAATATCAGACCCCCGATATTTGACTCTCCTGCTACGAGTAGTAGATTTGGTAGCTCCGGGTGGGCGATTTTTCTTACGTGAACGGGGCCGATCGACCTCGGGCTCGAAATTTTCATCATCAGAATCAGACTTGTTGGGATCGAAGTCGAGGATGTCCCGCTTTCGTTTGCCAGCCATTTTGAAGAATGTGTCTTCGAGCAGCAGGCGAAAGAAAACTGCAATGAGAGAGTTAGAAAAATCCACTCAAGGTTGCCATGATGTTTGCAAGTTTATCAAGAGAAAGTGGGGGGAGGGTAAGATGGAGAAGACATAAAAATTAAGTAGGACAGGGACCCGCGTGCTAACATACAAGTTTAGTGCACAGCTGGTGAGGTAGACGATGCGATGTGGCAGGAGTAAAATGCGTTGGTACTTACGTGAAGTATCAAAACAAGAGGGTACACGTTGTGGCGGCCTCAACTGGGAGCAACACAAAGAAGGGAGACGAAGGCAATAGGAGGCCTAAGCTATAATGCAAGAGGATTAGTATATATCTTCAAACAATTAGAACAAACAAATAAGTGACAGAGCAAATATACCTCGAGGTTGTCTCAAGGGAGATAGGTAGAGCTCAATGCTCGCGTTATTGTCAACTTTTATAGTGTTAGACTTGAAGTAGAGGCGGGTGCTTTAAAAATTGGCCCCATCGCCGAGCGAACGTACCTGGGAGTAACTTAAGGGTTCTGATGAATATAATGTCCAGGAGACCATCACCACCATTCACGTTAGAATGCGCCCAAACCCCAAGACAGCAACGGGTCTCAGATATTCGGATCAAGGCATACGGTAACACAATCAACCAGCTCGTCTGGAGGAATATCGTCCGAATGGTATAGGTTGTCTCCGTCGGAGTTCCAATAGCGTTTCTAAGTTTTATCCTATTCTACCCTATCAGACAAGGGGATCGACAGGGAATGGACTAATAAGCGAAAGTTGAGACGCGGATTCGATGGAAAGTCACGGTAACGCGATAGATTCGGAAGGGCAGGACATAAAGATTCGAGATTGGAGGACGGTCCGGATGGATTATCTAGAGGTCTCTTCACGCTGATTGAAATCAATAACTATCTAAAGAATATTTGGACGACAGGCGTCTTGAATGGTAGGTATTATGCAAAAAGATGCTCTATGGGGTAACGTGAAAGGGACACAGGGTCGCGTCAGACATTGACGGATATGAGACAAAGTGAATTTACGTACTCCGGACGCGGTGAAGTGTAGGATGCGGGTTTGCAGCGAAAAAGATGAGGGCGTTGCGTGAAAAGCGCAAAGCTGAAAGGATGAAGGAGCTTCGGGGGTTTAGGTAGTCACTCGTCGCGCGTTTCTGCGCCCCCCTGCAACAGGCGGGTGCTATGCACGGTCCACTGCAAAACATGATTGTCCCACAGTGCAGCAAACTTCTGACCAATCAGAATTCACCTGCCAAGAATTATCTGGCGTGTCATACCAAAAATTACCATAACAACTCCAACCCTGACAACTCCGATAATCCATCCATCTTCACTCCAATTTCTCAACATCGAAACTCGACAACTTCGAGATTCCAGGTATCCTCTAGTCACCATGCCAAAACGCACCCTCTATAGCCTTTTCCCGGGTCGCCTGCATTTATAGTATTCAATTAACTAATTTTCAACTCATCTACGGCCCATAACAGGTATACCTAGAATCAAATGTGAATTATAAGTTGGCCATCTTCGACTTTAAATATCTCCAAGGTCCATCCCCAGATTTGCATCATATCGACGGCGCTACCATGCGGCTCAAAACTCAAGGTCAGCCCTACGAGCCGTTAGAAAGGGGCCAGGGACGTGGTTGCGTGGGTACGGCTTGCTAGGTACATGTGTATGTAGCGGACCCAGTATTTCTTTTTGAGCTGCCCCTTGCTGCCTGAGGCATCTATCTATATTAAGCCGCATTAATAATCAGTCCAGTATCTATCCCTTTGTGCTACAGTGCTATCTTACAGCATTATATAACTTCAACACGGTGCAGAGACCCTAACGAGCAACGTAACAAAGATACGGATTACCAAGTCTACCTCTTGGTATCCAACTTTGAACTACTTGCACAAAGAATCAAAAGATGTGCCACTCAACATTATACCATCTATATTCCCTTCAGGTACAGCCCATAAGTATCAGTCCGATAACTACTGTGTAAAGTATGTAGTTAAGTCGTCTCAGGTAAGAATCTAGTTACATAAATACAAGGTAACTAACTACCTAAATAACTACTTCATAGTATCTCGTATAAGATGATTCTATTGGATAGACCGTTCTCGTTTCCCCACATTCTATTCGCATAAGGATCTCTTTACCATTTTCTAGGCGTCCAGTGGTTCGCGAACGTCGAAGGAATATAGCACATTAAGTCATGTATCCGCAATGTTGGCCGGCAAATTATCTACCTATGTAGCTCAGCTACCCTGATCTACTCATGAGCAGGTATTTCTGATACGTCAAGTTACCAATCGTAACTGCTTCCGCCATTTCGAATAAAGTAACTAGGCCAGTATATTGCGTTCGTCGTAACCTATTTTCACACATCAGCTACTTAACCTAATGTCTTGCCTCTCGGCAAGCCAAGTCTTCGACCACTTGACTCTTCGAAATACCCCACACTCATATTGTTTCAGCGAGCAAAACATTATCAGTTCGGTCAATACAGGGCAACTTACTCGAACATGGCATTTCGTTCAGGCAGCAAACGTGGGAGCGTACAGATAAATCCTAACGTTAAGCCACTAACCAGGTTTCGATACCGACCTGATCAATATACTTACATACATGGTGTCTTGGCTGCGTGTCACGGCACCGCCGATTTTAATAGGGCTGACTGGGCTTGTCTCACCTGCAACGGAAGATCGCTTGCGGGGTGAGTAATAGAGGTGCTTCTAGCCTCAGTCATACACCGTCTGTTGCTCATTTCCCTGCCTTACCCGCATTAGAGCCGCAGACCCATTGGCCACGAGGATAGATAGTTCATTCTTCAATTGGCTTTGCAGAAGGCCGTCTAGCCGAAGACCCTGTCTTTTGTGCTCTATCTGCCCGTGCCCCTCGTACGCACGCTAACCAGCACTTTCCCCTACGTCGATATGTTGGGCCAAGTGATCCTTCACCTGAGCCGCCAAGCTCCCCTGCTAAGGACGCATGTATATAAGGCTAACCCCAGGCAGCGAGGTTTTGTCTCTGATTCTCGAGACCCAAACCCGTTCCGAATAGCCGGACTTCTTCTACGGTCATCGTATAAATATCTGCACCAGGTGTGCGAGACTACCTAGCTACCCTGGGGGGCATTCATTTTACATATTGTCCTTAACACAGCTGTCGAGTCGACGGCCTTACCCAAGCTTGAAGCTTACTACATAACTACCTCTTTACAAACCTACATACAACTTAATTTAGGCCCGACGCCCTACGATATCCGGAGAACCTCATCCCAGTAAACTCGTGTCTAGTAGAATTACGAGTTCCCTTGTTTACAACTTAGAATATCAATTCCCCGATCTCAACCGTTTATTCACACGAGTCTCGGTTCAAGATGCCTCAAAGTGGGTCTTCAGCCAGGGACTCTGGTGAATCTACATATCGTCGCCAGGACAGCATTAGTTCTTACTATTCAGAGAAAGACAAGGTTGGTAGAGCTGCTTATTGCTCACAATTACATGTCACTACTTTTAAACCTAATTCTAACTCCCCGTAGGATACCCCTAGGGATAGTCAGTCTGATGAACGTCGAAAATTATTGGCCGGTCATGAGTCGAACCACAAGTCTCATCACCCGAAGCACCACGCGCCGACTGTAAATGTCTACACTCATTGTGGGCGCCACACCGACCAGTACCTCTTTGGCGGTTGGTCCAACATTTTCAAGAAGAGTTAGCCTACCTCTTCCGGGTCGAGGTCGGCCTTGAGATAATATTGTCGCTGAATGCAGTTCTGTTTGATACAGTTTCTACTCTACGACTGCATGATTAAGATTTAATTGAAAGAGGCGGCGCAATTAGATAGTATGCGTGGGATGGACCATATTCAGAATAATACTCACTCCATGTAATGATGTAATTAGAACGAGAAATGAGATACGAATAAAAGTTGGTCAAGCGTACCTCTTACCATCATCCCCTTTCCCAATCATACCTACCTATATATCCACTCAGTGATGCATCTTCACGGGGACCCCGATTTCAAATACCCCCGGTCAGCGGACTCGGGGTGCCGTCATAGCCGGCTAGCTGAGCACGTAGGGAAATGCATCCGTCCTATTGGTGATGAAGAATACAACGGTCCATTTACATTCACCCATTACCTGTAGGGAGTTCAGTATGTATTGCATCGTGCCCAAGACCCTGCTTAACGCTAAAAATGCACTGGCGGAAAATAGTAGATACCTACATAGTATATTGCCTTGCAACTCCTCGGATATCGGCAGTGCTGATTCGCGTTCATCGCCAAACTTTACAGTCGGTACTCAGCCTCCAAGCAAAGATGTTCTGGTTGCATACTAGACGTCACATCGTCTCTTCAGCCGGACTGCACCATTCACTCAGATTGTAATAAGAATTGTACCGCTATGCTATTGCGCATATAAAGAGTTCGTGTACGTCTTACAGTAAGAGGATCTGAATACCTACCTACCTATAGACTCGATCGTACCGGAAAGTGATATCTTGGGGGAACTTATCAAGCCACGAGATAGGGTAACCTTTAAATATTATGCCATAAGCTGCAGCACTAAACATAGGAGAGGCTATCAGGCTTTCTGTTTCAAGGCGCTCTTATGGAATAACCTAAATGGATAGATAGGATTGGGATAGAAACACCATTAGGTCCTATTGTTGTCTTATTAGGGGAACAAGTGAAACGTGCGTTATTGATAGCTTTAAAAATTATGGTAACTACCTATATACTATAGTTTATTCTTCTAGACTTTGACTACTTAGTTAATTGCTATAACCACTGAAGACTATAACTGCTTATGGGCATACTACCTAGTACTATAATGAGGGCCATAGAGTAAATTGTTTACTTGAAAGGTTTCCTCACGTCATCTCTCTACAAGAGTATCATGGCTATCATATTGTCGTAGTTGTCATCATGCTCTTGTATCTGAATATTCTCTCCATAGGATAGAATATTAAATTACGTCTAGGGTGATTCACACTTGGGACCGGAAGGCCACAGCTTCTGGAATTCCCCTTATTGTAACCATATTTTAGGGTTAAATATCTTTCCAGGCCATTTCCCGTCGATGATGTATCTGAGGTTAGGTGCCTACATAAGTACCTAGCTATCTACCTACCTTGAAGTGAGGCTCGGCGGCATGCTTCTAAAAGTCGGTACCGTCGGGTGCTTACTACTCAAACCGCATACACCAGCCGTTTACGTGACACATAATCGGTACTTGAAGGCGACAGACCGTAGCGGCGGGTAGCTACTCTCAATTACAACTCAATTAACCCCAAGCCTCGGCTTTTACTTACTTCTTCACTTCTAGTCTGCATGCCACTTGCGATCTAGGTGGGTTCATACATGTCCTTGAACAATCCGAATGCACACCTGTGCAGATTATCAACACTTCTCGTTTTACTTACGCTATGAGACAGGGTCAAGGGTTTATCAACTTCCTGGTGAATCCAGAATGTAGTGAACGCCTAACAACCTACACACCTCTCAAAACAACGCCCCGTGCCTAACTGTGGCCGATAGAGTGCCTAATGGTCCTTTCCAATGTAAAATGCTGTCTATAGATCGGGGTCTACCGGAATACGACACGTCGGTGTCTTTTCTCATGCTCCGAGGCCCGGCTCCCCGTGCTCTGGTACCAGAAGCCATAGTCGCCCCAACCAATAGCGACGGATGGCTGCTGCAAATTTATCTCCGACACAGCGCAGTTTTGGGCCGTCAGTAACGGGTGCCAGCGCTCCATTAATGCATGCGCGGTAGGCGACACCATTCTTCATGCCCCTACCCGACTCCCTGATCCTAGAATACGTCGGTGCGTCTACTACGCGGGCCCGACACTCGGGGCGAACCTCGAGAACAAAAAGTAGAGACTAGGTCGTCTGCGGTACGATCTCGATGGACTGTTGCTATCGCATGCGTGGATAAAATGGAACGGAACCACACCAATCCAAGACGAAACGCGAAACTGGCGAAAAGGCCAGATACTGTTACAATCCTCTCACGCGGTTAGATTGAAGAGTCTGGGGCAACGTCGGATTCGGATAAGATACGTAGTGCTCCTCTATGCCGTGTCGTAAGAATACAGGACGCGGAGGGCCGTAGAGCGACAGTATTATTCGTGACCGGGCCACCGGCGTCGAGCCGTGGCACTTGACTAGCAAAAAACACCATTTTTGATCTCCGAGTGGCTGGAATACGTGGTAGTGATTCGAAAGGCCTCGACTCCCAGATCGGATTTTCCCCTTGGCCCCAGTCGCACGAGCTGGTCCACTACCTATGCAGAACTCCCGAGAATCCATGATCCCGAACCTTGGCGCGCGGGATATTCGTGGCGAGGGTCTAGATCGAATGGCCAAAGTTGATTCGCGCGAAGCGTCGCGGATGGCCTTATTTGCGGCTCGCAAAGGAGTGTCAACACAGAACTACCTACAGACACGATGCATTTCGCGTGACTCGGGATCTAGAGAGGCAACTTGTGCTCTGGGTGGACATTCGATTAAGCGTGGACCCCCTGTCTTAATATGCTTTGTTTGCCGATTGAAGGATTGAAATAGTGTTTGATCATGACGATGATGCGATCTTGAATATATGTGCTTGCTGTAAAACTACGTGTGACCAAAGGGGCTATAGGCAGGTTATGGTTCCTGTAGAAGATTGTTGCGACCCTTGACATTGTTGATTCTGTACAAGTTTCTAGCTCTCTAAATTGTAGACATCGCCTGGTTTGTTACTGCCGCTAGAGGACTGTGATACTCGTAATGAAAATATGGAAAGAAATAGAGCCTTATTAGGCATCATGACAGGGCTTGGATTTAATCAGAATGACCATAGAGTGCTTTCGGAGTTCATTACCAGAGCGTTAGGCGTGTAAGAGTCCGTAATGTGGGTAGACATAGGGGTCTTTGTTGGGAAGACCCATTTCTATATTCCGGGGTTTGTGATAGCCGTTCTATTAGAGTTGTCCGGGGGCGGATTTAATTCCTATTTTCCCCTGTATGTAATAAACTAACCTAGAACAAAGATTAACTAGTTCTATGGTTCATACATGTTGTGGCTATTGTTAGTAATTTAACTACTGCGAATGTTTGTCTATTGGCCATCTGAACGGGTATGATGCAGAAGTCACCTGAGTAGGTAGGCCACCTAAATAGATTGAGAGTGTCGAAAGCATCAACTTGGCACTATCTCTGTCGCATGTCGCCAAGCTTGAAGTTACAGATAGACATTCCCTGCTGGAACGCTGGGTGGCGTCTTACTGGCTGCTAATTTCAGTTCTAAGACAGAGCTTTGGGTTACACTTGATACATCCAGAACGTCGAACTGCCGTTTCGAAAGTGATACCTTCTCTTTGAGGCAAGGAAGATCTATATCTCCAACCACTGGCGTGAGTATGTAATATTTGAGTGCTCGGTACTGTAGGATTGTACTGTATCATTCCTTACGTAGGGATGGAGGCTCACTATGTAGAAGGGATCGAGCTAAGGTAAGTAATCGAATATGCTTCTTATTTTAACCTGAGAGAGGCTGTATCTGAGTTGTATGATGTAATTAACTCGCGAGCTAACGATTAGAAGAGACCGACGACTATACGATATACGGATTGGCACGTACTATTTAGTAGATCTTGCTCGTAAAAAATAAATAGGGGCTCGCTCTATTAGCAATTATACATACTTCGTAGATATCATATGAAGTACCTACCGCTTAACCTATTGGGACGTGGGGAAAAAGGGGGTCTCTCCACGGATGATGAAAACAGAAATCGACCCGTTTATGCTGGAGTCTTTTGCATCTAACCGATTTGTAATAACGATTGGATCATACTGGCCTCTGCTCCTCATACATAGATCGTCAGATCGATGATCATATCGTAGTGGACCTATTCTTGACCATGTGGACACCGGATGATGAATACGGGAGGACACCGTCGCGATAGAGAGGTAATACTGTTTGAGAAGCATCCGTCCATTGTATTCCAGAGCATACCTACCTAGGTACAGACCAGTAAATCTCAACTTGCCAACTTGCAATGTTGTATTATTGCATAGGTAGCGATAACCTCTTCGGCCACTGTGCGGGTACCTCGGTTGCTGAAGTGAGGCTATGTAGGTAGCTAAAGTGTCTTGTTAAGTATGAGCTGTCCGTGCCATTTTCATACCATTTTCATACAGTTGCGTCTGCACAATTCTTAGTCACCAGCTAAAACAAGTAGAGGATGGCGTTGATCTCCGGCGAGCGTTGGTTCCTGCGCTCCTTTTGGGCGCTTGAAATGAGCGATCTCCGCTGGTCCCGCGACTCCTAAATAACCCGTACGGTATTAATACTCTTTTATGCTACTGTGCCCGCAGAAAGCAGGGCACGTTCAAGACATGGGATTCGAACTATGTATGGAGGGACCTTATGTCGTGACCACTTCTAGTATCTGTTGTCGTAGATCTATCAAGATATCTCTTTTTCTCCTGCTGATCCACCTTGGTTATACTATTTGGGAATCTGTACCTGAATCGATAGGGTGCATCGCTTCCTATTTTCCTTAGGAGGTTGGAAACTTTGCTTAGAGTGCCAGTACAGGGCCGGCCCTTCAAGATTTGAAGACTTCGGATGAGACTGAACTCAATCGGTAGCGAAGAAAGGGCACAAAGCAACACAGTGAGTGTACGGAATATGAGCCTCCCACGTATGACAAGTCACGTCATTGCCCGGGATCGACACAGTAAAGAGCGCGCTATGTCCACCGAGATTTCGATGCCTCTTGTACAACGCTGGTTGCTTGCTCCGAAAGATCCAAATATTCTCGAAGCTCGCTAGAGAATTCCACCTCCTCTCCCACTCACCTCTCCCACTCCCCACACGTCCACACGTCCATACGCCGACACGCCGACACGCCGACATAGCGGTCGCGGTACGACGAGGTTCTTGGTCTTATGGGCAAATCGAACCATGGCTGCAGAATGATGTGCGGCGAATTCTCTCCGGGTTCCTTTATGCTTAAGTGCTCTGTAAAAATATTTCGTATGGCTGCCGCGTCATGCTGTGAAGCAGACCCGATTCCTTGTCATTCTT
This sequence comes from Daldinia grandis, assembly GCA_022432525.1. NCBI lineage: Eukaryota > Fungi > Ascomycota > Sordariomycetes > Xylariales > Hypoxylaceae > Daldinia > Daldinia grandis. The sequence goes on along the minus strand of JAJKLB010000003.1, from coordinate 2,478,238 downwards.
GTCTAGCGCGACATGGGCGGCATGGGCAGCAGCCAATCGCCATCTGATAGCTCCCCCTGTCTCATCAACAGAACAATCCCGCCGGGGTGGAGGTTAATGGTTAATTGGCATACGAGCTTGGATGAAAGTAGATTAGTAGTATGTCTATGTCTAGTGTATGTACAAGAGAGCCCTGACAATCTGAGATAGCACGGTTGCGGTACCTGAAGTATGTATCAAACACGTATTATTTCCATGCTACGAACAAACAATAACAATGGCTCTTGAACGCTTGTTAGCGCGCCCCTTATCATCTATTTGATGATCGTGCGTTAGGTACTCGGTAAGTATGTAGGTATTTGTCGATTAGGTACCTACCTACCTACGTAAAGGTAGGTTGTTATGTGGTAAATATGTAGGAACATCGTTATATTCGAATGAGCGGTGTTCGAAGGCTTTCTTTGTATGTATGTAGGTAGGTACCTAGTTAGTTGTAATATGTCATGCAGTTGAGGCATTCATATCGGCCCATACCTATCTACAGTGCAGTGTTTTTCTCCTCTTCGTATAAGAATGTCGCGAGCTTACACACCTATGTACATACATACCTAGGTACCTAGGTAGGTACCTAGGTAACCTAGTAAATGCGTCGTTGGCAGACCCTGTGCCACTTTTGAGTCGCAGTGGAAAAGGGGAGCGAGGTGCTGCTGGTTTAGGTAGACTGCTGAGTTAGCAGACGTGGTTTCATTAGCGAATTTCATGCTGAAATGACTGATATAATTGAATGTACATGTATAGGTACCTATAAGTGGCGGACTTACTATGTACCTTAGGTGATACCCAGTACATGATATGTGCCTGTACAATTCCATGTCCCGGCTCGGGAAGCTAGATCCACTAAAGCTGCTTGCGCTTGTAATGTAAGTACATACGATAGAGGAAGCTGGTACTCAATCTGTTGTTGTCAGGTGTACTATGTACAAAACAGTCTACCCACATATGGCTAGTTCCGCTGAGCGAACCTGCAATTGCACCGCGTTCTAGCTCAGGCTACGACCCACATTCACTATCCGCTATTGACCTAATATGCTTATTACACTACATAGGTACCTCATAGGTAGGTAGGTCTGGGTACCTAGCTTGTATGCACACCCACACCCACCCCCATACCCTATATCCCTACATACAGTGGTACCTGTAGCAGTACCCTAGGTCCCTCCTACCTCCTAGTTGAATTGGCTTAGAATTGGATCCAACGCTGCGTTTATGCTTCTATGTGCGCTATCCGCTAGGTAGCTGGCATTACCAGAAAGCCAGAAGTCGAACCTCAACTTCCAATCTTCTTTCCCTTTCTATCCCTATGCCCTTCTGAATAACATCAACTCTCTTTCCCTCCCCTTACTATCTCTCCTTCTTCTTATCCCCCTCGTCATATTCTCTATTTACTTGACTACATAGTACATAGCGTTATTCAGAAATTGCACTCTGATTTTTTTTGTTGTCATCCCACGGTTCCCCTTTTGTCAACAGCCCTTTTTCTTGCCATCCCTTTCCAATTTTTTTTTCTAGATTTTCTACGTCACCTTCGAGCCATCTCCTTTGGTGCTTGTCTTAGACTATCCAGCACCACCAGATTAGAAGGCCTTCGCATCTCTTAAAAACAACAAACTCCCAAAAACAGATTATCTTTTTTCTTGGCCGGCAGCACGGATAGGGTGATCGTGACAACATCTTCCCATGTCCTCCCACTAGAGTCTCGTCTACTCCCCTTTCGTGTCAATCGTGGCACCGAAACCCTATCGAACCCGAACCGGCCACTCCAGAACTAGGTGCCGTGAGATACTCGGCATTCTAGATAAAAAGAGATAGCTCACGGTAATAGTGGGCTTCTTACTGGAGATCATCCCTCGTTTTTCCCTGGTCGCAGGCGCCCTTCTAATTTTCCGACTCTACCATCGTTAACATCCCATTACGCTCCTCGTCATCTCTCGATCGACATTTATACGTTGTTAAGCGTACAATTTGCGAGACGTCGGTATTTTCAAGGTGTGCATTTTTTCCACTTGGTGTTGACTGTCTTCTTTGGCCAACTTGGATGTGGCAAAGTAGGAGCTTGGCTATCATGATTTGTGGTTTAGCATAATACTGTTACGAGTTATCTTACCTGCTAACATGAATGCTACAGGGTCATCCTTTTACGTCATTTACGGATAGCCTCTTCCCGCCGAAGTCCCATCCAAGTTAAAAAAAAAAAGCAAGTTGACCAGGCGAATCGAATCGAATCACTTCGCTCGTTAGCCCATCTAGCCGACAGTTTGGGCCTTCAGTCTTTGAATATGGCTGCTCTGGTCCAAACTTACCCCCAGCAAAGTGGAACAGTAACGTTGCTTCAGACCAGACCCAGCACAACTTCAGGAATAATGCCGCCCCCCTCAGGAAACCAGCCTAACCAGGCATACATAAGCAACCAGCAGAGGAATAACTATCATAGCTTGTCTGGTAGTGTTGGAGGAGGGTCGAATACTTATCGTGGCAGCGCACCAGCCCCTGTTCAACCATACGCCTTTACAGCCACGCCGAATCTAGGTAATGGTGGACAATGGCAACAATATGGCGCTTATCGTTCGTCATCAAGTGTACCCAATATGCAGATGGCAGATCCGAACGCTGCAGCCCGCGCTCGCCATCCCGCAAACTTGAATATGTCGGGCAGCGGTAACTCTGGCCAAACTACAATGTCTGGTGGACATCCTCATGATGACTCGCGGACTATGTCTACTCCCGGACCCGGACCCCGACCTCAATTACCCGCGTTGAATCTTTCGGCTAACCAGCCGACGTTTGCTCAAGTCGCTGCTGCGAAACCTTCACCGGAACGATACAGGCGGCCATCTCCAAGGTATACAGACTCGTCACCTAGCGTTCCGCAGGTGCAACAACCACACGGCTCGGCAATGCCGTCGGGCTCTGGCATGGCTACTGTGGTCCATCTTTATAATCCCCGAGCTATGCCAGACAGAAAAGCAGGGACGGCCAGAAACCCCGTTTCCCTTGCAAATAGGCCGCATAGTGCCTATGGTACCGGGGTAGCAATGGACGACATGCAGCTATACCGACGTCCCACCGATGAAGAAGCTAAAAGATATCGGCGGCGTAGCATACATTCAATCAATTCTGCCGATTACCCCAACCCCCTGACCCCGCAGGAATTCAAGAAGCAAGCGGAGGAGACACTCCGCCTAGAAGCACTGGTCGCCTCGAGGAAACAGGGTGGTTTAGATAAGGACAAGAAGAACGCTACACGGAGCGGTCCTGGCCCTTCTGCTATTGATAAAAATACAGTGCGGACTAGTAACGGCAGTTCTGAAAGTCTCGTTTCGAGTGGGAGCAGCAGTTCTAGGCAATCTTCGGTGAGTTTTGCGCTATAGGGAGCGAAAAAAAGGTTCCCAGGGGGACTACCCAATCAGATGACGCCCAGGGGGGAAAATTGCCACAATGAGATGCTAACTGAAGATGCTATTATATAGTCTGCCAATCGAAGCTCTAATACATCTGCCCCCACGGCCAGCCCCGCCTCCTCCACATCTACGGAAAGGAAGTCTGGACAGGATCAATCAAAGCAGGTAAATATACCGCCTCGCGGTTCATCATCAGCTGATGTCGGCAAACGAATTACCAACCCATCTCCGTTATCGAAGCCGGTAACCATGGCTCCCGGGTCCTCTCCTGATGACTCGGCAGCGCCCGCCCGTACACCGGAGCCGGCTTCAACTAAGCCTTCGACACCTTCTCCTAGCTTGATGACGGATAGTCCCGCAGCTAAGCATCTCGCTGCGATTAACGAGAAAGGCGGAAAGTCGAAGACCAAGACGTCGCGGTTAAGACGAGCCTTCTCATTTGGGAGCGCTGCCGAACTCCGGAAGGTTACTGGTCAGGATATCACTTCTGAAGCGGGAAAGACATCACAAAATGAGCCATCCAAATTGCACAAGGATGCTCAACCTATGGACCTCTATGAGGCGGAACAAGCACGGATTGCGCAAAAACAAGAAGAGAGCGGTATCGGTAGTAGCATCTACGCCGGCACCAGACTATTCGCGGGATCAACCGATAATCTTTCGATTTCCTCGACGGCATCTTCTGCGTCGATTATGCTCCGCAAGATGGGACGGGGAATGAAGAAAAGCGGTAGATCGTTGGTTGGATTATTCAGGCCCAAATCGATCATCGGGGCACCCGGCGAGGACATGACAATACCTGAGGGTTCCCAAGCGGCCGTGTCGATGGTCACGGTTGAAGCCGAGCGTGAGCGAGTCAATGCCAACTCCACCACTTCGCAACAAGCCCCTATCCTACCCCCTTTGGAGACTGGCAATGCGGAAATCTCTGCGATTGATGGTCATCCTTCAGACTATCTAGGGAACTCGAACCTGGACAACTCGGCCTCGAGGAAAAGCATTATCGGTGGTGAGAGGGAGCGAGCCGAAGTTCTCGCTACTATGCGGAAGGGTATCCTGAAGAGTAGGTCGAATGCCAAAATTATTAATTGTTTTATCTAACACGGTGGTAGCTCGTAGCAATTCACCTAGTCCTTCGGCTGGAGGCCCCGGCTTCGATCTCCCGGCAATTCCCAACGTCTCCAACTCTCCCAGCTCTACCGCTCCTAGTACTCCAAATGATGATCAAGGCCAAGCCCATAAACGAAACGAAACTCTTACCATCGGTACCGAGGACTATTTCGTATCAGCGTTACGCCTTCGCCAGGACACAAAAAGTGCGCCCACGACACCTCAAGGCATATCGGGTAAACGAAATGCCACCTTCAGCCCGCGGATCGTGTTCTACGACACATGGCCGAGCGGAGAGTACGACCGTCGTGGTGAAATTGCGACTTGCAATCGTCTGACGCCCATGCTCGCTCAACAGATCAAGGAGGAGTTGAACACTTTTAAAATGGTAAGCAAGAATGAAAATATTTTTAGGGACTTCGCTTACATGTAACTATAGGAAATGGAGGTTCATGAGACGTCTAAGGTCTATACGCACTTTTTCTAACGATGATAAGCGCAACACCGCGAAATTCCAGCAAAAATGAGTTCCCTTCTCGATTAAAGGCCTATAGACCTGCGATCATGTATTTGTCACTCTCGAGTCTACGGCGTTTGCACATGGTCAGCATAGTAAGGTGTCGCGGCGTTTTTCAATTTTACATTATGGAGCTGTTTTCTGAGCACAAAAAGAAGCTATTCGTTGCTATAATATCCAAACAGTACCGGTAACGGCGGGGACCCGATGGCTCTATTGAGAACATCCCTTTTGTCGAAACATATTTGCATCAGGCATTCGCCCCCGGCCCTGAATTATTCCGGGGTAAAAGAAGCTATGGCTTGGATTTGAGTTGGTAAGAGTGTATTCGGTGTGGCAGGCGTATCATAGGAGGCGGTCAGACATCTGGAGGGTGACATCCCCAATAGGTAGAGATATGCTGACCCGAAAACACCCCGTATCCTTCGGAGCAGAGGAGGGGGGATACTGCACCACCGGGGCTAGCACGTAAAGACAAGGCAGATCCCTTGAGTGGATCATGGAAAACAGGATGGCAACCTATCTATCATCTCCCCCGCCTATCTGAACTGAAGTTATAATTATCCCCGACGACACAGCTAAGCAAGATCGAATTTTTGGAACCAATCATAGATTTATGTATCTATGTTGTATTCTGCCATCCTAATTTTTTTTAGCCGGGAGACATGAAGGAGTCGTCATTTGAAGTTTGAACGAGAGAATAACAGTCTATTTTGTCTTATCGTTCACGACTTCAAGGTGTTATGATGATGCTTGCTCTAGTGGACGGAAGTAATGTACTATTAAGGAAAGATTTGATGGCTACGTATTTGTACCGGGACAAGAGTGAATATCAGTATCCAGCATTTTCCAAGTTCTTTCGGCGCTACATACCTTAACGCATACATACAATATACGTATGCCTTGGCTTCTCCCCTTGTCCTATACATATTCTCGCGCGTAAACTGGCACACAAGTACGATGCACACCTAGATACATAGATGCTTGCTCTCCAGGGTCCTTCCTCTTTCACGTATGGATGTATGTATGTATGTAGCAACGGTCTGGCCTAACCGGAGGACGTTAGGAGGGCTGCCAAGAGGTTGCAACGGCGAAGCGCGATCTCCCCAGGTGTAGAGGTACTCGGTTGATTAATACGAGATGTAGAGAGTACATAGGTAGGTAGGTAGGTAGATACGAGGCGCAGCGTTTTTGGTTCCATTTTCCTGTGCCAAGATTATTCTTGTTATGCGAACTCCTAGTCTCAGGGTCTTATGCAAGGCTGAAATGCTATCTGAGATCTATTCCATTTTGTGGGAGTTATGTAGGTAGGTACCTAGGTAGGTATGTTTGTATGACGTGTTTTTGGGAGGTTACTGAGGGTTGCTTCTTTTTGTTTTAATTTATTTAAGTTTATTTGGTTATTGTTGATTTCCGGTTATCTTACCGAGGTAGGTAAGGACTATAGCACCTACCTATGTGGTGTAGATGCATGTATATCATACTACACAAGAAAGCGCAATCCGGACATTACCTAATTCTCCATAGCGCAATTCGGAGCTAGACAAGCCCCGCCAAAATTATCGTAGATTTTCTTAGCTAAACCAATCATTTCCTATGCGAATTTCATCCCGCGATACTCTTCAATTTTAAGTTGAGAAAGCTCGCAGTCGTCACCCTGGACATCGTTACAAAATTGTGTACGCGCTGGATTGTTCCCGGCCTTGGCCTTGGCTGGAAAATAATAGCCGGAAAGCACGTCACAATGCCTCCAACTACGGCTTCTACTACGGCCAAGACCAAGTTACATGGACGGGCGTTCTACGAAAGTATAGGCAGCCCCAAGTTTGTGCTTGCGCCTATGGTCGACCAGTCCGAGTTCGTATGTCTCTTACACTCATCATCCTATAGTGGGAATGTCGAATACTGACGGCCTGTTAATCTTAGGCCTGGCGCATGCTCACTCGGTCGTTTCTCACTCCAGATGAGAACTCGAAACTCTTAGCTTATACGCCTATGCTCCATGCTCGATTATTTAAAGAAACAGCAAAGTATAGAGAATCACACTTCGAAGCGGCACGGCCCTCACCGTCTTCGCCTGCATCTACGGACACCGAACAGCTACCCCCATTCTTAGATGGCAACCCAGCATTCGATCGTCCTCTATTCGTGCAGTTCTGTGCCAATGATCCCGAGCACCTACTAGGTGCAGCAACCCTTGCCGCGCCTTATTGCGATGCTGTCGACTTGAACCTCGGCTGTCCTCAGGGTATCGCGCGTAAAGGCCACTATGGCGCATTCCTACAGGAGGATCAGGAACTCATCTACAAGTTGATTAATACCCTCCATAAAAACCTTCCCGTACCCGTTACGGCAAAGATCCGTATATTGGAGACTAAGGAGGATACTCTGGCGTATGCTAAGAACGTGTTGGCTGCGGGTGCAAGCATCATTACTGTCCACGGACGAAGGCGAGAGCAGAAGGGTCATATAACTGGTGTTGCAGACTGGGAATACCTGCGCTATCTAAGAGAGAGCCTACCTAAAGAGACGGTCATTTTTGCGAATGGCAACGTACTCCAGTATGGGGACCTGGAAAGATGCCTTGAGGCAACGGGCGCTGACGCCGTCATGAGCGCGGAGGGAAATCTGAGCGACCCGGCAATATTTGCGCAACCGCCACCTCCTGGACAAGAGGGACGAGAGTATTGGCGAGGCTTAGATGGCAAGGGTGGCTATCGAATAGACGCCGTTTTCAGACGTTATATGGATATCATACATAAATACGTCTTAGAACGGGATCCGCCAGCGCGAAGGCCCTTATTCATTGTTGGGGACGACGAGAGTTGGCTTGTCGAAGGAAAAGACAAGGATGCAGAGCAAGAAGAAGGCCCGGCGCGCAAGAAGCGGAAGAAGGATGGTGGCAGTAGGAATGAGAAATGCACCTCGCCGAATCTCCTCGCGGTCCGACCTCACTTATTCCATCTCCTAAGACACTTCATATCGAAACACATAGATATCCGCAACGCTCTAGCAAAGTGCCACGCCGGCGACGTCCCAGCTGTCGAGGACATTCTCAACATGGTAGAGCGGCGTGTAGCGGAAGGCCTTATCGAATACGAGAGGACCGGAGGTAAAAGCATAGAAGAACCAGAACCACAATCCAAAGCGGTAGAAGATAAGGAGTCGATAGAATCGTCAAAGACAAAAGATACCGAGGATGCGGATCTCGACCCGGAAAGCTCGATAGCAACCGTTAAGAAATGCAAGCGGCCGTGGTGGATCGCACAACCTATAGTGCGGCCTCTTCCAAAGGAGGCTCTGGCAAACGGGAGCATAAGTCTTAGTAAGAAGGAGAAGAAGAAGAAACAGGAACTAGAGGCCCAAGCGGGGGCGGAAAGGGATATAAGCGCAGAATTACCAAAGCCGGATGGCGTAACGGGGATTAAGGAGCCCCTTATGGATGCGAAAAAGCCGGCGCTCACGGCTGATGAGTTGGTTTGTGGGTAGAGGATAGGGTTTGGAAATCCATCGAGGGTTACTAGAGATTATGGCATAGCGCAAGGCGTGTATATTCGATATGGTTATATCCAAGGTTGGAATCCATAGAATTTTACGAGTTCAGCTAATCAAATGTAAAGGGGTGTACCACCACCACCACGAGTCAAAGGCATCGTATACCCTCAGTAACTGCGGTGAAAAAAAATATCGTCTGCTGTGGGATTCGTGTTGTTGTACTAACTATTGGGTTGGGTACCTAGGTACATATCCTGTTTACCTAGGTATGCTAACTACTAGATTATACAGATCCCTCTACGAGTTTTGGCATCTTGAGTTAGGTAACGAGGTATGTCTACCACCAACCTAGAATCCTCCGTAGTTACCTGTTTATTTAGATTCTATCTTGGCACATGTATGACGGACTTGATAATTCGCTGGAGTAGTTTGGTTGGCGGGGGAATTTGGTGGTGGGTATTGCGCGATAGGTTGGCTTTTTGTTTGCGATGCCCCTATTGCGACTAGATGTATCTTCGTAGGACATACCATCAGTGGAGTTACGGCTCCGTAGACGCTACCCCATCCCTAGGTACCTACCTATGGGTTCTCTTAAACCACAACGAGACATTGTGTTATCTCGTCGGCGTCGTCGATTGGGTCGAAGTCGAGATATCTCTATTTAAGCTAAACCTATATGCTCTCTAGGCTTCGACGGGGAAGTTTCATCTTCGAGACAGCCGGAGCTGATACAGGGATTATGCCGCTCTACAAGATGTGTTCTAGAGAGTATTTACACAGCAAGTTAGAGGGGTAGATGAAGGAGCCGGTTGAACTATTAAACTTGCACGAGTTGCGGGCTTACTGCTTCCTACCGACTCTACTAGCTCTATTGCGAACGAGCCTGCTCCAGTGCTTATTTTGTATGATGAGATTGGACGGTACAAGATGTTATCCTTATTCATCTAGAGACAATATTTCACAACCTTATAGCATAAACTAAGGATTGCTACTATACATCGAGGCATCGCTTTAAATTATAAGTGATTCCTTCCTATCCACATCTGCCTATATAATACTAGGCCACGTCTATGTCACCTAAAGGCTAGGAGTTAGAGGATTTACCTTAGTAGCATCTCTGGGAGTTGTGTAATTCCATTATTGCGACGACGGTATGCTTGGTAAAAGATGCTATGCCGGTATCGGTTGCTTCATCTTCTAGTAAGAGTTTTGCAGTAGTTAGCGGCGTTAGACCGTCATTGGCTTCTGAGTTGACGTCCACCTCCCCCGTCTTAAGTGGTATTTGGGATAAAGGCGTACGGCCTAACTTGTCTTACGAGTTAGGATTTGCCCCTTTATTCAAGAGCATTTCCACTAACTCTGATTGGCGGGAACTGACTACGTTGTGCTAAGCAGTTGAATAAGCTCTGCTTTAAAAGTCACCAGTATGAATATGAAAGGATTCAACCTCTAGGTGTGAAAAGAACCCTTCCTGCTGATCTATCTGAATATCGAGGCCTTAGTCTAAGAAAACCTAAAAGCAAAGATATCGGGCAACTTGGCGGCAACTGCATACTAATGCGGCGATTAAAGGTGGGCAGTAGATACCTCCCCTGACATCGATGTGCTATAGTCTATAAGGGGATTGCTTGACGAGGTGGATCAAGTCCTCACACGCAAGGACATCTAATATATTTATATTGGGCTAATAGATCCTGGCGTTGCCCGAGAAAATATTGCGAAGGCCGGTCTACATAGGAAGCGGAAATTGCTCGATCCAATCCGATTGCTGGAATCCATGAGACTGCGCTTCGTTGGGATGGAAAAGTATATTGGAAATAGCATACTGAAGAAATGGATAAGCGTCTGTTACCTCAATTATTGTATTCCGATAGTCATTGTCCATTAGATCAACATCTGGCATCCTAATCGTCATTTAGCTAAATCAAGCCTCCTTTATAGCATCCTGACCCTTGCCTATAAAGTTGGTGCTCAAATGAGGCCAGTATTGTCGGACTACAATTCGCAGCGTATGGCCATCAAGTAGAGAAAACTCCCCAACAGATTCGTGGATAAATTACATAGAAGACTTATATGGGTGTAGATCCCCTCTACTAAATCGCTGGACGAGTTAAGGATATACCGGCGCATCGTATAATACTCCAGGAGAAAACTATGCGGGACTGGGTCATTCAGACCAGCTCTGATACCGCAGTAAAGTTCTTCTAAGCTCAACAGACAATTGCGAGAAGTACGAGCTGGACACAGAGTAACATGGAATCGCAGTCTTCTGAATCCCGCATTAACATATCGTAGAATAGGAGGCTGAGCTCTGTTGGGAGTTCACGAAGTCTCATATTCAAATCAATTGTCTTTCCCGAATCGAAGGCTGTGTTCAAAGGTGGGATTACCAGGGCTACCCAAAGGAAGACCCCGGAGGCCTTTCCGAAAATCCGAGACTTGATATCTTTGCCGGATTGCGACGAGTCGATGAAAGAGTAGAGTCGATATAGCGCTGGATATCGATTATATAACCACGTTAACCATCAATCAGCAAGGTCAGCCCTGTTATAATTAATATAGTTATTTGGATAAAGCCAGCTCGGAAAGTATACGTTTAAACGGTCACCTTGTTTCATGGCTTGCCGATTCATCTCTTAGAAGAACGTGACCATACTTCGCGATTGTCCTCCTGGATATTTATCAAGCGTGTTAATGTAATATACGAGTTTGTGGCCTTTTAATCTTCTAGTGACATATAAAATTAAGTTTTTAGGCTCTATTCCTGCTAGCCATTTCGTTTGATCAAGTCGGGATTGATGAATTCGAGTTCGACGAAGACTCTTAGTGTCTGGAAAGGTCGTTATGATTTGTGGTAGAAAGGTTGGGTTGGCTCACGCTCCTTGCTCATTAGTAGGGTGTATGGCTGAGATTCTTTATTGGATGCTGCGTAGTCGCGACCTATGCGCTGGAATGGCACGTAGGCAACAAGACTTAGCGATCAAGGTAGCAAGATACGGCGGATAGACGCCTAAAATATTTTGTATAAACTGAGTTATCTATATTGAGTATTTGAGAAGCTTTGGGTTTCTCATCTCTTACTCGACCTAGACGTGTAACAAGGCAAGCCTTGAAATGGCCGAAGTCTTTGGTACCGTAATAGGCGCGTGTATTGACGAGATTGGCTGCATCCACGGCGGACGCCATCTTGGATCCGACTTCCAGAACTTTCAACTACGATTGAAAATGCTCGAGCTGCAGCTCTCACGCTGGGGAGAAGCGTCAGGAATCAATGAAGACCCACGACTGAACAGCTCATCAACAACCAACGATCGAACCAAAACTGCAAAAGATGTGCTTATGCTCGTCCTCGAACTTCTTGAGGAATCAATTAAACTGTCTTAAAAGTTCCGGCCGTCATGTGACCAGACCGAAGATCGCTCAGAACGGGACGAAAGAAAAGAGAACAGTGAACATTCTTTAAGCAGAAGAATCCGGGAGATAATTGCACGGCGCAGACGGAACGGGGCTAACTCGATAAAGACCACGTACTAGATACTATACAGCAGAGAACATGCGATGCAACTTATCAGCAATATCACATCCTTGATCGATTTGCTGCAGCAAGTCTACCCAATGCCTGTGAAGGGACAAGGAGTAGGAACTGGCCAAAGAAGAAGTAAGGCAGCTTACTTCAGCCATCACCGATCAAGGGTCCACGATACGACACTTGCAACAACTTGTGCAAGGCATCGATAATGACACGAAGAAGGCGATTGAGTCCGTCGAAACGCAGGGCCACCAGTACACAGACGTATCCATGGAAGAGAATGCGCGCATTCAGAATGGGCACACCCTTACTCAGGCTTGGGCGGGCGCGTCATCTCTACCAGTAGGGCCCAGCATGAATTTTACTCGTTTGAGAGCATCGGGTTCCTCGAAGGGTCGTAGCGGAGATGTATATGTAGAGAAGGACGAATTCTGGTCGTCGGTCTGAACGATACGGCGGACCAATCCCTTTCTGTATAGTCGTGAAAGAGCAAGGAGGATATTGAAAGTGCGACGAATAGGGGGACGATGGATTTTGGAAGAATGCAGATGTCTAGTTCAATCGCCGATCTTGAATATATACCTTTATGTGCTGTAATAGTGATGGGTATAGAAAGATGTTGTATTGTAAAGATTGTAGTACCCCGCTTGAATTGCAGGTGTAGGTGGATGTGATGTGATAAGCTTTGCAGGAAGAAAGGCAGATCTAGAAGGGACCCCACCTATCAAACTCCCCTCCGCTAGCCCTAACCCCGCAATCCTGCGGCGCAGTTTTGGTACCCGCACCATTTCTACGGCCGAAATCCGTCGATCGGGCGGCCCGCACCTTAACTTGGAAGAGTCCTGGTGGTTGGCGAGAAAACACTCGAATCGAAAGATACGGGCATCCGATGCCACGGAGTTAGTCATACCTACATACATGAAGTACACTTGGTAATCAGCCTTTGCATATGAAAATATGTGCATATGTATTTCTCTACCTGTTTTACCAGGGGAAGGTACTTGACAAGCGGGATTTATCGAACCGGAGCGGACCCGTCTACCCGTCTTACACCCCCCGAAGGAACGCACTTCTCTACCTTTAGGGGAAAGCTCTCTGCCCCTTAGGGGAAAAGCACCTGAGGAGCGGCATTAAACGGACCGCAGCGGCCCCGTCTTCCCGTCGCTACACCCCCGTGGACGGATCTTCTTTATAAGAGCTTACATGTACATATATTATCGTTCGTAACGTCTACTTACCTACCTACCTATGTATGGTCTTAGAGAGCAGAGCCTCTTAATTTTCGAAGAAGGAAAAAACTTGACGAGAATCTAAGGTGTTCTTCCCATCCTTAGGCTTGTAGTTTGAGAGTTTGTAGTTGTGAATACAGCCCTACTACGTAATCCCTCATGGTAAGATTCCCCGCCCAGGTTTATATATATATATATATAACTAGGTATCTACCTAAGTACACTCGTAACTGGGCTAACTCGTGGATAAAGGCGTCCCAAACGAGACTGGCGCTTTCCGCGCTTTTCTTGGGGATGGGACTCTTCGGAGTCATGGCTACCGACGGACAGCTTTTCGCAGGCCCGTTAGGGAAGCTGTTAAGAGCCATCGCCGGCGGCAGCGAAGAAGCCGTGGTCTTGATAGGTGGTCCGGTACCTTTCAAGTATAAGTACACCGGCATCGGGTTTGTGGACGCTGTAATCTCGCATTGGACGGCTTTCGTGGCGGCGCTGATCGACGACCCTGAGCTCCGCTGGAACACCTGGGCGCTCTACATCGAGTCTATGGGCCAGTTTTGCGTTGGATGGGGTCTTCTCTTGCTCGAATGCAGGCGAGCAGGAAACCGCGGTCTCGCCGTTAGTTGGGCTGGGACGCTCGGTGTTGTCTTCCAGGCGATCTCGTGGGCGTTTTCATTGCCGCTATACTTCGGATTGCATCTTCTCACCTCGCCCATCTCGAAGTTGGAAAGCAAGGGTGGCAAGATTACTGGCGAATCTGCGAAGCTCCTATTCGTGGACCTCTGGGACCTAGCACTTATGCCTATCTCCCTGACCTTGGGGACCCTTATTCCTACTCTCTTCATGAGCTTGCCTTCGCTCTTCTCTTCCATCGGCCACTATAGCTGGATTGCGTTCTGGATTCCTTTCGGACCGGTAAGTAGTTAGACAAATATTGTCTTGTATATTTCTAAATACTAATTATATTTCCTGTAGTGGACTGTAATTGCCATGGACCTCTTCAAGAGCGTGGCCACCTCTACAGTTGGCACTCTCGGTCCGAAGGACACCAACGGCAAGCCTACTACACCCGGCAAGGGCTTTTATGTAGCTGTATCGACTGTATACCAATTCAACATGGCGGTTTCCGTGCTAACACACTTGCCATTCATGGCCACATCTGTACTCCCCGGCCCCCTGCGTTCCGCTCTCATTTACGCATTCCCCGGGTATGCTTCCTTTTTCTCGGATATTACTTTCACGAAGACGTGGCTACCCCACCCCTTCCTCGGACAGCCGGCAATAGACCCGCTAGCCAACGGACCTGGTAGGTTTGGTCCCCTGGTCGCCGATTTCTACCTGTTCGATCTATACCTAGGAAACGGAGCTATGCTTCTATGGGCCTTGTACTTGTATCTTCAACAGACCGGATCCTCTCCGGCGAAGGCCATACAAAAGGCCGCAGTGTGGTCCTTCCTTGGAGGATTCGTAGGTGGTGCGTTTGCGCTGCTCTGGGAGCGTGATGAGCTTGTTCAGGAGAACGAGAACGAAGCGAAGAAGAAATGAAGAGTCGGATGGAAAATCTCGATGGGAGTTAAAAGGAGGCGGGGGTTTCCATCTCAATATTAGTTGGTTTCCACTTAACCTGACCCTTGGAGACGCGCTGTTTTAAATGGCTGTAAAAGGAGAGTTGATTATGCAGGTTGCTCGGTGGGCTGGGTCGGATTATGTCCTTATGAAGGCTATGGACACGAAACAGTTACCCAAAATCGTCTGTGTAGAGGACGGGCGGTATTCTGAAATTCAACACGGGCAGCAATTGGCATGCCAGTCATTGAGAATTCACTAAGCGAGCGATAAAAACTTATTAGAGCATAGATAGTGTAAATGACAATGGACATGACATATTGAACATTGTATTCCTTCACTCCTAGGACGTCTGAGGGTACTGGATATATTAGCCTAACTTCTTGGAACAGCATGAGCATGTCTCGCACCCACAGTCAACTAATGAACTACTTGTATTCGCTTTTTAACCCCTTTAGATGCCCTTTACTCGCAAGATATGCAGCGCCAGAGTCGGCCCAGACCTCATAGCTGACAACTTTGTGCTGACCATCGAATCTAAGGGCATACGCGAAGACTTCATCCCAGCTCTCGCCCGTGGCCGTCCACGTGAACTTAGCAGTGCCGCGGACCGCGACACGATTCTCAGCAGCATCAACGATGTAGTCTGCGAAGCGCATGTCTTCGTAGCTCAGACACGAGGAGACCGTGCCGAAGTATTCCTGCACGCCGTCGCGTCCCCGGAACTCTCGGCCAAGGAAAGGGGCGAGTTTCTTGAGTCCATGCTCGTATGCCAATATGCTGGCGGAGGACGAGAAATGGCTTAAGATCTCGTCGGGTGGTTTTTTCTGCGCAAAGCTCTCGCAGAAAGCTGTGGCGGCGTTAAGGAGATCTGCTCGTTTGTGGTGAGGCATGGCTGTGTAAGCTTATAGAATCGTACTTCGAATATAGGTAGGTAGGTAGGTAGGTACCTAACCTAACTAGCATAAATCTGTAGGTAGTTATAACTAATAGCTCTTCTTAACTAAAGTCTAAGATCAATCTACCTAAGAATAGTCAAGGTACCCAGGTACTTGTACATAAATAATACGTCATTGTTCATTAGCTGCCGCCAGCCCGTCAACAGCTGATTCAGCTTTTCGGCCGCAACTACAGCAGCCCATACGTACCACTTTGCCAAAATCAAAATTTTAAGGCCACTAAACTGAATTTAGCTAAACGCTATCCAATTTCTTATAATTAATATTCTAAAAAATAATAATTAATATTTGAAATTAATAAAAGTTAAATAAATAAATTAATATTTATAATTTAATATTTTTTAATTTATAAAATTTATTATTTTAAAATAATAACATTTTAAAATATAACGTTTAATTTATATATTTATATTTATAAAATTATATTAAAAAGTTTTTTAAGTTTTAATTTAAAATATTAATATATTAAAAAACTTTTATATATTAAATTTTAAATTTATAATTAATATATTATAATAATATATAAAATAATTTTAATTTAAATAATTTAAAATTAATAATTAATTTAATTTAATTTTTTAATTTTTTTTATATTTATATAATTTTACGTTTTTATTTTTTAAATTAAAGGGTTAAAAATATTAAATATTACAATTAATTAATAACGTATAATAATAATTTTTATTTTATTTTTTATTTAATATTAAAAGTATTATTTAAAAATTTTAAACTTTTTATATTAAACGTTATATATTATATTATATTATTTATTATAATAATATATATTATAATTAATTTTAAAAATAAAAACGTATATATTTAATCGATAAAATAAATAATAAAATAAATAAGTAATAATTAATAATTATTTATTTATTATATTATTAATAATGATATTTTTAATAATGTTTTTATTAAATTAAAAACTTTTATTAAAAAACATTTTATAATTATTTTAAATTATAATTAAAAACTTTTTAAAAAGTTATATAATATTATAATTTATTAAATTTAAATTTTTAAAAGTTATAGTTTAAAATTATTTTAAAATTAAATTTTATATTATAATTTAATTATTTAAACTCTTTTAATAAATATTTAAAAAAAATTTACAATTATTAAATTATAAATTTAAACTTTTTTTATATATTAATTTTATCAATTTTATTATTATTATAAAAATAAATAAAAATAAATAAAAATAAATAAAAATAATTTTATTTATTAATATTTATTAATATAAATAAAATAAAATAAAATATTATAATATATTAAATTATTTAAATATTTTAAAAATAAAGTAATAATTTTATTTATTTATTTTAATAATTTAAAAGTTATATAAAATAAAAATAATAATAAATAAATAAAAAATTAAATTATAATATAATTTAAAGCTTTTAATATGCCTTTTTTATATATTAAATAATTATAAATTTTTTATATAATATATAAATATTTATATATTAAGTGCGAAATATATGGGTTATCTATATGCTAAGCTTAACATTTCCCTTTTTGGTCATTATGTCTAGTTTTGGCAAAGTGGCACGTATGGTCCGCCGTAGCAACTCATTTTATCTCATGTCATGTTCGAACATTTCTTCCACTTATCTTTCTAAGTTATATTTATGAAATACCTTCCATGTGAAAGTAACCTTTCAAGTATCTCTTAAATATTCATATTTACACCTTTGTCTTCTCACTTGATAGGATGCTTTAACCTACAGCACCAGCATAGCCCCTCTAAACCCGTTCGACCATGATAATTTCGTATCGTAATACCCGCTCCACGACTTACTACTAGGTTAGGTATGTACTTGGTCTGGATTTTAGGTAGTGCCTCGACTTGACTTCATGGTTAAACGATACCTATATGCCTCCTATATAAACACAAGACCTCCCTCACGCTCCCTTCCCACCACCCACCTGCCCAACACGACACAACCTCCCATTCTGCGACCCCGTATACCCCACAGACCGAACCTCCCAACTCTCGCTCCCCACCGTCGTCGGCGCCCAGAACAGCCCCCACGGGTCGCGCTGCTGCTTGATCTGCAGCAGCCGCTCGTAGTGGCGTCCGTAGAACGCCTGCTGCCAGTTCGGCTCGCCCGGGTCCCCTTCGTTCATGTACGACCCGGCCTCCGGCGACACTTCGCGCAGCAGGTCCATGTACCCCCGCATTACCGCGTCGCGCTCCGTCGACTGGTTCGGCGTCTGGTCCATCAGCATCGCGTGCATGCGATTTTTGCGCCACGCCGGGTTGACGGAGTTTTCTGCGCCGGGCCATCCTGCGACTTCTTCTGTTGGCGAGGCCATCGTCCCGTGGAAGTAGTAGTCCCCCTCGTAGCCTCCTTCTGTGGCCGTTCGAATCGCTTTCATCGTCTTGTTCCATAGCTCGTCGTCCTCCCAGTTTTCGCGCGGGAGTAGTCGGGACCTGTATCGGGTGTTGCCTGGCGGGGATCCGATTCCTAAGCTGGGCAATCCGTATAGGTTGGTGAAGAGGAGCGATGGGTTGGTGACGTTGATGCCGAGGCGGTGTAAGTCATCGTATAATGGCTGCATGAACTTGTAGACTGCCGCTCCCGTGGAGTCGGTGAACTCCGAGCTGGTTACAAAGCTGTAACCGTTATTTTCAAGGGGATATATGTAACTGAAACAATAACCACCAGCATCTAATATTTTAGCACCGAATCTATAGTAAGCGTTGACACCCCGCCAGAACTTCTCGGTGTCAGTGAGTACGCCGGGGATAGGGGATGTCGTATTCCTTGGCTGCAAAAGAGTGAGACTCAACGACGTCGACGTCAGGTTAAGTGGTGGATGCGCTTTTAAGATAGCCGAAGTCACCACTCCGTAGGTTCCTATTGTACTCTTTAATACTGTATAAAAGGGTCATCACAATAACTTATGAAACGCAGATTCGTACCTCCGCCACCACCGCGTAATGCGAAGAAAAGATCGGTGTTAGTATACGGATCAGCCGTCACGAACTGGCCGGAAGCAGTTACAACACCAAGAGAAAGGACTTGGTCCGCCCCGAGACCGAGTTTAGAGGTGATCATCGTGTGCCCACCCGAGCTCATCCAGCCGCCGAGTCCTCCTACCGTAGCCCAACCAGGCGCGACTACAGTTACGTTGTGGGCCGCCATGAAGTTACGCTCCTCCCACGACTCAACGCCAGCTCCGAACTGAGCAGCCTTCCCCTGATAAGGCCCAAGCTCATACGAAGGGATGAATTCCATGGCTTTAAGATGATGTGTCCAGATGCTGAGGGATCCTGCTCCCACCGACCTGCCACCAAAATCATGTCCTGTATTTCTGGTTTTATGCTGTCAGGGGCTCTCATTCTTTGAAGGTTTTAAAACTCTACAGAAAAAAAGATCTATCTTACTTAATGACTAGCCGGATGCGCTTGTTCCTGGCAAAGTTGACTGCTGCTTGTACATGCTTCACGCTCGTGGCATTAACAACGTACTCGGGGAATCCCCCACGCGTACAATTCCCCTGAGGGTCCAAGGCAAGCGCACAAGTACCACCTTGCGACCATTCTGTTAACGACACAAGTGGTTCGTCGATCCAGAAGTGCGAAAGGGACGTATTGGTAAATAAGTAAGTGCATCTTTCCGCATTATAGTCGGGTCCTTTGTAGCAAGCGGCGGCTGCTGGTGTTGGCTTCAGCAGGGCACCCCCAAGAGTCCCATTAAGCCGAGCCCACTCTGTGACAGATGGCCAGTCGCTACCACCCGGGAAAACCTTGCAGTCGTCGGCACTGCTGTCATCTAGTGAAACTATAGCTGCCTCATCACCAAAATCTATAGCGGAGAAGTCCCCGATATCTTTTTGGGTGAGTTGAATAGAGTCAGAAAGAAGAGTCCTTGGCTTAAGCGCGGTAGCCCCGGAGATAAATACGCCCGTAAAGATAGAAAAAAGACTCGGCTTCATGATGCCGGAGATCTACTAGTATACACTATACTATAATAAGGTAACTACCTCGTAAGATATCTCAACGAACCTTATAATAACGTTACGGCCATAGCGGTCTATGTATATTGCTCGGTTAGGCATAACCATCTACGAGAAGTGCTCCCTACCTATCGAAAATAGGGGCTAGAACCCCTTTGCGGACGGCTTCGAGATTTACCGGGCCACTGGCAAAAAACGATATCGTTCAAAACCATCGTGAAATGGGCCGATGGCCATTATTCAGCATATAGGTAAGGTCCGTCTATAGTCTCATTCTGGGGGTTACCTTGGAGGCATAATATCAATCAATATTTCATTGCAGTGTAGGTTGTACTACCGATGACACCGGCGGCTCTGGTCTTGGCATATACCCGGCATTAGAGCTGGGGGGACTAACCGGGCGTATACAGCCTTGTACCCGAGTCTGGGTATTGTGTTGTATGTACAGCAACCTCGGGAATATGGGCCCATGAGAAGCGGCGAGAGGCATCAGGCTAAATAGGGATGTGCCTGATACCTCGTGTCCTTGGTAGGATCCGAAGCCACATGATGAGATGAGGCTAGATGCCGCTCGCCTGGTTACCAAAGCTTAGTCTGGCGGTTCTTCTTGGCATGTTGCTATTCTAATAATCCCTCCATACTTTTTTTATTATACGTTTTCGCAGGTGGCTTAGACCTAAGCGACGACTGTTGAACCCTACTATGCGATCGATACAACCCCAATCATGGCCTCAAGCACAAGATTTGTCCATCATAACTACTATCTTACTAAGTAAAGCAGACGACCCCGAACGCGTGGCTATCATACGATAACGCAGCAACCCCCAACACGGCGCATACATAGACTATTCTCGAACCATGTCTATGACAGTAAAAGGATGATTGTTAATCAAAAATGGAGACATTTCTTCGGCATTCACTTTACCGCGGCTAAAGAATAGCTCGACAAAGGCACTTCTAGGGATTCTGGTTAACTCTCGCATATTATTAGCGCTTGTTACCGACAAACGACGTGTCTTACGATACGCGGAAAATGCATGGCGGCAATATTGGACCTTGCATATGGAGCTGCCAGTAATCTAAGTCATATTGTATTAGGCACCTACCTAGGTAGGTAGGTAGGTACCTACCTATATATAGGCGCGACATTAATATGGAGGTTGCTAAGTTATGCTAATTCGTTATAATATCACGTAAAAGCCGTAACGAAAAGAGGAGGAATATGGTCCGCCTGGGTAAAGATTTTAAACCAAACAAACCTAACGCCCATTTCTGAATTATATAACTACAACAACAACGCCTTTTCCATCTGGGGGTTTTTTACGTAAGTTGGTTCATAGCATTAATCTATAAAACCACTTACCTTTATCTGTCCTTCTGATAGGATTTTCCATGAGGGACTCTCCAAGTGCCGACGACCTTAAGCCCAGCGCAGACCCCCATACGGATAGCATGGGGATTCCAAGGGTGGAAAGTATATCATAGGGCTGAGTACCTATTTAGTGCCCGTGATTTAGCTAACCCCTCGACAAGTCATGGGAACCGCCGCGTCGTATTATTGCCAATTTCTCATCCCATTCTGCAAGATCCCGTCTCTAGGTACATTCTCTCGCTAACCTGGCTACGACGCATCCTAAGCCTTGCACTCCATCCGATGCTTCTTCCAGTCCTTACGTTGGCACTCTGACGAGCAGTACATGGCCTCCTTGCATCTTGAGCATTTCAAGAGATTCCCTCCATCCTTACCCTCCGTCGCGTTGCAGTTGCTGCACTTGTCCATGTGCAAACGCCCAAGGCTTCCTTGGGTATTAAGTAAATCTAGGTCCACAATATCCTCAACGAAAGGTACTGAGAAGGTCGGGCTGATTGCTATGCGGGTTGCATACTTGGATGCTGTGCCATCCCAGTCCGGCAGGCTTATAAATCCCTCAGGTAGCTTACCACTACCGCAGCTGCACATGAATTGATTCCCCATCTCCGTGCTAAGCGGGATCGTGGCATGAGACTTTTTGTATTCGCATTTAGGACCGTGACTCCACGTGCGACACCGCTCGGCAAATACAGGGAGGACTTCTTTCCAGAGTACGAGCTCTTCGTCATTGACGTTGATGGAGCATATCTGCAATTCGCGAAGGACATAAAGGAACGTCTCAATTTCTCTGGAGTCAATTAGCTGCCTGGTGATAGGGATCACTGCCGCGTCTGCCACCACGGACCCCTCTGCGCCATTGATCCGTATGGCACGGACAAAGATAAGAACTTGGTTTCCATCTACGGGGTGCTGGAGTGCAAAGAGCCCAGTATTTCCGCCCTGAAGCCCCGAAGCTATCATAAAAATGGAAAAGATTGACTCTTTAAAGTTCATACGCAGCGAAGCTGGCGAAGCCGAGTCTCGCAATCTTCGCTCACGAACGGAGAACTGGTGAGACGTAAGTGTGTTTAGCCATGCGTTCTCCTTTTTGTGAACTTGATCTACATTAAGGATTGGTAAAGAGTCTAGGTTGACTTGTTGACTGTTGAGTGGTATGGGCATGGAACTTTCCCCAAGCGTGATGGGGTAGATGAAAGATGACAACGCCCCCGAAGCCAAGGGATCTGCTAGGGGTGCAATGACTTCAATGTAACCCGACGTGCGCGCGATACGTATCTTGGCGGTTTCTTTGACAACAGGAGCTGGGAATGACGCGGCATGGACCAGGAGTTTCTCGCCGAATACGATATCTATCGAGAATGGCGACGATTGTTGCAACTCCACGGGGACGCGTTCAGCTAGGAGTTTTCGAGCCTTTTCCGAAGAAAAATCGACATGGTTGCATAGGGATTTGACCATATTATTTTCAAAGTTCGCGGTAATCCGGGTAGGTGGAAGTACGTCCGTTTGGGCAGCGCTCTTAGCTATGGGATTCTTGTAGCTACACGCCAAGGGATAGCTAGTCATTCCTGGTTCGTATTTCGTGACAAAGACATTAGATGTGTCAGTGATTATTGTCGTGTGTATGGCCATGCTGGGTAAGAGGTGTTTGAAGGTGCGAATAGTCATGGGTGTGTTCTGAACGCGAAGACTAACTCGAGTATCTCTTGGTTCAAACTGAAGACCGGCAGACGGCACGTAAAAGGAAGCTACTAGAGGAGACTTGCCTTGCCAGCCCAGGGGATCCTGGTGGACTGTTATCGAGAAATTCTCATTCTCACGGCGTCCTGACGTTTCAACTTGTCCAAATACAGCGTGGACGCCAGCAAAGAAATTCTCCCAGCCCATTGGATTACTAGATTTGAGCATACCCTCGAGCGTTGGTGCGTTAAGCTTGCTCACTTCAGTGCTATACAATATGTCAATACGTTTTCTCGGCACCACTACTGTGACGCAGACCACTTCTGGTATATTGTCCCATGCGTGGAAGCTGCCCGCGCTTGGTATCGATCTTATTTCTCTGCTCATCCATTCTTCGGTATACAGACCTTGGACATGTAATTGAACGCCTAGTTCCTGACGATAAAGACTTCTTATGGTTCTTGTGTCTGTGCTGTCTTGGTCTATCATTTGTAGCAGACGATCCCAGAAGAGCGGCCAAGCGGTAGAAGTATTTTCCCGGATATATTTCATGAATAGCACGAAACTGCCTCTGTGGAATAGTGGATATCCCTGACTTAGAAGTTTCCTTGCTAACTCTTCGCGATTTGTTTTTAGCAGTGGCGTGGGGTCCTCACTCTCGAACATTTGTACGTAGACCTGAAATACCGCACTGGCAAGCGCATGCGGCTCAACATATAAAGTCTCAAGATCGTTGGGTAATTGTGAGAAATGCGTGCTCAATTTCCAAGCCAATCTCGAATGCGCTTGCTGGGCTTGATTTGATGTGCCCATAACGTTCAACAAGATTTCATCTACGCACGACACGGATGTGGCATTAGTCCAAAAGTCGACTGGGCTTAAACCAAGAAGTAGAGATACCGTTTGTGCATGGCCAGGTAGTAGAGCGTCGAATTGCTGCCTTCGCGTCTTCTCTCTTTTGACCAGCTTCTCTATCCATAGGGTGGAGCTCGCTGATGTCCTCAATAGGGGTGCAGCTGCTACTAATAGATTTAGTGCGCCGAGATGATCGGCAAGATTCGAGGTGTCAATCACATCGAATTTGGTTGGTGCTGAGTCGGACGTAGCGTAAGCCTTAGGGTCGAATTCAATAGGAACTATATCAAGTTGTCGGCGAAAGAGACATGTTGGTCTACCTCTTGAAGTTGAAATGGTCTGCAGGGCGTGGCTAAAAGATAAGGCATCCGATATAGTGAATCTAAGAGTTATGCTCGTTTCCGGTGCCTCTCGGAATGCTGCTACCCACTCGCGGAACTGAGTCTTCGCTGCAGCAACAACATTAAAGACCTCACCGTCCTCTCTTTCGGGACGAAGCGGGGACCCCGGTGCTAGATTCGCTTTGGCGGTTGCGAGATGGAATCCTAGAACAGGGTCTGAGCCATAGTGAAGGTACGTGTTTGCAGATACGGACTCAGAGAATAGCGGGTTGGGAATTGTCCCTGGGTGCTTGGAAAGACTGCCATGCTTCCAGAAGCGCTCTCTGGCCTCTAAAATCCCATCCTTCGACGCGATTGATAACGGTGCCGCAGATCTGAGCCCAGTCAGAATAAGCTCGGGCTGCCCCTCAGACTGGCCACTCATAAGCCTAAATAGCTTTCGGGTATTCTCAAGGTCTTTCTCGAAGCTAGCCTTAGTCTTAGACTGGGCTGACGCGTACTTCATCCAAACCTGCCTGACTTCTCGAAGCGAGTTTGCATCGCAGAATTTCAGCATTGAGCCATAACGCTCTTCGTTCCACTGATCTAGACTGCCTGATAACGATACTATCTTTTGTGCTTGATCCTTGATGAGCTTTTTGGAGTCTTCATCGATGCGAAAATGGAAGTATATGTCCCATGCGGTTTTGGCACTGATACCGTCGATGAGGAGTGTAAAGAGAAGTACATTCCGTGCTAGAATAATTTAGCATAACGATATCTAGTCGGGATGTGCTCTACTTACCTATTATAGCAGTTTCAACATCGCAACACGTAATGTCAAGGCTTCTTGCTGCTACTTGAGTGTTAATAACATCGATGGCAGATAATGATATATGAAGAAAACTTGCGGATAGCCTTAGTTCGGTGTAAAGGCTATAGATCGTCCCCTCATAGAGATAGGATAGATTGGATGGGAGTAAAAGGGGTACCTACGGAATCCTCGTTCGGAGTACACGGTGAACAGAATGTTGCGGACGTCGCCACATCCAAGGAGAAGAATATCAGCATCTACCCCTTGAGGTAAACCTCTCGTTAGGCTGACCGCAGGAGTATTACCAATGGGGTAGAACTGGGTAAAGTATGGAATAGTTGTTGGGATGAACATGTTGGTAAGGATTTCTGGCGGATAGAAAAAGGTAAAACTTCTGTAAGACTTTCCACGTGAGTAACCTGTGTCTAGGGGATTTCAGTATCGCCGAGCTTGATTAGGTATAAATATCAACCTTAAGCCAGGTAGATAAAAACGAGTTCAACCAAGACGCTCGGAATCGTCGTCACCTAATCGATTGCATTCCACATATGCTCGATTATTCTTCGGTAGCTGGTGAAGATCCGAAAGACTATAAGTTTGGGATAAATAGAATAACCTAACACAACAATCGTGTCGATATGTGTCGTTCATCGTATGTTATCATGAAAAAGGTTAGGTACCTATCTATTATTCACGTCGCCTCTGCTTCCCATAGAGACGGTTGGAGACATGCAAAAGTGGAGTTGGCACTGGCGGATGCTGCCGACTGGCCACAGTTTTAAACCAATCCTTTTACCTTAGGCTAGATACCTTAGGCACAACCTGAAGCTACAGGGCTTTAATGTACCCAGCAAACAGCATTAACGGTTAAGTACCTAACCTAGATACCTAGGTACCTAGGTACCTAAGGTAGGTAACCACCACTGCCGCTTAGGTACGGTACCTATCACATCAAAGCAAACACAAGATACACCACAAGTACTCAGCTCATAGAATAAGACCTCTCTCTCATCTCATTATCATCCAACCACCTAATATCCAAACGAGATCGACTAACACCCTAGATAATATTTTCATCCTATGGAAACTCTCAGGTACCGCCCCCCTTCCCTTCCCTTCCCTCCATCCTCCCAAAATTAAACAGACCAGGGAAAAAAAAAAAAGACGGCCACCTGCGTCGGCGCTAAAACGCCCAAACATCCATCCAATCCGCCATAGGGGGGAAAATTGCCTTTCACCACGATCCCGTCCCTCGTAATTCCACATAATCGTACATGACTTCTTGATCGAATTTCGGAGGGGAAAGGAAAGGAAAAAAATAAATATAAAAAGAATAAGGGAGCTCGCAATTGCGCCCCGAGGTCAAGCAAGTATAAAACCCCTCCCCAAAATGCATTTTCATTAGTGTGCCGTTCTAGTAATGTCTCGCTCCGCTCCGCTTCGTTTCGAGATAAATATGAAAGACGAAAGATAGGTACCTAGGTATTGCCTCTCCAAAATCAGCGTAGGCAACATGGCACCTAGGTAAACAGTACGTCGCCAGTATAGATTCCTTAAAAACCAAAAAAAAAACACCCCCCCCAAGAAGCGGGTTTTAGCTACTGCCGAAGAATAGATCGTCATTATTGGTAAACATATCGACGCTGTCGAATGCCTCGTCGAACTTGCTGTCAGAGCCCAGCATCAGCATGCCCGTGTCGTTATTGGTGAATTGGAGCAGCATGTCATCGTCCGCCTCGCTTATCCCAGAAAAGCTTGGGATCCTCGAGGTCTCGACGGTGGGACCAATCGTCATCTCCGTGCCGCTTGAATGCGGCTCGGCATCGAAATACCGGCTGCCGGACGGCGGAGACGACGAGCGAGAAAGCTCTGGGAGCTCGTTAAACTGGCTGGCGACGCTCTTCGCTGGAGATCCTGGTCGCGACGATATTGCTTCTGGCAGTAGTTCTTGGTGGAGCGAGATATGAGATAATTGCGAGACGTATGAATGCACACTGGCTGCTGACGGCGAATGCTCGCTTACCGGCGCATCGTTGCCGAGGCTAGGCATTGGTGCAGACGATGAACTTGTGCTTTGGAGAGAGCTTGGGTTCATCGTCGTCCCTCCCATTGATACATCCATGATTCCGTCTAGCACATCGAAATCAGGATCGGCATATTCGGGAGAGTTGCCTGCCGAGGTATCCGAGTATCCGGACTGCGACGACATGGATGAAGTCGACATGTTCTTCTTGAGAGTCCGAGCGACCTTGTCTTTTCGCTCGTCCATATCTGGTCTGTGCTTTCGTGGACGCCCGCGCTTTACTACTTTTCTCGTCACGCCCTCAAACGCGCCTATGCACATACCACGCTGTTTGTGACGGGTAAGGGCATCATGGCGCGCAAAGCTGTTGCCACACTCGCAAGGATATGGCTTTATGCCTGTGTGTATCTTTGCGTGCCGTTTGAGGTCGTGCTGTCGAACGAAGCATTTGTTACATGTTGGACATTTGTACTGGCGGTCATTGAGATGGGTCTGTACGTGAGACTTGATATTTTCCTTCCGACCGAACTTCTTATTGCAGTCTTCGAAGGTACAGGTCCATTTGTTGTCTCTGGGGTCGGGTCCTTGGATATATTGGTGGATGTCTTCAAGTGTGATTCCTGTTGTCATTTTGGTCTTCTCAATGTCGATACTGGCGATACTTGCAGCACTTGCAATGCTAGCCATCGACTCGTTTCGACGATGGAGCGGAGTCCCCCGACGGGAAGATGCTTCGATTGAATATCCATCTTCGCTGTTGAATGCGTCGGATCCTAAGTTGGGGTGTTGCATATTAGGCTTGTACTCAAAGGAACCATTGAATTCGCCCAATTGGGGCGTGATAGGAGTTGTATGTCCGGAAAGATCTGAATTGGCGCCGATGGAATGCGAAGGCATAGGGAGCCCGTCAAAAGCAGTATCAACTCTGAGGCCGCTGTTGCCGATTCGGCTCATATCCAAAAACTCCGCCATCGGATCCGATGGCGGATTGAACGTCTCCAATAGAGGCATTGTGTTAGATCGGCTCGGCAATGGCATAGAGACATGAGCTTCAGCTGCTTGCCGCATCTCATCGAAAGTCGTCCGTGACCGTCCATTTGCGGGTTGCCTTGTGGGCTTCACAGTTTCCTCCATTGATTCGTCGTAGCCCTCTGAGAACCTTTGGGGCGGTTGACTATGCTTTATAGTCCTGTCATGAGGTGTATCCATAGGTGTGAGTGGGAAGTAGTCTCCTCAAAGTTAGCCTCCTGATTTCCTCCTGACTCATGAAATATGCTTACCTGTAGCATCCTGGCGGGGAGGCGTTAAAGGTCTCGGAACCTCGACCACTAAGTTCTCGAATTTTGAAACTCTATCCATGATCCCGTTGCTAATACGACGGGATGAGCTCCTTCTGGTGCTTGATGTTTCTCCCTCGGAGATCCATCCGGGACCTCCCGTTGGGCTGTCCTGGAAGCTCATGAGCGTAGGTGTGGATAGAGCGCTCGGGAACTGGTCGAAGTCCTGAGACGCTGTCATGTTACTGGAAAAACTCTCCTGGTTCTTCTTAATAATGACATTCATAGGTCCGTTATACATGTCAAGATTAATTTGCATATCATGTTGGCTTGAAAGAGCGTCAAACCCTTGTCCTTCAAAACTTTGCGTCCTTGGTGTCCCGTGGGGGGATATCAGGTAGCCGTCGTCGCTTGCCAAGTTCGCGTATGCCTGCTGGGAGCCCGGGCGAGCCATGCGTTGCTGCTGCGCTTCTCGCAGCACATGCTGTGATGTGATTGATCCTGTATTGTTAGTAGCGTTACTTACCGTTGAATAATCCTGTCGTATTGGTATTATCGGGGTCTGCATCTGTTGCTGTGGTTGTTGTCGTCGAATATCCAGACTCATGCCCCGGCGGTGGGACATGCGTGATCGTTGTTGGTTCTGGTGTTGTTGATGCATGTTGGACAGGTTTGTTGCGATCTTCATTGTTTCGTATCCTGTGGGAGTCGAGTTTTGTCGCCGATGTTGTCGGTGCTGGGCGTGAAGACCGCCATGAACCGGATTGGACAGCATCGTGATGAGAGTCGAGTTCGGAAATGGGCCGGTTGTCGATAGATCCTGGTTGCCGAATTGGCTATCTGTTGGTTCCGAAACTGCATCTATCCGTCAGTCATCGGGTTCCCGAGCCATCTCGTGAGGTCTCACGAAGGAATTATGATCGAAATCAACGGATAACTTACCTCACGCAGCGCAAGCCAGTCTGGCCGGGCAATTAACCTCTTAGGTCGTCCTCAGCAGCAGCAGGCGAACTTGGCAGACGAAAACTAGATGTGTGTAAGTACTGCCCTTATTCAGGCAGATGAATAGATAATATAAGAGACGATGGTCTCGCTTAGTGGTCTGTGTGGTATGAGAGGTGGTCTTCTCAGTAAAGCTAGAAAGCTTTTTTGAAGCTGTCTATTTCGAAGCTGTTGTCTTTTACAACAACCAACTCAAAGTGGATAATGTTCTAGGATGAATGATCTTGCTATGCAAGATAAGGTAGAGAGGTAGGGAATGAATAGGTGAAGTGTTGTATGTTGTAGATAGTGTTCTAAGTTGCAGATAAAATCGCCGGGGTTGACATAGCTTTCTGTTGACAAGAGCTGCGGTCTGTTGCTACAGCGACAAAGTATTCGCCCATTATTCGCCAATCCTGTTGGCCGATTTGGTTAGACCTACCAAGTTACGAGTTTTTGCGACAACCAATGAACGTATGATGCATCATCCTATTTAGGTTAGTGTAATCTTTGTCCCGCGCAAAGCTTGACCTAGCGCTCTGCAAGCTGCACGTTCATTGTCATTTGGGTTTAGGCTGGCATTAGCGATAACCCGATCTTCGATTTGACATTTTCACTGCTTGCATTTTCAGGTACATTTCATGAGCCTCAACGTCATCCCGCTCCCTCATTAATAACAAGGCTTTGTTACTAGGTATTCAAGATATCTTACATCTACATTAATGGTAAATGCTATTTAATTGGCTGCAAGAGATAAGCTTGAGCAATTAGATAGTTAGGTAGCTTTATCAATCCATTGTATATTTATACTTTGTGCGTGCCCAGGAGGTACATACCTGGTAAGCTAAGTTCCTCTAGAAATATTTAATTAAATTTATCTGTCCTATCTTCAATAAATTCCACTAGTTACCTACATGTAGCCACTTGATACACCTCTTATCCATAGCTACCTAACCTAGGTACCTAGTCATTATCTTGGTAAGCAAGCACTATACAGATAAATCCATCACAATCATTGGCGTGACGTCATTTACTTTTAGAGGTATTTGAACACGAACAACAACCAAATAGCAGTACGGACCTATACCTACATAGACACGGACTATAAATCCACGTGTTAATGCATGCAATGTGGCGCGTGCCAGGAATAGAGATGCACGTCACACGTCAATGCGGATCGGGTTAGGGTTCGCTTCTTAATTAATGCCTGTCTCCCTAATATAACCGATGTAAGTCAGTCCCTAAGGCATCTAACCCAGGTATACACTATGTAGGCATCTGATCGGCGATGCAAACTCCACTTCATCTACAGATAGTAGTTGAGATCTGAGCAGAATACATACCTACATTAGGCACTTACTGCCAATTGATAAGGTCTTGGAGAGGGCAAACCTCTGTATCCGAAGTCTTCTCCTCGTCCCGCAAGAGATATCTGTTGACTCTTGCCCAATCCTCCCGAGATAAACAAAGCATATCCCAATACTGCTTTCCCTCCTGCAAATCCGTGCTTTCGTTGTAGCCTAGGATCTTCCCGCGCACAAATGCCTCCGTCAGATATAGCTCCCTCCGAATGTCAGCCATCAGAATGATCAGTGAAGTATTCCAGAGACAAATGGCTTTCAGGTGCAGTTTGCGGAGTGTTCCCTTGTGACGACAGAGGAATTCCATCAATTCTTGCCGTTCGGTGTTGATCTGGCATAGTCTCAGACTGTGCAAATATGACCAGGTGAACCCCTGGGGGATCGCATTGCTTAGCGACGCGCCGGTAGAATGCTCTTTAAACACCCTCTGTTGGGGGTTATTAGTAAACTGAGAGAAATCAAGGTTTAACGTGCGTAGCTCCGTAAAGATGGCGAGGCGTTTTCGGATCGTGCCAGCTTCCAAGATTGCATTAGATCGGCGAACTACCCTTTCGTAATAAGAAGGCGAGAACCTATAGCAGTTGCTAAATTCAACCTCCAGATACTTGAGTTTGATAATGGGTTTTAATAATGGCATGAGTGCGGCATCAGTCGAGTTAAAAAATGCCCAGTCGAGGTAAAGAACTGCCAGGCCCTCTAAGCTGGTTCCTATATCCACAAGTGCCTGTAACAGCATCATCAGGGGTTGGAATGCGGCGGTGACTGTTGGGAGATGTTCAGTGTAGACTTCAAGGGGTTGCACCCTTCCGAAATCGCTTACGGGCTCGGTGATATCCAGAATGACGTGTTGGAGTCGTGTGAACCGGGGAAGTATGTGTAAGAAGTACAAATAATCATGTTCGAAGTCCCAAAAGTACAGAGGGTGAATATCAAGAATCTGCTCTGGTATCGGGGGATTCTCCAAACGCGCAAAGTAGTCCCCTGCGACTGGTCTCGATAGGAAAGTAGGAAGACGAGAATATCGTATCTTCCGTACGCCTCTGGCGATATCAGGTCGACTCGAGACGGCGAGAAATTTGTTGATTTGGTCGTATAGTGAGCATTGTATACTAATGCAAAGATACTGTGCTCCGATTGTCGAGAAGCTCTTGCAGACGAGACGGAATTGCTGGACACTACCAAGGTCCAGGAACGAGCAGATGTGATCCACGGTCTCTGTGGAAAGGCGATCCATGATGGGCCACTGAGGTTTGAAGGAAGAACCCTTAGGTAGGGGTTGTGTAGTTTCTCAACGATGTGAGGGTTTCAGGTTGTATATCAAGACTTGCAAACAAGACTGCTTGTTGGATGGTGAGGGTGATTTGTAAATAGTATGGTGAGTCTTGCAAGTTGGAGGCTCAGAAGTTCAAATAGGTAGCATTGAAACTTAAGACTCCATAGCTGCTGAAAAAAAGGGAGTTTAGCTCTCAAGGTACGTAAGGAGGTACCTACCCAGTTATTCAGAGAAAACAAGCTCGCGTAAGGTACATCGAGTACGAATATCATACTTTACCCAAGGTACGTGTTTGTGTCAACTGTAGTTACTTGATATTAAACCATCTGTAAGGCCAAAGCATCACTGCACACGTTCAAACCCACCTGCAAAGGTGTGAAGGAGGTACGAATATCCACGACACTGATATTAGCGGGCCAAGGCTTCAAAGGGGCAACACAGAGACAAAAGCATGGTAGTTGTAACTATCTAACCTACCTACCTAGGTACGTACCTTGTTACAATTCACATCAACGATGCCCACATCAACCAAGACCAATATCCAATTAATCAGCAGCTTAATCACGCCCTACTGTCGAGATAAACTCACCATCACGTATTATGTATGGTCAGTCGTATACACGTGTTGAAGCTTAGGCGATTGGAACATTGATTAAGGTTGCAAGTTCGTGCTATAGTACGTATACTAGATAGATTTCCCCATATAAGTAAGGTCATTTAGGAGATCTAGGTCTGTGATACTTATAGAGTACTTAGGTACCTAATCAGATGCTGAGGATGATGCCTTTGAGATCGGGGGTACAATATTTAAGTACCTAAGGTATCTATCTCGGTCTGTTGGATGCTGTTTACATGCGCCTCTATGAGACTTGTTCTCATTAGTGAGCGAATCTAAAATCGAGCCTTCTGGAACCTTGTAGCTTGGTTGTCTTCCTGTATTCAACTTGCTGTTCTTCACTTAAAGCGTTCCATACTCGCTCCTTTTGCTTGTTTCGCCAGACATAATAAAGCTTCGTTAACAAGAAAGCAAGAATGGAAACTAAATTAATCATAAGTAACATCGAATTACCACGACGGTATCGTGGCTTGTCGTCGTCGCGATAAATATAAGAAGCGTATACGTTGCCGGCTTGGACGCTCATCTGATAGGTTATTAGCTTTGCTATGTCTGTAGAATTGGACGTAAGACTTACATTATACAGGGCTGCCGAAACCGTACGAGTACCGACATTATTAGAATTCTTGGAACACCAACCTACCAATATTGCATCTAATGAGAAATTAGCCAACGATAAACATCACGTAGGAACGGATGGAGGAATACATACGACAATATGGATATGAGAGAAGAACCATCATAATTGCGTATGTACCCCATTTATCTTCAATTAGTCCTCCCCAGAATCTCAACGCAAAAATGCAGGGCAGGGTCCAAAGAGGTTGAAAAATGGCCACCAATGACCGCTCATTTAACCATTCGGATAGCCTGGTGATTAGAATGAGGTTGAAAATGTGTACTACGTCCTTGTTAAAATTAGCAAAGACCATTCGGGGGGTTCAGGGATGCTCATCTTACCGCCGGGATGGTTAGGAGGTTGGTGTTAAATGTGCTGAATCCGAGCGACCGCAACGTAAGGGTGAGATAGGTTTTCGGGGGCGATTGCGGTACGTAGGCGCAGAAGCCAATGGCATATAGGGGCCACAAGTCATAGTCTTTTAAAGCTTCCCATAACCTCCTTGGCGTTAATGCCTGTCGATTATGCATGTCCCCTTTAGAAGGATCATCGCGAAGCACTCGGTTCACGACAATCGCCTCTTCTCGATCCGTGAACCAACCCTTCGGGCGGAACCACGTCTTGGTCTGCACTGCGGATGCGGGCATCATGAAGAACGATGCTACTCCTATACATAGGGTGATACATCCTTCAAGTAAAAATAACCACCGCCAACCTTCCCAACCTAGGAAGCCCCTGAGGTGTAGCAGCCCAAAGGCTAGCAAAGAGGTAACAATTCCTGTGATTGATACTGTATCCATCAAGTTAGTGATACTTCAATGTTGGTTTTAGTAGAGGGTTATTGGTAAATCGAAGCTTACACGACGTCCAGAAGTAGCTGAGTCTTATTGGCAGTTCGCGTGATGTGTAGAAATACGATAGCCATAACACCAGGTCGGGTATAAATCCTCCCTATTTAATAAATCAGATCGATGACCCAGCCAATATTTTAATCAGAGCATATTACCTCAAGGAATCCGAGTAAGCTTCTGGTTAGTAAAAAAGAACCACGTCCAGTTAGACCGCATTGTGAGATGGCGACGAATGACCATAGAATCATCTGCATGGGGATCCAGCGATCTGGGCCTACGGCTTTCGATACGAGTTGCGAAGGAAGTTCGGCAAGTAAGAAAGATATCAAGAAGATAGAATGCCCATAGTTGTAGTCTATATGTTCTTAGCGAAATGATTCAATCTATTGATAGTGTATTATGACACGGAAGCTAGGGCTATTCTTTGGAATCCAGTGGAAGTAAGCATTCATGACACTGGTCATGGGTAGGTACTAAGAGAGGCATGGGCAATGAGTTTTGAATATATTGGGCCATACCATTAGTATCTAGACCTAGGTCGTCTAGCATGTTGTCGGAGACTGCCTGTGAAAGATTACCACGGTCTACTTGTAAGCCGAAGAACATTATGCACTGAACCGGACCGAGGTGTTAGCGCCTATCGAAGTAGTAATAGGGCGGCTTCGTACCGCCCATAAGCAGACTTTCCAATCAAGCTTTCGGATCAATTCTCTTTCTTCTCTGGCTGACCAGGTCAACTTTGGATTGAAGACGTGTCTGCATTCATATTGACAATTCTCGTAGACTTGTCGCCAATACTCTGTAGTTTCCGTGTCTAAAAAGGGGTTATCTATTTCTACCACAGGATCTTCAATCCGAATCGTCTCGCCTAGTAAAGCCGTGGGGCTTTGGCTAGGTGTTGCATCTAAGGATCCGTAAGACTTATGGTCTTCCGGGTCATCTGAAGAGAGCGGTTGATAAGACATTTTGGTCGAGAGCCGAGGGAGTGTAGGAGGTGCAGACTCTACGGCATTCAGGTCTAGTAACTCAAAACTCAAAAAGTCATCATCGTCGATGAACGAACTACTAGATGAAGTAGAAATGACCGGTTCAGCCGAGTCAGTTTTCGAGATTGCCGGGTATTTGGAAGACATATCGGCTGGGCCGTACCCCTTGGGGGTATATAGTATTTAACACCCGAGACAATTCATTGCGACAATGTGTAGAAAGGTATGTGAGAATAGGTGGGATGAATGACGTGCTACGTAGTTTACTGCTCACGGGGACTTCTAAGTGTTGCAGATAGGAGTCGGCTTTCCTTAACTAGTAGAGACACTGATCTAGCGAGAGGATTTGTTGGCTACCATCCACACACACTACGTCCATAACAGAGGTGATGCATAGAAGTTATGGGGACGTGGATGGGAATGTGCGTCGAGTATGCGTCGAGTAGTAGAATGCCATGCTGCTCTTGACCTGCTCTTGACACCTCCATCACGAACTTGCAAGGGTATTGAGGCTGAACGAATGAGATGGCGAGATACGCGATTTGGTGATTAGGGTGGGAATTTCACCATCTGAGGGACGCGCGGGTAATTCGATATGACTTGCACCGCCATCTTTATCAAAATCAGCCACAGAGTACTTGGATAGGTATTTAGGTACTCAGGCTTGATACTGAATTATCGGAAGAATTAATCATCCGACAAAGCCCGGCAACCTGCAGTTCGTACATGTATGTGACGTCAGCCCCAAGGCCGTGGTAGGTTCCGTCAAATCTGACAGCCTTCAAAAGTTAGAAGCGTTTCAATACGAGTGCCAAGAGGGTCTCAAACTCCACCTACGAAAGCTCTCACCCACTCATCTCTTTAACCACTGTAAATCCTTACTGAATGGCCGCTGGAAACAATGGGTCTAGTTGACACAGCCCACTGTCCTTGTGTCCCTGTATCAACTCAACACAGTTCAGCGCTGCACAGCCTAGCGATCAATGCGTTTTAAACCAAACCTCTTTGCCTCGAACTCCGTGTCTTTTTTCCTTGGATAGTTTATCGTCATTTTATCTTTATCATCTTGTTTTGTATTATCAGCTGTCTAGATTTTTGTAGTTTGAGTCTGTTTCCTTGATCCTCTCGCTTTCTCAAACTACTGCATATACAAAATAAATCATCGTTCGATTTACCGCTTGAATTTCCGTCTGATCCGATTATCCTTGTTTTCTTTTTTGGCTGGCCAAAGTGAATTCGGTACTTTAAAAGAAAGGTTCAATCAACTTAGCAAATAAAAACCCTTGATACTACAATCAAGACATCCCTATCGCGACAATGCAGTTCTCCACCATCTCCCTATCCCTCTTCGTCGCCTTCGCTGCGGCTCAGAACTCTACGCTTCCGGATCTGGTATCACAATTACCGCCATGCGCCTCAAGTTGCCTGGGCAGTTCTTCCGAATCCGCTGGATGCGCGTCGACGGATTTTACGTGCCTCTGCAGTGAAGATAAACGGCAGTCCTTCATTAGTAGCATTAGTGGTTGTATCGGCTTCTCGGCCAAATGCTCTCAAGATGATATCAGCAGTAAGTATCTTCTATAAGGGAATAGGTCCTGGTATAACACAACTAACAACGTACTAGAGCTTTCCACTCTTGCTCCCGAGATCTGCGATGCTGCGACATCAAACCCGGACCCGTCCGCCGTTGCGTCGGCGTCGAACATTATTACCTCAGCTATTGGACCTACCTCGACTCCCGATGCCGGTGTTAGACCGGAAGTTGGATTGGGATTAGTTGGAGTTGCTGCTTTCGCGGCTTTGGCTCTTTAAACTTCTCCCTAGACCTCGTTAAATGATATTGAGAGGCACTACTTCTTCTCAGAGCAGATAGATCTTGCGATTTATATGACTCGGTATAGGGATAGGTCATTACATTTTAGATAATAGACTGGTCGGATGGGTTACAATCTGCAAGGTTAGGGGTAATTGGGGGTTTAGTAGCACATTCTCACTTCTCAAGGGAGACTTAAAGGCCCTAGTCTTAGTATTATGAAAGACATTAGGGGTCTAATATGTATTGCATATTATTTTGGGGTTACCAGGAATGGGATACCTTGGGCGCATATATATACCTCCCTGTCATTCATAGGTTGATTCTCAGACTCTTAATGTATAGTGATGGTTAATATGTTGAGCATACGTCTGCAGTCCGTTAGTATTCAAATTACCTACATGTAGGTAGATAAGATGTTCAACGTACACGGTAGTTCAAGTAGTGGATATTATAGCTCGACGGCTATGAGAGACGGCCTAAGCCATGGTGTCGTCCTTCCGCCGGCTACCTCCACCTTGAAATAAGCTAAAAGAGATACCAATATGCCATATCTTTCCCGGGGACCCCACTCAGTCTTTAAATCTATTCTAACAAGCTAGGACTAACCTAAATCATATTTGGAAAAGACGAACATAATCTTGACTAGCTTCTTGTAGTTTAATCTAGGTTAGTATACATTGTATACCTCAGGCATCTCCTAGCTAAGCGCTATAGTGCACTTTATTTAAATCTCATAATTATTTGGTCTCAAGCTTTGCTTTGAAGCCCCCGAAACGCTTCTGGGGATGTGAAAGACATTGTCTATAACCGTTTGGCACCTTTCCCCTACTGAACGCATCAGTTCCTCCTAGGCTTTCATGCGGTTCGAAGTACCGATGTTCTTCTGGGAACGCCACCGGCACTTTAAGCAAGGATGAATGGCGGGATTCAATTATATCTTCCGTTTCAGATAAGGCTGGGTGTTTCTTGTCGAGTAAATCGTAGAGATGACTACAGCCTTGAGGAAACCAGTAAGCCAATAAATCTCTCAGGGTGAGGTTCTCACCTTTTTCCTTTGCAAAGCTATCGATTTCTAGTTGATAGTCGACACCAGCGAGTTCGATGAGTCAATTAATAGCTTGACTTGAGTAGATAGCTTTTGAGGGTTATTTGTACAGTCTAGGCGCAAAAAAGTTTTTATTTGACTAATAATCAAATAAGCTGAGGCTATTCAGGCCCATTTTAGGATGTATTTAAGTGATATGATTGATAGATTATAGTAAATTATTAGTATTTGTTTGTCTGGTCGGCAACATTCTTATATTAAAGAATAGGGCTTCTGATAGCACTTTTACATAATGATCTATTAGCATGTAAAGATCTTGAAAGATGGTAAAGGTGGTAAAAGCGGTAAGGAGAAAGAGGGAGGGGTTGAAGCTATTTAGCCTGTTTATTTTTAATGCCACGATGCTTTTTTGGTGTTTTGAAAGATAGGTACATAGGTACATAATGTATTTAACCAATCAAATCCCTCAGAATTTTATTACCCGAATATTTGCCGCTATCGATAACATAGATGCCTCGAACCAATCCCACGATACAACCAGGTAAGCCTCATTTTTCAATATGTTCGACCTGACTTGTACAAAGTCAAGTCTATACGATTGTTTGACTTGGCTTCGCTCATCGAACTCGCTGGTCGACACATATGTCGCGGAACACTTCGAGGCCAAGGATTGTACGTTGACAATTGGAATCGCCGGCGTGGACTCTCACGAGATGTCGGCTGGGGCCAATTTCTTCGTAGCAAGGGCCAAAGGCCAAAGGCCAAAGCAAAGTCTTCTCTGGCGCCGTATCGGATAAAGAGTTCGATGAACTGGTAGTAAAACCGTTACCTACATTTGCATTCGTCCTGGTATAAATAAGCTGTCAGGGGGTCCATAAATACCAGTCGTCTCAACAACCAAGCCCATAGGTCACCATGATCGTTGGTTGCATCGCCCATCCTTATGTTTGGACTACACTCTGTATCGTGGAAACTAAAGCGATCGTTTTTGAAAATCTCCATGATGTGCTCGAGCCAACATACAAGTTCGCACCCTTTGGTGGGATCGTCCCAAAAAGCCTCGGATTTTGGAACGTAAAACTCGTTCATGCCGTAAGACTTAGGAGCTCGAATGCTCTTTGGCGATTGAAAAGATGCCGGTACAAACCGTCTAACTCTGTCGGGAACGTCTAAGATCTCGGAACTCATTGTTATTAAGGAACCCAGAGGAAAACCCCTCCAGCCTTATGGACAATTGTGCCGGTTAGGGAGCTGAGTTCATGTTTGCAGACTAGAGAAGAGGTTTCCGAAAGTTCTTCGAATGTCTTCAACGAAGGTCTTGATGTCCTCTCGCGTCCACTCGTGGACTCGAAAGCCCGACCTCCCCGAATTAGAAGATTGAATAACCTGTGTGCCGCTGGGGTCGAAGGGGGTTATCCTTCCATTGCTTGACTCCCACTGCGATGGGAATGCGAATGAAATTAGTCCAGGTGCCGCTTTCAGGATTTGGTGAAGTAAGCAAGCTGTAAGTCCTGCTAGGCTCTTCTGTTCATCATCTCCTAACCTCCAGAAAAGGGTCTTGGCGGAAATGAGATGTTTTCACCTGCCCTGACCTTTAGATGCTTGAACGTGCTCTCGCCTTGGCATAAGAACTTCATCAGAGTTGACTTGCCGGCACCCGACTTTCCTGTGATACGGAATATGCTTCCCTTGCATGGTCCGTCAGGGGTCACAACATGACCAGGTATGTCAACATGGAGGTGGCCGGGCCCTCCTTGTAGCCACGTAGAAAATACTCTATACTGTTGGTATTTTGCTTAATGAGATGTAGCATTTAGATTCGAACCTGTTGCATTATGGTCACCCTCTACCGCATATTCTCGCTGCTCTTGGTCGGAAGGAGTTTCTAGGCCCTTAACAA
Organism: Daldinia grandis; assembly: GCA_022432525.1. Lineage (NCBI taxonomy): Eukaryota > Fungi > Ascomycota > Sordariomycetes > Xylariales > Hypoxylaceae > Daldinia > Daldinia grandis. The sequence goes on along the minus strand of JAJKLB010000003.1, from coordinate 2,438,644 downwards.
GCCATTGGAAAGTATTTCAATGGGCTCTATCTGTATTCTCAAACCGATCGTGTATTCTCGGATATAGGAGGTTTTGTAATATAGCGGCTTGTTTAAATAGTATCCCTACAACTTCTTGAAGTTTTCGGAAAAATCCTATCTTATTATCTAAGTCGACCACAACTCCATCTTGGAGCTTTTGCACATGGTCTCTTAAATACAGCATTTCCTTTTGGGACATAGACGTGGTACTTGGTATACGATCAAGCTTCTCTGCTATATCTGAACTATACTTAGATTAGAATCAGATGCATAGAACTCATAACTAGAAGGCTTACCGGGACATGGCGCTTATTTGAATCTGTAGCTGTTTCCTATAGTCATCAAAGTTCTCTTAGGGCTCATTCCACTTGCTCTTCCATAACTCTCGTACTGAGTCCTCACATTTCCTGCGCCACAAAAGCAATGTTGTTATTAGACTGGATTGAATATTGGCGAGATTCATGTAGCTCTTTCGCCATCCAAACGACTTTACACCCACATTCAATGAGCTGGAGTATATTAGATACCAGCCCTACAGCCGCTAGAGCCTCCATTATGATGTTTTCTGTTGAGCTTAGAGAAATAAAATGCTTCGATAGGTACTGCCGCTAACCAAAGCGAACTCCCTTAATATTTACAATAAAAAGACTGGACAGCTTTGTAACAATATCTTTCTAACTCGGCACTTCAATTATCTAAACGTGAGGCTCTTGTTAGATTAAACCGAGTTCGGGGGAGATGGGGAGGGGTTTAAACGTGCCCGAGCTGTTCTGCTGCAGCAACAACCGCAAATAAGTGGTGCAGAATATGCATAGCCACTCGACTCATGTTACATCTATCATATTAAAGCATACCTAGATTTGGGTGTTTATTATCAAAGCTACCTATCTAAGGACTAGCCAGATACAGTGAAGGGTAAAAGTATCTTAAGCATCATACCGAATAATGCTTCATTATCTAAGAGGTTGTAGTGGCATATTAGTGCACCGTAAAAAGGGACCTAAACTTGGACTGAGCAAAGTAGAATTCATCATGACCAAGGAACTCAGCTATCCAACTCGACAAAGTTAATATTAATTGCTTAATTGGAAAATACTTAGTTAAATATTTGCAGATAAAAATGTTTGTATCAATCGTCTATAAACTTAGTTTTTGGCTTTTGAGCTCTATGTAAATACTTCAGGGGGATTGAGACTTACCGTCAAGGAAAGGGGGGCTTGTGGCTCATTAGGCCTAGGTTCTAGGGGATCAACATCCTAACAGTCAGCATCCTAACAATAGGAGTCACGCCCGTGTCGGAGAGAAAATACCGAATTTGTTTAACACTGACGATAAAAGCACTGGCAGATCACTTATTCATCTACACGAATTACCTAGAGGTAGGTAATAGTCGCCACTCCAGAGTTACATTAAAGCGGCACTACTGAGATTCAGGGGGTTTTAAATCGAACCGATTAATTAAGCCTTGCCTAGAATCTAGGAAAATGACCGGGGACCTAATGAGATAGTATCAAAATGCGATCGCATGGCTACGAGGGAAGAAAACATTGGGACGTGGAGTGGAGATCAGTGCACGATCTACCTGGGTGCTATATGCACGTAATATAGACGGGTATTAACTAGCAGGAACTAACCTGATGGTACTATAGATACGGATACTAGGTTGGAACTAGAAGCTATGTTAAGTTTTGTGTGTCTGGAAAGACTGTTCACGTGGCATCGGCTCCCCTGATCATGTCTATCGTAAATTTTGGAAGGTAGATATAAGTTGATTCATGTTATATAGATGTCACCATACGTTAGGCACCTAACCTAATGTACGGTATCCAAGTTTGGGCCACGTCCCTGGCGAGAAATATATCACTCTAATAGATAAACTTTGGATTCTCAAAAGTTCCCCTATTTCTATACTCGTCACTTTTTCATTGGCATGGTATTGAAGGAATAGTTAGTATATATACATATCTGGTATTGTATTACTAGATGTGACTATGTCTAGGCTTTAATAAGCCATATTAGGTAATTTAGTAGGCAGGGTAGGTACTTATATCATCATAATCTGCTACCTCTATATCTAAAAGTCGATAGGGATTTCCTAATATACTATATGAGGAATCTGCCTCCCGAAAGATGAAGCATAAGCGAGATCACCAAATAGCACTGATGGGAAGTGGCCTTATTCTTATACCTCCATTCTGAGAGTCTTTCGAATGCATTTATTGTTTTGAGTTAGCAGTGTCCTTACTAGAAATGCTGGGATATTGACGGAGCCACCGGCTCTCTGTATTAAAAGCCTTGGTAATCGATCCGTCTGATAGTTGTTGCGTGAGTGTTCCTACAGCCTACCACGGGCACCAAGTATTTGAGGCCTGACTGAAGCCCCTAGCATCACTTGACGTAGGTAGTAACACCTTATGGTGCCTAATACGGTATTAGTATTGATAGATTACAGATCCGCACGATTCTTTTTCGCCGGTTGGGTGCTTCCCTGCTGGTCATCATGCTAGGAGAACGACATTCACTCAGAGCCGCCTGCATTTGATCTAAGAAGGCTATTCAGGGTGCATATCCGGATCTAATAGACAGTGTCCGTGGGATGGTAGACGGTGAAGAGTGCCCTGTACTCGGTAGCTTTGGCAAACCCAGATGGCGGTGGTACGAACCGATCATCAATATAATGTAAGATACACTACGGCCATCGCCGTGGCTGGAACCTTCCACTCAAAAGGAGCTCTTGGCTCAATATCAATAAGGCTTGCAGACACGTTCGGTATGATCCGAGACGAACGCAATTGAGCCCCAATGTCTGGAATTTTGATAGGCCGCCACCGAAAAAATTGCATAGCACCAGCGTATGCTCTGTAGAGTGCCAAGTCGGGTTCACGCTGGATCGACCCAGCTAGTGCGTAGGTAAAATCTACCGAAATATGTGCATGCGGAGAATAAAGTACTTTCCGCTTCCGTTAAAGTAAGACGGAGATAGCCGCTTGTAGTCGGGAGCAGCTTAGAAGCATCTGTTGCCGTAGTTTAGGGGGTTCTGAGGGTTACGTAGTGCTCTCGAGGTACAAAGTTCATCCAGATCAAAGGACGATGCCCCTCTGTAATATTATATATCTAGCTCTTAGGTAGGTCGAAGGATATTTGTATCCGAGTATATAAGATCTTAATGGGAAATACGGCGTTCCTTATTGGGACAAGTATATATCCCTTTCTGGAACTATCAAGTTGCCACGTGCTTAAGCTACTGAAAGTGGCTTCTTAGAATTGTATGGCTTGAGCCATTCAAATTACAATATCCAATTAGAGTACTGTGGCTGCTGATTTGTGAACCCGATGATGACCCTGTACTCGAAAATACGATACTGCTATTCGTCCATTTTCTAATAGGTAATATTGTGTGGCACAGGATCTGGACATGAGGTATGATCAAGCATTATCGGGGCGGATCATTGCTTCGTACAACCGGTATCTGGAATATTCAATGCTAGATTCGCATATAAGAACCAAGTATGCGCGCTTCCTAGATGGCGGGAATTTATGCCACTTTGTCCCATCCGTACGGCCGACTGCATCGGGCGCCGGCCGGCCTTCGCACTTGATAGATACCTCCTATACTATTATATCAGTAGGCTACTGACACATGTCCGGGTTTTCTCGGAGGTATCTTATCCGCTTCACATATGCTTCCTGTTGTCTTATGATACTTATAACCTGTTTTTAATTATATTTAATCATTGGCCGGAGACTGTATCCGATGGTGAAAGGTTTTAGATACAGTCTTTTGTATCCTAACCTACTGTGCAAACGTGAAAATCTGCTGCACCAACAGGCTCACTCTCTAGATTTAGCTTTAGAGGAGACCAATATAGACACTGTTTTACGAAACTCCCCCTTGAGTGGTTAGAAGCGATACTACTATTCCGACTAGATATTACCTACCTAGTAGTTAGAGAAATACTAACTTGGAATCTGAAGGCGGCTATTAAGCAGGAGATGCCTTGATATGCTTTGTTATTAACATCATTTTTTGTGATCTTCTAGCATATACTTGATCCCGTGAAACAGCCCAATAAAATACTTACTATGGTACGGAACTATATTGAGGTAACTTGCTTCTCACACAAGACCTGAAGCTGAGACAATTTTCTTTATACTTGACAACCTGATATAACTTGTATATTTATAACGTAAACATTGCAGACTATACTATGCCTAATGGTTCGGACAGCATTGTTGAATGCGTCCTAACGTAATCATACTGAAATAATGGTAACCCCTATTTCAGATGTAAGGAGTAAGAGGGATATATATAACCCTCGCTCCGATCTATACCGTATCCTATACCCTAGCGCAGCTAGAAATTATTAGGATCCCTTACAGAAGTTGCAAGTAATAACTCGAGAGATTATTTACCGACTGCAACTTCTGCAACGCCTCGATGGAATCATGGAGGGACCTCTCCACATTCTCCATCTCCTCCTTTTCTAGATCTCCTTTTCGAACCTCTAGATGTGTCCGAAGCCTCACCACACTTAGATATATGGTCAGAGGCATAAACGTATGTGCCCTGAAGTAACCGAGATACTCATGTTCCTTCGCCATTCGAGATATTTCCTGGGCTGCCCAGAGCCCTCGATCTTGATATTCCCACACAAGAGGTTGGCTTTGGTCGTTTATCGACAAGGTCTCTATGACACGACACAAGTATATGATAGCTGAGTACGCAACCATGTACGAGTAAATAATCATTGGGTTTTCAGCCACGGTCAACGAGGGGTAGTTGACTTGCAGATTGTTAAGTCGGCGTGTCAGTATACTGTCTAACCAGTCGTGTCTAGAAGTAAAATCGAGAGGGATGCTGCTATACAAAGTTTCTATCGTGTAGATTTGTTTGTGGGAGAGGGCTCGGCTGCAGATGGTGACGAGAATCACACATTCTGCTAGTGGTGCATATGGTCTCATGTCGGCAGAAGTCATGGTTTCTGCTAAGAAGGGTTCTTGTTGCACAAGCCCTCTTTGAAAATCGCCATCTGGACATGGAAGACGTGTAAATACCTATCAAAGTTGGGAATAAGTTTCTTTTCCACGAGTGCCTCCTGGATCCCACCGTGCCGATTCAAGGATAGATTGGAACTCACCACTTCCTCGTTCAACGTCATAGGCGAACCCTCGCTTACGCTAATGAACCGGTCGAGGCAATAGGCTACCCAGAACGTGCGCCTCTTTTCCTCTAACGTAACCGCATTGCCGTCGCCCTCCGTTCCTAAGACTCTGGGACTATCCAGCTCGTAGAGCTTTAGATATTGGACTAGGCGGAAAACTCGGCCGGCGCTAAGCCACCCACGACGGTAATTGGTCCTAGCAAATTCATAGAATGTGATAAGAATCCACGCCTGCAGGTGCTCGATATGGCAAATTGGAGAGTCACTGCCGTTCAGGTCCAGCTGATCGAGCATGAATCGAGTCTTGGCGTAAATGGCGTCTTGGAGACCGCTAAACTGGCTTGAGAAGGCCATAGCGGATGTCAACATCGCATACTGTAGACATTGCTGAGGCTCACTAATGGTATTTGCATCGTTTATCCATCCAAAGGTTTTCGACTTGTTAAAGATGGGAGCAATTGGATGGACACGGTCAAAGTAAAGCTGTATTCTTCAAGCAGGGTAAGCTACGTGGAGCTGACACTTTAGGGGCCGGAGAAACCCACAAATCTGCTTTAGTGAGGTCTGATACGAAGATATCGCCAACTGAAACCGGGCTCTGTTTCGGTGATGGGTATGATGCTGCTATAGTGGGCATAACCGGGAGCTCAGAGAATAGCAGCGGTGAGTGAGGTGCAGTCGCGGGCGGTCCCCATGCTAGAGGAATCGAGCCACTGAGAGACTGTTCCTGTTGTGATATGTCCCAATCTGGTACTACTACGAAAGAAGTTACTACTTTCGCTCTAAAAGCAAGATGTGGTTGTTGGAGTTGTCTCGGATATGGCGGATATAAGACCCCATCCGACAGGGAGAATGGGGAAAAAGTAAAATGCATGCTTAAGGGACATACGGGGAAACTGTGTCGAAATGCCCTCCTTTGATGGAGATTCTGCTGCCAAATCAAGCTCATGACCGTTTGCCGTCCCGTTCTCCTCGGATTGCGATGTTGAGAGACGACGCTCTAGTGCAACTACTTCGATATTTAGTATTGGTAGGGTAGTTTAGATAGTTTAGGTAGTATATGTTGAGTATGGCATACCGATGCGGCTGCGAAGCGCTCCTATGCTTCCCTTCTTAGGACCGCGAGGTATGCGACGGTCGTTGACTTCGCACGGGATTTGGGCGTTGGCACATGCACCGCATTGCGGGCGTTGCCTGTCACATCGAAGCTTTTTCTTGCGGCATTCTTCTCGAGGCCATCTAGTTAGTATCGAACTTGAATGAAACATCATAGTAGAACCCCCGATCGTCGACTCGAGATCATCATTCTCTTTAATCGGCGAGCAACGCCAAAATCCCACTTGTGCTTCCGGGGGGGGCTGAATCGATAGAACATACCTTCACAGGCATAACCGGGCTGTTGGCGTGGCTCAGCCCGTCCATACATGACGCTTTGATTGCTTCACAAGACCTCGGTGTCTCGAACAAGCTCGAAGCGACCGTTGAGGATGAGAATAATAAGCTCAGTTCATAGCTCTATCTCACGGGTGGCGGTCAGATCTCCATTCACAAGAATCTCATAAGAAAGGCGCTAGATTGTCGATCAACAACACTACTTGACAAGAGAAGGATCTGGAATTAAAGTAGGGAGTTATGGCTCGCCAAGGCCATAGACGATACTTACCTATTTACGCCACTCGGAGCACATGCCGTGATGCTTATCGAGATTAGCGAGCCTCACGGAGGGTTGATGGAGTATCATAACATAATCTACACGTCGGAAAGCCCTTCATTGGCATTGTGTAGTAGTCAGCTCGCATCGCTTTACGCCATTGCTTAAGTAGGAAATACACATGAGGTCTACACCTATGTTGCTCGATGGTGCCCACGTTTATGGCCAGTCTAATCTGCTCAAGGATTCATCCTGGAAACGGTAATCGACATGCGCCGCATAGCGCCCTGTAATCTCATCGCTTGTGCTGCCGCAGAACTGTACAACTCGGGCTTGCTATTTACCACGATTCCCCCCACATCTCTGCTTGAGCACGGATCTGAGGTCATATGTCATAGATGTGTTCATCGATCCGAGATCTGATACGGGGGTAGTACCAACCATTCCCGGTGATGAAAGGGCGCCTGCATCCAAAACCCTGCCACCTTGATCCGACTACCGACATAAACCCCATTTGACGACGCCTACCAAGGACATCTAGTAGCCTATTTCTAAATCGGCAACGCTACTCCCGAGTCCCGTTGCGCTAGCCATGGCATTTAAAGAGTTCGAGGGTAGTCCGAGGGTTTAGGGGTTGCTTAAGCTAATTTTTCATTTTAATAGCATCCTATTGGATTCAAATGTCTCAGATAGGAGGTTGAATCTCTGCCACAACTTTCAATAACCAACCACTTCACTCCGATCCAAAGTTGATCCATAAATAATGGAAATCCCTTTAACCAACTAGATACTAGATGCTTCCATCATATCAAGTATGGGGGTGTTCGTTCGTGGGGGTAAACCCATTTCACGATTGTAGGTTTTACCCATGTACCTAAGATTTCAGAATAGCTAGGCTAGAACCAATGGTCTCTTATATTATATATGCTTCATTACTCTAGAACCAACCCCTGGTGCGCTACCTCATATATTCTACCTCCTTTCCAGGATTCTAGATTCTCTGATATTACGAAGTGTATGATCGACACGCCTCTCGTACACGGCTAGGTACTCAAGATCTTAGGTTTGAGACAAGGCTTTTAAGGACGTTGAAATTGAAGCATCTGTCTCTGGTAACTGTGAGTACCAGGGGCATCCTATTAGGTATTAGAGATCATATATCCAGAATTGAGCTTTATTATGATAATACCTATGCGCTATAAAGTACCTGAGGTATAGAAGGTAATTAAAACCGGTCTAACGATATAAGTGTCTAATGTGCCATGACTACCTGGTGCGGCTCTACTGGATAAAGCTTATAATTTTGAACAACTGCGAGAGGCCTTGAGGGTCTGTATAAGTTATGCACCTAATCTATAAAGCGGGAGCTACATTCTATTCTACTCTAATAAATTGCTTGGTAGAGACCGTCTAGGTTAGATAAATCCAATTAGGTTTCAATTGCTCCGCTTCAAATGATTGGGTTATAAAAGCGGAAGCGATTCGAAGGGTCGTATTTTGCCTTTAGGTTGCGAAGCCGCTCAAGGCGCCATGCTTCGTGGCCGTAGATCTGGTCTACGGGTTCAAAACCGTTGGCATAATTGACATAAGCATTGGGAGCCCGTCCTGGCTGGCCTTCGTTCCATTGGTCCCTAACTTCGATTGCCCATTCCCAAGCAGCCTTTTCTACGCTTGGGTTATTTTGAGGGATGAGGGTTTGGAAAAGCATCAAGTGATGGTCAGCACGGAAAGGGTAGGCGGAGTCGTCGGAATTGTGAGCTGTAACAGCTTCGGTGGAATAGCCCTCGTGAAGAATGTTTCCTCCTGCGGTGAGCACGGGATTGCTGGCGACGCGCTTCTTGAAGCCATCATATATAAGACGCTCAGCCGTTACATTGTATACTTCAAGGCCTGCGGTGGCAGCGATTCTAATTTGATTTTCCTGGCAGAGAGCGCTATCTTCATCCGTGCCTTGGGCAACGGAGATCCTTGGGTATGACACATCGTCGTATTCTTCGTAAACTGCTTTGATCGCGTTGAACGGAGCCAAGTGCTTCTCGGCTTCTTCCGCGGATCCACGGTAGGCAAAGGTCCAGAAGATGACCGGTTCCTTATCAGTTATTGTCGTGTTCATTTGGAAGTTTCCGAAGTTGAAAGCCATGTTTACCGGTGTCGTGCCGTTACCGTGGAAGATATTAAGAGCCTTGAAAATTTCTTCAAGCTGGTCGCCCTTCCAGATGTAATTATGATAGTGCCATGTATCCGGGCCTCGAGGGAAGATGTTCATCTCAAAGCTCGTAACAATACCAAAATTATGGCCCGCGCCCTTCATTCCCCACAGGAGATCACTATATTCGTTGGCATTAACACGGATAGCACTGCCGTCAGCCAAAACAACATTGAGCTGGAGGATATTATCGCTAATCATGCCATGAGCACCCTCGTGCCTCCCGTGTCCGCCGCCAAGCCCTGGACCCCTTTTATTTGAAATTTGTAAGTATTTTTTGATTAATAATAAAGGGTGATAGAAAGGACACAACGTACATCATACCCACGCAATCGCAAGATCCAGTGGTAGTAACATAGCCCCGGTCCCAAAGATAAGTCGTCGCTTGACCATCGTAGACACCACCTTGAAACCAGGCAGATTTACCGCTCGGTTGAATATCAATATTCCTAAGGTTCTTCATATTGATCTGAACACCGTTGAAGGAACCAAGGCTTTGAGTATCGCCATGAGCACGGTTTACAGTCAGGAAGTCGATACTGTTTTCATTGCAGTACGTAACCTTATGTCAATGTTAGCTTACAAGACTCGAGTAATAATGCTTAGGTGTAGCACTTACAATAGTTGATATATCAGATTCCTCGCCAGGTTCAATGACGATTTCAATCTTAGGCACTGCAAAGATATTCCACCTTGTGGTAGCCTCAACGAAGCGATCGTCATCTGGTCCGAAGATAGCAGTGGTGTTTGAGAGCTCGCTACCAAGCTCCTGCTGAACCTGCGTAGTATTCAACTGGCGCCGGGTAAAGGCGGACGGTTGAAAGTATCTAGGAATGCTCGCGCCGGTTGCGAGGGTCCCAAAAAGGGCGAGGTTGCACACGAGTGAAACAAACTTCTTCATCTTGAAAACCGTGAGCAGGTGAACCTATTGAGATCGTGGTGAGAGGAGGTGAGCATGATCAACATCTAGCGGAGAGGTCTCAATAGAATATATATTTCAATATCTCCTAAGTCTATCCCCTAAGTCCTAAAATTTGTATCCGTAAAGCATGACAACATTCTAATGACAAACAAACTGACAAGGTAGGCATGCAAATCTGAGTACCTTCTGACTTATTACCAAGTCGTTATATCACATCAGCATCGATGTCCCCAACTGCAAGGACTTTCTGACCCTGACAATCGACATTACCAAATGGACAAGCATCCTATTTCAGGGGCCCATACTCTCTGCCTGGGTAGGCAAAGGATATTATACAAGCATTTCTCTACGGCTGAAATGCTACTGGATTTCTGATTGATCAGCCTTAAGGGCTCAGGTCAATGTGACATATCATTGAGTGGTAAGAACCTTGAAGTGGCTCAGCTTGAGATCTATTGCATGAGCTGCGGCTGGAGGTTGTATCATAACAACAACGTCCCGCCTAGGTCGTGCAAATCAATTGTGTTCAAACTCTTAAATAATTAGTGCATGACTTATTCTGTTCACCTAGTTCATGAAAGCCGCGACGATGCCTCTAAGCCTTTCTGGTCTTTCAAAACCCTGGCCTGGTTACTTCAGTAATCTGGTATAGGATTCGGCTAGGTATCATCACGAGAAAGTAAGCAGCCGCTTACTCCCTTCCTTCGGGTGTCACTCCCAAAGGCCACTAGCCAGGCGTTGGGTTATTAAATTCGCTCATATCACCAACGATGACTAGCTACCCCGGACAACGATTCTTTCATTAAGATACGCCCGCTTACTTGAGTAAGAGTCACATTAGCACGCCGCTTACTTGAGTAATATTTACACTAATACCTAGGTACGCTTACTTCAGTAAGAGTTGCATTGAATCTACAAGGCTGTTTATATCCGAAAGGGAGTAAACTATCCGATTAATTCACCTTGTTCTAGCACTATAGTAATTTTACAATCTTATAATCTAACCTAGCAGCAAAGGGCGGAATTAACTACCTACCTAGGTAGTTCGTCAGGTACCTACATAGTCTTTTGGGTTTGAATTACTAGGATGCACAGTCAACAGGCACTTACTAAATGCTCGTGCTAGGACTTGATATGTAATTGTAATAAAGGCTATAATAGATCAAGCGAGGCCCTTACGCTAGGACTATTAGTAGCAACAACATGTAAACATAATGCTTTTATATCCCCATACGCCAGCATGGCACATGTATATGCTCCACTTATATTAACAAATCAGAGCTCCAAAAAGACTCAAGATATACCATCTTAGGAATAGTGGGGATTACTTAACCAATCACATTTAAATAGACCATGTACCGTATAATGCTAATTAGGTACCTGTCTTCGACGAGGGAACAACCATACCTACCTACCTATGTTAGGTTCTTATCGCGTTAACTACTATCTTCTTCATTTGCTATCATCTATATCAATGTTTTCTACCCTGACGTGTGTTCAGCATTGTATACATTTCGGGCGCAACCGGATCACGTTTTTATGATGATCTCAGCATGATTAAAGAATTTAGCATAGCGGGAGAGTTTGGCATTTGGTGTGCTAAGTAGATGGTAAAGATGAACTCACCCATCTGTCAGACCCTCATTCGGCCCTTCTTTGAGCCCTGTATTCTTATTGCTGACTTTCGTGAGTAGAAAGATGTTCTAACGCGTCGCAATAAGTTTGATACACTTCTCATGGTAACTATATGACGGCTGGGTTCTGGACAGCCATGACTTTGAGTATGCATTTCCTGATAGGCCTACGTATAAGTCATCACTATCGCAATGGTACGGTTAAACAAATATCTTACCAATTTGCCTCGTGATTAAACTGACCTGCGCCTACAGCTGCATGGGAGGTGGATCTTTCTTATGTTATTAAAGGGTCCAGGCTTCCTATTCCCGTCTATTCCCGTCTATTCCCGTCGATGGCCCAAAGCGTAGCGAAACCTCGCGCAAAGCTAAATCTAGCATTTTATGGACATTCTTTAGTTCTGAATATTGGTCTATACGTTCAAACTACTATCAAGATACGATGAACCAATTTCTACTACGTTCACGTTCTCAAGACCAGTGCTTATGATAACTACCTAGGTACCTAACTTTGGCAAATACGCAAGCCTTTGATAAAGGGGGTAATCCCGGCTTCAGGATAGCGGGATACTGGATAAAACAGCAACGGGGTGTATGCTAAGGGGTAGCGGGCAAAGACTTTTGTTTTGAAGCTAGGCTGAACCAGATCGAGTAAAAGTAAATGAGCAGGCAACTGGGATTTATGCCGTGAACTCTCTCATCGATGGCTTTCTTTAGGTTAGGAGGTCGTTAACTGAGAATGTAATAGCTTCGGGAAGTCAGTTAGGATACCCTTAGCCACGTAGTAGTGCAATGTCCGTCAAATCCCATTGGTGCAACAATCAAACCATTAGTCAAGGATTGAATCCTAGGGATTAATAGATGTGCCTCGATGATTCTATGTAATTACTTATTTCATATCCCAAGGCCGCTGTTGTTAGGGGAAGAGAAGGCTGGGAAGTTATGTGCCTTATCCAAGTGCCTTCATCGATCGCCTCATACCCGAGCAAACCAAACTATCGGCCGAACGTGTTGCTAACAATACTTGCGATTAATTCAATGTCTTAAGTACCTACTCAGCCCGATGAACATCATTCCTTGTATACTAGGAGGTAAGCAGTGTGGTTACACATTTGCTTATCTCCTAACCCCTATGCCCGAGTTTATCCTCAACCCTGTCATATGATGACCATTATAGGTAATCTACATTTCAGCTTGCTTCCTGTGCAACTTAAGAAGGCCTAGATTCCCATTATCGAAGGCATTGTAGATCTCGCACCTAGGATCCTCCTCCTTCAATAACGCCCCAAACACGATCTAGACTTATTGGTCAATACGAGTTAGCCAACATGACTTGTCTACCTGGCGTGCAACTTGCTTTTGGTGGCGTGGTCAGATGCACAGCCTGGAATGATGATATTGTTGATGAGTAGGCTAGAAATAACACTATTGCCGGATCAATCGGCGTCAACAGTTCCATTAATTCCAGACTAATTGAGGCCATCTCTAAATACCTTATATAAACAACCAAGATGGCAGCCCATCTTCCCTAATTTCGCCATAGCTTGAGCGAACTGGCAGGCCTTCTATGGATCGCTCTTATCGGAGTAAAACTTCCCAACGACGTGTTGGACGACAAACGGGTTTGAATTCTGGCGCAGTGGAAGCTCAAAATCACCTTATTGGACTGTCTACCAGGTGTAGAGGCTCTTTTAACGATGTTGAAAGCATAAAAAACAAAGCTAAGATGAGTTTTTGGAATATATAGGAGGTAATAGATGCCTAGGGGTAGTGATATGATGTTATTGACGAGAAGTCGACATGCTATACTCGAGGAAGTTGTGCTATTTCTTCGTATCATGCAACTAGCCAACGTACTCAGTGGCTGCCCCCCATTCCTTATCCTCCCTCAGGCCCTCTATGTCCCTCTCACTCAAGCATACTATAACAGGCAGGTACTGGGCCTCATCTTCGGGTGGTAAAATATACATGACACTACCGTTACCGACCCGCACGGCGGCCAGTCGTTTTCAGTATAATGCGCATAGCGCGTCATTGCTGGATATGTAGGTCACCGAACTATCAAATTCATCTTTGATCGATGCGGCTGCCTTAATCTTAGGCATGGCTTTCTGAAGAACCCGGAAGCACGCCCATTTCAGGGGCGAAACTGGGAGTTTTGATGGCGGTGCAGGTGTAGGCGTAAAAGCTGACTTTAGAAGGTAACTATGGTCGCGAATTGGTTGTCCAGGATCTAGGAGAGGAATTGCCTTGGCTCTGTCTATGTTGGCCTGGTCAACATAAGCCTGTGGGATGTCTTTCCCTTGCATTGCTATCGCAAGTAAAGAATTTAAGACGAAGATCCCACTCGTATTTACCATATTATGCTGATTGGAGGTGCTAAGGACCACGCCACCCTTGATAAAGCTTACTTGGACGGCTACTACAGGTGCAAACCCCATCTTCTCGACATCATACCCCATGGGGAAGCCAGGAAAGGGACATAGAATATTGCCATCGAGTAAAGAGAGAGGACCTCCTCGCCGTATTATATCCTCGTAGGAAAAGCAGAGATTCGTGCAGTCCCTCACATACAAAGTATCACCGCCTGAAACGCCTGGGGGCAATGGTCGTGTTCTGATTATACCCGAATTGCCGACCCTTTGCCCTTCGTGGACCACCTGTTCGCCAAGCCAGGGAATCTTAGAAATAATTTGGTGTATTGCATCCTTCAGCGTAGCAACTAGGGAATCCTGGGATACCTCGGGATTTAAGGGGAAAATTGCTAGGGCATGACTGTATGTCTTAAGCTGTAAGAACTGACCGATGACATCTTAGAAGCGGCTTGGCGTATGGTTTATGATATGGGTGTTTCCCAGCCCTGAGGCGGATTGCGATGGGATAGGTCCAGACTGCATAGTAAATTTGATAGTTCAAATTAAGTTGATATGAGTATATTAAAACACATTATATTCTACATTTCTTTCACATCCAAATACATTTTCGATGAATACTCTTATATACTATACGTGACCACATCATTTGTCACTTGTGCTGATATCACTTAATTCACTCAGGGCGGGGAGAAAAAAAAGAAATAATCTCTTCGCTGTTATGGGGACGGGACGCTATACCCCACAGAATTCTTGCACAGTAACTTTGTCGAACAAAGAGCTTTCTCAATGAATGCTATTCTATTACATGGTGCTCGGGGCCCCACACGCCAAAAGCCCCTCGGACACAACCCATAGATGCCATCATTAGATAAGACACATTTATTGTTACTCTTAGGTCGCTGTGATGATATAGTTCGTCGAGGAAAGTGAATTAGGATCATCATATCAAGTATATAAATTCTCCATCTGATATCGAGGTATGAGCCTCCTATTGAGTTACGAGTTACTTCGTTTGGTAGCTATGTCTATAATTAGGGGCGTAATATACAGCTTAATAATGCATACGCTTCTATTCATGTACTCGCAACTAGTAATGAAATGATTATGATATCGCGATGAATATATATGCCTAAAATACCAAATATATAGACAACGCAATGCTATCCAAATCAATACCTACTACAATTGGTAAAAATAATCATCGAACAGTCAGGTACTTGAGTGTAATAAGAGCTATAAGGCCTTGGAACGAATTCAAATTACTAATAATTCTCTAGAACCTCAAGATCCTTGGTTCTCCTCTCCTTCCTCGAGAGAGACCTCGACCTATTTGTAGACAATCTATGGCACCTATATTGAGGCCTAGATCGCTTGTATAAAGAGGGGTTAGCTATCTCACATCAGTCTTGCATGTTCTCATGACCTGGCCTCATCCAATTAACCCTAGAATCTTTATCCTAACCGCCTGGTTAGACTGGTCCTTTAAGCCAACAGTTCTTGGCAGCGTTGTCCGTGTGACATTAGGTACCTAGGTGAGTAACGTAACTCGAAACTATAGAGATCACGGAGTGGTTTAGATATGAACTCCGGGAGCCCTACTGCTGGGCTTGCGGCTTTACATAACATTGGCGAGATGGAACTATGGAGGTCACTTATCAGCTAAACTAGGACATAGTACTATTGGTAAAGGGGCTAAACTACCTACATAGTATATTAAAACGTTACCTCGGAGTTATATTTAATTAATCAAAGGCTTTCCTGCGGAAAAACAAGGATATAGGTACCGGAATTTCAGATAACTCGTCGACATCATGGATTGCTCCGTATTTTTAGGGTTGTCATACATGTATTAATCAAGATACTCACATAACTGGGCGCCAACACAGAACCATGTGTAAAGTACACAGCTACCCTTCTAGAAAAATTGTTTCCCGGGATAACTTTGATGGAGCAAGATTTTCTCTTAGGTTTTCTACCTCGAATGCTCTATTTACATAACTTTTATGCTCAGGACATATTGTCAGACTGGGACCTAGGATTATTGTCATACATAGAGTGACCGTTAGGATAAGTGTATTGATTCAGTAATGCCTACTCTCTTCCAATTAGCGAGGGCGCTACGCGCCTCTTATATACCCAGTATACCCCTGTATCTACCCCTTATCCACCTTATTCCCTAACACACCAGGAAAGAAAAGGAAGGAAATCGGCAGGTATATCTACCTAGGTAGCTATGAATCGGGGATCGAGATAACCCCATAGAAACTAGGATAGATACATGAGGATTTATATTTATCGTACTCCTTGATAAATGTAATGGACCCCCTGTTATTGAACGATAGGTCTAGTCGTGATTTCGAAAGAAACGAGCCAACAGCTAACATCCCGCAATAAATAGGAACTGCAACTATCCCAATAACACTACACGATGAAGCGCCTCAGACACATGAAGAGATTTCACACAATAATAATTCATCCAACGAAGAAAACGCTCCCAGTAGAACATCACAGGGGAAACCATCCTGAAATAAGAAGTTCGAAGAGCAAACTACAACCGACTCAGAACCCCAAAAACATCACTCAACTGAGGAAGACCGAGAACGAGAAGAGGGGGCAAATGAAGACGGTCATGATGAATATATCTAGGGTCCCAAGTTGTATTTACTAATGCTGTCAACTACAATGGTTTACTTCCTCATCACATTAGATAATACCATCCCGGCAACCGTATGTAATACTTTTTTCCCCAATGCAAGCCACCCATTCCTCATTTTAGATGCCGTTGTTCACTGAAGGACTGCACCAAAAGCATTGCAGACCAGAGGCAACGTATTTGGACTTCCTCTTTTAATACTAACACTGTGTCGGCCACCTGCTAAGATATTGGCCTATACGCTAAATTTAGGTAGCTCATTATGTGTACACAGCTTGGTCGCATGACGACATACATCACTTCGCATCTAAAATAAGCTTGGCGTATTTACCTACATAGGTATGGACCTAGGTAGGTACCTGGGTAGTCTGGAATTGTTGGTATCAATGGCTACCTAGCTACCTAGCTACCTACGTACCTACGTACATAGGAGGTACATATACACTCAAGTATACACGCAATGCTCACTTCTAGGCCCAGCCCTTATGGAATATCTACCTACTTAATTATGCTCGGCTGCCCTAAATCCTGCCCCCCTCGAACGCCGCGCTAGATTTGCAAAGGAGTGAACGAGTTCGAAAAACGTATAAACGCTATACAAGAGCCTCTCATATATCTATATCACGTACCAGAACGGGATCCAATCCATTCATATTTACCGCTGCGTAGACGTAGGCCGGATAGTGCTTCGTTGCGTTTAGCCCAGTGTATTCAAGTACTCACTAGGGCAGCTCAAGAAATCGTAATACAGTCATTTACCTGATCCAAACAAACAGTCCATAATCTAGAATAGCCCGTCATCAGCTCCAACATTACTAACATCCCTTCTGAGTTGCACATCTACTGAAAGGTGCCCCTGATCTTGGCGTAAAGTTCGGTATCGAAAAAGTTGTAGTCCGTGTCGAGCTCGCAAAACTCGTGTTGTCTTAGCAGTCGTTCGGCGGTGGGGCGGTCCCTGGGATCACTGTGTCCTTGTTAGTTGACCATTAGGAGTGTTTGCAGATAGGCGGCACATACACTGTAAAACAGTCCAGCATGAATCCCAGGGCATAGGGACTAATCGCCTCGCGTACATCATCTGCAATCGGTGGCGTCTCGCCATTTGCAATTTTGTAAATCGCGCCGACAGCCTCCTCCTTGCTCCAGGGTCTTCTGCCGGCGAACATCTCCAAGACCACACATCCCAAGCTCCAAATATCAACCTTTGCGCTGTAACCTTCACCTTGGGGTCGGATCACTTCGGGGGCCATCCAGAATACCGACCCTTGCATCGAATTAGTCTTGTCGTTACCATAAATGTTGTCCGTCTTCTTGCTTATTCCGAAATCGGAAATTTTGCATGTTCCATCCACGTCTAGCAAAATGTTATCGGCCTTCAAGTCTCGATGTAAGATACCTTCTCGGTGTAGATAGGCTAGACCCGAGAGTGCCTGTCGCGTTAATGAGCTCACAACCGGTTCCTCGAATTTCCCGTGCTTGCGCAGACAGGACCCAATGCTACCACCAGAAATGTACTCTAGAAAGATGCTGATGCTCGTTTCCTTCCTCTCGCAACCAAGATACTGTACAATATTCACATGGTCCAAGTTCTGCATCGTATCTATTTCCTGGTCTAGGGCTTTTAGTAGCTCCTTCATCTTGTTCTTATCGCCAGCCGCTGCTTTCGGGTTGACTTCAACCTCTTTGACGGCTAAGAATTCACCTGTCGTTGCGTTCATGCCGAGATATACACGTCCGTATGTTCCTTTCCCGATGAGCTCACCCTTGAACCACCGGAAAGTAGTCTGCCGTTTCGGCAGGACGTCTTGGGGAATCTGTGGTACAATCATCGAGCCGCGTTCGGGGCGTATTTGCACGACGTTAGCGCCAAACATCTTCGTGCTTTTCCGCCGCTGGATCATTGACGATGCTCCAGCGCCAGCGCCGGCCGAGGAGGTAGTATAACGCTTGTTCGCTTCGTGTGCACCTCGTGCCACCTCTCGAATAGATTTCATCCGGCCAAGTCCACTAGAACGCTGGACGTTCCGTGTTGCGACCGAGGCAATTGAAGGAGGGCGCTCGAGCGCCTTCAAGGTCGATTCGTCTGAGCCTAAAGTATCGCTCTCGTTGTACACCGAAGATTTTGCAGTACCGGTTCCAGCAGCAGGCGTCAGAGGGTTAACGCCCGGTGTGGACGGTCCTGCTTTACTGATCCCGCCGGGAAATTCCTCTTGCTCAGGTATAGGCGACACGGGGAGCTCATTTTCATCAAGTACAGGCTGATCAAGATCAAGTTCAGGGAAGAAAGCATCAAGGTTGCTAAGCAAAGCTTCGGGGGGTGGACGATTGGCCCATACGCCACGATCAACAAACGATTTCCGGCGGTTGAGCTTACTATCATCGGACTGCCATTGTTCCGAACCAGGTGTAGCGGGTGTACGACGATGCGAATCGCGTCCGCTCCTGACGCTCCCTTCGTCATCTTCCAATTCGGGCGTGTTAGAAGTACCCGGTGAATTAAACGATACCGAAAGACTCTTCTTAGACCTCGAAGTCCTAACTCTCAAGTTTAGTTTTTTACTATCGCTGGACTCCGAATCGCTGTCAAGTACGCTTGTCTCATTACGACTCGGCTGCTTGCGCACTGCCTTCTTCGAAGGTTGTCTTCCTCTCATCGGAATAGCAAATAAACCATCATCGGAATCATCGTCACCTGAATCATCATCCAACGGTTTGGTAGACACCGATGGAGCCGAAAACTGTACGTCCGTCTCGGTAAAGTCCACATTGGGTCCGTAGGATTTGGGTCGGTTGGTTGTGGTATTTCCTGGCCCGGCGGTGGCTCCTGGGGTGGGATGGGCCGTGCTCGGACTTAGGTCGCCGGGGGACGGGGCTCGTTGTGCTATGTCACGCATTTTAGTAATCGGATCAAGCTGAGATTTGCCCCGGTTGCCAAGGATTGGGGTGCCACCAGGCGAGTAGTCTGGGACGACGAATGGTATATCACCGCGGCTCCATGTTAGGGAGCCGGGCGAACCAGACCTCGACCTCGAACTACTGCGACCTGAGGCGGTAATGCCAAAATCAACGCTTGCCATAGCTCCCTTACCTCTTTGTTCTACCAAGTCCATCCCAGCTGCAGGCACAGAAGTATTTCGAGGGGGCGATACCGGGCGCTGTTGTAGCGGTATCGTTGACGGCCGAGCCAGTCGGCCCCAGGCACTTCCCATGTTAATTAAGGCACCGAGGGCCGATCCTGCCGGCGGAGAAGGGGGCCCCGGGGACGGGTGTCCTATCAACGGTCTCTGGCACTGTTCTGGACTCGTTTCGCTCTTCGAAGTGGTAGGCCGCCTGGGACTAGGGAATCCATCTAGACTGCCCTGTGACAGCCGTAAATTATGGCCGGTTTTCCTGCTTAAAGAATTTGCCTTGATTAGTGTGGCAGTTTCTACACCTGGAGGCGCCGGCGCCTTTCTCTGCGGGAAGAGGTCCGGCTTTTTCTCCTCGAACGGAGAGACACGCGGGTGGTCGAAGTCTACATTCCTACCAACGATTCCTGTTTGGGGAGAGTTCTCTTGTGGGGATGATTCCTTTAGGACTTGCCTTCGTTTAGCAAGATATGCAGCTTGCTGTTTCTCGACTTCGGCACGGTATTCGCTAGCTTTAGCCGCTAATTCTGGATCATTTGGTTTTGAACCAGTGGAAATGGTATTAGTTCTCGAAGAGGGCGGCGATGAGCTGGATCTCGTACGGCCATTGAGGTGAGCGTAAGCATCTTCGTTTATGTTAGAACCGGGTGTTAGTTGGCCTCCCGATGGAACCGTCGTGGGAATATTGCGGCTAACTTCCCCAGATCTGTTCAATTTGACGAAGAATTTCAGGGACCCGTTCGCATCGCCCTTGTTGCGCTTATGAATCCACAGGCTTTGGTCTTCCAGCGCTTCATCATGTGTTTCTCGTCCTAGCTCTGTTAAAAAGATTTCGAACCCCTTCGGATCCGAAAGTCCAAGACTCATGCAGACACTAGCACGCAAATCGGCAGCAGTATCACAATCAGTAACGTCGCACAGTCGGTAATTCCACCCATCTAGCGTTACAAGCACAAATACCTGGGGGCCATTTTTACTGCGCCTGAACGTCGGGGCGGAGTCTTGAACTGCTTCCGGGGGAGGAGTGCCAAATCGAGACCTTAGTAGATGGGGGCTCGTAGGCGAATCTGCATCGTCTGGGGAAGGGAACGAGCCATCTTCCTTTTGCTTATTTCTCCGTTTTAAGAAGCCTAAAAAGCTTTTGTTGTCCTTTGCAGAAGATGGTTCCGCCGAAGTAGGTCTATCACCAGACTCTGCATGCTTCCCATCAGTATTGTGACGTCGATCATTGCGACTGGCGTGAATCATGTCCTCGATTCCACTCATACCATTTCGCCACATCTGACCGACCTCGGGAGATACTCCAGAGCCGTATCTCGCTGCATTCGAAGAAAGCGAGTCGGTGCTGTTTCTAGATTTGTGATGAAATCTGGTCGATGGCGATAGGCTACCCGATGAAGGTTGCTGTGAAAATGAGTTTGATAGTTTGGGGCTTGACCCGGGGCTATCACTCCGTAGTGGTGGGCGATAGTTTCCATTTCCATGCTCGCTCAAACTGGGACTTAATCTTCGACTGCTCTCAATATCAATATTCTTTAATATAGCACGATGATCGGATTCTGAACTCATAGTGTTGTTAAGGGTCGGCATAGTCGTAGCTCGCGTTTGTGAAAATCCTCTAGTACCGGACCCTAACCTGATAGGGGTGTTTGGAGAATCTATGTCTGTACCGGCACCCTGCGCGTACGTCCCGGCGAGGGATTCTTTACTAGCATGGGAGGGTAAAGATTTCGCACTGTCGACAGGTTTCCCAGTAACTATGCTTCGTATAAGACGGCGCATCCGTTTCCCCTCCTCCCTTTCTCGGGGCTGGTCCCAAGTCGTGTTATTATTGACACACTCTTGTGCTAATCGCGGATACACAAGTTGGTGCATCATTCCGAAATTTCCTCGACCGCCTTTCTGACTACCAAGCTCAAGGAATTGCGCCCCGTGGATATTAAGATTCTTGAATGTCTCCTGCCATTCTCTCGAGAAATGGTTCGCAGCTAGCCATAGCAGTACATGGTCCAGTGGCCACTTGGCTGCTAGCTCAGGGGGGAGTTCGGAATGGCTGACCGTCGCGTTTGAAGTAGTCGACAGCATCCGGTTATGGAACGCATTGGCATACAGCAACCCACGGTTGCTGTCGTCGGTTAAGGTAGTACTCATGGTATTTGTGTTGCTTGTCTGGCTAGCTGCGGGCCACGAGTTTTGGGTGGTCGTCGATTGCATTCCCATGTCGTCCGGAAAGAAACCAGGTATCCCAACACCCTCTCCATATGTATCTCCACCTGGAATGTATGTTGCAGATAGCATCGCTTCGTTGGTATCATTCCCAGGTCTATAAGTGTTCGACATAAGTTCGACTGGCGGGGGAGGGGGTATCGATAAGGTTCCATTCGAAGCCTGGGAATGGAGTTTCGGGTTATACGACGGGACGGGACCACCCGCGGGAGGAGGCGGGATCGGGAAGCTAGGTTGTCCGCTATAAGTGCGTCCCCAACTAGCTTGCCACGGTGGTTGAGGCCCTAGGGCGCTATTCGGTGGCGGACCGGGAGGTGGCGGTAGCACCACGCCGCCGGTGGTCGTCGGCGCACTGGGATACCTAGGCGGCGGAGGAGGAATGCTTAACATGGTGTTTAGTTGCCCGGGTTGGCCAGCGACAGGAGGTGACATAGGAGGCGGCGGAGGGACCTGGAACGGCCGCGCCTGGTTCTGTTGGGTGTTCTGATACATGACGAGTATGCGAAACGGGACAGAAAGGCATAAGTCGCCGCAATTAGATATATGGCCGCAACAAAGCGGCAAAGTTCGTATCGGGGAACGTACGTGCGGTTACGGTCGTAGGCCTTGATAGATATACTAGATATTGAAAGATTAAAGGCAATGCGGTTAAGAGACAACAACGCCAAGCCAAGCAGGAGGCTGATGTGACAATTGGGGGGGTTATAAGATTAGATCGTCGAGATACGAGTCGAGGTAGGGCCTGTAGTCACGTTCGCGGTCAGAATAGGACTCGTCTTCGAGAGGATAATCGGCCGAGAGAAATTCTAACCAATGGACTAACTCATTCACGAACTCTTCTAGGCAAAAGAGTTGATAGGTTAACCGTTAGACAAAAAGAATTCTGTAAAAAAACCCCCAGTCACGATCTACCTAGGTAAGATAGCGATATCAATGGCAGCCAGCATCATGGCTAGCCTCTGAATCCAGTTCTCATGGTACCGAGTGGAAATTGCGACTTTAACTAACGAGATTCGATATTATGTATGGTATTGTCTTCGTCGCTCAAGTCCGATGTACCGACGTCAAGTTGTCGTCGTAATTGTCGTTGCCGTTAGTCTTAGCGTTAGAAACGAAGGTCGGGTTTGTTTGGTGTCAGGGCTGTTTTACTTGGGGGGTATTTTTTCTATGCAGTAATAGTACACTAACGCAGTACAAACCTAGCGTAGAACCCAGTGTTCGGTACCTAGGTACATAGAAAGTATAAGTGGAAGTCCACCTGTCTGGGCTGTTACATATGTACATAGATACTTGCATCCACAAGACTCCACGTCGTACCTTCGTACAGTAGCGTGTAAAAGTCGGCGGCTACGCGCTTACGGGTGATGATGGTGGGGACTAGTGTGACTAGGTACCTATTCAGGTTTAGTTGCACATGTATATAATGCGTATCCGGTACCTTAGCTGCATAGAACATATCCCGATGAAACGTAACTAGTCGATAATATATTAGTCTAATTCTTCACTTTGCGACATCTCATACACTATCAATCACTTTTAAACCAATATCAGATAGTCCTTTAGAATATTTTATTGCGGGCTTGCATGGTTCTGTCTTCCGATTCTCAGCGCATTGAAGTCTGTATTATCTAAGGTACATACCTATGTATGCGGTCAACAGACTAGAAACGTCCCTAACCTCTTTCCTTATAGTTATCTCCATTCTATTTATCCCCCTTTTGAGGGGCTTGTTGGTGTGGAGGGGAATCAACTCCTCCACTGCAAACCAACACGGTGCGAACGGAATATATGAAAACGTCACATCATCACATTACCCCGTTAGAAGTAAGGAGAAGGTTTACGAGAAGCAATTTCGGGACTGTGTAGCCGTGGAAGTCGGCAACCATCACGCGAGGTGCAATGCGCATCATCCCATTTGCTTAATGCGCTGGGTGCATTGCATTTGCCCACCCTCTTCGGTCCACTCTCCAATCCAAGCACCTGCAGCGCAGCTTTAGCCCGATGTGCTGATAGGCTATGGAAAATGGGTGTATTAATTGTACTTGTACATATGTAGGTATGTAATAGCCTTCTAAAACCTGCTAGGTTAGGTTAACGGCTTGGTGAATATTGAATATTGAAAATTTAATTATTAAAAATGAAATGTACCTGTTTTCAAGTTATGGTTAGTCCCTTCAATATACTAGGTTAGTTACCTAGGTACCTAGGTATGTAATTGTGTTTATTTAAACTTATTTTGAATCAATATTTCTAAAAAGTGACTCCGAAACGGAATCGCCCCGTAAGCGTGGTCAGCTGGATTAATATATCTTAAGAAGGCATGGTAGAATTTTGAAGCAGTCTTCCTTGCATGAGGCTCTCGATTTACTACATACCCGTCATTATCGTTTCTCTGGTATCTTTTCGCCCCCAATAACACGTATGTATACCCATGTCTAGAGCTTGTCGTTGGGGGCCATTCTAATACCCAACCTTGGGTTAATAAATGAGGTGCCTGCTGTGCCTTGCAGGATTTTCGGAATTGCAAAGACATGCAGTCGAATGCATCGCGATCAAAATCACCCATCTTATGTACCTGACATTATAAGTCGTGCAACCTATATCTAACGCCCTTCACACCATTCTCAGCCTAGACAACTTACCCGAGGTAGTTGGCACCAGCCGGACAAATTTTTATTATACAAATATACTCTAAAAACCTCGAGCGTCAATTACATTACGCTGCAAGATTTCATGTCAAAACCGTAAGATTGCTGACACTGCTCCAGGTATCCAGCCTCCTCGGCGGTGCCAGTTAAAGTGTTGTGCGGCCGTATCAAACCCGTTACTTTAAGACTTTGTTTGCCGTCGCTGTGCCACCACCGGAGCTTCTGGATCCAGGACTGTTCTTCATCGTCCGTGCTGATCTCCCATTTACCTGAGCTGGCCATTACCTCACATTGATCCTTAGGGAAATGGTACTCCGGGAGGAACACTGTCGTAGGAAAATCTGAAGGCGCACTCGTTCCATCGATATTCAACGTAAACTCGCAATTCTTCAAATCGAAAACGTAGCTTACTATAAGACCATTCGTAACTATCGGCGCAGGTCGGACATACGCCTCCGCGGCACGGTAACCAGGCGCATTGGTCAATTCGGGATTCAGGCTAGGCGGTGTAGATGACGATATTGAAGGATTTGTTAAGGTACGCTTCAAGTTTCCAGGAGTGACTGAGGTCTCATCCTCTACTTCTTTTCTGCTATTAGTAGTAGCCGTTTTTAAGAGACTGGACGTGGATTGATTAAGGTCAGGGGTCCGAGGCACCGAAGAAACCGGCAAAGTCTGGTCATCAACAGAAAAAATGGATAGATCTTCTCCGTTCCATTGGTCTCCCCGCTGGTGATCGTTCTAAGCAGTTGGTTAGCAACGAAACGAAGGCAAATGATGAGATATTTGAAATCTTACCGTGGCAGAATACAACCACAATGTATACCCTTCCATCGCTGCACCTTCCACAGCAAAGTGGTTTGCATCCATAGCCGCAGATTGACTCGAATAATCTCCAGTCTTGTATGCGTATTTATCATCCATGTCGTACGGAATGCCAAACTCGGTAAGAATGCATGGATGATTGCCCATGTAGTCCAGGCCTTCTTTCCTCATGGACGCTAATTGGTCCTTGAAGCAATTCCGAATCGCTGTTTCGCCAACCTTAATGGCAAAAGCTGGATGCCAGTAACGACCACGAAGGATGCCTAAGACGTCAACATTCCAAGTCCGATTCCATTTCTTAGTCATGAGAGTGATACCATCGTAGTAGTGCGGTGCGTAAACCATTCTCGGGTCATCATCTGCCGTACCCTTGATATTCGGTGGTAACTCCAAGGTTGGAGGTTGACATAGCATAATCGCATCCCTATAGATTCCTCGGATGGCATCCCGGTATTTCCGATAGAATGCCATGAAGTACGTGTTGGTAAAAGTATGATAGTCAAGCTTGTCGCCGCTTGTTGGGTGCTTCTCGAAGTAATTCTTTTGCAAGAGTAAATCATTAGAGGACCCTTCAGAGGGCTTCCACACTCCGTGCTGGGCCCAAATGCATTCTCCCAGTTTCCAGTCAGGATCCCGTTTCCAACCGTATCGGGTTTCATCGTAATCTGCTGGCAACCAAGCCATCTCGCCGTGGGGATCAATCAGAGTATGTCCAACCTTGTATGGGCCTAAACCTCCCATATCCCATGTATCCACTTGACATGCCCGCCCAGAACCCGTCAGAATAGCCTGCCAAAGTGTCGGACATGTACCTTTTTTGAGGTTCTGCTCGCTTGGAATAACACTCAAGTCGACATGTCCGACCATGCCCCTGTTTGGCTCATTTAGACTCTCCCACCCAAAGACAACATCATTTTCGATGTCCCCGGCTTCATGTATACGCCTCGCGAGATGTTCACAAGCCCGTATAAAATGACCTTGTAGATAATCTTGAATATTTATGCCGTCGATTATGCATTTGGGAGCGAAATCTCGACCAGCGAAAAAAAGCGTAAATATGGTTGCGGCCGCAAGTCGAACATAATTGGTTGACCAGATCATCTTAGGGAAGCTCTCGGGCTCGGGATACGTATTATGGACTATCGCAGCCTCGGTAGCAGCAAAACTCTGGGGATTTAGTCCACAAGCATAAACTGTCCACATAGGAGCACCAGATCCGCCGCAGTACCTAGACCACTAATCGATTTCGGCAGTCAGTAAGTAGGCAGGTACATGAACATTGCATGGGTTTTGGAAAACGTACCACATCTTGGTGAGGGTCCATGAATATATAGAAACCATAGTCTTTAGCAGCCCGTAGAACGTCGATCGTGTGTTGAATCCAGACCTCATCATACCTCCCAGGGCCAGCTGCCTCAATAGCCTCCCATGTAAACACATAGCGAATAGTGTTATATCCGAAACGCTTTAGGCGTGAAAAGTGTATGTGTGCGTCTTCTTTCCGGAACGGTCTGCTGTGGAATTTCACATTGTCGCCATCAAAAAAATCTTGGGCAATATGGGAGGGTACGTCGGGTTGGCTGGGTAGCTTGGCGTCGCCAGCGACATTGATGCCTCTTAACAAGACGTGTCTCCCATGCGCATCTTGAAAATGGCCATCTTCAATAATCAAACGTAGAGAAGAAGCCATTAAGGAAGAAAGAAATAAGGGTTGGACGAGTTGTTACAGGGCCAAGCAAGAATGGGCGTCCAAAAAGACCTGATAAATGCCAATGACGTCGGTGCAACGGTTGAACAAGAAACAAATCGGAACTTTGGGGGACAACAATATAATAAGCTGAACACTACCAGCTCTCATAATCTTATCGATTCTGATAAGAGAGTTGCAAAGGTTATAACAAGATTAATTGGGTGATTGGGGGTTAGGAGGGAAAATATGGGAAAATAAAGGAAACAAAAAAGGTTTATGATAGTTATAACAAGCATTTGATGCCAACCTGTTAAAAGAGTTGGTTGGATAATAATTGCACTTACATAGAAGTTCCACACGCGTCAGACACAAGACGAATAAGCAATGTGACGGTGCTACCAGACCTTAATTGTCCTTACTAAAGAGCCGATGTTTTACCTGCAGATCCCAGGATGTTATATGACCCGAAGTTTAGCCGAGGCCCACTTACTGGCTGCTACGTGCACAGATTGCTTGGGAAACATTTGAACCTTGGACCAATACCAAACTAAAAAAAAAGGTTGTTAAATCAATGATGAAATATCAGAGACACCTTCGTAAATTTTGTGTTCTCAATCCTACCAAGACATGAAACTCAGCATCCCCAGTACAACCTCTCTAAGATGGCGAACATCAAGGCCTCATTGAAGGCTATTAACGATGCTATTCGCCAACAGAAATGGGATGACGCCTTGTCACAGGCCGAAAATATCATTAGTAGAGATGCGAATTCTTACCAGGCGTATGTAGCTCATTCTGCTAAGAGCCCTCTATTGTTGAACAATCTAACACGTATATTAGCTACGTATTCAAGGCATACGCCTTAGATAAGAAGAGCCAGCCAGAGCTAGCCGAAGATGCGTACAAGACAGCTATTGGCATTCGATCCGATGCTCAAGCATGGCAAGGCCTAGTCAAGATTTACGAAAAACAAGGTCCAAAAGCTATCCAAAAGTACCAACAGGCCGCTCTTAAGCTTGCTGAGATCTTCAGAGATGCTGGTGAGATATGCAAGTGTCAAGATGTTGTTGACAAGTTCATCGACTTCGCTCGTACCTTTGGTGATCGGGCTCAATACATACAGGCCCTTCGTCTCATACTCCCCAATAGTCCTCTATATCCCGCTCTCGAGGGTCGCGTTCCTCATCCCGCCAAAACTTACGAAACGATAGCTCAAATCCTAGAGGTCGACGAGAAGAAGCGCATCAATACGCTCATAGGCGAACGGCGTACGAGATTAGGCGCTAAAATCAGCGAGGTAACCGTCGAGGTCAATCGCGAAGTCCTATGTCAGAGTGAACTAGGCGAAATCTACGAGCAGCTTATCCTCTGGATTCAAGATGATGATGTTAGGCGTCAGTACGAGGAGAAGCTACTCCAATTTCGATATGACCGCCTTCTGGTTACTGCGGCTCCTAACAAAGCTAGCGAGCTTGAAGTAGTGCAGAAATTAGCAAATGACATGGTTATCATCAAGCATCCCTTCAAGCTCGCATGGGATATCGCAATTGAGTGGCGGGACCATAAAGAGATCAAGGATTGGGATGTCAACGTGCTCAATGAATATTGTTCTTTTTTTCCCAATTCCGACCTCTATCGTGTCTTAACCGGGTTTATGACGAGCGACTTATCTCCTTTCCCGAAAAAAGAGCCAGAAGTCCCAGCTACCGTGCCTACATCTGAGGCTGATGATGAAAGTGAGGATGATGAAGACGGCGGCGCGCCAACATCGGTTGTCCCTTACACTGATGAAGATAGACTCTTGATGATGACAGAAGGAATATCAACCACCAATTCTTTGCTCGCTCACAGATTGATGGGGGAGTACTATCAGCACTTAGAAGAACATGAAAGCAACGTTGAGCTCATGAGGAAAGCTATGAAAATTATGATCACAGAAACGGAAAAGACCGGGAAGGTCTTTACGAACGCTAATCAATCTTTCATGCTTTATTTGGGCACTGCGTTGGTATTTTATCAATCTCCGAGAAACCACGGCGAAGCGAAATTCCTTTTTGAAAAGGTACTTGAAGTAGATCCTACGTCAACTTCTGCTATGATTGGCGTTGGTCTTATCTACGAAGAAGAGGAAGAGTACGACCAAGCAATTGAGTTCTTAGAGCGCGCACTCAAGGGTGATAGTACCAATCTTCGTGTGCGTGCAGAGGTTGGCTGGTTATTTTCATTGAAGGGCGATTATACACGTGGCAAGGCAGAGCTCGAATCCCTCCTACCACTAATGACGCGTGCTTCGGTTTCGAAGGATTTGTTGGCCCAGACGCAATATCGTTTAGGTTGTTGCATTTGGAGTCTCGATAGCTCAAATGCTGCTAGGAAGGATCGCAACGGCGCGTATGCATACTTCTTAGACGCATTAAAGAGCAATCTCAGTTATGCGCCAGCATATAGTAGTCTCGGGATCTACTATGAAGATTATGCGGGAGATAAGAAGAGGGCCCGGAAATGCTTTCTCAAAGCCGTAGAGCTTTCTTCAGCGGAAGTCGAGTCTGCCGAGAGGTTGGCACGGTCGTTTGCCGACGACGGAGATTGGGATCGGGTTGAGTTAGTGGCGCAGCGAGTGGTAGACTCGGGCAGAGTCAGACCACCTCCTGGATCGAAAAAGAAAGGGATCAGCTGGCCTCTTTCTGCACTAGGGGTCGCGGAGCTGAATAAGCAAGATTATTCCAAGGCTATCGTCTCGTTTCAACATGCTTTGCGGATAGCTCCCGAAGATTACCATTCGTGGGTCGGTCTAGGGGAGAGTTATCATAGCTCCGGAAGATATATCGCCGCCACAAAAGCAATTCAGGCTGCGCAGAAGCTGGAAGAGCAGATGGACCATAGTAACATCGGCGACACTTGGTTTACCAAGTATATGCTAGCTAATGTCAAGCGTGAGCTTGGCGAATTCGATGAAGCCATTGCCTTGTATCATGAGGTTATTTCAACCCGGCCGAAAGAGGAAGGCGTCGCGGTGGCTATGATGCAGACCATGGTCGAAAATGCTTTAGATTGCGTGGAGAAAGGCATATTCGGCAAATCAATCGAATTGGCGACCAATACTTTGACTTTTGCGCTTACCGTACCTACGAAGATCACCAGCACGTTCAATTTCTGGAAGGTAGTTGGCGATTCATGCTCCATTTTTGCTTCTGTCCAGAGTCGTTTACATGACTTTCCGGCTGAGAACGTCCGGGAACTACTTGACCTTGGTGCAGAAGACAAGTCTACATATGCAATACTAGAAGATGTCGACAACGTGAGCAAAGAGGTTGTTTTTGCTGAAGGCATCTTTCCAGATGATGAACAGCTTGGGGTAGATCTTACGCGATGTTTACATGCCACCATCTTAGCCCATAAGCGGGCGATTCATGAGTCGGCCAATGATACCCACGCTCAAGCGGTTGCATATTACAACTTAGGCTGGGCCGAAAACCGTGCACACCTCTGCCTCCCGCCGCAGCTCCGAGTTCAATCCAGTAGATACCAGAAAGCTGCTGTCCGGTGCTTCAAACGTGCCATAGAGCTTGAGGCTGGGAATCCGGAATTCTGGAACTCGCTAGGTGTTGTCACGAGCGAAATAAATCCATCCGTGGCGCAGCATGCATTTGTCCGGAGCCTGTTCCTCAATGAAAGAAACCCACATACATGGTCGAATTTTGGCGCTCTTGCACTACTCCAGAATGACATCCAACTCGCTAATGAAGCCTTTACGCGAGCACAGTCTAATGACCCTGATTATGCCCATGCCTGGCTAGGTCAAGGCTTCGTCGCCCTTCTTTATGGTGATTCTAAAGAAGCCCGTGGTTTATTTACCCATGCGATGGATATTTCAGAGTCGTCTTCACTACTAACCAGACGCCAATATCCTACATCTCTATTCGATTACATACTCACGAGTCCGTCGGATTCGAGTGTTTCGTCTCTCATCCAACCACTATTCGCACTCACTCAATTACGTCGTCTTAATCCTCAAGACCTTTCGTATCAGCATCTATCAACGCTTTACCAAGAGCGAACGAACGACAGCCTTAGAGCAATAGATACCCTTGAGAAGGGGTGTGAACAGTTGGAGACGAGTTACGAAGCCACCGAGTCCGCGGAGTCACTCGGGCGGTTTGCCCTGGCTAAAACAGATCTGGCTCGATATTATCTCTCGGCCGCTCGATACGTAGAAGCTATCGACTGCGGGGAAATGGCCTTGCAATTAAGCAGCGATGAGTCCGCAAACGAACTAACAGCCGAGCAACGCAGAAAAGCTAGGTTATCAGCACACTTGACGGTCGGTTTAGCAGAGTATTTCTCTAAGAACATTGATGTAGCCGTGTCGTACTTTGAAGTGGCACTAAATGAATCTAACGGCAGTCCGGATGCAGTTTGCGTCCTAGCTCAGATGCTATGGGCTACGGGTACGGATGACGCCCGAGAAAGAGCCCGCACGATTCTGTTTGATGTGATAGAAAATGACTCGAGCCACGTACAATCCGTGCTTCTTCTAGGTATCATAGCATTACTTGATGAAGATGAGGAATCTCTGGACGCCGTTGTCTCGGAACTTCAAACGCTCCGTACCAGTGATAAAGTTACCGATACAGAGCATTCTCAAATTGGAGAAGTATTCCGCGCCGTGGCCGCCCTATCAGAGAACAATACAGAGGCCGATATACTAACTCAGCTTCAAAA
This sequence comes from Daldinia grandis, assembly GCA_022432525.1. Classification (NCBI taxonomy): domain Eukaryota; kingdom Fungi; phylum Ascomycota; class Sordariomycetes; order Xylariales; family Hypoxylaceae; genus Daldinia; species Daldinia grandis. The sequence continues at coordinate 2,406,781 of JAJKLB010000003.1, read as the reverse complement.
CGACGTCATGTTATACCCGCATCTCCCACACGGATGGTCGCGCTTAGCTGAAGTTAGCGGGGAGGAATATCCGGCCGATATGGCCTTGAACGTGGCACTGAAGGCTATACCACCGAAGGGAGAACTAGGTGCTATAGATCTTGCCGATGCGTATGCGGGAACTGGTAAGGTTGCCGATGCCCAGACAGCGATCTTTGTCGCTCCTTGGAACAGCAGTGGCTGGGTGTCTCTGGGCAGTGCAATTAATCGCTGATTGATTGCCCTTATGAGTTTCGGTATGTTACACGATTCCATTAGACTTCACTTTGTACCCTCCAGCTGTTATGATGATACCTATGTCAAAAATATGTTTCAAGACGGGGCTGAGATCTTCATTGATGCATAACTATCCTATCTGACGCAGCTTATTCTTTTGATCCTATCTCCTTGATTTCTAGTATATGTTAATGATGAGCTAATTCGATACAACTAGGTCCACAATCTTGATGATGTTGGCGTTCGGCATGGCGGTATGGCGGCGCTAAGGCGTAGGTATGACGGGGGATATGGACAGCGGAAATAATGTATGCAATGAGAAGAAACGATTACGATGACCTGATTTACGTGGATCATAGGCATCTTCGCTGTTAGCAATGGAGTTTGATAACATGACAGACATGAAGTCTCACAAGGTTAGGAGCTCATAGCTCGGTCTTACAAAGAAGAAAAAACCAAAATTAGCCTAATCAATTCAAGAGGAAAATGATTAATGTAACGGCTCGATTGATTAATATATAAATGCCGACCCAACTTAATAACCAGTATATTGCCAGGGTGGCTTATTTGAAATTGAAAAGGGAAAATGTATATGATGTGGTAGGGCCGTGTAGGTAGGTACCTAGGTACCTATGCAAACGGCGAGTGTCATGACCCTATAACCAGCAAGCGAGTAAGAAGATTATATTCACAGCTCGTAGCAGGGTGATATAACACATAGGCGGGTGAGAAAGCTCAGTTATAGGGACAACAAGCGCTAGCACTTCATGCCTTAAGGTAGTTCAGGTACTGTGCCACTCGAATAAGTTACTCTGTGTTGTTGGAATGCATATACTTTAGTACCTACCTACCTATGTAGCTGGGTACTATTGGATTTTGTAACAGGATTCAAGGGGTTCGGACATGGTATTACAAAGTAAGACTGTACGTCTCAACGTAGACAAGTACAAGAAGATATGAGACAATCAAGGTTACCTACCTACCTAGGTACCTAGGTACCTAAGTTACAATTGCTTTGTTTTGGTCGATTCCGTCAAGCCTGGATAGCCCTCACTGGAATACTAGATAGGCTACCCAAAGGGTATGTGCCTGAATAGCAACTCCGAACCAGCAACTGGATACCCTATAGAATAGCTCAAGTCATAAGTCACATTGCTGCAATGGAATGCATCGATTCTGTTAAATTTACACTGCTAACTTTTTAACCTAACTAGTATTTTTGATCTCGGCCTGCCCAGCCGCACCCTGTCCATACATAAGAGTGCTAGGAAAAAGACCAAAACTATCGGGATAAGCCGCCTGTGGTATCTCAAGAAAAGGAGTGATAAGACCACACTACCTGCCATAATTCGCGTTCCGTTGACGTCGCATGTCATTTTCTATAGGAATATACATGCGCAAACGCACCTGAGTCTACCAACGTCGATAGTAAATCATATTTCATCAGGCTCCCCATCTCCAAATAGACTATCTCGTAGGTAGGTGACGCGTGCACGATAATACTATGAGCGAGATTATGCCCGATAGATCCACCGTTTGACAGCTAAATTCATGCAGGTGTGATAAAATATCGATACAAGGCCCAAAAATGTAGGCTATGCAAATCCAATATTCCCCAACTTAACGGTTCATGCTAAAAACTTTAGGTACGGGGACTGGAGTTTGTTTCGTTGGTTGTATTGAGTACTTTGGCTTTTCCTTCATCCCCTTTTTGTTGATGGGGGCACCGTTTGTCATCTGGGTCGAGGCAGGTGTTTCCTTATTGGAGCTTGAAACCTTAGAAGGTGTAGGTTTAGTGGTTTTAGGTCTCTTTGCATACTTCTCCTGGGACTTAGGCTCTTGAACTTGAGTTGGCTTGCCTTCTCCTTCAGGGTGCTTTCGCTTCAGCTTCCCATTGACAGCAGCTGGTCTCTTGGATTTCTTCGGATTGGTCGGGGTAGGCAATACCACCGAGTCGTTGCTGGATATACTCTCCGACTCACTGTCCGATTCGGATGAAGCAACTGCCCGCGCTGCAGGTGCAGGACGAGATTTCGAGGACTGAACCTGTAGCATAGAGCTGGGGACGCCAATAGGGGTGAAACGGGGTCTTAGACCCTGTGGCTGCTCTCGAATAGCTTTTGGTACTGGCGCGTAATCTTCGGTGGCAGTGGCACTGACGGTACCACCGGGTCCGAATTTAGCTATGCGACGGAGATGTACAGTTGAGTCGATTCCACGATTGACTACTGAGTATTAACTACCGTTTGAAATCGGGAAACTGGAGGGCGCAACTTACGAGAAGTATAGTTATCCCCTCCCTGTGAAGGGATAAGCAACTGAATTTGTGTGCTAGTAGCATGCGACTCGAGATCTAGGCCGTAATCATCGCCCTTATGATTTAGCAATGCTTCTCCAGGAGTCGCCTTGGACAGGTCAATCTCTATGTCTCTGAGCACAGTAATCGGTAATGACGCTGGCGCCGTGAAATACCACACCTGCTTCCCTTCCAAGTTGGTTTTACTGAAAAACTCCGTAACTTCTTTGGCGGGATTGTCGGATGAAGCTTTGCGGATCACAAAGTTGGAGCTATTAAGCCAACCAGGACGGGAACTAGAATAAGGGCATTAGCTTATAGTCGGCCAAGATATATGCCATGACTCCAGAACTCACACTTCAGAAGCATCGTTGCCATTGATTCTGGAGGTGGTCACCTCGCCACTATCTATCTCCATGGCATGCGCCTCCTCGCTGTCATCATCAGAACTGCTGTCGCTAGCCTCGTCGCTAGAAGATTTGGCCTCAACAGCGCGTTGTGTACTGGGCTCTTCACCATCACTCTCGCTCTCTGACTCGCTCTCCGATGCGCTCTCTGCTTCCTCCTTATCCTTATCCTTATTTCCTCCCTTTACCGTCGCGCCATTCTTAGCCGGGCTATCGCTAGAATCCGAACTCTGGGAGTCAGAATCAGAATCGGAATCGGAATTATCAGGAACTGTGGAAGCTACTGCCTTAGTAGAAACATTGGATGATGATGATGCGACCGTATTCGGGATATTCTTGGTAGGTCCTGACTTAGCAGCATTCGCTTTTGGTTCAGTCACCTTGCGCTTAATTGCCTGCTTTGCAGCATACTTGCTTTTGGCAGCCTCGAGATCACTTTCGCTATCGCTGCCACTTCGGTCACTATCGTCGGAGCTGCTAGTGCCACTGTCATCGTCGCTACTAGTATCCTTAGCTAGCTTTTGGTTCTTTTGTAGCTGTGTAGATCCTAGAGGATTGATTTTGGATGCGGTTTTTTTGTTACGAACAGTCGAAGCCATGTCGCTGAGCGATCCCATTGGGATGCGAGGGCGATGCTTCGACATTGTGGATATATGTGCCAGACGGTAACGAGGGGCTGTGAGAGTAGGCGTTTGAGTGCAAAGTGCAAAGTGCAAAGTGCAAAGTGCAATAGGAATATAGGTTTAAAATTATTTCTCAAGCGAACTGATAAGATGCTTGTTAATTGACCTAGAACCTGTTTAAAAGCCTGCGAGAAATGTTCCCCGAGAAGTGCAGATTGAAGAGGTGGTAATGTTGGGAATATTAAAAAGGTGAAGTATTACATGTAAATGATGAACTGACTTTCACGCTTTCAGGCGTACAAATTTTTTGGAGAGCTCTTGATGCTAGACGCGGCGCGCTTCCTTATCAGGGCAGTCGCGGGGGCCGGGGTGATGTGGGACATTACATCTGGGTGGGTACTTAAGTACCTATGTACATAGGTACGTGCATTGATAAATCACCTTAGGTAATCCGAGATAACCGGAAGAGTATAATCCGTAAAATGCACAATACATTATGTACATTACATACATGCACGTACCTGCATAAGCCCCACATATAAATTGAGTAGAGGAACTTTTATTAACGTGGTGGAACTCCCATCTTTATCTTGTACATATTATGTATTAGGTGGTAAATGAGCAATGCCAAATCAATAGTCTCATATTTTTCACAAGCTTTAATGGCTATAAGGCGCAATGGCCATGAATAAGAAGAGGAAGCTAAATATACCTGAATCACCACAAGGTGTGTTAACCCTGCACGATTTGGTATTAAGAGTTTCTATAGGAGGATGAATGCTTATATCTCACTAGCCATGAGCGCCTTTGCTCTTCGCAAAAGACTTCTCAACCAGCAAATTACAACTACATCACATAATGTAGGCATAGATGATGAGGCTATATTAGTACCCAAAGTCCCATCGATATCAGATACTTCAGGGATTAGCGAGACTCGAGGTCCAAAGAAGACAAAGAAGGCCCTAAATACTAATACTCAACCACCGCTGAGTGTTGATAACGAACTCAGCATTGACCTAAAGAGCACATTACCGGGAAGTCTATCTCGTTCAACAGATAGTACAGAAGCCTCTAGCTCTCTTGATATCCTATCTAGAAGCACCTCGCCTTCTATAGCTGATAATGAAATATTGGTGAAGCCGGCTAAACCATTGCCAGTCCAGCTCTCTAACTTTAAGCCATCCAAAAGCAACTACCAAAAACGAAGAGATGGAAGGATATTATTAAAGCTGTCCGATGGAGAGGTTTGTTTCCCCTGCTAATTGTTCGAGAAGCCTAAGCTCACAAATAGCAGCGCTTGGTAATTCTCGGCAGCTATGGCATACGCGTAAAGTCTGGAGAGATAACCCTCAATGGCGCAATTCTGAGGATGTCAGATAGGGTGCATTGGGTGAATGCGCCACATTGCCACGCGCTCCCTGTCCTTAGATGCTCGGATGCTGCTGCTCTAGAACTACTCCCTCATCCAATCACTGCTAGTCTAAGGGGTTTAGGGAAGCTCGCTCCTCAGTTCAGGAAGCTCTGGAACGAATCTAATATATCGCCAAGCAGCACCATTTCACCTTACCCGACATTTGAAATAGTAAGGATACTCGAGGCATTTCAATAAGCTATGCAACTGACGATGCCCACAGTTATATACTTCAGCAGATGGCCCAAAGAAAACAATGCTGCAAGATTTAGTGTCCCCACCAGAGTGGAATAGAGAGATTGCTAAATTAGCCGACATTTCAAGCTCGAAATCCAGCTCGTTTATGATCACGGGGCCGAAATCTTCTGGGAAATCTACATTTGGCAAGCTACTTGCGAACCGACTCATCACGGATCAGTCGGGTAGCTCCAAACGCAGAGTCCACCGCGGGGTGGCTGTGCTTGACCTTGACCCAGGACAGCCCGAATATTGCGTCGCCGGCCAGGTTGCTCTTGTATTCTTGACTGAGCCCGTGTTTAGCCCCTCATTCTGTCGCCCTCTTCCCAGTCCAGAGTTCCAGATCGTTCGATCCCATGCGCTAGCATCCATATCTCCAGCTTCGGATCCTGAGCTGTATCTAGAGGCTGCAATGGATCTTTTGACGCACTATCGGAATGCTCTAGGGCGTTACCCCCTTGTTATAAACACCCCAGGATGGATCCAAGGGACAGGGCTTGACCTTCTTACATCCCTCATCACTAGTTCGCGGCCTACTGAAGTGCTATATATGTCCGAGTCCGGTCCGACTGAAGTAGTAGAGGCACTGCAGGAATCGTGTAGGACTACTACTTTTTCTACACTCCCTTCCCAGGCCTCTCAGCTCGCCTCGAGAACAGCAGCACATTTCCGTTCAATGCAGACCATGTCATATTTCCATGCAGAACCACAGAGCTCTGGTGTTGATGGCCATTGGATTCAGTGGGATAACAAGCCACTGACAACTGTACCCCCCTGGCAAGTCAGCTATAAAGGTCCTGAGCGGGGGATATTCGGGATCATGTGTTACGATTACCAAACACCCATGGATTTACTAGCCGACGCAGTTAATGGCACCATTCTCGCAGTTGTAGGAGTCGAAAATGTCCAAGCGTTTAGACATCCTGAGGAGCGTGCTATGTTACCTAGCGATACGACTTCCGATACGATGGATATAGATAGGGCTGATGAGGGACTCCAAAAATCAATGTCCTCGTCTTTCTCGACATTGGCTAGTGATATTATTGCTACGACACCCGATGGCATTCCATTTATAGACACGGCGACCGGGATTACTCTTGACCCTAAATTTTCCCACTCTCTTGGCTTAGCCCTCGTTCGTGGCATCGACGTGAAGAATTGTGTGCTCCAACTTTTGACACCTTTACGACCGGAGAAGATAGAAGAGATTACCTCGAGAGGGGGAGAAATCGTGCTTGTTAGTGGCAGGTTTGATACACCGAGCTGGGCTTATACCGAAGAGCTATATTATCGAGCTCATGAAGAGGCAGACGACGGAGCAGATGCGGATGAGACGATTGACACCGGCTACAATACTGGAGATATCTCTGAGGCTGGAAACGACAATTTAGCAAGGCCTACAGATACGACACTAGTGCCGTGGGTAGAAGTGCTACATGGAAACCAGAAACGTGGTATCGGCTCAAAAGTGTGGCGAGTGAGGCGTGACCTGGGCCGCGCTGCTAACGCTGCTAACTGAGATATCGAGTTCTAACATCGAATTTACTTAGCT